>CM020055.1:9686205-10286205 GCA_009769605.1 Bucorvus abyssinicus
CTTTAGACGTATTGATGGAGAAGTCAAAAAGCCGCTCAGCAATCAGCGAGACGGTGGAAAGAGAAAAAGGCAGAGGAACAGGAGGGCTGAAAGGAAAAACGTTAGAGGAGTCTTTGGGAGCAAAAGGGTAGAAATGAGGTAATATATCCCATGGTGTCCACCCGCCCAGTGGTTTTGTTAATGCGCAAGACTAGAATTTAGGAGGCAAGCGACGTGCTCGAGGTAAGATTCTTCTCATGCCAACGCAGCCTGTTGGTGGTTGGGCTCTCAGTGTTGAGTGGGTCAGGGTCAGGTAGGCTCCCTCTGCAGCCCCTGCAAAAGTTAACCTCGCCCTAAGGCAGGACTTGCCTGGTAGTCTCACTCGCTGTCCAGAGAGCTCTGCGTGTCTCCGTTAACTGCATCAGATACCCGACTAATTGCAAACCCCACCCGACGCAGCCAAAGGAGTTGGCTCTTGCTGGCTGCGTGTTCCTCTCTATCTCCTCTCGCAAGGAGGCAGTTCCCGGCGCAGCTGCCCGGCGAGCAGCGCTAACAGGATGCAACAACATCGACACCAGAGCTGTTGCGTGCTCTGACAGTGGGGGACAGCACAAAAAGCCCCGTGGTTTATCGCCGCCAGCCCAGGCAGCTTCCAGAGTCCGAAGGTCGGGGATTCGCGGGGGACGCTCTGCCATTGGGGCCAGCGAGACAGAAAATTTTGCAACCACCATTCAAATTATTCTGCCTGAATCATTTGGTCGGCTCAGCCTGAGGGTGCTCTCAGGATGAACCTCTTTCCTCTTCTGTTCTCACCCCAGGAGCCCGAGCTGAGTCTGGTTGGTTGCTGGGGCACACAGAGCACTGCGGTGACAAGGGACAGTTTCTATAGCGCCTGTGCGGACACCTAGTGCCGCAGGGAGAAAGCCCTTCCGAGGGGGCGAACTGCGGTGGCTTCAGTCGTGCGTGCGCATATGCCGAGTGTAAGGGATGATTATTTACTGCTACAAGAAAAAAAAAAGCTGTTGTCAGGGGCTTTGACTAAGTTTTTGTGTATATTTTTATACCTTTTTGAAATGCCCAGTAGAGCAAACAGCACGGAACCCCGTTTCCTGGCACCAGGGGTGGAGCTGGGCTCGTGGCCGAAGGAGCTGGGATTTCTGCTGTCAGTCCGTGGGTCTCAGCATGGCAATTTCCTCGGACCATGCATCTGGATCGCCATGCAGCGCCGGTCCCTGGCTCCCTGCTTGCTAGGGCAGTCCAGATTTCTACACCAAAGCTGTCCTCTCTTTCTCACCCTCCTCCTCCAACGCCGGAGGATCTCCCTCTCCCACTTCACGCGTCCTTCTTCCCACACTCTATTGCCACTTAATCAGCTGGTTTGTGCCGTTAGCAAAGCAACGTGCCGTTATCTAGTGGCCCAAGCCAGCGCTGGTCTGTGGAAGCTCACAGGAGCGCCCTGCTCCTGTGGAACCTCAGAATTTGACCCTCAAGTCTGGCTGCAAAGCGTCGCTTCACCGAACACACCAGTGTTTCCCCAGTTGTGGTCCCTGGGTCGGTGGTGGTCTGCAAGAGCATGGAAAAATCCACAGCTACCAGGATGATTTATAAGCCCATTTTGCGTGCCTTCACCTATAGACCCCGGGGGTGTTTGAGGTGACCTGGGTTGGGACATTTGGGAGCCACGCATGGATGCAAAAGCAGCAGCCTTACTGGTAACCTCTCGAGCTTCTTCCATTTCCCCTCGGTTCTGCCTAGACTCTGCTCTCAGTCACGTCCGCCGCAATCTAGAAACGTCTCTGATTTACCCCTCCTGGCCGCAGCGGGGTTCGCGCTGGGGTGACAAAGCCGACACAAAGGGACGTGCTCCCTTCCAGGGAGAATAGACAAGAACTGGCATGTCCCGCTGCCAGCCTGAGGAGCCTGGAGCCTGTTAATGAGCGTCACCGGGAGAGATCTTCAGCGGGCGTGAATGAGCACTGGGCCGGTTGTAAGTCCACAAGGACTCCACTGGAACTACATTGCTTTACACCAGCAGAGCAGCCTGATTTACACCCGGGCTCAGGCTGGCCGGGGAAAAACCCCCTGGCATTTCCATCAGTGTGTGTGAGCGTGGGGCAGCAGCCGGCTGCGCCTGCGACGGGGTGCAGAAAGCAGATGAAGGGAAGAACGGGAAACAGATCAACTTCTCCAGCACTGGTTTTTTTTGTCTTATTTCCACTCCCCCTCTCCCCCACCTCCAGCGGCTCCTCTCCCCGCTCCCTCTCGCTGCTCATCTCCTTTGTGCACCTCTCCCGCACTCTCCTCTCTAACCAGGTGCAGTTGCCACTCAATAGACTTTAATTACCACTTCGAGGGCTCTCACCAGGGGCTGTGGGGAGGGTGGAGATGGATTTTCCTGCGGATTACGCCTGCGTCTGGCTTGGCTGTAGTCAGATGGCAACATCGCTGTCAGGCTGCACCCTGCAAGAAAGCGTTTCTTCGGGTTCTCTCGGCTTGTGTTAACACAAAGCCAAACTGCTGATGAAGGACGAAAGCCCAGCCATTAGCCATATTAATTATCAGGACAGCAAATTGGGCAAGAGCAAAAGATTGCGGACAGATTTAAAAACAACCCAGGAGTCTCAGCTGGGCTCCCAAAACATTATTTCTACTTGCAAATAAGAGGCCAAACGCAGCAGTGGAAGGCTCAGCATCCCCAATGGTTTCTGAGGGACACGGGGGTCTGAAAATACAAGTTGTTTATAAGCACTTTACCTTCTTTCTCGCTGCGTGCTCTTCCCAGCACAGCTCGCTGCGGAACGGCGCCGTTAATGCATTCTGCTGGTACCCCGGGGGATTCCTCCAGCGTGAAGGTGTCAGTTGATTTCTGCCTTCAGCACAGTTTGCCTGCGATGGAGAGATATTCCCAATGTTTAACTAGTAACATAACAGGGTTTTTATTATTATTAAGAGCCTCTTTAAAAGACCCTCCTGGAGAACGCAGAGCAGACGCTTATGTCTGGATCTGCTTGAAATGGATTGCAGAGCAGGTGAACGCGCACTGGGGGGGATGCACAGAGGGATGGATAGATGCGCCGATACAAACACCACTGGAAAAAACAGGGGCTGGAAGTACAACGGGTTCCAAATATTTACAAGGTAATGTTGCTTTTGCTCAACATTAACATTTTTAATTTTTTCATGAAATGAAAAGCAGGAAGGAGATTGTTTTAAAGCGAATTAAACAACATTTTCTTCTGCCAAAATTAAGATTATTTCCCTAAATGAGCAATTCAGCAAATTGGGGAAATAGTGTAACCAAATCTGCATTTTTGCATGTGTTTCCATGAAGCGTTTTGCCTGGCTCCAAAACAGCTGGGGACACACAACATCTGGGCTCCTGGTTGGCACTCGCTCCTGTACTGGTCCCAGCACACACACCAGTCCGTGCCAGAGGGGCGCCCAGTGCCATGCTCTGCTTTACCGTCCATGTGGGCACAGCCTACATCCGTGTTCACGCCCCTGAGCCAGCGTGATCCTGGGTTAGGATCCAGGCTCCTTGCACCCCTCGGACATGAGGAACCCCCAGTGCGGCTCAGATGCAGGGCTGAGGTGCGTATGTGTGGTCGTGTCTCTGCCCCCCAGTGACACCGGTTTCCCGTCCAGCACCTCCTCCGCGCGCTCCTGCCCGCTCGCGGCTCTGGGCAGCACAAAGCCAGGAGACACGGCGGGAGGTTGGGTGGACGGCACAGATGGCAAAGCAGAGGAACCGTAATTGCGCTTCTCTCCTAAGACATGGCTTTAGGCTCTGCCTGCAAGTGGCCTGTTCCTCCTTCCTAGGCTCAGAGTGCAACGGTGACCCGGTAACAGAATGCGGTGCATGAGCCGTGGGCTCAGTCTGGGCCGTGCTGCCTGCTGGACCAGGGTCTGTGGTGAGCAGCGGTGACATGCCTGCCAGAGACTGCTCCCTGCGCAAGAGCAGCAGGTCTGTGCTGCTTTTGCTAGACTTTCTCCTCGCTCGGGAGGATCGGTTCCCCGCTTCTTCCCGTGTTTCTCCGCCGGGAATCCCGCCGTCCCTTCCCCTGCTATCCCTGCCCTCCCCAGCCTCTGGAGATCTGCCAGCCCTCCTGACGTTCCCACTCCCACTTCCAGGTTGTGTCCTTCTACTCCTCACTGTAGCTCTTTCTTTCAGCTTCCAGGATTTTAAAATCCTTCTGTCTTCACCATCCCTTCCTCCCCCCTTCCCTTTTCTTGCGCATTTTCCTTTCCAGGCCCATCTCCACGTGTTCTCCTGCCATTTATGTGGGGCTAGGATGAACATTGATCACAGCCATCTCAAACCCATCTCTTTCTTTTCCCAAAGAGCCAATGAAAATGTCACCCATGAGATAATCATCATGTTGCTCACGTCCCTTAATTGCTCTCAAAGTACACATCGAGGCTGCAGAGCCTCTTTGAAAGGCAGGTTCTGGCCTTTGGCACGTTATTGACAGGCTGTTGATAGGCCCCTTTGTTGAGGAGCAATTTTGTCCCTTCTGCTGTACAATTTTTTGTTGCTTTTTTTTTTTTAAAGGCAGTCCTTTCAGAGAGAGTAGATTTTAAAAACAGAGCCGAGCTTTGACTGAACAGGCACCAGACTCGTTCCTGAGGAGCAGTGGCACACGTGAGGTGAGCGCTACCAGCACGCTTCATGCAAGAGTCCACACAAGAACCCAAAGCTACGATGACCGACAGCTTCATCCCAGTGCTCTTTGTTCCTTCCCCTCTTGCACCACCTGGTAATTAGATGGTTCCTTGCAGGGCATTACTAAACCATTAGACGTCTCGTGTGTCCCAGTGCATGGGCCCTGCTAAACAAGTAAGAGAAAGTTGGCAGTCAAGCTGTGAGGTAGCTGATTTGTATCTGTCAGTGAGGATTCTTCTCTTTATTTAATACCTGCTATTAAAATGGACTCAGATTCCCCCATCAGAGCAGCCTTTCACCATCTCAAAGGCTGGCCGGGTCTGGGCAGGAGCTGGCGTGCCTGCTGGAAGGGGATATTGGGAGCAGCCCAAGGCGCACACGCTCTCCCCTTACTGCCACGGGCAGAGAGCCTCCGTTGGCAGAGAAGGTTGCGTCACAGAGCCGAGCGATCCTCACAGCAGCCACAGAGTCCTGTAGTACAGGCATGCTTTAAAGCCACCTCTTTAATACAAATTTATTTTAACACGCCCCCCACGTAAGCTGGGGTCCCTCTGTGGTAGGTGCTGCATGTCCGTCTCAAGTGGACCCTGCGAAAGCCTTCCCCATGGCTGCCCCGAGCTCCAGGCTCCGTCTAAGCAAACTTTCAACACCACCCGTAGCAAAATCTCCGGGCTATAAGCAACTGAACCCCAAGCCTGACAGAAACGCAATTCTTTCCTCTCTGAAACAATGTCCCTTGGAATGATTTTGCTGTTAATGAACCCCGACTGAGCTGCTGCGTTTGGGAGCCACTGGTGTGCATTTTAACAAGGAGCTCTCTCCGTGTGGACCTGCATCACCATGGCCGGCCCCGTAATGGGAGTCTGCGCAGCATCGTAAGTCCCGCATTAGGCTCTGCCCGTAGGAACCCCGGGACGTTCCACCGAGACTGCCTGAAGGTAATCATCTCTGCCAGCCTCCCAGCTGACCCTAACCAAGCGCTCCGCTCACATCTATTCCAGGAAACAGCTCTGGCGATGGTAAAGTTTAGGCTCCAATGGATTCACCGGCAACAAGGAGGGGAAAGTGCTGTTTGATTATAGTTGAAAAGCAAAAATGCAAGGGGCTTCGGTATTCAGAAAAGCCCTCAGCATGCTGCGGTTTGGTTGTTGAACCCTGTCACAGACAGGAAGCCCTTGAACGTCATTGTTTTCTCTGAGTCAGTTCAGCTAAATCATAAGCAATACTCAAAAAACAGAGTCCACCCCGAATTTCCCTTAGAATCCTGCACGGTTAAAGTGATGTTCCCAGAACTTCCCATCAGAGAAACCGATTTCATACGTTACATCCACTGAAATACGTATTTTTGGTGTGCGTGTATCAAACATGTCACGGGGAGCAGGACACATACACGTTACTTAGATCCGTGTACGGTACAGAGAACGGAGTCCCTTCGGTCAAAATTCAGGGAGAAGAATTCTTTCAAACCCAGCCCCTCCCTGACAGGCCAGCAGAAAAACACAATGCCTGTCTTCTAGGAAAAAAATGAGCCAATTTATTTTTAAAAGTTGTGAACTCGTTAGTTGGCGGCTGTGGCTCTACCCACCTGTGTAGCACCGTGCCGGGTTGTGTAAAATCTGCACACACCTCTGCTGCCAAACATGCCTTCATCAGCCCGTGGTGAGAGCTGGGCTAAAGTAAAGTGCTGGCTGAATTAGATGGAGCGGATTAGGAAGGTGATAAAAGATAAGCTAGGAGAAAATAAGATGATAAATAGGTCTGGCAAGATAGATGGATAATCTTCCTCCCAGGCTAACCGTGACAAGATAATAACCTTTTTCTTTTCTCTAGTTCCATTTGCTCATGGATCTCCAGAGCTTTACAAATATCACTTAATTCGGTCTTCTGGTGCCCCTGTGAAGTGGGTACCATGACGTCCACTTGGACAGAAAAGGGAGCTGAGGCGCGTCACTTGGGGCTCGGTTTCAGTTTAGGACTGTAAAAATCAGCCAAACCTCCTTTCGCTGGCTGGGTTCTCAGCTCTTGCTGTGCCTCGGGCAGCACGGTGCACTGAGGACACGCACGTGAAGTCAGAGCCACCCTTCCACAGCCCGCCTCCGCCACGCTGCCGCACAGCCCGGCCAGCGTGGGAGCCGGTCCTGTCCTCCCCTCCAGAGCGTGGCCCTGTGCCCGTCACCCGCTGGGGACAGCGGCCGTCCCAAAGCCAGCCCGTGCTCAGAGCTGGCTGCAGCCTGAGAGCACCATGCCCTTTTCTGGAGCCTCTGCCCTCCGATGGTGCCATCTTAACCGACGGGGAGGTCCGACGGAAAGTTTTCCTTCGCTTCGCGTCATTGATCTTTCCATCTACATTCAACTGGCAGCACGGAGCAACGGAATATTTGATTAGACAGAATTACAGACCACCACATTAATAATTTTGTGAGTTTAACTGAAAAGATTTGCAATTGTTCTCCCTGGGAACTGTGCAATTTTCTCCTCCTTCTGAAGAGAAACTCTCCGTCCTGCGTTAATGGCAGGGTGGATTGTCACCTTATGGTAGCAGGTACCAACTATTGCTCCGGGGGGCTTGGATCCAGCAATTTTCCTCTGGGCTGGAATATCGTAGGTGGACATTCATCGTGGCTGTAGATTTTCAAAAGACATCAGCAATTTTGGATACCTTATACTTGTGTTTGAGGCACTTCTAAAGGAGACCAATGATGAGAGAGGCGGGTGCTTAGAGGCCCCTGAAAGCCAGGACTAATCTGAAACAGGTTGTGTCGGGCACCTGAAAACTCAAGATGCTTTGGAAAATCCCGGTGGGGTGTCCTGATCCTGAGCATGGCTTGGGAAGCCTCTACAGCCATAAGTAACACGGGATCAAAAGAAGATCTTTGCATAACCTGGTGGAACCATCCTTTAATCCTCACTTCAGCCAAGGGCTTCACTTTAGGCATGTGTTCGATTCCTGTGGGAGCTCAGTGCTGGAGTTTCTGCCGGTCCGTTGGTATCTTCCCGCAGCGGGGCCTGACACTGTGTAAGTGGCTGTAGGTTTGGTTTATGAGCTTTTCCGAGTCGGTCTCCACATTAAAACAAAGCAAAAGGCAGAACCCTCCCCTCTCGCCCGAAGCGTGATGCTGGGTCGCACGCACGAGGCTTTGCTGGCTTTTCACAGGCAGAGCCCCAGCCTGTCCCGTGCAATGTTCCCTGCCCCTCATAAACCCCCAAACCCGAGTCACGGAACGTGTTACGTGCTGAACCGGCACAGAAAATGGCCATGCCCAGAGAGATGAGAGCCCGGTGCAGCCCGGCTGCTCGCCGGCGCGCCGTGGTGATGCAACGGGCGGGCTGGGATTAATGCAAGATTCTGCAGGGCTGCAAACATGCACTGGGAAAGCAAACCAGGGATCACGCAACCGAAACCCACCCAGCTCCTCCCCTCGTCCAGTGGCAGCCCAGCTGCAAACCCTCCCTTGGCAGCGGTGTTAGAGCCCAGAGGCGAAATCCTGGTGCTGCCCCTTGGCCACAGCTCTGTGTGGCTGGTTATAAACACGGTAAAACTACCAACTCCACGCTCGTTACGCCGGGAAGGGGCCGTGTCTCCCCACGGAGCCTCGCAGGAGCCATCTGCTCTCTGTAAATAAGGGCTACTGGAGTCCGGGTGCGAGCGCGCCATGGCTGGAGGATGGGAATAGCCCTGTTCACGCACGTAGGGTGACAAGCACTAAGCTCACAGCGTGCTTAAGGCTCTGCTGAGCCCGACAAAAATGTGGCAATAAGGGTTTTTTTCCTGTCGCAGGGTCAAACCTATAGCTACGGGAGCGGGCTGCTTTTCAGGCTGGTTTGGCTGTTTCCTGGGTGTGCAGGAGTCCGGATAACGCACGCTCGGCCCTGGCTTGCCAGGATTTTCAAGGCTGCTTGGAGGGCAATTCCTTTTAATCTCAGCAAGTGCTGAAGACTCCAGATAGCCCGGGCAGCCTTAGGATACTCAAACACAAATATCAATGTTGAATTTAGATTAACTGTTCCTTTACTATTTTTTTTTCTTTTCCTATTTTGTCTCTAGGCTTAAATTTAAGAAATTTTATTAAATTAATATCCCAGCATCTATTTTACTAAGGATGCGATTTACAAAGCTATTTCAGCATATAAAGCTAGAACTTTTAAACAGAATTTACCAATGAATTTGGAACCCCACTCCTACTTATTTTCGGGTTACTTGTTTTATGAATCCCACTGTTGTTTATCTAAACTCATTCAGTTTTAAAGAGGTGTTAAGCAGTGTGAGGCCACACAAGGATCAGAACAGCCTTTGGGGGAAGGTTTCCCTATACGGAATGGCCACATGAATTTTATCACCTGCTTTTCATCTCTTTGGGTCCTTTTCAGGACCTTAGGGCTGTTCCACAGGAGGCTTATTTCTTTTGCTGTCCTGGTAGTGGATTGTTCTAGAGGGATCTGGTATCTGAAGGGAGGAAACTGCCCTTGGTTTCAGCAAGCAGAGAAGCCGAATTGGTTGCTCAGAGTTGTTGTTCCTGATGATCTCGACCTGGCCCTGACTCAGTTGCACAGCTCAGTGCTGGGGAGGTGTTTGCTGAACTGGGGTGGATGGAGCAGCTCCAAAGCCCGGCCGCCCAGAGCCCTGTCCATGGGGAGAGCAGCGGGTGAGGCAGGACCATGCAGGTGTCGCGGTGCAGCGCTGCGCCATGGCGCACGCAGCCACGCACACGTTCCGCAGGTGGTCGAAAGGCACCGAGTGTGAAATCGGTGCGAGCGCAGGTGGCTGGCGCAGGCGCGGTGCCCAGGTCTGCCTGCCAAGCTCAGGTGTCTGGGGCAGAACAAATCTCTGCCAGACAGAGAAGAACCTCGCCATGTTTATGTGAGTTCCAACGCTGCTGCAGCTCTCGGGTCTGAAACCCACTCTCTTTTTGCTGCTGAGATCCCCAAGCACCTCCCAGTCTCCCGGCTACTCACAGCCCGAAACCCTACCAGATGCCATGATTGCAGTGGAAAAGCAGCTCGTTACTGGAGTGGCAGGCGACGCACAGACAAATATTTGTGCAAGGCACACAGAGCCCAGCGCCTGGCACACGCTGTCTCTGGTGGAGGAGGAAAGGGGAAGGAGGGTCTTGCCTTCAGCAGAATTAAATCACAAAAATCTATACGGTGTTTATTTCTAGCTAAACTCACAAGGTTTCTTTCCAGCAGGCAGTGTGGTGACCTCCTGCCAGATTGATTTCCCGTTTACCCATTTTGCTAAATACTTTAAGGGCCAGGAGTTAAATTGAATTCGGTTCAGGTCTTACCCTGAATCCCTTGTTGTTCAGAGACCTCTGTATTAGGATTTCTGAGAAAGGAGATGGGATCGTATCCTTCTACGAGAGGTGTTTGCTTTGAGATCTACAGAAAATTGCCAGTAAAGGTGCCAAAATATGCCCTAAACAAATTGAAATGTGACTTCAATTAAGGAGTACACTCTGCACAATACACAATTTAGTTAGCTTTGAGGGTATGACATCATCAGCCCTAATATTTTTTATATTAACTATGAAATCTGATTAGGCAGTTTCCCCGAAGGCAGAGATACCCCTGTAAAAGCAGGAATGGGTATTTGGCACAGTATCGTTTTGTGGTGTCTCCTCAAGCTCTTTGGCGTGTCTGTCTTGGGGCAGCAGGTGAGGAACAGGATTTCTCGCCATTATTTTGCAGCTGAACGTCAAAGGGAGAAGATCTTACATTGCTGTTGTAAGAGGCAAGGCGTTAGGGAACCTGAACCCGGCACTGAAGGGAGGTCACAGAGTCACTGCGCGGACACAGAACTGATGGAAGATGCTGGGCGGTTAAAGGAAGGTAGCAGGAAGAGCTCTCCCCATGCCGATCCCACACGAGCTCTTCTGCCATCAGTTTGCTCGGTGTGTGTAACCGGATCTCCGAGGGCTCTGTGTGTATTCGAGGCCTTAAAGGCAACTTTGTTTTCAAGTGATTTTACTTTTTATTTCCCAAATATTTAGTTCTGAAACAGCAAATAGGAATTTCCTTAAAATGGAGACCAGCTTGTTTCCTTTTCCTCTCGCAGACCAGCATTACTTTAGAAAAATATAGGTATAAAGACAGGAGATGGGATGGTCTGAGCCTTGGATTGTCTCACCTCCCTTTAGCAAAGTATTTCAACAAAGGTTTAGCAGAGCTAGGAGGGTATTTGCAGGGAGGAGGATTCATTTAGTGAATAGCCTCAGCTTCCAAAAATGGAGATAAAACAAATGCAGCAAATTGCTTCAGCTGACAATAGCGACAGGAAGCGCTTTGTTTCCGAAGTGCTCAGACACTTCAGCATTTTATCTTTTTTCTTTTCTAAATTATACCCGTGGTTTAATAATGAAACAGGACAAAGTGTTTTATTTCAGCTTGTTCAAATTTCTGAGTTGAGCCAGAGTTAAATACTTCATTTTTAATTTGTTCAAAATTAAAAAAGACAAACTTTGTTAAATTTGATCCCGCTTTTGGGGGTGGGGTGAGTGTTTTGTGAACAAATCCACGATGATGTGGCCATTGAGCACTTAAATATAACACAACCTGTCAATGGACCTGACATGTACCACTGAAGCAAGACAGATTTTGAGTACTCGGAATAAACTAATGAGGAAAAATATTTCCAAGTAACTGTTCGTTGAAGAATTTACTCCCAACAGCATCTTGGAGAAATAGCCTATTTCTCCTATAAACTAGGGAATTTTAAGAGCAACTTTACACATTAACTACCCACCAGCCACATCTTAAAACAATAATTTGGAGTTTTTCAGCATAACACTTTGCTGTCGGGGCAGACGGACCGTGTGGATTCCACTCAGATCCATACAGTCGTTCCTGGCTTCCTGAATTTTTTCATCCCTGTCCTACCCCAGGCCTGAAGCTGTGCTTGTGCCTTACTGAGGGCTGTCGGGAACAGGCGGCTCCATCCACCCCTGTCTCCCTTTCCACTCCATCCCGCTCTTGGCTCTCGGCCAGATCCCAACTTTCCTAATAGCAACCTGTCTCCCCAGCACCCTTCCAGCGCTGGCAAGGACCGTGGACCGCAGCTGGACGGTGGCTCGGCACGGGTCTTTCTGCTCGGCACTGGGCACCATGCGGCTTACCGGGGCTGTGCCTGCTCCCGCTCCCAGCTCGCCGTGCTCGCCCCGCGACCCCCGGGCGCTGTCCCCTCCGGGACGGGACTCACCCCGGCCCGGGTTGTCCCCGTTGAGCAGTCCGGCGTCGCTTCCAGCCTCTGGGAGAGGGACCGGGCGGCGGTCCCCCGGGAGAGCCCTGCCCCGATCTGCCGGGCACCGGTGCCGGTCCCCAGTGCCCGGTTCCGGTTCTCGGTGCCCGATGCCCAGCGCCGGTGCCGGTACCGGTGCCCAGTGCGGGTGCCGGTACCGGTTCCCCTGCTCGGTGCCCGGTGCCGGTGCCCGGTTCGCGCCCGGGCCGCGCCGCTCGGGCGCTGTCCGTGGTGCTGACCGCGGCTCGGCCGCCCGGCCAGCCCATCCTCGTCCCACCGCCCCCCTTTCCCGCTGCCCCGGCGGCTCCCAGGGCGAGGGCTGGGGGAGGCCGGACCCTTCCCCTAAGCACACCACAGACACTGCAGCCCCCACCGCCCCCGAGGACCCTGACCGGGGTCTCTCTACCCAACCCGGAGCCGTCCGGCTCACCGGCAGCGGTGGGACCGACTCCACAGGTGGCCGGGTGCCCCTCGCCCGCCTCCCCCGGGCACTGCAGCACCCCCGGCCGAGCCTCCTCGCTGGAGCTCACCTGTCCCTGGGTCACCTTTGCGAGCGGAGGGCCGGGAAAGCTGCCCTGCCTCTGCCCCGGGGCTTTTATGAGCCACCGCGGAGGGGGGGCGGCGGGAGGAGCACCCAGGCGGGGACTGTTCGCTTTGGCCAACGGGAAGCGGCTTCTCCTCGCCAATGCCGCGATCGCACAGATTACATCATGGCGAGCTGCCGGCGCTTCAGTGTAAGAGTCTCCTCCTCGCGAAAAGGCGGGTCGGAGGAGGGCTGGCAGACAGCAACAGGTCCGGCCCTCGGGGCAGCGACGCCCGGACCCCTTGGAAATGGGGCAGCGGCGGGGCGGCGGGCGAAGGAGCCGTCCCCAGGAGGGACCCACGCTGTGCCGCTGGGGTGGGACAGCCGCCAGGAGAGCCAGCGGGGTTCCTCCTGCGCCCCAGGCTGAGCGAGGACCTGCATGGTTTGCCGTGTGGATGGAAGTCGCTCAGCATCTCCCAGGACCAAACCCTACACAGCCCGTTCTTTCCGTTCTACTGCAGTGTCCCTCAGCCCCTGGGTTTTGTACCTTCTGAGGTCCCAGCCCAAGGGACGAACCGAGGTTCATCCTAACTGCTCAGCCTTTATCACCCTGGGTTTGGAGCTTCCACAAAACCCCAGCCCTCCATTTCCTCCCACAGATACCGAGCCGAATTGCAGAGCAGATCTGAGATCTAGCATCCATTTGGATCTCTCATGTTCCTAGAGCAAGGAGGGCAGAGAGTCATTCCCTTGAATGTACCAAAGAGCAAATCACTTGCTAGAGAAAACACACCTATTCCCTAACCCTGACAACACGTTTGTGACTGTGACTGGGCGGTGGCAGCTGGGGTGGATTTCTGTTGTGCCTCTTAGGTTGCAAATACACAGGTCACAGACATCAATTCTTCAAGACTGCTCTAGGTTGTCCTAGATGGTCAGAGGGTTGAGGGAAAGCTTTGTCTCCTGGTGCACAGGATATACAATCACACAATACCAAAGGAAAAAGTAATAACTGATTGTAACATTAATTAGCTAGAAATCAAAATGGTCCAGAGTTAAAGGCTTGGTCTAGGTAATATCTGAGATCCACCTTCAGATCTGATGTGGGGAAACTGCTGCCTGCTACGAACGGGTCTCCTATGGGTAAATGCTGGGCTCTTGAGATGTGGATTTAAAAGCAGATGACGTGACAGGAGCCCATTTTGAAGCGGTGCTGGATGCTATTCAAATTACACCATGATTAGAATGGAGCCAGGTGCTCTGTTTCCAACTCTTTTTTTCCTGGTCTTCAGCACCATTGTGGATTACGGGCCAAATCTTTTGGCTGGTTTACGCCAGCTGGGAATCTGACCAGCCACTGCGACGTTTGTGCTGTTGCCTAAGATAAAAGGTGGTTTTGAGCAGAATGTACCTGTGTTCAACATGAACCAGCGAATCCCCTGGGAGGCTCAAATGCTGACCTCCTCAAGGAGGAGATGGAGAGTGAGCAGTACCTGATGACCTTGTGCTGCATTAGTCACAGCACGAAGAGTGTAGACTGGTGTACGGGTCATGGAAGATGTCACAGTCTTGCTAGCGCCTGGTCTCGGACGTGTGTCTGTGAGAGATTTTCATGCAGGAGCCAAAGCTGGAAGCCTTTGCTCTTGGCTTTGTCCAGGCAAAGCAGGAATTTGGAGGAAATGTGAAGAGGGTGGGAGCTGAAACTGCACAGGGTGTCTTGTAGGAAATGCTGAGGGATACCCAAGTCCCTCCAGAACATCCGTCAACAGAACAGTGAGAATGGGGACCTGATTCCCTTGGAAGATCCTACTAGAAAGGAACCCAGAGGAAGGGACGGAGGCCAGGGCTCACGGCTGTCACCACCCCAGCGGGAGCTCTTCAGCCTTAATCTTCCCTTTGCCGCATTTGCTCACCAGGACCCCCCCGCTTCGCTCTCAGATGTCTCACTGTGGTACCGCTGACTATCCCCTGGCCCAGAGCTGCAGCTACAAAACCAACTTTGATTTTCCTCCACCTTCTGCCTCTGTGTCTCTGCTCCTCGGTCAAACGGGGAAGGGCCCCACTGAGCTTAAAGTAATGGGCCACAAGGAATGGTGAAGAATAAACCCTCCCTATCTCTGAAGAACAGCCATTTTGCACTCGCTCACAAGGGAGGAGAATTGTACAGGTACCGTCTGGTTTCTGGAGAGCTGTAGCCTCTTCGTTTGGGGGTATCAGGCAGGATTTTGAACTCTCTGTGCCATCTCACCAGTACTTTTGGCCAGCAATTCAGCGGAGGCTTCAGAATCCTGATTTTCAAGTGGATCCAAGTTGTGAACATGAGGTGTACCTGTCGAGTCCAACCTGTCTCAAGCCTGAGCTGCTCATTCAGAAGCTGCGTTTGGAATGTAGGGGCTCGCTGAGAGAAGAGCCCTGGAAATTCACTGTGTCTGCAGCACATTCATTCTCTCTGGCTTCTCCACCTCGGGAGACTCCTCTGCCTCACTCCTTTGCATTCTAGATTCATTTCAGTGGAAGGGGGATTGGACAGATTTTTCTCGTGGAGAAAGTCTGGGATGAACTTAGAAGCCACAACAGGAAAGGTCGCTGTTTTATTTAATTATTTCAAGTTGTTTTCCATCCCCTACTCAGAGCAGCCCTCGCAGCTCGGTAATTAGCGATGAAGCGAAGGGGGAGCGCGCTGGACTTTGGCCCCAACTGACCTGATTCATACAACATGCCTGATTAATGCACCAGGTCACATGGCAGCTGCCAGCGACTTGTTGCTGGGCATCCAGAGGTTTCCAAGGGAACCGCTCCTTCTCCTGCCGATGCTCCTCAACAAGTGCGGGAGAGCGGCGGTTTGGAGGGCCTGAAGCCCAGCCGGGCGGAAGATGGGAGCAAAGGTGTGCAGAGTGCCCACAGTGAATCCAGCGATGCTCCCCGGCGGAGCGACTGGCACTGGGCAGAGCCCTGTGGTGCCTGCTCAAACCCCTGAGCTGTGGGGCTGCCTCTGCTCAGCCCTCCCCGCCGTCCCCTCCCGCACACCTTCCCTTGCGCGCACCGCTGGAGCTGCTGCACACCTATCCCAGCCCACGCACGCATCGCTCATGCACAGTCCTACACACGCCCCATCAATCCAAAGAGACATCACAAACAAAACAACAGCTACGTGCTCACAGAGACACGCTGCAGCCCCCGTGTATCCTCCTCTGTTCACAGAGGAGCTCTGGCACACGCCGGAGAGCCCTTTCCTGAGGGGTGTTTAAAAACTCTTTCATATTACAGAGACTTTTCCAGACAGAGATCCAGTCCCCTGGAAACCTGTCCACCACTGCAGGCACACATCCAGCCTGCCGATGTGGACTGGCACAGAGCTCCCACAGAGCCCAGCCTCATCTCCCTCCCCCAAATCCCCCTCCCCGCACACGCTGCCTACATGCAGGCGTGGCGGTTCCTCACACAGCCGCTCCTCACGCCTCCCCTCTAGACACTCGTCCTTACACACGCACACGCTCTCACCACTCGCAGGCATCTCCCTCTGTGCACGCCCTTCTGCAGACTTACACCCGCACCCTTGTCTGTCGACGTTGCTGCTCGTTTGCACCCGGACAGCGACACCCTCACGCGTGTGTGCACACGCTCACGCTGTTCCACGCGCCCCGCAGTCTGCACGCTCAGCCTGAGTGTGATGCACGTCTCAGGAGTGCTTGCTGTGTGTGCACCCATAAGTGAACAGTCGGTGACCACCAGCGCACCCCGACAGCTCTGACAGGGACTTCTGCTAGTGGGCACCCCGCACCCCCTCTCCCCTGCCTTGTAGCTGCAGGGGGTATTGCTGCATGTCTCACAAGCCCAGCATGTGCTATACACACGCGCACAGGCCAGCAGTTCTTGGCAGTTAAAATAAAGCCCCTGAACTAGCAAACACAGTTGACTTGGCAAGTAGCACCCTTCTGTACTACCAGTCTTCCAAATACACCAGGCAGGCGCACGATAGCCTGTCTCTCCTCTTTTCCCCTTCACTGGGATGGGGGGACACGGGGAGGGGGTTCTATCTGCACTGGGTGCTCCAGCACTAACTTCCCAAGCTTGTTAACGCAGCTCCGGTTCCATTAGTCGAGGGATAAGCGTAAGGCACGGCGAGGCTCCACAAGTCGTTAGCGCTGTGCCAGACCTCCTGTTCAAAGCTCACCTACACCTGATCCTTGGCAGCAGAAAGACAGCTTCGTCCGCCTGATTTGTGTCGAGCAGCACGGTTTATCACACGATGGTTTGCACTGCTGAAGGACAAGAATGCTCAGAGAAACATGTCTCAAACATGCTCTGTTTCTGCACACCCTTCACCTTCCAAAACGTCTCTCCTTTTCCCCGGGGAGGTAATGTATCCTCGCTAACTCGCTGGATCCAGCTGCTCTCAGGAGACACTTAACCACTATCTCTTATCTAATCTTCCAGACTAGGGCATGTGCCTGTGAGAATATAAGATATGAACAGCTTCGTGCAGCAAAGTGGATTTACATGATGCGAAAAGAAAGATGCAAAGGGTCTGGTTCCTCTGCCTCTTAACTCGGCTTCACACCACATCAGAACATTTGATACGGGAGGTGTACCAGACTGAGAAGAAATGTTGTTTGGGCTCAGCTCAAAGGCTTAAGCAAGAGGAGGCACGTTCAAAATGGCATAAAGATGGTGGAAGTTAACACTGCAGCCAGGAAGATATGACTCCGTGGAGGGCAGGAAAGGCCACGAACAAACAACCGCTTGTTAGAGCCCAGGTCTCTGCAGGAGCGTACGTAAGGGATCAGACGTATTTGTGTCAGGGTGAGCTGTCGCCCACCACGTTCAAACTCCATGTGTGAGCACGCATGCCCACGAGAGTCCCGGGGTTCGTTTGTGTGTAATGAACACACTTCTAATGAGGCGTCTGCAAAAGGCACAATCAAGGAGCAGCAGAATATGTTCATGCCTCGGGGGAGTGTGGAAGTCTGTCCTCCTGCCTTTAGCTCTGTGCTGTATTAAAGCCCATGTGCCTGCACTTGAACTTGTGACACTGAGACCACCACAAATATAATGAGGAGAAGGAGGTGGCTCAGGCGAACTTGCCTGTCCCTGGTTGAGTTCCCGTTCCTGGCCCAAGCAACAGACTCTCAGCTGCTGAAGCAGTTAAAAGGAGACTATTATAAAAACAAAGCCTGTGCTGAGCAAACAAGAAGCTTGAGAACTGGATCTGTCAGGGGCTAGAGCAGCTTGTCAGCAGAGGTTAGAGGGGAAAATAAAATAAATAAAAACAAGCTGAAGAGCAAACAAGAGCGCTGGAGGCAATATTTTCATCAGCATTAAAAGCAGACCTTATGTTCCGTTTTCAGAAGTGGTTTTAACACTTAGAAGACAAAATCACATGACCTTTCAATAAAATCTGGGGTTCTACGTCCCTTACATGTTTTAAGTGCTGTTTCTCACAATACGAGAAGTTGGTGCCCCAGTGAAATTAATAGGCGAGTTTAAAACAAACAAAAAGAAGTGCTTTTTCACACAGCACATGATTAAATTTTGGAGCTCATTTGCCACAGGATGTTGTGTAGACCGAAAGTATAAATAGGTTCAAAAGGTTTTAGACAAGTTTATGGAGGTTTGGTCTATCAGTGGCCATTAAACTTAATAGTCTGGATCCAACACCCAGGCAGTCCTCGCCAGTTGCTGGAAGCTACAAAACTACAGGTAGGAGAAGCCTTATTCTTCCTATGCCCTTGTACACCATCCTAAGCCTCTTCCTCTACTTACTGCCAGGACCAGTGCACTGGGATAAGGACGTGTCTGCTGTGGGTCAGACCACGTTCGTGCTCCTAAACAGACCGTGAATCCCCAACTTGGGCTTTCAGAGGGATCTCAATAATCAGTCATTTAGGACCCTAATGAGGATCCTTAGTGATCCTCCTCTCATTTATTCTGCTACAAATCAGATGCTGTCGCCCCTAGATCCTAACGGAATGACACCTCCATGGAACTCACCTCACATGGTGAGCTCCAAACAGCTAATTCAGGGTCATCTGACCCTGGACTTGAACGCAGTGCCCCCAATGCAGGGAGATTCCAGAATAAGGTGGTGAAAATAAGGCTTTAACTGGCACAAGAGTACCTATCACAAGCCAGTTTGATTCAGATCCCACCACACTGGTTAGAAGCAAATTCAGAAAACACATGGCCATTGTGCTTCAAAGAGCTTTTCCAGGCAACGCTGCTCCATCCCAGGAGAAAACCAAACTGCGTGTGAGGAAAGGCAGAGAGGCAAATTCTGCTCTCACGTGCGGTGGTGTCAGTGTGGAGCATCCCCAACAAGCTGACGGATGCTTAACTAGTGCCAAAGTAGGCTGGCAGATAGTGAGCACCGTGCTGATCAGAGCGGGTGAGTGCTGAGGAACCCCGCTGGTGAGGGGACAGTTACCAAAAACTCTGAACCGCCTGGGACTGCCAGAGGCAGGCAGCAACGTCTGCCCCCTGAGTATCCAGAAGATAGCGAGCGCTGGCCCAATGATGTCAGTGTGTTCTGTAGTCTTTTGCTTCCGGCAGTGGAAAATGATGCTTCCAGAGTAAGACATGTCCCTTCCGATACACGGGGCAATGTCCGGTATGTGTGAGTTCCTCTTGCTGGGGTTCCTGGAGACCGTATTGGTCCAAACTACCACATGCCCGCTCTGCATTTATTCATGCCCCTTCTTCCTTTCTCCCCTCCTACTTCCATCCATATTTCTGCCCTTCCACTCTTCTCTTCCCCCTGTCTCTGTCCTACCCTCCCTGCACCCCACTTCAACTCAAACACCCAAGCCTTTTTTTGGATGAAAATGATGAAAAATAAACCCCTTGTGAGGAGCTGCAGTGTGTGCTCTGCCAGAGAGTGGTCTTATTCATTAAGGGAATGGTCTTGTACGCATTTGGGCATGTTATCAGTAACACTCCAAAGGGAAATGGACTACTTAAACCTATTATATCACAGCTTTATTCACCATGTGCTGCCATTTACCTCCTACATGACGCTGGGCTCTAATAGCACCAGTTCTGAGAAACCCTGCACATTAGCCACAAGCAGCTCATTAATCCACTGTTTCCATTCTTGCAAAAATACGGGCTCCAACCACATGAGAGCTCAGATGCCAAGTGCTCAGCCAAAAACAAAACAGCTTTGCAGTGACAGCAGCTCTGAGGTAGCCCCAAACAGAGCAGCATGTTCTGCTAGTGGGGCACAGAGGGGGGTCCTTGGGCTTGGGGGACAGGGATGTGCATCGGGGAATGGGGCAAAGCTGTCAGCCAGCAGCTGCTGCAGGGAGACGTGGAGAATCCCAGTCCTGGAGGCTCCAAGCCAGCCTCAGGTAGCCTTCACCAGAAGCAGGTCCTGCCTGTTGATGTAGCTCTGTCCCAGGATATCAATAGTCCCAGACAGAAGAAAGGAGGCGGAATGCATCTCTGGAACACCGGCATGGGGGTTCTGGGATCGGGCTGGGGACTGGCAGAATTAATTCCAAGCAGGTATAATGAGACCTTCCTCAAGAGCCCTTGAAGAAAATGCAAGGCCCCATGTCCCGGCCCCAAGCCGCAGATCTGTGAGCCTTTTTGCTTCTTCGCAAACACGCAGCAGTTGTGGCATCAAAAAGCAGTCACATCTGCTTCATCAAAGAGCAGAGTCCTGCTAAGGGGTCTGCCAGGCTTGCTCTCCCTAGTCCCCTGCTCGCACCCTGCTGAGGAGGCAAGCTGCTCCATCTCCTGGCTGACCGGGCTCCCTGTCCAGCCCCTCTTTATCTCAGGGCAGAGCTGGCTGGAGAACAGCGCAGCTGGCTCGGACGTGATTATTCCTGCTGAAATCTCCAAGGCTGACAAACAAACCCTTCTAACTAGAAGACACAGGGCCCGTGGACAGGAGCTCGCGCAAAAACAACTGCTAGTTCACGTGGGAATAATAGAACATCTGTGTCCACAGATTAGGCACAGACCAGAAACAAGAGGCAACACTTTTTCATGAGTGGGACTTCAGGAATCTAGGATCTGTCCTTCTGAGACCTCTTGGTCAATATTTTCTGCCTTATTTATCGAGCTGGCCACAGATTCCTGCTTTCACAGAGAAATATAAAGGCAAAAGAATCTGGTCAGGGTCACTGGTGGAAACAGAAACAGAATCCAGGAGCTACTGCAGTGTTCAATAACCCACTCTGAGCCCTGCCTTTGATCCCAGTAACTCCAGTTCAACTACAAGCTCAGTCACAGCTTTGCTGTGACATGACCATCATCAAACCCTCAGCTCCTTTTTGACCTTATGGAAAGCTATTGCAGAGGCAGTGAGAACTAGAGAGGCAAATGCTGGTCTTCAGCACATACAGCATCTTGGTAATATCTGCACTCCCCTCCTAGCCAAAGAGATCCCTTTCCCAGCTGGAAAGAAGGGTAGAGCTGCTGCTGCCCACGGAGGAAGGGTTGCTGAATGCTGGATTCAGCTCTGGAGGTACTGGGGGGCAGAATTAACCAACAAGAGACAGACATCGAACGATGGATCTTCTCTGATTCAAGATCCCAGCTGCTGCTTCTGGTCAGCGAGCAAACCCCCAACCACCACCTGCCTACCAGATGTGCACAGCTCTGTCCCACTCCCAAAGCCCTCCTGAAGCATCGCTTTATTTGAGATGGCTCAAATAAAAAGGAGGGAAATAGGGCTTGAAGGTGTGCAGGTGAATTAATTTCTGCTCTTGGGTGAGGACATGAATGAAAAGAGGCGAGGGGTAGAGGGCTGCTACCTGTGGAAGAATTCCAGCCTGGCTGGGCTCTGACATCTGCTCAGGAGAGCCTAGAGCCCCCCAGTTCAAGCTGCCCAGGTGATAAAATCCCTGCTGCCAAAAGGGAATATGATGACGGGCCTGATCCTGTGCCCTGCCTGCTTCAGTGTGGCCGTGCAGAACGGCTGACAGTGAGTGCAGAGCTGAGAGGCACTTACAGAGGCATTCAGTCTCACACAAAACATTCTCTTGGGGCACAGGGGGATGGAGCGAGGCTGGGCGGACTCCTCTCCACCGAGCTCAGCTTCACTGAAAGCAACATGTTATTATGGCAGAACTCCAGCCCATAATATTCTACCTCAACAGAGTCACGTTTGTGTTGAACAAGGATAACTTAGGGTAGACATCAGGGTAAATTCTTGGCGGTGACCGGGAGAGTTAAGCCCCAGAACAGAGCCCTGGGAGGGGGATACAATTTCTAGGGCACAAGGTTTTATAAAGAAATTCAGACAGAATTCTTGCAGAAGGGATGTGAGGCAGGGAGGGAGCCCGAGGGCCGCGGGCTGGGACTTCTGCTCAAACCTATTTCTGGTCTTGTGAAGGTTGTGAGAGCAGGTTGTACGGAGCTGTCTGATCTCCTGGCAGCTCTTTGAACGCTATGGGTGACGGGCCCTACTTCAGGCTGTCTCTCTGCCTCTACCTCTCTTCTCCAGCCCGTGGCTGAATCTTACCTGCTCACAGCCTGTAAACCAAAGCTGCCACCCCCCTCTCCCCCAGCTCCCGTGTGTCTCTGCCGCTCACTGCCCCACCTGAGGCCTGTTTTCTCTTTTCATGCTTCTAATGAAACTAAGTGGCTGCAACCGGAAAGTTTCCACTTTCTGCCTCTGGACTGATTACCGCCGAGCTGCCACCGGCAGCATCCTGCGTCCGAGCCTCTGCGGATGGGAACCCTCAGGGGAGGGGATAAAGCAATGCTCCGTGCCCTCTGCTCACCAACCACCATTAGAGCACTGGCTGCCTAACCCGGCAACCTCACAGAGCAGGACCTCACCAGCCCCACTTCTGGGGCCAAGGTCCCTGGAAAACACGCGCTAGCGCACGGATGCACGATCTCCTCTGCCGTCCTTGATACTGGGCTGCAGCATCAGAACCTAGAAAAGAGTAAGCAGAGCTCTTTTCTCAGCCGCGCTGCAGCAACCTCGGCCGGTGCTGCTAAAGGGGAGCTGGTCTCGCTTGCTATTTTTGTGTGTGCTTAATACTGTCTAGAGACGCTTCACGTTGCTGGTGGGTGGAGAATGTTTATGCCCTGAGCAGGGACAGAACGAGCAGCCCTAAGGAACAAGTCCATCCCTCCGGCCCCTTCTGCCCACCCAGCCTCGTCCGAGAGAGCTGCTGAGGGAAGAGCCCAGCACAAGGGCAGTTCAAGCCCTGGCTTTCCTGCTGACAACGGTTTCTCCTAGAGATCTCCAGGCATTAAGGCTGAACATTTCCAGAGCAGCCACTAGCTCTCTGCCTCAGAAACCCCGAGGTTCAGCAAGCTGAGTTCACTGGGATTTCCAGATGACCAAGACCCCCTGAAAATCGCACTTAGGTGGGTCTCAGGAGGCAGGCTGCTGCCTTGTTATTCCCATCCCCACAATTCAGGAACTGTGAGTGCACGTTCAGAACTCGGCTTCAGGTAAGGTCCGTGTCAAACGGCCTCCACCAAACGCACTGGGTGTTTCTGGGCAGTCTGGCCACAACCCAGTTCGTCATGGACAAGGCTCCCGTGCCTGTTGCTCCTGGCACCTCTCCTGGGGGCTGCCCCTTGTGAGGCTTGACTCCGGATTTCCCCTTTAGCCCAGCGCTTTCTTCCTGCAGGTGAATCAAGGGATCCCCAAACAAACCCTGAGCTCTCACAGCGACAGCCCGGCTCTGGGGCTGGACTCTGGCTTAACTCAGGGCTGGCTAGTGCCACAGTGCCTGGCCCTCTCCAGGGTGGCTCTTGGGTTATGCTCTGGCACCCCTGAGCCCTGGCCGGTATCTGCAGGGGTTGGTTACCCTGTGCATCGCCTTGCTGACATGAGGGGAAAGTAAACAGGATTCTGCTCAGCACTGTGGAGACCAACTGCTCCAGTGTTGCCTGGCAGATGGGGCCCAAGAGGGAGACCATCTGTTCCTGAGTGGGGCCCTAAATTTCTCCCTGGGCTGAAGATATCCTGCCAAGTTCAGTGGGCGCAGAGGCCCAGGGGAGCAGCCATGACCTTGAGTGCTACCTCAGTCCTTGGTGACCGGGCACCTTGCAGAGCCACACCAGGGCTCGGACCTCGATTCCGTGGGCTGTTGGATTCCTGCAGCGTTCCTATTCCCTACATGAATATTTTTTCCCCCTCTCTCCACCTCTCCACCCTCTGTTCCTCTCAGCAGTCCTTCCCACATGCATGCTACGCTTCGGCGCGGTACATGTTTCCTGCTGCAGAGCTGGGCAGAGAGTGTGTAGTTCCTTCTGCCACGGCCCTCGCTGCTGCCACCGGCTCTGCCCACCCTGTCCTGTGCAAAGGCCCTTTGCCTGACACCTGCCTGTTGGTCTGACAGTTCATCTGGCTCCTCCAGCACACTCTGGTGACACTGGAGAGGGTTAAGAAGAGGCACCCCAGGGAGGTTGCTGGCAGGGAAGGGGCCGGCATCTCAGAGAGAGTGAGAAGGGGAGGACATCCAGGGAAGGCTGGAGAAGGAAAGAGCAATCTGCTGATAGTCAGCGTGTCTGAGAAGCTGGGAACATATTGCATTAAACCGATAATAACACCTTGAACAGCAGGGTGGTAGTTTCCATCTGGCCTCGTGCTGAGCCTGGTCTCTCATTTCTTCCCCCCCTGCAGCCAGGGAATCTGAGGCGGCGGGTTGGCCATCCGTCACCCAGCCGGGCTGGGCAGAGCAAGGACCGAACGGAAGAGCCTCATAGCGAGAGCAGGATGCCAAGGAGCAGCAGCGCAGCGTCTTGACTCTCCTTTCACCCCAACTAGATCCTCCGCGGGCCTGGGAGGTGGGAAGGCACTAGAGCTCTTCGCTTAATTAATAGCAACAGCTGAAGCACTTGAGAAACAAAAGCTCCTCTCTCTCTGCCCCACTTTTACTGGGGAGCCAGGGGTGGGGAGCAAATTGCTTGGAAGCCAGAAAGCGCCCTGGATCTTGTCACCATGGCTGCAGAGACACAGCCTCCTGTTATCTCAAGAGGAACAAAACCCTCCTCCCACCCTTTTCTGTCTCAGCTGGAGCTGATAAAAGAAGAAGAAATAAACAAAACAAATAATAATAACAAATATAAAAATATATATATCCCAACCCAAACCAGCAAATAAAGATCCAGGGAACAAGCCAGGCTTCTGCAAAACAGACCTGTTTCTGCAGTGGTTTGGGGCTGCTGGAGAGCTGAAGGACTCAGAGGAGGTTTCAGGTTATAGAGCCCATCTCAGTAATAAATACTGGGATTTACAAAATCGCAGCTCAGGAACATCCCCGACCATGCCATGTGCTTGGGAATAACGATCTCGAGCTGTATACCCCTAATTGTATAGTCCTGTTTTCTTTCTATATATGGGGGTGTGAACTATTAACAGGATCGTCTAGAATTTTTATGTTTTCGTGTTTGGAACCCACAGGGATCACGCAGCAGTTTTCTGTAAGAGCTGGAGTCTGGCCTCTTCTCTCTCTGTATTGCACCATGTGCAGGGAGAGGCACCAGAGGTAGCAGCATATGAGCAGAGGAAAGTATCAAAACGGATTAAACACCACAGATTCTCGTGCTGCTGCAGTATCTGGGCACCTCCAGCCTTCCCTGCAGCGTGGACAGGGGCTTTGGGAAGTAAACCAAAACGAAAAACAAAGTGAGACTGTGTTGTGGTGTTGTTTTAGTTGTGTTCTTACAACTAAAAAAGGCTAAAACCACGCCAAATAGCAGTAAAGCAGTGTAAACTAGCAACCATATATTTGTGTTTTGAGAGAAACGAGGGCTATTATGGTCTCTCTAGACGGGCTTCCTACACAAACTGGGTAGATAATTTCACTTGGTGCTTCATGCATCGAAGCTCTGACCATCTGGCTGAATGCGAACATACCTTTTAGCAACATGTCTTGTTCTGGCTTGATGCCTCAGGGCCACCTCCCTACCACAGGCACTATTTCAGTGCTTAATTACACTTGCTGGTAAAAAAGAACAACTTATTTTTAGCGTGTCTCTCCGATATCCGCTTCTGGCCACTGAATATTCCACATGCTGTGTGTGCCTGTAGGAAGCAATCGGTGTAAATCAGCCCGTGGACTGTGCAGGACTTGTGGTCAGAAGGTGGCCCACGAATGCCTCTGAGTTGTCTTGGGTTTTTAAAAAAAGTCTTTCATATGTGAGCAAACGAAAGACAACGAGAGTAACTGGTAATTCAGAGTTTAACCCAGTTTTCTCCTTTTGGCACTGGCTGGCACCCTTGGCCCACCCACTTTTTTACTATCAGTAATTGAAATGATTATGCTTGTAATTCTAGCAAGAAAATTATGACTTTGTAATGCAATAAACATTTTGCTTAAACGATATGTTTACAAATTTGTCTTGCAACTGCCAAAGAATATCAGGTCGTCCTTTGATTCAAAAAGGCTGACGAACACCCTATTAAATGGCTGTCGATGTCTTTCAGCTTTTCCACGTTTTCTCCCGTGAGTAAAAAGCATTACCTGTAGAAGTCCAGTCTGGGCCACAAAAGCCCGTTCAGTGTGACAGGTTTCTGCTGGGAGACTCACAAGGGTGAAGTCTTGCTTTTAAACTTCCCTGACCTTCCCCTGCACATGCACTCACCTGGATGAGCTCATTTAGACCATGACAACAGCTTGCTCAGCCCAGCCTGAAAAGATCAGGCTCGTTGATAGCTCTGAGCGCAGGGTTATTGCTAAAGGCAGCTGCTCCGGTGTCCTCCCACTGCCAGATAAACACGAACATCTGCATAACTATTGTAACTACAGCAATACGAATATTAATGATACAGGGTGAGACCTGGGACTGCTCTCCAATGCTTGTGTTCCCCCCGGCAGCTGTCTCCAGGACCTGGCTCCTGAAGGCAGTCGGACACTCCGATGTCTTTGAGAACTTGGGCCAAGAGATCATTTTGAAGTAGTTGCTGCTTTTCCCCCAAACCCACCAATCGATAAAGAGCCAAGTGAGGGATTTCCCAGCACATCGGGTGTTCGGGTTAGGAGTGGACTTTTGATGAACTTACAAGGGGAAAGAAACCCTGGTCCATGATGGAGATTGCAGGCCAGCTCCCCGGGGCTCCGTCATACCCGTCACACCCCACCTTGCTGCATGCTCCAGAGAAATGACTGTCCCTTTGCAATTTGTTTGTATTTTCCAAGAGGAAGAGCAGCACCTCTGGACCTGAGGTACGAGGACTAAATCCTTTTGTACAAAGGCTCCCGAGGGTCTCTAACCCCCTTCCCCTCTATATAATGGGCAGGGCTTGTGCTAGTGCTCAGGGAGGATGTTATGGGTCCACATCATTGTCACTCACCCCTTTGCCTCACCACCAGTTATGATCAAAGACCAGTTTCCAGGATGCATGGCTGTGCTCTCGCACCCCTTGGTGTGGCAGAACTAGCTGATAGTTTTATTTCTGCAGAGACAGGATTTGACCTCTGTTCCCTGCTGACCACGAGTCCCCTTTCATGTATCAGCACCATGCACAGGCTGGAGGATCTGCCCCTCTCTATCGCTGGGGTACCCGCACCCCTCATCTCCCAGCACCCACCAACTCCCAGCATCTGTGCCACTTGCTTGGCCTCTTTTCCTTTATGCTGCTCCCCTCCGCAGTCGTGTGACTGCTATTGTGTGGTCCCCGCTGCACAAAAGCCAGCCTGACCTAATTTAAATCAGTGCTATTGAAGCCGTGCTTGTTTTATCTCCCAGCACAAGGGCTCTGCTCCCCGTTTCAGAGGGAGCAGAAATGAATGGCTAATTGGGGGGGTATTGTGCGAGGTGGCGTTGTCTCCCAGCCCTGATTGTCAGCTCTCCTGCTCAACAGTGCTCCGAGCTCCCCTCTCTCGGAACAGCCACGCGGGCTGTTGAGGGAGCGGAGGGAGGAAGAGGAGGGAATGGGACTCCGCAGCCATCACGGTGCGTCAGGCAAACAAAGCCCAGCGTGGCCGCCATGGCGGAAAGGCGGCTGGGGAGGGATCCCTTGTGCAGAAAGGGCAGGTGCTGGTGATAATAGCGGAAAACATCCATCCTTCGCCTCCAAATAAGCCCCCTGCTTTCTTTTCCCTGGGTGTTTATGTGACTGCCCTTCCCAGCGCTGTGCAGACCATCCCTGGGAGGGGGGCAAGGAGGAGGGGGCTCTCACAGCGAGCAGTGCCGCAGGGGTGGGGAGTCTCGGGTACAGAGGCAGGGTGATAGCTCAGGGGCTGGAGGGGAGGCTGAAATGCTGCCAGTCTCTTTGTCCTGAGGGGCAAAGTTTGAGCAGTCACTGACAATGGATCCTTGTAAGAAAAGCAAGAACATCCCCGGGAGCCATTCCAGCCAGCGGCAACCAGTGTGAAAAGGGAGCTTTGTCTGGGCCCTCGAAGCCAGAGTTGTCCAAGCAAGGAGGGTCTAAGAGACCACAGCCCATCTACACAATATGTCTCAAGACTACCAGAGCCCGGTGCTACCTCGATGAGGGACCACTGCAAGATCTTAACCATGTAGATTTGGGAGTTAACACCCACAGCACAGTGTCTTTCATCTAATTTCTGCCTCTGCCTCCCACAGGTACCTTCCAAGAGCTTCCTCCCTGGGGCTGTCTGGTCTGCAGTTCTTCTTCCTCCACCCATCACCAGACCGAAAGAGTCCTGTGGAAGAGAATCAAATCCAAAGCATTTGAATCTTTCCATTGATGGGCTTGGGGCACTTACAGAGCCACTTCCTCCATTCTAGGGAGAGGACTTTGCCCCCAGCTATTGATCAGCTTTGCCCCCAGCGCTCTCAGCTGATGCACAGTGCAAAGGTTGCTGCCAGGGTAGGCAAAAAGCACAACACCGGGATGTTTAACAGCAGCATGAAGCGAACAAGTCCCAAGGCTTCAGGTTTGTCATGGACTGTAGCGTAATGTTCTAATCCTTATCGCAAGCCAGATCAGAAGAAAGTGCTGGCAAATCCTGGAGTTAAAGGACGTGACAAGCTCCTCTCTATCCCTTTTGTCCCCAAATCAAGAGAATAGCTACAAAATTGTAAAATTCAAAGTAGATCTTTTTAAAAGGAAGTTTTATTAAAAGGGAGGATCTTTTCGCTTTCATCTGAGTGCATGATTCATTTCTCCCCTCTCAGCTTTTATCTGCAGCCAGCAGAGCATAAAACCCACTCCAACAAACAAAACAAAACAGCAGAACTAATTCTCACTTTACCACCTGATTCCAAGGGCTGAGGTTTTCCCAAAACAAGAACGGTTGCCATGAGTGTGCGAGCTGTCCCCACTGCATTAAGCTACAAGGAGGGGAACTAGCCCGTCCCTAGAACCACCTGGGATGGACAACGAAGCTCAGTGATGGGACACTCACTGCAGCGAGGTGCTGGCGTCGGGTCACCCCGCTCTGTGCATCCTCCTGCTCCGCTCCCGCCGCCTCCGAGGGACTCGGGTGAGCAGCGCAGAGTCTGGCCCGCTGAGCACGGGAGCAGCTTCGTTTGCAGGGAGGGGAAACGTCTCCCCGGCGCAGGGAGAGCCCCGCGGGCCGTCCTGCCCGGCCTCGCCCCGCTCCTGCCCACCGGGCTGGGTGCTCTCCCCGCAGACAGCTCTGCTGGGAGCCCCGCTCCCCGTGGCCATTATTCTACCGACATCTGGTGGCAGCTGCCTCGGGAGGAAAAGATCCTTCTGCGGAGGCGGCCCAGGACACCCCGGGCCCGCCCTCCCCGCCCCGCTTCGGGCTCGGCTGGTGGGCGCGGGGGTGCGCCCAGGCTCGGCGAGCGAGGCCGGGCCTGGTCCCTGATGGCTTGGAGCGAGGCGCAGGGGCCGGGTGTGGGGGGAGCCCCGCGGCTGCCCCTCCGCGGGACGCGGCGGGTCCCTCCGGGGGCTGTCCCCGCCCTGAGGGGAGCAGCACCGACACGCGGCCCGGCACACGCTCCTCCGCCGCCGTCCGAGGCGAGCGGGCCTCTGGAAGCGCTAACGACTCGTTAACGCTAATCCCTCGCGGTCCCGCGCGGCGGTGGCTCTTGGGGTGGCTTTTGTCAGAGGTGACGGGGTGAGTGACCCGGCCCCTCGGCCGCTGGGCCGCCGCGGGAACATACCGCACCACCCGCAAGGATGATGTAGCGCGGGTTTCCGTAGTGTAGCGGTTATCACGTTCGCCTCACACGCGAAAGGTCCCCGGTTCGATCCCGGGCGGAAACACCTGGTTTTTGATCAGCGTTCAAATTTTAAAGCTACTACTCCATTTCTTTTTTAAAACTTGTTATACTGTTTTTCTTTCCCTTCGGTTTTATTCATTTCCCCGCAGTCCCCCGACGGTTCGGGGCCCCGCCACGAGCTGGCAGAGAAGTAACGGCACTATGTGCCGCAGCGCCCGCGTCCCGCCGGCGGCCGCCGGGGCTCGGCGGTTCGCCTGCAGGCGGGGTCTGAAAAAGCTTTGAGATCGCTTGGGAGAGTGAAAAAGAAACAAAAAAAATACTTGGAAAAGACAGGCTTGCGTTGGCCGGGAATCGAACCCGGGTCAACTGCTTGGAAGGCAGCTATGCTAACCACTATACCACCAACGCCCGACGGTAAAGAGCTCCACGGCCTCCCTCAGCAACCTGCGCGCCCCGACACAACCACCCTCCCCGGGCGCGGGGGGCGCAGCGACAAAAGCACCAGTGTAGCCCCACGGCGGCGATCAGTGCTGGCGTAGGGGCCCGCCTCTGAGGCTGGGTGGGGACTGAAAGGTCTCTTTGTGAGTTTTGTACCCTCTGTCAGCCTCAATGCTCTCGCCACCCCTCTCAGCGGGGAGAATAGTCCCGTCCTCCCGCACGCATTCCCCCCCCACCCCGCAGTGGTTCCATCCCCGCCCCCGTGAGTTGGTACTTTCCCCGCTCCGCGCGCTCCCGCCATTCCGCCCTGCGCGCTCCCGCCGCTTCCGCCGCCGGGTGAAAGGTCGCGCCGTGGCAAGCCGCCGCCTCCCCCCCCCCTCCCCACCTCTCTCCGTTTCCGGGGCTGCTCAGTGTCCGGGACATGGAGCGGGAGTGACGGAGCCGCCGCCGCCCCCCCCCCGCCCTCCCGCAGAGGAGCCGTCCCCCCGCCCCGCCGGGGGAGGACGCCGTGCCCCGGGGTGAGTGAGGAGGGGAGGGCTGCGCCCCGGGACCGGCAGGTGGGCGGCTTCCCCCGCTCCCCGGTGCGGGCAGGGCTCGGCCGGGGGAGGTGAGGCCCTACCCCAGCGTGGAGGCACCGACCCCGGAGAAGGAGCGTTTGCTCCCTCCGTGGGCCGCATTCCCCTCTCCCCTGGGCCGGGGGAGGTGCCCGAGGGGGCCGGGGTTGTATATTTGGCCCCCCATGACTTGATCCTCGCTCCCAAGATGTGGGGGGCGGCCGCCCCCTGCCCTGGGAGGGTGCTGGTTCTCCCCCGGTTGGCTCTCCAGGCGTGGAAGGGCCGCCTGGCCCTGCGGGGGTTGTTTGCATTTCACTCCCCCTCCAACACGCCCCCCAGGGATGGGCTGATGGGGCGGGACGCTTTGCCCGGGGCTGGGGGGGTGTTCGCCCCCCTCCAGCAGCCTGTGCTCTGCGCAGGCAGGCGAGAAGCTGCTTGCTCCTCTTTTTCCATAGGCAAACAGCTGTCTCTAGCAGCGGGGGGAGGTGGGGGGGGACAGGGTGCTCCTTCCCCCGGGCTCCCCACTCTCCTGTTCCCCCACGGCCCGGCCTTCCCTCCGCAGCAAGGGCAGGAGCTCCCTGCCAGGGCTTTCAGCCCCACTCGCCATGTGGAGATGGGCTCCTGGCAGCCTTCACCAAAGCTCGACCGTCTGTAGAGAAATCCCCACCGGTTTGTTCCACCCTCAGTAGCTTTTCTTTTTGGAGAAGGAGCTCTTAAAGCTCCTGGCCGTGGCAGGGACACGTTTCTAAGGGCTGCTCTAGGTGACTGTGTTGCTTTGGCTGTTCCTGAATGCACCAGCAGGCCCCTGGGGTCTCGCTGACAAATGAGTATCATGATTCATGCGAGGTTTCCGATCTCCCGTGTCTGTTTTGTTCCGTCTCTTTTTCTCTGGGTTCAGCATCAGAGGACATTATTGTTCCTTTGAGCTGTGGCTGGGAGGGATGAGGGTGAGATGTTCCTCTGAATCATTAAAATCACAGAATGAGACTGGAAGGGACCTCGGGAAGTCTCTAGTCCAACCCTCTGCTCAAAGCAGGGTCAGCTGTGAGACCAGACCAGGTTACTCAGCATTCCTGAGCATCACTCCTGATGCCCTTCATGCTTGCATTGAAAATTACGCTTAAATTACTGGATGCTACTACCTCGTCCCTCTCTGTTCTCCTCTGCAGTTTGGGACCTTCACTGCTGGTGCTTCTTTGTGACGCTTTGCCTCTCCCGATCGTCTGTGAGTGCGTTTTTCGGTGGAGAAATGGCTGTTTGGACAGAGCAGGGGCCTCGGCAAAGGATAGTGTCAGGTCTTGGGTGTGTTTGTGATTCAGAACCCTCTTGAAGAGGAGGTGAAAATCTTTGTACTTTCGTATACGTGGGTTAGAGGAAAGACAAGGAAGATAGTGCCTTCGTATGCTGATGGAAAATGGGCTGGGGTGGTGAGCTGGGGTTGCTCCGTGGCACCAGGCTGAGGCCGAGGAAAGCAGCAGTCTGGCTTGGAAGACAAATGTGGTTTTTATGTCCCAGTTGGGACTGTGACGCTGTTGGTGCTTGGGCTGCTGACCCTCTGTCTGGCTCCTTATGGTGTCCTTTGTTTGACTCTTGCCTGTAAGTGTGTGGACCAGAGCTCAGTTTTCTCCATTCTTAGTACCTGATACTTGGAGAATTACAGGATTTTGGGAGGGGAATGAAAGGAAGGGTCAGTACTGAGGATTCTCAGGTATTAAGAAGAGATTTTTAGTGAAGAAAGAGGCACGCCACAGAGTCCCATTGTTCAGGTGAAGAAGTCTCCCACATTTATCTGGGCTGTTAATATGCAGCATGCGCGGGCAGAACGGATTTGGACCGTAAAGTGCAAACCAAGGATTTCATTTGTGCCTCCCTGCTCAGCTGGAAACATGACCTGTGGAGGATGCTTTTATACAGCCTCATTCCTGTGAAGGGAGAAACTGCAATTAAATGAAATTTGCTTTTTTTCCCCTCTTCCTTCCTAGTTTCCTGTCCTGCCCAGCTTGCCGAGTAGTTAATGCAGAAGATAAAGAGGGTTCGTCTGGAAAACGAGACTGCAGGAAGCTGGAGAAGGTACGTGCTCTGGTTACTCCCTTTATTGACCCTGAGCCTATGTGGGACAGAGCAATGATCACCTCTTGGAGTGAACAAGCTTCCTGAGAAATCCCAAGTACGTGGTTCTGCCCGGGAGCTTTGTGTCAGGGTCGATGTGTCAGGATGACTCTGGAAGATAATTAAGATAACTCGTTTCACTGACTTCCAGTTCCAAGCTGTACCATTTCTTTCTCCTGTGCTATGTCCCACCTGTGCTTGCTTGTTGTCTGCTAATGTTCCCCCTGAAGCAGGGCTTGGTGGATGTGTGCCTCACCCCTCTCACCTGGCCAGGCAGGGCACGAAAAGCGTGAAGACCACCTCCAAGAGACAGCTCGATATTTTGGGTGTAGGGTGGGCAGTGCTTCTGCAGCAGCACTGGATCACCTAAACCAAGGCCTTGGCGTGACGACTGTGCAGGACAGGAGGGGTCCAGTAAGGTGGAAATCTCAGAGGCACTATATTGATGCTGAAGTTTCAAGACCATTTAACGTGGTTAAAATTGAGCCAGTTCACCTTTGAATATTTTAATCCCCACAATCGCTCTGCAATTGCAGAGTGAGATAAGTTACTCCTTGTACTTGTTTACTTACGTGTGTGGTGTTGCCAAATACTTGCCACGTTTTGTCCTAGAGATGGCTGTAGCGATGGATGAAGCAACTGGATCTTCTTTTCACTCTCCGTGGTGTTCTTGTTTTTGTTTTTGTGAGACTCCACCACGCTCCAGCTGTGACAGTGGTTATTTCCCAACACCTTCACATACCTTCGTGTGGTGGCTCCTTTGCTTACCCCACTGCTAACAGGTGTGCCTTTCACTTCCCCAGTGAATCACAAAATCAGGGCAATATAGTTTGGAAGAGACTCCAGCCTCCAGTTCAGTTTGGGATGATCACCAGTATTATATTTGTGGACTGTTTCGAGCTCTTAAAGATGCAACTTTCCCTCGTGAGGAGTCACCCTGGCTGAGTAAGACGGTTTCACCAGCAAGGTGAGAGTAACCGAGGGGTCAGGTCTCTTGAGCCAAAGCCAGGTCATTTTAATTGGCTGACTCGCCCTGCAGTGGGATTGGGTTGAGAGAATCCTACCCAGTTTATGGGGTTTTGTGGTCTTCCTGTCACGTGCTTCTGATAAGCAACACTTCTACCTTCAGATGTGATTTTAGTTGCTGTAATGGAGATCCTGGACGTAGGCAGCAGAGGCCACAGACTCACTTGCAGTCTTAGAACATCCCGTCACGTTGTCTTTTGTGGTTTTCCTTGGGCTTCCTGCCTGGCTTTGATTGGAAAATACTCTTCTTTATTCATTTTCAAGCTGTGGATTTACTGCTGGGCAGCAGGTACCAGGAGTACCTACAGATTTATTTCAGGAGCTTGTTCTTGTGTTATTATTTGCACACTTTGTCCCATTTAGGGACGTAGCAGGGCGAAGAGATGGGTATATCCACAGCCCTTGTACTGTGTGCTTGGAGTTCAAAGAGGTCCAGATGTACTGTGGGTTAGGTTTGCTCTATCTCCTGCTGTAATTGCATAAGACATCAAACTAGGTGAGAACAAGAGAGCTTGTTAGAAGGAACAAGCTGCTGGGGAATCCTCAAGGAACACTCGGGGGTTCTCCTGAAAAGTAGTTGTGGTAGAAAATGGGCAGAGGCGAGTGTTTTCTTCTGGTAATATAAATAACCATCCTTCTCCTTTCCCCTGGTTCTCTTCACTGGGAAAGAATTCATGGTGCATCTCACTGAGGCTGAAGTCTTCAAGATTTGCTTTACCTCTAATTCCTCCTTAATCCTTCGTCTCAGAAGCTGCTCTGCGGTCGCTGTCCCAAACGACAGGCAGCATTCCAGAAATGTCTAATTTGAAAACGTAAATTCTTGGGGCTGCTGGGCACAAGGCCTTTTCGGTGCCATCCTTAGTCACTGGTTTGCCGTCTTGATGCTGTGTCAAAGGTAGTGGCTCTGTATCCATGCAGCAAACTTCTCCAGCCTAATTTTTCTCAGTAAACTGAAGTTCTCCTGAACTTTGTAACATTCTTCTGGGTACCTTCAAACTAACTAAAATGTTCTCAAGGAGGGAAATCCAGCTTCTCGAATGGGGTGACAGAAACTGGTTTCCCTAGTCCTGGGCTCATTCCTGCCTTGCAGTAGATTATGTCACTGACCTTGGGCAAGTCTTAGCCCACCTCTCCTCTAATGAACACTTGCTGTAGTTGCGTGTGGAGGCGTTTTGCGTAGACTCACATGCAATAACCATGAGCTGGGAAATGTGTGAGGAAAGCATGCTGTGCTTTGCAGGGGGTGGCCAGGGGCTGGTGCTGCTCTTGTCTTTCTGTGAGCAAAGACAATTGCACTGTTTTCTCAGCTCTCCTCCTTCATTTCTGCTGCAATAGCTCCTCAGATAAGCGAGGTGCTGTGCCTGGCCTTAAGCCTCTCTCTCTGAGTGATGAGCAGGCTTTGCTTCAGCACAGGACGGGGACTTCACTTCTGTGGTCTTCCAGGGCAGAGGTCTATGTGCCTTTATGGTAGGTCACAGCTTTGATGACTTATCCATCTGAATTCCTGGGGTGGTTTTCCTCTGAGTCAAGCAGATTGTTTTCTCACTAGAATCTGCTGCTCGTGCTTTCTTTAACTGCTTATTTCTAGAACTAGTCCTGGCAGAGTGAGTTTTCTGAGGTTAATATCTTCATTTACAGCACTCGATGTGGGGCAGAAGATGGACTTTTCCTTTCAATACGTTGATGTATGTTTAAAATGTGATCTTCAAGCACAGAAAATCCCAGGATCTGTAGTTTAAGAAGTGCCTGTTCTCTTCAGCCTGTTGCACGCTTAGAGCTTTTTCTAAGCAACAAAATGTACCTGCTTGATTTTAAGGCTTAATTCTCTCCCTCGACTCCTCCCTCAGTGTTTTGTCCAGTTCTGAAGGGGAAGAGAGGATGACGGCAGTGGACACGCTGTCAGACAGCTCCGAAGTGGTCGAGATGGAGGATGTGCCTTCCCAATTCCAGGTGCAAAAGCATTCATGGGATGGGCTGCGTGACATTATTCACAGCAGCAGGAAGTATTCGGGCATGATAGTGAACAAAGCTCCCCATGATTTCCAGTTTGTCCGGAAAACGGAAGAGTCCAGCCCACACTCTCATCGTCTTTATTACCTGGGTAAGCCAGACACCGGGCATGAATGCTATGGGAGATCTTCCAGTCTAAAGAGGCGAGGAAAGGGGTGGGAGGTATCTCCATTTATGACAGTAAGGAACGTGGCTGGAGGTTTGCATGCAAAGCCTGGAACGAAGCAGAGGCCTCTCCAGTCCCGGAGAAGCACTTTAACCGCAGGCTTAACTTAGCGACAGTGGGAAGTGTTGGCCAGCCAGACCTACCTCATGAGGAGGTGTGAAAACGCAGTGTCCTTTAGCAGCCCAGGTGATGGGGCTAGAGAAGAAATGTGCCTCAAACTCAGGACTACCTTGTGCCTCTAGCTTAGAAAAAATGGGATTTACTCGATTGATCAACCAGACTGATTATCTGAGGAATTGGCTGTTCTGGGTGTTAATGGCGGGGGCGGGGGGGGGGGGGGGGGGGGGGGGGGGTGTCTCCCTGCTTTGTTAAGTACCAGGTAGGTAAAACATTTTCAAGAGGATGGGGGAAAAAAAAAAAAAATTAGGTGGGAACGACCTGTTACTGGTATTCGCAGAGACATACCCTCTTACTGACAGCAGGACTGAAAGAGGGCAGAACACTGTGTTGTACAGGTCCCTCATTATAGCTGGAGTGCAGTGTAATTAGTGACAGAGCGGTTGGATTTTAGTAACTGGGAAATCTTGTGGTTGGGAGCATGGGAAGCTTTATAGACTATAAAGAGTTTGTTATGCTTTGGGGCATGAGCTGATCATTGCTGGGCCAGTGAAGAAACTGTCTGATGTGCAACTCCATATGGCGACTGATCTCCTGAAATGACCCTGCTTTTCTTCCTCCTTTTTTGAGTCGTTGGGTGTAGGTCGCTGCAGGATGCTGGATTTGAGGAACTGATCTGTTTTGTCACTAAGCAGCTCCTGTGTGCCGGTGACTTGATTCGTCACAGTTCCTCAGACATTCTTACAACACTGTGAAGGGCAGTGTCCAGGGTTAGCATATTTTTCTGGTTGTGTTTGAACAGTGAGGCTCGATTTGAAGCCAAATGTATTTCAAGGCTGAGTTGCCTTTGATAAGCTTTTTGATCTAGGTGACTAAAGAACTGAGGATCTAAGCGGCTAATTTAAAATTTTTTTAATATTCTTCTGGTGTGTGAAATGGCTGACTGGTGGGGTTCTGCAGGGGTGCGACTTGTAGGATCCAGAACCAGGAATGAAGGTCCACAAGTGTCTTTTCAGTGTTCTCTTCCTTAAGGAAACATAGAGCACCCAGAGCAGATTGAGCCATCGTTTAAGATTAGGATCTGCCGGGTGATACCAGGGTTCCTCTTCTTAGGAATTCCTAATCAAGGGTAAGTGGTTTTCTTCACTCAGGAGCAGAGGATGATGTCTTTGGGGAGGAAGGCAGCCTTTTCCTTGTAAATGCTGATGGATTGTAGTCAGCCTGAGGTCATTGTAGAGAGTATGAATATAAGGAGAAAGAAATTCCAGGTCACAGTCGCATGAGTGTCGAATGTGTAATCATTTTTCTGTTTGGACATCTTAAATTATTCCTGAGCTGTCCCCATAGAACTTTATGTTGTATCATGGCAGATGCTGCTTATATTAAACACCACATGCTCAGCACTTTGGTGTTTCTGTATCTCTGAGGATTATATGCTCACATATTGCTTTGCTTCCTGAGGACTTATTAATATTTCAGTTTTAATTTTAAGTAACCGTGCTGCTGGGTTAACGGGCTCAGAAATCTTTCTGTTCTGCCCTGAACATATGCAGAGTAGACAGTATCAGGGCACGTTTCCCTGTGCAAAATTCTGATCCAGGGAGTCTCCACAGCATATGCAGAGGGCGAGTTTGTGGTCTGTGATTTTGTTGAAACTGCCAAAATTGTGTGTCAGGGTATTTTATTTTTTGTGGTGGTTTTGGAAGTTGGATGAAGGCCAGTAGCTTATTTGATAACCACAGTCAAAGGCTTATGTAAAATGACAAGGTCTTTTGACTCCCTAGTATTCTGTTTCACATTTGAATGGGCTCTCTAGAGCTTCCAAGCCTTTTCTTCCCCTCTTGCAGGCTGCTGCGTTGGCCTGAATGAGGTTCCTGTAGCAAATTCCTGGCTGAGAAACGTGGAGAGTCATGTTGAGTCACCCATTCAGGGAGTGGCTCTTTCAGAGTGGATCTAGGGCATGGGTTGAACAGTCCAGAGAGAGGATAGTTGGATGTAACCAGTGCTGAAGAGGATGGTTAGTGTTACATCTTGCTTAGGGAAATTTCTAAATAAATACCGAAATTTAAATAATTAGAGGTTATTCTGTGATTGAACTGAGAGCTGCTCGGGAATGACAGCTGGTAAAAGCCTTGGGACAGCCCCAACTCCTCTGTTATCAGCCTTTTTTTTCACTTTGCTCTTAGTCTTCTTTGTCCTGGCTCACTAATCTGAAGCAGGATGATGCTTTTCTCCTCCTAACAGGAATGCCATATGGTAGCCGAGAGAATTCCCTCCTTTACTCAGAGATTCCCAAAAAGGTACGGAAGGAGGCCTTGCTACTCTTGTCCTGGAAACAGATGCTGGATCACTTCCAGGTAAGCCGAGGTGTGAAGAGCCTGGGTTGACAGCACTTGGGAAAACTCGCTGGTGTTGTGGGGCTGGGCTGGTGGGGACGGCTCTGCTGAGCAGTCGAGATAAGAGCGTGGCAGCAGGTCAGACAGGGAGAGTGGTGTTGGTAGCAATGACCTATCAAGAATTGCTTTGCTTCAGAACACAAGATAAGTCACTTGTGCGTGCAATGGAGCTGGCAGTGAGCATGGAACAGCGGCCGATGTGGCAAGCAAAGGGCTGACCTAGCAGAGAGGACTCTGCACCAGCGCGTGGCCTGCCTCAGATTATAAGCTATCAGGACAACGCACCTTCCTTCTGGGTGTCTTGTCTGGGCCCTTGCCGTGCTTGTCGATGTGCTCGGTGGAATGCCTGTCTGTCATCTTCCCTGCTTTTAAGGATGTTGGGAAAGTTGAATTGAAACTGCTGCTTCTGCCCTACACTCTACTGCAAGTGAACCAGACAGGAGGCGGATTTTCCCCTCCCCGATTTCAGTACCTTAATGTCCTTTGTCAGTAACAGCATCGATCAGGAAGAGCGCAGAGGGTGTTTGTTGTTATTCCCTACTAAGGAGGTTCTTGGTGGAAGAGAATTCAGCTGTCTTGACCCTGTTTGGAATGTCAGTCCCCTCCAGTGTAATTCAAGATTCCCGGAAGAGCTTTTGTTTTCAGTGTCTGACATGGAAACTGTTTGTGAAGGCTGTAGATAACGTCATTAAGTTAATTGGTTACATCTGATTTGCATAAGCAGAGCAAGCGCAGCTGTCCTGGGTTCCTACTGAAGTGCCAACTGCAGAAATGACACAATTCATCCCTCTGATGTAGAGGGAACTTTGGGCAGGCGGTTGGTTGAGTCCTCCTGGACCTCACCTGTAGCCCAGAGTACAGTAGTTATGGACCTGTATGGTTAGACTGGCTGGTTTGGGCTGCTGCGTTATATTTGGGCATTCACAGACCAGCTGCTGCCAGTCCTGGAGCATTCCTGTTCCGTGAAAGTTTCTCTCCTTGCAGATTCTTTCAGATTTTCCTTTCTTTCGTTACTAGGCAACCCCTCATCATGGGATGTATTCTAGAGAAGAGGAACTCTTGAGGGAACGCAAGCGACTTGGTGTCTTTGGCATAACATCTTACGACTTCCACAGTGAGAGCGGCCTATTCCTCTTCCAGGCCAGCAACAGCCTCTTTCACTGTCGAGACGGGGGCAAGAATGGTTTCATGGTGAGTCTGCCAGTGATTTTATGAATACCACCTGAAGCGGGCTTAGTGTGGTTTTGGTGGGCGATGGCTGCCCATCTCTTTGGTTATGGTCCTTTCTCCTGTGTCCTGTCACGGCTGTGTTTGCCCTCTTTCATGGGCTGTACTGGATCTGTGGTTTAGGCCTTTGCATGTGGAGCTGGAAGCTGCTTTGGTACAGAGCTGTTGGTGTGTCTGTTGCTGTAGGTGTCTCCAATGAAGCCTCTGGAGATCAAGACCCAGTGCACAGGGCCGCGAATGGATCCCAAGATCTGCCCTGCCGACCCCGCCTTCTTTTCATTCATTAATAACAATGATCTGTGGGTAGCAAATATCGAGACGGGAGAGGAGAGGCGGCTGACGTACTGTCATAAAGGTAACTGCTGCTTCTGGCCAGGTTGAAAAGGAAATTCCCTCTGACAAATTTGGGCTGGAAGGGCTCGTGAGTTTATGGCTTATTTCTTACAAGTACATTCTTCTTTTTGAAGGAGATGTAATTCCAGTCTCCTTTGTTCTTCTCCAGGTTTATCCAATGTTCTTGATGACCCCAAGTCTGCTGGTGTAGCCACTTTTGTCATTCAGGAGGAGTTTGATCGGTTCACAGGCTATTGGTGGTGTCCCACAGCTTCTGCAGAAGGTCAGTGTTCCGCTTACCAAATTCTGACGCTGGAACTGTTGCCGGCCCCTGATATGAATGATATTTTTAGCACGGTTTTCCTTCAGCCTGGGTTTGGTCTCTTTCTGAGAGGGAGGCCACCTGAAGGAACAAAATCCTGAGGGATCGGAATTGTGCTCTGAGGAGTGTGTGGGTGGTCACTAGGAGCTGTGGCTGTACGGGAGATGGACCCTGCACCAAAGAGCACTGCCACAGCGCTCCAGGCACGTCAGAAGGAGCCGGAGAGCACTGCAGCAAACACGCTTACTCTGTCCTAGGTTCAGAGGATTTAAAAACACTGCGGATCTTGTATGAGGAAGTGGATGAGTCAGAGGTGGAGATAATTCATGTTCCTTCACCTGCCCTGGAGGAGAGAAAAACAGACTCCTATCGATACCCAAGGACAGGTGAGTGAAATACCACAGGCTGCTGATGCAACTCTTGACTCCTGCTGGCAGCAGCAGTGGAATTTGTGCTGTAAACTTTGCATGATTAATCTGGTACTTACTGAGATGTAGAAGCTTGTTGTAAATGTTGAGGCCTAATTGAGTCTCTGAGCCCAAAACCTACTGCAAGAAAGGAATGGGATTTAAAGTTCAGCTTAAACGAAAGGGTTGATGAGAAAATGGAATGTATCTGGTGGCATATCGTGGAATACATTTTGAATATCATCTTTCCTCTCCCTCCTAAGAACATGCACAGCCAAATAGGCAAGGCAGAAGCAAACTTTTCCCATACCCAGAATGACTCCTGTAATTATAGCCAGATTTCAGTAGGACCAGAGTCAGTCCTTCTCTAGAAGCTGTGTTGTCTATAACCATGGGGTGTTCAAGTTGGTCATCTTGGTATTCTTTTACTCTTCTACAGGCAGCAAAAACCCCAAGATTACATTAAAACTGGCAGAATTTAAAACAGACAGCAAGGGTAAGGTAAGTGATCACAGCTCCGAATGGGATGTTGCATGGGAGTGTGGGCTGCTTCTGAACCTCTCTTGAATTAAGACGACGACACCAAGAAATCCTAGATAGCGTTAGCCTTTGCTTTCATCCTCTTGTAACACCTAGTTCTGTAATGGGTTTAACTTGAAAATGCTGGGAAGTATTGTTCTGGTGGAGAGGCAGCTGGGATAGGGGAGCGAGCAGTGGGGTTAGCCTGGTACCGCGCCGTGTCAATAACAGAGCCAGGGGGCTGCAGCCCGGTCTAATCCTGGGCATCAGTCCCTGGCTGTATCCTTCTCTGTGGCTGAATGCCAAAATCATTTTGCTTTGAAGCTTGTTTTTCCCTTCTCTTCCTGCTGTTCGTAGAAAGGCTTGTTTCTCCTAGCCTGATCCCTGCTGATACCAATAGTTAAACTTCCTTGTTCTCCCATCACCCTGAGCTTCCCCAGGAGGACATGGGGAGGTCTGGTAGCAGTCTAATGTGATCTTGGACCTTCCTTTTGCTCCAGATTGTGTGTGCTCAGGACAAGGAACTGGTGCAACCGTTTGCTGCGTTGTTTCCGACCGTGGAGTACATCGCCCGTGCCGGATGGACCCGAGACGGCAAATAGTACAGAAGTTTTTCTTCCAAACTAACGCTCCCAAGGGCTTCCGTGGCTGTGGGCCCTCAACGTGCTTTGTGTCGTAGTTGCGACCTGGTTTTAAATCCATGGGTGCCAGAATAGGCACACAAGTGTTTGGCTGCTTCAGGTTATAACATCCTAAAAGCAGGAGTTAATCAAAAGTAGACCAGAGTGACAAGCCACGGGGCTTAAGTGGCAACCACAAAGTTAGATGACATTTGATGAACTAAGCAGGCACTCCCGGGGAGTGCTTTGAGTGGAAGATGTTTAACACAACACAATGTGCTTCCTGCTGAAAGTGCGAATGTGCTGTTAGCAGTTTTACCAGCATCCACTGGTCCAGTGTGTGATCGATGCTCACCGTATCGTGAGAAATTGGGCAGTTTGCATGGTGCTGCGTCCCTGGTGCAGAGTGTGCAAGGGGGAGGTTGCTCCGAGACCGGTGTGCTCCCCTAGCTCGCTATTGCTCCAAACGCAACATGCAGTCTTGCTCTCTCCGGCCTTGCCTGAAGAGCTACAGACTTCACCCCAGTCTGATGGGTTTGAAATTTTCAAGCTCTTCATTTTTTCCCCTCAAAAGCGTGCTTGACCGTTCACTGATTGCTGTGCAGATCAAGTTGAGGTGACTTGGCTGTCTTTGAAGATTGCATTCAGTAACTAGTCATTAATTTTCTGCTCTGGGAACTCAATTCACACAGCTTTACCGAAGGTAATCCCATCGGTGATTCTCCTGTTCTGCACCAGAGCTTATCTAAATGTGCCGAATACATCAGCTCACAAAATCCAGCGCTGCCGAGGTGCCAGGGAGAGCTGGCACTTCTGAAAGTCTGTCTTAATGATGAAACTTCCCTTGATGCGCTTCCAGGCCTTGGGGTAGCTGCTCTGAGCAGTGGTGCTTTGCCATCTGTCATGTTGAGAGGCTGCAGTGCAGCACCACTTCAGATGGCTCTCCTTGGAGAGGGACAAGGCTGAGACTGAAGCGACTCCTTCACTTGGCAGTTGTCTTAGGTCTATGCCTTCCCCTGCTAGTGCAGCGTGCAATGACGAAGCTACAAACAGATCACTTGAAGAGTGATCGCTTCAGGAGTGATCGCTTCAGCTCGTGTAGGAGCTGGCTAGGAAACAAAGAGTGCCTCCTGATGGAGGGGCTGCCCAAGGAGTCCTGCTCTGGAGGCAGGGTTCTGTTAGCAGTGCTCCCTTGGAAGAGACACGCTGGCAAATCTGTCAGACATCGTGTCTGAACGATACCCCTGTGAAATACCGGAGATGTCTGGCAGTGCATGTTTGTTGGCAAAGCTTCCAGGAGATTAGAAAGCAGCGATGATGAGAAAAGCTTTGCATTCAGATGCCTAAATCCTTTCTGCCAGTGGGGCGGGGGAAAGAGTTGCATGTTCTGAGTGTTAGAAAGGGACGTCTGTTTTGTGGTACTGACTTTCACCTCCAACTTCTTTCCCCAGTGCCTGGGCTATGTTCCTGGACAGACCTCAGCAGCGGCTGCAGCTAATCCTTTTGCCTCCAGCACTCTTTATTCCAGTCCCAGAAAATGAGGAGCAACGCGCTGAATTTGCCAAAACTGTGCCAGAAAACGTCCAGCCATTCGTGATCTATGAAGAAACCACTGATGTGTGGATAAATGTAAGAGGCTCGAGGCAGGGAGGGGAGGACTTGGGCTGCCCCTCCCTCCCCCACTGTTAACCATTTTTGTCTTGGCTGTGTGTCCCGTGTAGTCCGTGCTCCAGCAGACTGCTTTGCTCTTCTCAGCAGTGCCAGATTTGGTGTTCATCCAGGGGGGTTGTAAAGCCATGAGAAGGATCCCGCCATCTCCTGGCAGTTGGAACTGTTGGTTTAATTCTTGCTGACGTTCTGGGTGAACACAGGCGCTGTCTTTTGCCTTGTGTGACAGGTTCATGATATCTTCTATCCTTTCATCCAACCGGAGGGAGAGGAGGAAGAACTCTGCTTTATCCGAGCCAACGAATGCAAGACAGGTTTCTGTCACCTGTACAGAGTCACAGCGGTCCTGAAGCAAGGCAGCCATGACTGGGTGCAGCCCTATGTCCACAGCGAGGGTAAGAGCTGCGCTTCGGCAGCGTCTCGGCTTTGGGAGCTCCCTCTTCGATTTGCTTGTGTTGCCCTTTGGGGAAGGCAGTGATTTATTCTCCTGTTATTTCTTCTAGACGATTTCAAATGTCCTATCAAGGAGGAGATTGCCCTGACTGGTGGGGAATGGGAGGTATTGGCGAGGCATGGATCGAAGGTAGGGGTTATTTTTACTCTCTTTTGCAGTGTTACAGCTCTGCATTGTCTGCCCACAGTCCTGGCCTGTGCCCTCTGTTACACCTGGGACCAGCTAGAACTGCTTAAGCTTCATTTTGTTTCTCTTTTTATTGCTGCCTCTGCTTTCCCCTGAAGTGCTGTAGTCCGGTGCACATTGAACTGATTGCCTTTTTAATCAGACTTCGGATTGCTCCTTAGGTAAATCCCGTGAGTGAGTCAGCCCATAAACCAGGACACGAGTCTGAGGTTCAAGAGCAACAAAGAACCATTTGGTGGAGAAGCTGGGGATTGCTCCCTTTGCCGAAGCTTTTTAACCCCAATGAGTACTTGGGAATTGGAAATATGTCCCAGTGAACTCTTGGTCCCTCAGTAGAGCCTTGAGGAAGGCGGCAGCTAGGAAGCATAAAGCAATTTAGAATACAGAGACACCATAGCTGTTATTGGCTGCAGAATAGCCAGAAACGAATTCTTATTAATCTTGTAGAAACCCAGTTCCGTTTTTGCTTCAGGAATTAACTTGGAGTCTGATGTTTAATGCTCCCAGATGATTTCTGTCAAAATAAAGACCTTGTCTGTTCATTTCCAATTAATCTGAATTTTCACTTCTCGCTTTTTAAAAGGCCTCCAGCTCCACACGTTTGGTTTCTGCTGCTTTTCCTCAATCTGCAATTAACCTGCTGTCCCTCCCCATGTGGATTCTCACTGTACATGCTGTTGATTTTGGCCACAGCTCTTCCCTGCATGTGTTATGGCTAAAATTGTGTTAGCAGCCGTTATTTTGATGCATTTGTTGCTCCACGGGGCTCTGCCCGGTTTTCCTGGCCAATTGAGCTGGATAATTTTTTTCCCTTTGCTGTCCACAGTGGTCTTCAAACTGTGGGCTAGCCAGAAATAGCGTTTGGAAGCTGGACAGTAGAGAACAGCTCAGTTACGGGGGCTGGATCAAGGCAGGTTTTAAAAGGCCAGTCTGTGTTCCTGCCTGGCCAGGTGGGTTTTAGAAACAGCTTCATCTGGACATGAAAAACATATTTTAATGTGGCCTTGAAGTTCGGTATCGTGAGAGCTATTAGACTGATCCTTCCACAGATGGGATTATTAGTATGATCACTGGAGAAAATACATATATACCCCCATAATCATCCAGACTACAACAGGGAGACACTGTGTTTAAGCACAGGATCTTCCTAGTTTCACCTATGGGAAACAGAGCCCAGCCTCTTGTGCTTATTAGTAAGCAAATGCTTTTGAGTCTCTTGAAAAGCTGAGTGACTAAAGCGGTCACTTCACTGGACTCTGTGTGGTTGTCCGTATGTGCTGGGCATGTGTTCTCTGGCCTGTCCTATCAACAGGCATCGTGAACTGGTGCCGGGAGCAGCATGTCATGGTCGGTTTGTGTTTCAAGCTGACTCTGCCTGGGGACATGCTGTCTGCACTGGCACAGGAGCAGTGGCTGGCATCCTTCTGTCACTGAGCCCTCTCTTCTCCACACAGATCTGGGTCAACGAGACGACGAAGCTGGTGTATTTCCAAGGCACAAAGGACACCCCGTTGGAGCACCACCTCTACGTTGTCAGCTATGAGTCTCCTGGAGAAATCGTGCGACTCACCGCTCCAGGATTCTCCCACAGCTGCTCAATGAGCCAGGTTTGTGGTTTCTTGGATACAAGACACCCTTGTCTCTGACTGACGGGGATCCTGACTAGGAATGGTAATGAATCACGGCCAGTAATGAGTCCTGAGGGCTTCTTTGTCTTGCTTGAGATGTGGGAGCTCTTGTCTGAGAACGGCATGGAGGAGATTAAATGTGGGAAATGAAAGACCTTGTTCCCCTAACTCCTCTCTCCCATCTGTAGAACTTTGACATGTTCATCAGCCACTACAGCAGCGTGAGCACTCCACCTTGTGTGCACGTCTACAAGCTCAGTGGCTCCGATGATGACCCGCTCCACAAGCAGCCCAAGTTTTGGGCCAGCATGATGGAGGCAGCCAGTAAGTCCCGTGGAACATGTCGGTGCTGGGTTACGACTGCGATACTCTTCTGCTAGCGGTAGCCAAAGGTGGTGGAGAGGGAAGTGGCCCAAATAACTTCACTCTAAGGGAAAATGAAGTGTGTTTGTCTTGTGGGGAAGAGATCTCCAGTGGACAGCTCATCCACAATGTGGTATGTGGGCTTTAAGATGGTGCTTTGAGTGAAAGCAGTGCTCCAGGGTTTACATGGCTGTGGTTTTAGGTGTTTATTCATGGCTCGTATGAAGAGGGGGAGGGGGAAAGTATCTGGGATGCAGTGGCCACTTCATTCTAAACCTGTAGGCTTTAAAGTTTTAGATACAGCCCCAGTTTTTGACCCATGCCTGTTCTTACCCTTCCACATCTTGCTGTTGTGGCATAGAGGGCCTTGTCTAAGAATACCCGGCTGATGGTGTTTCCTTGGGTGATCCCATCGCTCCTCAAGCGGCTGGTCACCCTACGCAGGTGGATCGAAGCTGTGCGCTTCCCTGTGAGAGGCACCACTAAGGCCTGCCATGATTTGGCTTTGAAAGAGCCCTGACTAGGGTCGAGTTTGAACAGAAGGAGCTTGTTTGGGTGGGGTGGGAGGCAGATCCTGCTGCCAGTCACTGCACTGCCACTGTCTGAACTTCCCTCTACAGGTTGTCCCCCAGATTACATCCCACCTGAGATCTTCCACTTCCGCACTCAGTCAGACGTTGAGCTCTACGGAATGGTCTACAAACCTCACGATGTCCAGCCTGGGAAGAAGCATCCCACGGTGCTCTTTGTGTACGGAGGCCCTCAGGTAATGATCCAGGTGAACTGCTGGGGTCAGGCACGGGATTGCTGCCCAGGGCAGAGCTCTGTGTAGCTCAGTCATGTATTGAGACATAGGCTTTGGTTAGCAATGAGCACTGGGCTTCTGCTCTGACCTCTGCTTCAAACCTCAGGTGGTTCTTCCAGCCTTTAGTCTCCGATAGCTCGATTAGTGGCTGATGGAGGAAGGTGCTGGAAGGCAGCTGCTCAGCTCTGGAACTTTTCTCCCCACCTCCTGCAGGTGCAGCTAGTGAATAACTCCTTCAAAGGAATCAAGTACTTGCGGCTGAACACGCTGGCGTCCCTAGGCTATGCCGTGGTAGTGATTGATGGAAGGGGTTCCTGCCAGCGAGGACTCAAATTTGAAGGGGCCCTGAAAAACCAGATGGTAACGTACTGCTTTTGTTGATGAGCTTGATGAGCCTCTGCTCGTTTGCTCTTTCTGAGGCTGCCTGTTTCCTGTGTGAGCATTGCTCTTGTCTTTTCTGTCTCAAGTTTCTAGACGTAGAAAGCTACTAACTTGAGCATCCTTGTTGCCTTTTAGGGTCAGGTGGAGATAGAGGACCAGGTGGAAGGTTTACATTATGTAGCAGAAAAATACGGGTTCATCGACCTGAGTCGGGTCGCCATACATGGCTGGTCCTACGGGGGGTTTCTGTCCCTGATGGGTCTGATCTGTAAACCCAATGTCTTCAAGGTGAGTCTGGACGTGGGGCTGTCATCTCAGGACACTTGGTCTCTCAGCCTCTGTAGCTCTTGGCATCTGGAGTTGGCTTTTTTTGCTCAGTGCTCCTGATGGACAGGTGAAAGTGTTCCTCGGTCCTGCCTGTAGCTCCAGTCCTGCATTCTGCTTCCTGATCAAACCTGTCTGAGGCTCGATGAGGGTGGGGTCGTTCCCCAGTGACTGCCAGTGGAGGACTTAGCCTAACACCAAACGAGACCATTGATTATCCCCAATCCCCTTCCTAAGTCCCCAGCACAGTTTCTAGATCATTCCACAAGTCCTCCTTGAAAAGGGGAAGCCTTTAGTACTGGGACGCAGGAATTTGCCCCGTTGTGACTGTAAGAGGAATAGCAGGAGGGAGGAATCTGGGGTTTATGTGGGTTTGCTGTAGAAGAATCCTGGTCTGAGTGACAGAACAGTCCAGAGCCTCTGTCTCCTGCCTCTTCAGGAAAAGAGGGAACAGTGGAACTCTTTAGCACCTGGTAACTGAGGCTGTGTCCTGCCACCTCTTTGTTTGACAGATTGCTATAGCAGGTGCTCCTGTCACAGTCTGGATGGCATATGACACCGGCTACACCGAGCGGTACATGGACATCCCGGAAAACAACCAGCAGGGTTATGAGGCTGGATCCGTGGCGTTACACGTAGAAAAGCTTCCCAACGAGTGAGTACTGAGCGAAAAATCTGCTCCCGCCTCCTGCGTGATGCCTCCGGTGGCACCTCTGAATCCCAAAAGAACAGATGGATCCTGATCCTGTTTAATTTTACCTCACGTGGCTGGTCGCTGCCTTCTGCAGCACGAGGGGCTGTCGTACCCCCAGGCCTTTGCCACGGAGGGGTTGAGGCCACATTCGTGGCTTTATGTTGTTCTTACTGCTTGTCCCTTGCTCAGTTTTGGCTTGTCGACTGGCAGCTCTTTGCTCAGACCCACTGCAGAGCTTTTTACGTGGTTTGTTGTCCTCTCTCTCATCCCATCTCTAGGCCAAACCGTTTGCTGATCCTCCATGGCTTTTTGGATGAAAATGTGCACTTTTTTCACACCAACTTCCTGGTATCACAGCTAATCCGGGCTGGAAAACCTTACCAGCTGCAGGTAGGAGGAACAGGAGTGAAGTGGGAAGGTCTCTTAAATCTGGAAGGAGGAAAACAATATCTGTCGTGTGTTCTGGGGGTGGGAGAAGGTGGAGGCAGCTGCTCCCACGTCTTGTTGCCATGAAGATGACAGCAAATGCCTAGTTTGACTCCAAGACGTGGCCGGGAGGTGGCAGTGTGGCCGCTTCATTGCTGGCAGATGTGGCCTCTATCTAAAAGCATTTGCAAACAGGGTTCCTGCCCTCAGGCCTGGAACTTTCCTTCTCCGCTGAACTGTTCTGTCTCACTTGGCTGGTGGCCGCAGAGGTGGCTGAGTTGCAACGAGGGGCTGGTGACCTAGACCTGGCACCTCTTTGTCCTGATGGAGACTGGGCTGAGGGGGAAGGGCTGATGGGAGGGAGGGTTTTCTGTGCTCCCGGCTAACTGCCCTGTCTCTCTGCTTCTGCACAGATCTACCCCAACGAGAGACACAGTATTCGGTGCCCCGAGTCCGGAGAGCACTATGAAATCACGCTGCTGCACTTTCTACAAGAATACCTCTGAGAGCACCAGCCTCTGCAAACTGGACACTGACAGCTCACCCCCGCTCCCCGTGCCCTGCCACCGCCTCCCTCGACGGCCAGCTAACCCAGAGCACAAACAACTGCGTGCCCACGGCTGGGCTGGGCATCCCCCCAAGCACGGGGGAAGGCTGGAGGGCCCCTTCCCTTTGGACAGTGCCACCTTCTTTCACTTCCCAAGCTGGAGGTCTGCCCCTGCTCGGCTGCTCGTCCTCTTCCTCTCCTCCGGCCTGGCTGTTAATGCTTTTTTTGCTGCTACTCCCTCTATCCTGGGGATCAATGGACAGTGGTCTGTCTCCTGAGGCTGAGGTTTGTGTCCATCTCTCTCTCCCCCATCCTTTTGCCCCTCCACTGCACCTCTGCGGTTCCCATACTCTCACCTGCAAGAACTCAGTGCCTGTGTTGGAAACGGAAGAGCCGAATCAGCAAGCTGCCTTAAGCCAGGAGCAGGAGGGAAGAGAGAAGTACCTATGGTTAAGCCCCAGGGGAGCTGATCGCTGCTGCTGCTGTGTCCTGCCCTGCTGCGGCACTGTGGAGCCCCAGGATGGGAAGAGAGCTCTACAGAAGCATGCAACACTAGTCCTTTCTATTTTTCAGTTTAATTTTGCAGAGCAGATGGAGGAAGTGGCTGGGGTCGGTAACAGCGTCCTCTGAAGCCTTTCTCTAATGGCCGCTCAAAAGCAGAGTTGTGCCAACAGGTAGCACGGCAGCCAGAGCAGCTGGCTACGACCAGAGATCACCTCTCCAGAGATCACCTCTCCAGAGATCGCAGCAGCATCTGGGTTTTTAAAACGCAAGATGGATGATATTTATGCAAATCCTCCCTCCCTCCGTTCTCTGTGCTGCCTCCTGACCCCACCTTCTCCTTCCCCGACACCCCGAGCTTTCAGATGTGCACTGAAATTGGCTGTGCTTCAGTTCTCTGCAGGTCAGCGACTGTTCCCCTTGCCCATCCACTCAGCAAATGCTCTCTTCTGGTTTTTATTTACCTGGTCAACAGGAACTGCAGTTCTGGGGAGGGGGGGATTGAGCAATTGCACCTCAGGGGAGCACGTACCCCCCTCAAGCCAAGGGTTCTGCCAGGGGCAAAAAGAAACAGAAAAACAAAACCCACCCAAAAGAACCACGATGACTTGCCCTGGAGTATTTTAAGTGCGTATTATGAAAAGAAAATATTTTTATGGATTCTTATTCTTTTATAATTATGAGTGTAAGATGTAGCGACTCATTAAAATATTGGAAAGAGACTCTTGCTGGCTGGCGTCTGTGCCTGGTGTCGGAGCGCGGAGCGGGCTGGGGAGGAAGCGGCAGCTGGCTCACGAGAGCCAAAGCCGTGTCTGTGGTGAAAGCAAAGCGCTCTGTTCGCTTTCTGTGCCGAGCGCTGGAGAGAATATTAAATCCCCGATGTTCCTCGGGGGAAGCATGATCCGAGCAATTGAAGATGCAGGGCGGAGAGTTGGGAATCCTGGACCGCGTTCTTGGCTCCGCCGTTACAGCGCTGCGTGACCTTGAGCGAGGCAGACAGCTCGCAGGGACCAGCCTGGGCGCTGGGGCCGGGGCCTTGCCCAGCGCCCCGGTCCCGCCGATGGCTGGTGGGGAGGCAGCTGCTCTGATCCCACGCCCGGACACACGGAGCTGCGGCTGGCAGGTGCTGGGCCTGCCCGCGCTTGCCCTCTCCAGAGCTCAGAGCCTGGCCTCGCCACTTCCCTTTGCGCAGGAGTTGGGCATTAATTAAACTGTTCAATGCCCCGCGGATGCGATGCAAGCTGGAGGCTTTGCTTTGAAATACAAAGCTTACGGATGGAGTGTTTTGCTTTCTGAATATTCTGTGAACGTATTTGTTGCCCCTTTCTTGTCCCTGAACCCAAATAATGGTCCCAATTAATGCAGTTGGTTTAGCTTCTACTGCACCCCACGTTGAGTAACCCCTGGTCCAGCTTTTGAGGTCAGGGTGAGGGGCGGAAGGAAGCGTAATGGAGGAAGTTGCACATCTCTGAAGTTACCTTGAGGGGAATCAGCAGAGAGAAGTCGCTCCCCTCTCTCCCCGCTGCCTTTAGAGCCGGGTGGGTGCCGGTGGATGGTAAGAAGCTTTATTTTGCAGGGTTTGTTTCTTTCAGTCTTAATTTAAACTGTTTTTTCCTGTCCCGAAAGAGCAAGTGTTTCTTAAAATGTCTGCAGTGCCCTCTAAAAACGCTCTTGACTAGAAGAGTTTACAAAGCTGTCAGCTCCTTTGATCCTCCAAGCTCGCTGCTGAAGCTGTAGGATTATTTGACGCCAAAGAAGGGGGTTGGTTCTCTTTCGGGGACCGAGAAGCCTGAGAGGCGCTAACTGGAACTTCACCTACCGCAGCCCTGAGCTCTTCAATATGGAACAGGGGATCGAAACCCAAATGACGTGGGTGGCCCCCACCCACCCAGCGGGGAAGGTGATGGGGGTACGAAGGAGCTGGGTTCAGGGGGTGCCTCTTGGATTTGCAGCTGTTACATGAAGTTGAGTTAATTTCCTGTAACGGCTGGAGGAAGCAGTGGGTGCTGTAATGGGGAAACGGGGCAAAAACAGCTCTTCCTCAAGAACTGGGACCAAGCTTGAGAGCGGCTCCCATGAACCCTCAACATGTGGGGCTTTATTTTTAGGCGGAGGATGTGGAGGGAGAACAGATGTTCTCAATGACTTATTTTTAAAACAAAAACCACTGCTCAAGCTGCAGAATTAGCTCGGAAAAGCCACCGCTTTGCCCTGAAAGATGCTGGGATGGAAAACTCCCTGGCATCTCCGTTTCCAAAGTGTGTGGCACAAAGGTGTGACGCCAGCCCTCGCTCTTGGGAAGCCGCGTCGGTGGAAACTCTGGGTGGTGATTTGGGATGTCTCCAGCCTTTGATCCGCCGCAGCCCCGCCGTGTGCTGCGGGGCTTTGCAGAGCAGCACCCCCAGAGTAACTCGAGTTGCTCAGAAATACCAGGGTCCATCAAAGGGGGCCTGGGGCGTGCGGCGGCAATGTGAGGAAGACAAATGGCTGCGGGGAGGGGGGCTGGTGGTGGCAGGAGCCCGACCGGGGCTGGGGGTGGGCTGCGTGTGTGTGCTGGCTGAAAGAAAGGGTGTAAATTGATACTGGAAAATCCTCACGGAGGGATTTTGGGGAAGCACGTACGCATGGGCATCCCCCCTCGCGCTGGGACAGATGCGAGGCTTCAGTCATCAGCGTGGAGCAGCAAATCCTCCAGCTCCATAGAAAAACCTCTTATCTCTGGGCCCAGCTCCAGCCCCTGGCTCAGAGGCTGGTGCAGGTTTCTGCCAGTGCAGATTTCCACCGAATTTCCAGTGAAAACAGCCTCACCATGGCTCTCGCTCCGCTGGGCTCTTCTGCTTTGCCTCGAGCCCTAGAGCCGCTCTGGGTTGGAGCTTGGAGGCCGAGTTGTCTCCAAGGAACAGGCTGGAGGAGTCCACATATGACCCTGCCTTCCCCACTCCTCCTTTTGCTTGGGGCTCCATCCTGCTGAGTGCTGAGTCCCCGAGCAGGGCGGTGAGCTGCAGGGAATGCTGCTGCGGAGAGGGATGCTGGTGGCAGAGAAAACCAGTGGGATTTTGCGAAGAGGCCAGGGGGAGCGCGGTGGGGCAGGGAGGGGGGAGCCAGCGCCGTCCCTACTGCTCTCACTGCCCTTTTGTCTGCGTTTGCTCCTTCTGCCGTCCAGCCTCTGCTTTCTCCCAAAGCTGCTCGTTCCTCTCCTAAAAAGGACAGTTAAATGCCACCCAAAGGACAGCTAAGACTTCCTAAAGCTCCTGTCAAAACAGCAGCGTGTGGCCACAGAAGAGCTGATCCAGCTGAAGGAACCAGCGTGTCTCTCTTCCCTCTGGCTTGGCTGCTCTGCACCTCTCCGCTTCCCCCCTCACCTCCTGCTCCCAGACCGTGGTGGGGCTCAGCCTGGGGACCCCTCTGACCCCACTTTTGCCGTTCCCCCCAGCTGGGTGCCATGGCCATGCTGCTGGGGTTGTTGCTGGCCCTGCTGGGCTGCTCCACTGCACCAGATCCTGCACTGGAGGAGGCCTGGGAAGGGTGGAAGAGCCTTCACGCCAAGGAGTACTCAGGGGTAGGTCCTGCTCCCCACCAGGACTCCTGGCGCATGCCAGAACTGGCTCTGGGGGGTCTCGTCTAGACCCTCCCACGTGCACCCATCCCATCGCGTGTCCTGGTCCCAAGGGACATCTCTGACCCTGCTGCTGCCCGTGGCAGGAGGCTGAGGCCGCTCGCAGGGAGGTCTGGGAGAAGAACCTGTGGCGCATCCAGCAGCACAACTGGGAGGAGTCGCAGGGGCAGCACAGCTTCCGCCTGGCCATGAACCACTATGGGGACCTGGTACCTGCCGACGCGCCCGGCACCTTCCCCAGGACCCCTCCTGCACCCAGGCCTTGATCCAGGCTCCCCTTGATGCACCCAGGGGTTGATCTGGGGACCAGATACCACCAATCCACTCTGCTGGGAGCTGTGGGTCCCCTGGGGCTGGGCTGCTCCCTGGGGGTCCATCGGCCAGTGGGGAGCCAGGGTGCTGCCCACGGGCACTTGTGGCATCACACGAATTTCCCCTTGATGACCCACAGACAGATGAGGAGTTTAACGGGCTCCTGAACGGCTTCACCCCAGCGCGGCAAGAGGAGCCAGCACTGCTCTTCCACGCATCAGCGACCCTGAAGACCCCGGCAGAGGTGGATTGGCGGGCAAGGGGCTATGTGACTCCCGTCAAGAACCAGGTGGGCACAGAGTGGGGGTGCGGCCAGGGCTGAGTGCTGGGTGCCAGGAGCCTGGGCAGCAGCAACAAGCAGCAGCATCCACCCAAGCACCAAAAAAACCTCTGAGCAACGCAGAGCAGTGGCTCCCATGGTTCTGGCACTGCAGTTTTGCAGCTGAGGAGCTGGAGAGCAGCACCGGGGGGTCACGGCAGATGGTTTTGGGGCGATGCCGTGACTCTCCTGCTGTCCCCACCTCGCCCAGGGGCACTGCGGGTCGTGCTGGGCCTTCAGTGCCACGGGGGCCTTGGAGGGGCTAGTCTTCAACCGGACGGGGAAGCTGGCGGTGCTGAGCGAGCAGAACCTCATCGACTGCTCCCGAAAACTGGGCAACGCCGGCTGCCACGGCGGCTACATGACCCGTGCCTTCCAGTACGTGCGTGACAATGGCGGCTTGAACTCGGAGCATGTCTACCCCTACATGGCCACGGTAAGGGATGGCAGGTGGCCCTGGGGATGTGGCAGAGCGGTGTCAATGGTCCCAGACCCGGTGTCACTCTCTCCCTCCTCTCAGGACACTTCCAGCTGCCGATACGACCCCCGGGACAGGGCGGCCAACTGCTCCGCCGTCTGGCTGGTGGCCCAGGGCAGCGAGGCAGCACTGGAGCAGGCGGTGGCGGCTGTGGGCCCCGTGTCCGTGGCGGTGGATGCCAGCAGCTTCCAATTCCACTTCTACAAGTCAGGTACAGTCTCGCTCTTTGTGGTGTGGATGGGTAAACTGAGGCAGGCTGCTTGTCGAGCCCCAGCATTTCCCCAAGGGAATAGGTTCCACCACCTTGCTTTCATCTGGATAGGAAGCGATCAGGGCCAGCCCCTGGCTCACCCCGGCTCTGCTCTCCCCAGGCGTCTTCAGCAGCATGTTCTGCAGCCAGCGGGTGAACCACGGGATGCTGGCCGTGGGCTACGGCATGAGCCAGGAGAGCGGGCACAACGTCAGCTACTGGATCTTAAAGAACAGGTAGGGGCTGAGGGTGTCCCCAAAGCCGCTGCCCCTTTCACCCACACACACGGCCCGTTCCCCCGCTCCGGCTGGGGCTGGAGCCGCATGGCGGGAGCGTCCCTGTCCTGCGGGGTGCTCTGGCTCCCGTCTCGCTCGTGGCCGGTTCTCGATGCGTGGGAAGGCGGATGTGCTCATTCTCCATCTCTTCCTGCAGCTGGTCGGAGGTGTGGGGTGAGCAGGGCTACATCCGCCTGCTGAAGGGAGCCGACAACCAGTGCGGGGTGGCCAACCAGGCCAGCTTCCCCCTGCTGTGAGCCAGGACCTCCCTCCCCGCCCTGGCTGCGGATCCATGGCTGTTTCCTTCTGGAAAGGTGCTTTTGTCTGTGTGCGGGCAGAAGTGATGAATGGCAGCGTGGCCCACCGCCCTGCGCCTGCAGCCCAGGCAGGGGCTGGCGGCTGGGGCCAGGCTGACGTGGCTTCGGCGGGGACGGCAAAGCTCCCGCACACGACACTCGCTCGGCGTGTTCTCCATGCTCTTCCTCCCAGCCCGGCCACCTCATCCCCTCCCATCGCCCCTTGTTCTTCCAGCCGAATCCCACAGGCCACCAGCCAGGGCTGGATTTGCTGTTTTTTTCTGGATTTTTTGACCCTGTGGAGACCAATCCAGCCACGCTGCCCTGCACGCCCAGCACTCTCAGCAGTAGGTCTGTACCCCATTAAACCTCTGTCACAAGGCAGAAAATGAACCTTTCCCGCATCCGGCTTTTTATTTCCACTCCCTGGTCCAGGACAGTTGGGGGGTTTAGTGCCACACACACACAGCCCGGCAGCCTGGAGGGGCGAGCGGAGGCCGGGTTGGGGCGAGAGGGAGCTGCAGGGACCTGGGGCCTGGCCGGTGGCACCGAGGGCTCCCCAGAAGGTCCCACAGCTGCCCCATATCCCCCCTGGGAGCAGCCACGCAGCAGAGCACGGCCCCAGGGGCGCTGGCTGGAGGGAGGCTGCTGTCGCCATGTCCCCTTGTTTCATATGCCAGTGGCTCCTTGTCTCCGCGGTCCCCTGTCCACACCGCGGCTCCCAAAGGGTTAACCCGCTGCCCACACCCAAGATGGCCGCCGGGGCGCCCGCTGAGCGGCCGCGGCCCGCCTTGACCCCTCCCGCCCGCCGTAGCCCGGGCTTCCTTTCCAAGATGGCGGCGCCCAGCGGGAGGAGTGGCCGGGGGCTGTGGGCCGCGCTGGTGCCCGCCGCCCTGCTGTGCCTGGCGGCCCGGGCCGCGGAGGAGACAAGCACGGCCGACTTCGATGTGCGGCCCGGCGGGGAGGTTCACTCCTTCTCCCGGAGCCTGGTGAGAGGCGCAGAGGGAGAGGGTGAGGAGAGGATACGCGCCTCTCCCTCATTGGCCGTGGGGCACGTCGCTCCCGCCTCCCGCCACGGGGATTGGCTGCCAGCGAGAGAAGGCGGGAAGAGGTGGTGGTGGGGCGGCCGGCTCATTGCTAGGGGGTCCATTGCTAGGGGCGGGGGGACCCAGCCTTGACGGGGGCAGGGCAGGGGGGTCCCCGGGGGAAGAGGGGTCCCCAGAGGGGGGGTCTCCAACGGCAGGAGGCTCCCAGGGAGAAGGGGGGTCCCCAAGAACGGAGAGAGCTCCATGGGTGGAGGGAGTCCCCATGGAGAAGGGGGTCCCCAAGAAGAAGAGTGTCCCCCAGGGGGGTCTCGAGCAGAAAGGGGTCCCCAGGGAAATGGATCTCCAAGGTGGGACAATCTCTGTGGTGAGGAGGTCCCTAGGGAGGGAGGTTTGCCATGGAGAATGGCCCCCCAAGAAGAGGGGGATCCCCAAGGAGTGTCCAAAGGGAGGAGGTACCCCAAGGAGAGGGAGGGGTCACCCGAAGGGGGTCTCCAAGAAAAGGGGTCCCCATGGGAAGGAGGCACACCGAGGGGAAGGGGCCCAAGGGAGAGGAGAGTCCCTGAGCCCCCTAGAACACAAGTCCTCCCCCCAGCACCATGGCAGATGAGGGCTATGTGGCCCCTGGCTCTGCGCTCCACCTACGTGGACGTGGCGTGTGCTCCTCCTCGGTCACCCCCAGGGTGAGACCACCGGGCGCTGCACCGTGCCGCAGTCCCATCATTGCCCAAACGTGGCTGATGGTGAACAAAGAGAAGGTCCCGCTCGAGCGAGGCTGCTCACTGTCTTCTCTTCCTCCAGGGCGATTACACCTGCACCTTCACCTACTCTGCTCAGGGAGGAACGAACGAGGTGAGTTGGGCCAACCTCGCAGTGTGCCTCTTCCCCTCGGTCCCTCGGCTGTGCAAAGTGAGATGCTGTTCAGCACGATTTCATTTGCGATGAGCCGATCCCAGGGACCGGCAGCGGTGAGGAAAGGCGGTTGCACCATTTCCAACACCGGACGTTTGCCGAGTTTGCTCCCCGAGTGGAAGCGTCCTCCGTGTGTCGCAACGACGCCGTGGTTCGTGGGGCCCTGACGTCTGTAAAGCTTGCCAGATCTCCGGGCTGGAGAACGGGGCGCGCTGTTTTCACAGCCCGGCTGGTCGGAAGGACCTCGTAGGAGTAACTCTGTGTTCTTTGGGAGCCTTGAAGGTTTTGTGCGGGCTGTGAGTGCCATGCAGACACAGCCTGTACCTTCTTATCTGCAAGGCCGGTTCGAATCAGGCCCTTTTCTTTTAGCGTAAACGAGGCTTTCCGGTAACGGCTAACGAACTCTTTCTTGTAACTGTACTAATGAGACTGTGGAGAGGAGAGAGCAACCGGGCCATGACCTTTGTGCAGCACGAAGTGAAAGCGGCCACCAGCGGGTGTTGCGCAGTGCTGTGGTGCAGGGAGGGGAGGTGACCGGCCGCAGCGCGGAGCGGGAAGCGCGAGGCTTTCCCCCACGGTAACCGTGAGGACCTTTCCCCTCTGCAGCAATGGCAGATGAACGTCGGAGTCAGCGAAGACAACCTGCTCTTCTCCTGCTCCGTCTGGAGGTGTGTTTAAACCCCAAACTCTCGGAGGCAAAAGCAGCAATAAGGCAGGTGGGCTCCAGGCGAGGGATGCTGCCTCCTGGCTGGGTTTGCCTCTCTGCAGAGCAGCTCCGGAGAGCTTTCCTCTCCCTCTGGGTGCTGGTTTGTAAACGCTGTATTGCCCCCTCTCCCCCTCCTTCCCCGATGGAGCCAGAGGTGGCTGTGGAGGGAGGGGGCCTGAATCTCCAGCTCACCTGCAGCCCCTGCCCCTCTCTGGCACTGGCACAGACTCTGCTCTCTTGTTTCAGGCCCCAGGGGAAGTCTTACCTCTTCTTCACCCAGTTTAAAGCTGAAGTGAAAGGAGCCAAGATAGAGCACGCCATGGCTTATGTAAGTCCCAGCTGATCACTTGGAAGCAGGCGAGTGGGAGGCTGCTGTAAAACATGAGTTAGACATGGAAAACATTTATTAGACATCTGTGCAATCAACTGTACTCCATCACGTCCCTAATTAGAGAGCGGTGGCAGGCAGGAGCGCGGCTGCAGGTAGGCTCTTCTGCACCACTTTATTTCTGCTCCCTCAGTGCTGTCAGTTTGCTGCTGGCATTGCCGGCGTCGGTGACTCCAAAAGACACTGTCCTGCCGGGGAGACTCTTGGTTTGCCTCAAGAAATTGCACGTGGCAAAGTAAATAAAACCTCTGCTGGTGCTTCTGGCTGGTTCCTTCCTCAATTTCCCAGCCTTCGGTGTGAGGATTTCGGTCACCCAAAGGACACAAGCTCATGGTTTCATAGGAAATGGAAAAACAGCCAGAGATTTTCCTTCAGATTTCCATTCTGGGCTGAATTCTTTCCCTCCACATCATTAAAACACGGATTTATTCTTTTTCAAAACGTGCTTTGTTTGTTTGTTTGTTTATTTTAAATACAGCAACTTCTCATATTGCCTCAACCGCTTAAACCTTCTTCCTTCCCATTTCAGTCTCAAGCCGCAGTGGGTGCACAACGCGACATCCCCTTAAAACAGGAAGAATTTGAAATCACCGAAACAACAGGTCTGTGACCGAGAGAACTGTGTGAGAAAGGGGCTGGGGCGGGAGACGGGCCCGGCTATCTGCCGAGAGACGCGTGGTTCAGCTCCACGCAGGGAGGTCACCACATACGGGAGGCCGGCGCGTGTTACGGAGCCAGGGGTACGGTGCTCTGGATCCAGAGCTGGCAGCAGGATTTTGCGGGTGCCGCTCCAGGGTAAAAGTCAAATTAGCAGCGGGGAAGAAGGGGTTTGTCACAACACGCTTGTCGTGTGCATGAGGAGGAAGTGCAATGCCCGACTTGCTGGCTTTGTCGTCCTGGAAGGGACCCAGCAGGGCTGTTTTGTTCGTGCTTCACCATCTGTTGATCCCGCGCTTGTTTTCTCTCTTTTCTAGTGTCTCACAGGGAAGGCAAGTTCCGCTTTGAACTGTCCAAACTCATGATTGTAGCAAAAACGCCCCGTGACGAGCTGTGACCCCCGAGGCCAGTGCTGGGCCGGGTGTTTTGGCCGCAAGAGCCTGGCAGATAAAGAGGATTACTTGTTATACTGCGGGTTGTTTTGGTTGGTCAAACCTTTTATGTTTTCCATATTGAAATGTGCTGGGTCCAACCCACGTGGGGCTTGGAGGTGTGAGACAGATCCATTCTGTCTTGTGTCAGAGTAACAACGTGCTTTGCAGCCGGAACCCTCCTCTGAGACTGCTGATCTGCAGCCAGCCCTTCCTGCTTCCCTGAGCTGCTGAATATGGTAACGCTCCCCTCGAACGGGGGGCTCCTTATCTCCCTCGCTAACGCAGAAAGATAAGTGGCTGGATTTAACCAGGGTTTGCTAAAGGGAAGTTGTTAACTCTCTAGTCTCTGGAGGGGAGACGGGATTTCTCTCTGTGAGCGTGACAGGAGGACAGAATTAAATTGGGTGGGAGGGGGAAGGAAGGGGTAGAGTTGGCCAAAGCTGCCTGACTCCTTGTTGAGTGTGGCAGGTACCGACGATTATCGCTGGCCTCGCTGGGGAGGATGTTCTGGAGCTGCCCTAGTGCAGAGTGCGGGTTGGGGTAATTTGGCATGGGGCAGGCAGAGCTGCTTATTCTGACACAACCCAGGAATCGATCCAAGCCACACTTCCGTGTCTCAGTACCACTGCAGGACTATTTTCTACATACAGAAGCAATTTTTTTCTTACCTAGAGTAATAACAGCGAGGGAATGTGGAATTCCTTTCCTGTGTAAGTACAACTCAAATAAAGAAATAAAGCATCACGCTCTGGCCCGCATCTGCTCTGCTCTGTGACTCCTGGCCTCGCCAACTGGCTTGGCCAGGAGGAGCCGAGACATCACACAGATGTTTGGAGGCTGCAGAGGGTTTGGGGTGTTCTGCCCACGCGAGAGGAGTCCCAGCACATGCGAACAAGGCTCCAGCTGTACGTTTGCACAGCCCAGCACTGACATGACGAATGTTTTTGATGCCCAGTGATGATTGTGGTCATTGGTGTCTGCTTTGCCCATTTTGGGGGGAGTTCCCTCGTTTTTGGCAGTGCTTTGCGCTGGGGATTTTACAAGCTGTGTTTTCCAGGCTGTTCCAGATCGGGAGATAACCTGCAGAGCCCAGAATTTTGCCTTGCATGCTCCTACCCGAGCTCAGAGCTGCATTTAGGGTGCTGATGTTGCAGCTCTCTGACCTTTTTTGACCTTTCTTAACCAGTCGTATGAAGGGAACCAGACCAAGGGGAGTTGAAGGGACTCATTTCCCACTTGCACAGCCAGGGTTAGGATGTGAAACCCAGGCAGTGAGATGGCTCCTCTAGCAAGAGTGTGCTCTCCAGGGCCTCCTTGTGACCAGAAGGCGAGAGTTTGGGGGTGAGGTGGGTGAGTTGGGGTGTGGGGGAGAAGGTTCACATTAGACACCTGTACATGAAGGAAAGGTGGTGCCAGGCGTTCGGTGGGTTAAGTGTGGTCCTGGGGTGTACGAAACCCTGGGGACAACGGGAACAGTTGGGGCTCATCTGAGCAGAGATATTTCATGCAATTAAGGAGCATCTTGCAGCCACCACCATGCACCTTGACAACAGAACCACGAAGCGCTGCTGGCTGCCAGCACAGCTGCCGCATCCATCAGCCCTGTTCCGCTTTGCCTGCTCGCCGCATCTGCCCGTAACTCCACCGAGCCGTTTCCAGCTCTGGCTCCAGCTCAGCACGTACCTGACAGGGGTTGGGAAGGTCTGGTCTCAAATAGCTGTGTGCCAAAGGCTGCCTTCACCCTCCACTGCCCGAGTGACCAACACCTCGGTGGGTCTTGGCTGCGTTCTCCTCCACGCACACCTGTAAATGTGCTTTATCCCCCACCCCGTCGTGGAATTAAATGAGCTGCGATAGCTGGAGCCAGGCCTATGAAGCGACAGAGATAGGGGCTTTATTTCTTTTATTTAATCTTTAAGGCTGGAAGTTATCAGTGCCTTGAGCCCGCGGTGGAAAGGGAGCAGCAAACGGGAGCTGTGGAGCCGCGCTCTGCCCGCGAGCGTTGGCAGCCTCCTGTGCCTGGAGACATCCCACGGAACAGGAGGCACAAGAAGGTCGCGGAGATAAGGCTGGCCGACATTGTGCAGCATCTTGTACGCTAAAAGGGCGATTTTTGGTGTTCAGAGGCACAAGCAGCGTGTTGGGAGCAGGCCACGGCCAGTGCATCTGTGCTCCGAGGGCACAGCGCTGGTCCAGCCCTGGACTGAGCTCAGCACAGCTGCCCGCTCCTTCCTGCTATCAGGGCCATGTTTTCTCTCCCACTCCCCATCGAGGGGACGTGGGGATGCAGAGGAGCACGTGTGGGTGTCTGCGTGGGAGCAGGATTTGCCCCCCACCAGGACCCCAGGGCTTTGCTGTCGGTTTGTGCTGGGTTTTACACTGCGTTTCCTCCCACCAGTTCAGCGCTGGGAGCTGCTGTGCCCCGCAGCAGCGATGCGGGAAGCGAAAACCCCAGGTCGCAGGGAGCAATCGCCATTCAAAACACAAACCAGCTGCCCCCGGCGCTTCTTTTGTCGCTGTCAACCGCCTTCGTAACAAGCGCATGGAGCAGCCAGGCCAAACGGGTGAGTTTATTTAAATAACTCATCGGGGCTACAGAGTCTGCTAAAAAAATAACAACCGTAACGCAGCTGAGGACATGTGAGAAATCCCAAGGAGAGCTTTGGACAACCACCGAGGAAGGCGTTGGAGCCAGCACAGCAGTACCGTCGTGGGAGGCTGGTGGGGGACTTGGATGAAGCGGTGTACCTGGGGTGCAGCGGGACCCTCCAGCTCCCTCCCTGCCCCGAGGGACAGCTGCTCGCCCAGGTGAGGTGGCATCCTTCTGGTCTCAAGGACTTGTCTTGCAGGAGGCCAAAGCCCACGTGAGCCTGTGAGGTGCAGGAAGCACCTTCCTACCCTGGGCAGCACAAGCCTGGACCATGATTTGCTCCTACCACATCACGGAGCTGCTGAAAGACAACCCTGGGGCTCCTCAACCCCCTGGTAATAGGGTCTCACAACCGCTCATCCAACCAGCTGCCCACCCGCTCAGAGACACCTCAGATGTGTTACACACCGTGAGTCTTTGGTTTGGTTTTCCCCTGGGAGGGTGATGAGAAGTTCAAGGTGAGGAGTCCAGTTCCAGGACTCTGAGCTAAGAGCACTTGGTGAACAAAGGGAATCAAAGTGTACAGCAGGAGCCCGGGGTCACTTGGGGAGGACTCAGCCCAGTGCAGGGAGGGGTTTGCAGACCCCGGGCAAGGGTTAGACAAAGTCAAGAGGTTCAGTCTTTTGTAGAAATGAGGAGAAAACAAGTTAGTACTACAGAGAAGAGGACGTCAAGCCTTGTGATGGTCAAAACAGGTGTACGTCCTGTCTGCGTCTCACAGGAGGCAGAGCCCTGCAGTTGCTGCCCATGGCCCATCTTGGCCAACTTCATATATTGTTCTCCTCCAGCATCTTGTTCACCCCTTCACAGATCCTCTTCAGGTGGGTGCAGTAGGGCTCGGACGGCCCGTAGAGAGCCGAGAGGAACTCGTAGTCCGCAAAGTGATTGAAGACGTGGTTGATGCGGGAGTGGGACTTGGCCGTCAGGTGGCCGTTGACAGCCTGATGCAGCAGGTCCCGGCACTCTGTCAGCACCCCCGACATGACCCTGCGGTCGAAGGTGAAGTCTATCTGGTGGAAGCTGACAGCCATCATGGCCAAGGTATGCACCTTCTTGCGGAAACGCTCCATCACCAGCAGCTCCTCGGGGCTGAACTGCCCGTTGCGGTAGAGCACGCCCAGCTTCATGACAATCTTGATGAGGTTTTTGATGATCTTTTGGGCCTCTTTGCGGTTGTGGGTGTACTCCTTGGTGGCCCGGTAGAGCTCATCCAAGATCTCACTGCTGGTGTCATCAATGAAGACGTTGGCTATGCTCTTGGTAGCCATCTTGCTCAAGAGCTTCTTCTGCGCCTGCAGGGCCAGGCTCTTGGTGCTGAAGGTGTCCATCTCTGCCGGGGGAAGAGGCACACACAGAGTTCAACCCATGCCCTGGAGCATCCCCATCCCCTCTCCTCCCCACGCAGCCTTTTGGGAGAAGAAAGAGCATCTCTGGCCAACAGCAAGACCGAGAGGAGCTCCCGGGTGCCGAGCAGGCGAGAGCTGAGCTCACACCCCAGGTTTTATTAGTGGGATGAGTTACAGGGCGTTCCCACCTTCCTTCCCCTGAACTCTGGTGAGAGGCTACAGCGGGACGGGCACCAGCAGAGCCGAGCAGGGTCTCCCTACCTGAGCATCGCCCGCGATCCTCCATCCCCGTCTCCCTCCTGCCCCCGGCACCGCCCTCCTCCTGGCGCGGGAAGGACTCTTGCCCCATCATTTTAACATTTTTTTTCTTCCTTAAAACCTGACTCATTTCCTGCTGGGTGAGCTGGGGACAACCCAGGTGAGGGCTGAATCATGTACCGCAGCCAGTGCAGCCACGTGCTGGCGTACAGCTTGCCAGGGCCGGGGCGGCACAGCTGGTTTGCGGCACCCACCGACGTGTTGAAGCCCTTTTCCCCGGCACTGCTTGCCCCTGTATGTCCATGCCGTCGGAGCTCAGACTCCTTCTGCCACCGTCTTGGCTTCCTCCGGAGCCGAAACGAGCATCGCACGGAGGTGAATAATTCAGCGAGGCAGAACCCTCACCCCTTGCTCACCTACAGCCTGACTCCCCGCGCCCTGGCGGGACTAAATCAATCATCTCGGGCAGATTACGGCTTTCAAAACTGCTGTGAATGAATAAAACGCCACCGACCCTGGAGATGCATCTTGCCCTGGGAAATCGCAGAGCTACAAATCACAGGGAGGCGAGAACAGCATGATAACAACCGGCTCCCACGCCAGGATGGATGGGCAGGGGTGGGGGCTGCTTCTGCAAGAGCCTGCACGTGGCACGGTCAGCCTGGCAAAGCGAGAGCGGGGAAGGGCTGGGATCACGCTACAAATACATCACCGGGGCGTGGGAAGAGCTTTTTAAGCTAAAGGATGCTGCTGGTGTGAGAACGGAGGGGATAAACTGCCCGTGGATATGGAGAGGAGGGGAAAGTCAGGGTTGTTCTAGCACAGAACCGAGTCCGTCCCCACCAGGGGCAGCCCTGCGGACCACCCCCAGCTGAGCTGCCACCCAGTCCCAGACCCACCCCCAGGATCCTCGATCCCGTTCCTACCACCACGGAGCGCACCCCGGGCTCTCAGGAGCAAAACTCAGCTTCCTGCGGGGCCCAGATACCCTGCGGTGGCCAAGGCTCCGTCTCACCGCAGCCGTCGTGCAAGGGCGATGGTGCACGGGCAATGGTGCAAGCTGAGCCCCAGCTTCCTGGGCACCATCCAGCTGCCGGTTCCCCGAGCCCGAGGGCAGCCGAGGCTCTGCGAGGGCATGAATTAAGGGAGCAGTAACGGAGCCGCCGTGCGAGCTGCTGCACGCAGCGTTATTTACAGCCCTTGGGAAAAGCACAGAGGTTTGTCAGTATTTCCTTCGATGTGAAAACATTGATTTTTGCCAGTGTGAGCTTCGAGCTGAGGCTCTCACGCTTAATAAGACAGAAATGACAAAGCAGAGGCTGCTCTCGCAGAGCTGTTGGCAGCTCCCAGGCGGGTTGGGCTCATTTAACGCCAACAGCCCCATACACGCGATGCTGCCAGAGCCGAGCCCGGAGGGCCGGGCAGGATGGGCAGAGGCAGCCCAGCTCCATCTCCTCTGCAAGGGCGACCTGCTCTGCCCATGGCGGGCAGCCTTTTCCGGAAGGAGCGGGGCTTTGCTGCGGCGTTGGCACCCCGACGTGCCCTCCCTCGCGTCCTGCGGCGGTTGTGGGGTGCACTGGGCTCTCTGCCCGGAGCAGTGCCTGGATAAATGGGAATTCCCACGTCTGAGCTCTCTGTGGGGCGACCGCAGCCATAAAGGGAGTGAAAACTCCACCTACGGAGCCCGTAAAAAATTGGAAGCACTGGCTCTTGTGAGCTGCCCCGCGTGCCCACAGCTCCCAGTTAGCAACTGCAATAGCAGAACAACCTCCGCTCCCAGCACCGAGTAACACCCCACAGCCCTCTCCTGCCAGGGACCGGGGAGACAAGCATCGCTCCGGGGGAAACTGAGGCACCAAGCGGTATAGGGGGGTCTTTCCTGGTCCCCCAAATGCGACCTGCTCCTTCTCCAGCCGTTTCGCAGCTCTCACCGCAAACCCCAAGGAAACCCAAGCTCACCTCCCGGCACGTTCGCTCCCGCTCAGCGCCGCGCCGGTTAACCCGGCACGCTCCACACCACGCTCAGTCCCACCAGGACCCGCTGACTCAGCACCAACCGGGAGGTTTTACCGGAACGTGCCGTTTTCCTGCCGGGAAGGGCCCCACGACCCCATTGTTCATGGAGGGGCTGCTATCGGCACGCGGCGCCTTGCCCCGACAAGCAAACTCGAGACCGAAACAAACCACCCCGTTTCCTTCCTGTCGCTGAAGTTTCCAGCCCTGCTCAGGGCTTGTTTTTTTCTTCCCCTCCTTCTTCTTTTTAATGAAAACACCCTCTAAACGCAGCTCCTTCTACCAAAAAAGAGCAGCCGGGCGTTGCTTTCACCGAGCCCCTCCCTGCTCCGGAAGAGCACGGCGGGGCAGTGGTCCCAACGGTGACTTTGAGAGCAGTCACAGCCCGTTTTGGGGCGTTTTTCCACCCGTTTTGCAGGTTTCGAGGGAAGTTTTGCAGCCCTGAGTGTTGGTGTTGGCTCAGCCAAAGGTTGGGACATCTGGATGTCCTGCGCGAGGTGGGGATGTGGTGGCACAGCCGAAGTCCCTGCCACGGGGATGGGTGTGTGCCAGCACCGGGGCACCTACGAGCATCTCATCCAACCTCAGCCTCCAGCCCAGGGGACCCCCCGTAAAACATCTCCTACACCAAGGCGGGCGCAAGCAAGAGCAGAGTCCGGCCCCCTTGTTAAAAAGCATCAGTTAAAGCAGCGATGCCATCCCGGGGTTATTTCTCCCTGCCCCAAAGATCCCTCTCCCCCAGCCGGGTACCCACCAGCGGCTCCGTGTGCTCGCGTCCCCCTCCAAGCTCCCCACGTGGGCTGAATATTTCATGCAAAAGCAGTTCAATAATTTATGGGGCAGCAGGGAGCAAGCGTGCGGGGCGAGGGGAGGGCTCCGCGAAGCTCCAGCTGCGAGCAGAGGCACCTTCGCCTCCTCTTCCTCCTCCTCCTCCTCTCCAGGGCCATATTAACTTGTAGTTTTCTTGCTACAAGTTTCCTCCCACACAGAAGCACCATCTCCCCAGCCAGGGTCAACGTTTAATGGTGGAGATCTCCCAGTTTTCCTCCCACCCCACGTGTGCTGCTCCAGAAAACGCCCCTGCTCCGCAGCCCAGCGCCCCCGGCCCCCTCGAATCCTCGGCCAAACGCCGCGGGGGGGGGTGGATGGGACCCCTCTGCCCTGCTCGCCGTCCCCCGGCATCGCTTTCCACCAGCTCCCCACGCCTCCAGCCTCTATTAATTAATTAAACCCTGCCGCCGCGCTGGGTTATAGGAGACGGGTCAGAGCGCCGGGGATGTAACCGGAGAGTCTGCCCGCCGTCGCCAGCCTGTCCCCCACCATCCGTGACTCCTCCAACTTCCAGACCCCATTTTACCGGTGCTGGGGCGGCAGAGGAGGAGGAAGAGGAAGAACGCACGCGTCTTCAGCAATAGCTGTGCCTCGCACGTTGCCATGGGTGCAAACAGCACCCAGAGCCGCCGGGTACGGTGTGCGCGCGCGCCGAGCGGGGTGAGGCCAGAGAAGCCACTGAGTAAACACCTCGCCCGAGGAAAAACTCATTGCTTGGCAAAGGTGGCAAACCCCGCGGCCACCGCGGTTCCCCGCAGCCAGCGGGGACCGGGCATGCTGCTGGCATCGCCTCAGCAGGGTTGTACCTCAGTCCGCTCGCTTCTGGCGCTCCGGCCACGTCCCCAGCATCGTCCCCACCATCCCATAAGCTCCTTCCCGCAGGCGCCCGCGTCGGGGCTGCGTTCTGCAGCCCCGACGTGGGCGCCTGCGGGAAGGAGCAGAAGCTTTTTTGTTTCCTCCTTCACACCAAATCCAACCTGTGCCAACGCCTGGGAACACCGATCCGCCCCGGCAGCTCCGACGTGTCTGTGCAAGGAGCCGGGCGGTCGGTCCGGGGTGGGGGGGGGGGGTCCAGCGATGCCAACCCCGGGCGTGGGTGGTGAATCCCGCCGGCGCTTCCCGTTTGCCGGCACCGCGTGGGAACGGCATCCTGGCACATGGTGAGGCGCCGACCACGGGTGCTTCGGTGCGGAGAGCGGGTGCGATCCCCACCCCCCGTGCAAGCCCGGGGTGCTGGTTTTGGGATGGGGGAGCTGATCCGGAGCTGTAGCAAGGAATGCCCCAGGGAGGAGGCAGCTGCAGCATGAGGAGGAGGAGGAGGAAGCGGGGGTATTTTATGGAAAGGAGGAGGAAGAAGGGGTTATTTTGGAGCATCTGTCTCGCCTTCCATTTCCTCCTTTTCTTTATTGAGCTGCCATCAAGCCGCTCTCTCCGGCAGCAACTTCCTTTCTCCTTCGCTCGGAGCAGACGAAGGCTCAGGAGATTCATGGGGAAGTGGAAAACGGAGCCGAGGGGGAGGAAACAGAGGCCAAACCACCGTCCGTCTGTCCTGCGGTGGGGGCCTTGGTACATCACATGCTTCCTGCCCACGGACCGTGAGGACAAAGCCGCTCCGGGAGGGAAAAAAAAGCTCTGCGGGATAATTCAGATCCGATGCGGGGCTTGGGGTTGGCCCAAATCTTTCCCCGCTCCAGAGCCGATAAAAGTTTTACCTGGTGGGAGTTGGGAAGTTTTACACCCAACTCTGTTGCTGCGGGCAGGATCCGGCCTCGCCAAAGGATTTGTCTCTCCAGGAGTGGAGGAATTCCACCCTCCCGAGCCCAGGGGACGGGCAGCGGAGCAGGGACGGGGCGACGCACGAAGCCAAGTGCTGCCATGGGGCGCCCGTCCCCACCCTGGCACATGGGCTCCAGAGCTGCCCCCATGGCGAGGGGCTCCGGCGCCTTCTCCGAGCTCCCGTTATCCGTCACCCACCGGACCCCGAGAAGTTTCGAGCCCCCCTCGGATTTCCCACCGGTTTTGGGGGGAGAGCGCCCCTTTCCGCGTGTTTTACCCGCCTGGGGAAACTGAGGCACGGCCTGGGGTTCCTGGCAACAGCCCCGGGCTCTGCCCACCCAGCAGCTCCCGCCCCTCGGGGCTCCCCAAACCCTCGGTCCCCCCCCGCCAGGAGCCGCGCTGCCCGGTGGCCCGGGTGGGGCTGCCGGTGCCCGGTGACACCGGGGAGGGGCGGTACGGCCGATGCCCCGGGGAGGGGGGTGCGCTCGCCTCCCGGGACGAGAGGCTTCGCCCCGCTACCGGTCCCGGTGTGAGAAGCACGAACCGGGCCGGTACCGAGCGTCCCCGCCCCCACGGACCGGGAAAACCAGGAAGAACAGGGGGGAACCGAGAGGACCGGGGTGGGGGGCCGTTCCCGGCAGCGCTACACCGGCGGGCAGCAGATCCCGGCCGGCCCTTACCTGCTGCCTGCCTCGGGGAAGCGCGGCGCCGGGACCGGGGCTGCTCCGGTGCCCGCGGCGGGACGGGGAGGAAGGGGACGGGACGGAACAGGGCGAGGCGGGGCCGGGCGTGGGAGGTTCGCTTCCCCCGGCGCCTCTCCCGTCCCCCGGAGCCGGTGCCCGGTGCCCGGCGGGTCCGGGCCTCCCGCCCGCGGCTGCTGCGAAGTCCCGAACGGGGCCGGGCGCGGCGGGGCCGTGGGCGGGGCCTACGGGCGGTGCCAGCCAATGGAAGTGCGGGGCTTGCTACGAAGCAGCCAATGGGAGCGCGCGGAGTCCCCGGGGGCGGGAGCGGGGCGGCCCCGCGGGTCGCGGGTGCGTGGGCCGGTCCCGTTAGCGCGGACCGGGAACGGCGGGGCCGCGGCGGGGCCTCCCTCGGGTCTGTACGGAGCTGCGTGGGTGGTGGGGACCGTCACCGGGGTGGGTCACACGTCGGAACGGCGTGAGATGCTGGTCGGGTCCCGGGAGGCTTCTGAGCAAGAACGGGGGAGGGCGCTGGTAGAGCGTGGGCAGCGCCGAGGGGTCTCGCAAAGTCCCTCCTCACCCGCCCACGGGGTCCCACGGCGATGCGACACCCGTGGGAAGGGGCGGACAGCGGCGGGGGGGTCCCCGCAGCCCCGTGGAGGAGTTTCTAGACGGGGGTGCAGCAACTGGGGCTGCTCCCAGCCGCTCCCCCGCATCGGGGCCGTGGAGAACCCTCCTCCTCATCCTCCTCGCCTTCCTCCTCCTCCTCCTCCTCCTCCTCATCATCATCCTCCTCCTCCTCTGCACAGGATCCTAATTCCAAAAGGTGACACTAAACAGACGAAAGGTGGGAATTAGAGCGGATTAATGTCTGGGTTAAGCGGAGCCTTGAATCTTGGTCTCACGCAGCGGCTGGGGAGGGACCCTCGCCCCCTCCCTCAGATCCTCACCAGCCCCCTCCACCCGACACCCCCGGGGCATCGCCCGCCCTGACCCCCCGCTCCTGCTGCCCCCGAGGATTCGCTCTGGCCCCGCATTGTGCCGAGGCAGCTGTTCCCGCTCTCCACAACACTTGCGGCATCAACCTGCCCGGCATAAATCACCCTCCCGGGCTCATCTGTTCCCGGTGGCCACTTGCAGTGACGGGAAGCCAGCCATGAGCTGGCCACGGGCCTGGGGGTAGGGAGATCGAGATAGATGGGGGGCAGGCAGTGAATGGAGCTGGGGAAATGTGGCAGTTTCCTGCTGGCAGGGCTGTCTTCTGGCCGGCACCATGTCCCCATCACTGCTTGGGCCCACAGCCCCAGCACTGTCCCATCCCATGGCTCCAGCACTGTCCCATCCCACAGCCCCAGCACTGTCCCATCCCATGGCTCCATAACTGTCCCATCCCACAGTCCCAGCACTGTCCCATCCCACAGCCCCAGCACTGTCCCATCCCACGGCCCCAACACTGTCCCATCCCATGGCTCCATCACTGTCCCATCCCACAGCCCCAGCACTGTCCCATCCCATGGCTCCATAACTGTCCCATCCCACAGTCCCAGCACTGTCCCATCCCACAGCCCCAGCACTGTCCCATCCCACAGCCCCAGCACTGTCCCATCCCACGGCCCCAACACTGTCCCATCCCACAGCCCCAGCACTGTCCCATCCCATGGCCCCAGCACTGTCCCATCCCACAGCCCCAGCACTGTCCCATCCCATGGCCCCAGCGCTGTCCCATCCCACAGCCCCAGCACTGGGCCACCCCTGCAGCCCTGGCCGCTGCGCTCACCCTGCTCAGGCCATTGCAGAAGGTGCTGTGGCGGGTGATGGGGTGGGCAGGGCATGTGGGGGGCACCCTGCTCCTCCCACTTCACCCCCAGTGTGCCCAGCATGCAGACCCCACTGCTTGTCTCCAGCTGCTCTCTGGGAGCAGCTCAGGATCGGTTCCCTGTGTCACAGAGCTCTCCACCTCACTGCCAGCCCCGGAGCTGGACCCTGAACCCTCCTGGGCTCCCAGCAGCGACTGGGGGGGATGCTCGGCTGGGGTGATGCCAGGGCTCACGCCAGCGAAGCCCCATCCCTGCCGGGTGGCAGCGGGCGCTGACGGCAGGGATAGAGCAGCCACTGCGGAGCAGCGAGGGACGAGGGCTGGTGCTGCGCAGGAACAGAGAATAAAAAAGCGAAGAAATGGGATCTGGGCCAGCTCGCATGCTGCCTCGCTCCCCCTTTCCTCTGCTCCCTTCAACAGAATGAAATGGTGCTTTGCAGCGGCTCCTCTCCCGCACCCTGAGCATCATCGCTCCTGCTCAGGGAGGCTGCACGGCTCATCCCGCTCCCTCTCGCCTTGGTGGCCAGCACACGACCGGTGACACCAGCCCCGGCTGCTCCCCTCCTCTGCGGCACCTGACTGGGTGCTGGGGGGCTTGACTCCGGGCAAGGGGGGAGCACCCCCAGAGAGGCAGCCCGGGAATAATTCATGAGCAAGAGAAGCAGGAGCTGCTGGGTGGCAGAGGAGCGCTGGGAAGGGCACGGAGCTGCTCTCCGTCCTCCCCTTCATCCCCAGTGTCACTTTGTCACCCATCCCCATCAGCCTCGAGAGCAGGTTGCTGCTGGCACAACCTGGGCTCCAAGAGGACCGGCTCCCCAGGAGCACACCAGCACCCAGCACCACCTCCTTGCTTTGCAGAGTGGGGCCAGCCCGTGGCTGTGCAGGGGGACAGGGGAGGACGGGGTGTCCCCAGCACCCAGGTGGCCCCATGGGGATGGCACACGCCAGACCCCAGCAGCTCCTGGGACAGGGAATGGCATCGCTCCCCATAAAGCCCCTATTGTCACTGGGGCACGTGCAGGGTGGGGAAACACCCTCGGGGGTGGCGAATCCCCCAAGCTCTTCCCTCTGCCGGCGTTTTGCATTCCCGTGGCTCCCTCCCGCACCCCGCGCAGCTGTGCCTGGCCACAATGGCCCCTTCTTGCCACGTTACCAGCGCCGCCTCGGCCCCTTCACCAGCGCCGACCTTCCCCACCAGCAACTGAGGAGGAAAAATTCATCCCAGTAAAACCAAAATCCACCCGGGCAGCCACCAGCTTTGGAGCAGAACCGTGAGCAGGGGGTGCTCTCCCCGGCGTGCGCCGAACCAGTTACCCTGGGGGTGCACGGGGATGTTTAGCTGGTGTTGGATGGGGGGAACGGGAGAGCTGAAGTGTCACTGAGGGGTGCTGACAGCTTTGGGTGTCCTAAAGCCGTGGGGACAGGCTGTGGCTGTGGCAGGACCATCCAGCTCCTGCATCCCAGGAGAGATGGGGTGGATGGTGCTGGGGTGAGGCTTGTCCCCACCCTCCTGGGGGACCCAGAGGAGGAAAACGGCTGCTGGAAATAAGCATCCCTTGGACCCACAGACGGTTTTTCTCCCTGCCATGACCCCGCACCCAGCTCCTGCAGCCCCCCAAAGTGATTTTTCCGGAGGTTCTGGCTCTCTTGCTCCCTCCTCGCTGTCTCCTGACGCCGTGTGTCGCTGCACATGAAGCTGGGGCATGGCCTGAAAGGCTGCAGAACCCATCCAGGGTTATTAAACCCTCCGGGGATGGAAGCAACACCACAAACTTCATCAGGGAGGAGAAAGAAATAGGCAGAGGCCGGCACTGCCATGGTGGCATCGGTGTCACCAGCCGCCACCCCAGCAGGACCCACGGAGGGGTGATGTCAACCCGTGGGACTGATAAGTGAAGGCGTTGCTCCCTCGGCACCCTGGGGGTTGGCTGGTCCTGGGCTCCCACGGGCACCCACCACCAGTAACTACAGCCCTATCCCAGTGCCACGTGTCCCCTCCTGGGGGTCTGGGGCCAGAGGACCCCTCCGGGCTGGGAGGGTGCACCCAGTCCTGGTGAGCCCCGCCAAAGGGCTTGTGCTTTGGTTTGGAAGGATTTAAGGAGCCGCTGCTGTAAGGACCAGCTCTGCAAGGGTGGTTGCGGCTGTGGGGCCGGGTCCAGGCAGCGGCAGGGGAGGGGGCACCCTCCAGGGATGGGGTTCAAATGGGCACCCAGGACCCGCTGAGCTGGAGGGGTGACACTGAGGGTGCTCGCTCACGGGATGCAGGGAGCATCTTTGGAGCCCGATGAGAGATGAAGGGCGATGGGGCTGGGTGCTGACAGGTTACCCCAAGGTGGGAGCAGAACACGGCTGTATGAGCTGTACCCCAGCATGACCTTGTCACCGTGTACTGGGGGAACACTGGGGGCCAGTCCCTAGCCCGGGGATTTAACCCCTTTGCTCCTGGTGCGCCTTTTTCCCTAGACTCCCCCAGAGCACAGGAGTCCCCAGGGCCACATCCCCGAGCAGGGCTGTCCCTGCTGAGCAGCATCACCCCGCCCTGCACATCTGGGCTCCATGCCACAGCTGGAGCCGGTGCCTTCTGCCTCTATTCACAGCACAGCGGCTGCAAACGCCACGACTCGTTCAGTATAAAGCTCGGTCAAAGCTGTCGTCAGCGAGTGCCGCTCCTCGAGTCTGCCGATCCGGGAAGGGATGGAGGAGGATGTTCCGGAGCGAGACACCCTGGGGAAGGGGCTCCTGTGATTACCCCCTGAGAGGAGACGAAACACCGTCCCCATCCTGGGGACACAGTGCCGTGGCCCGGTGGCATGTCGCAGTGTTGCTGCTTGAGCGTGACCCGCTCACCCCAGCGAGGGGCAGCCACGCTGAATCCTGGCTGCTTCATTTGGGTCTGGGGGCTGCTGAGAGACCAGCCGGTGCCGGGTGGGGGGCTGAGCCGTGCCGAGCCGTGCCATGCCATGCCGTGCTGAGCCGCACACAGAGCCCAGGGGATGCTCCAGCTACGCCGGCTGGGACAAAAGCAAAATGTAGGTTAAGCACAAAGCGATGCTGCTGCCGCACACAGAGCCCGCTCAGTGGTGCCGGGGGGGACCAGGGCAGGAGCCCACCACGACCTCCCGCTGCAATTAGCTAATTGCTCCATATTGCGGGGGAGATGCTATTATTGCTCCCTGCTGCACTGTCCCTGTGCTAAAGCCGCCCCGGGGGACGCCATCCCCTCCCTGCCCTCCCCACCGAGCTGCAGCGTGGGGGGATTCAGGCTGGAAGGAGGGCGAGCATGGTGCCCACCCAACACCCGCTGTCCCCAGCCTGGCTGGGTGCTACGTCCCTGATGTCATCTCCTGAGGACAGTGAGGACGATGCTCTTACTTAGCACCAGGGACAGACACGTTTTAGGGGGGGCCTTGCTGCCCCCCAGGGCTTTGGGATCCTTCATGGCCGAATTCTGTCCAACCCGTCACGGGGGAACCAGCCACAGCCCGCTCAGGTGGCACCGGGGGAGCCTGTGACATCACCACGAGCCTGCGTGACTAATGACATCATCAGACAGAGGGGGTCCTTGTCCTGCCGGGGATGGCAGCGGGGACAGGTGGGTGCAGGGCAGGCAGGATGCTGATGGCATCATCAGCATGGACCATGACGTCAGAGGGTGGCGGTCAAGAGGGGGCCGAGAGGGGTCCGGGCAGGCTGTGCTGGAGCAGCGCAGGGTGTGGAGGAGGAGGAGGAGGGTGCTGGCCCCTTGGGGCGGTGTCCTCAGCTCGTGGCCACAGAGCCTGTCCTTGCGCTGGTGACTTATTGACTGACAAGTCTTAATCAAGTGGATTATTAATTAGCAGAAGAAGCCGCTGGTTAATCCTCGCCATCCTCGGCCGGGCTCGGAGCCGGTGGATGATGCTGATGGATCCTGTTGTTGTGATTCGGTCCGTAGCCGAGGCTGGGGCTGCCAGGAGAGATTCCATCCGACTGAAGCTGCCTGCACCCCACCTCACGTGCCAGGACGCCCGCGCTGGCCCAGGGCACCCTGTTGCCCACCGAAAGGAATTGGTGGCATCCATGCTGCTGGCCCTGGGGCTCGGGTGATGGCCTCACCCACCACGCGCGTTGGTGAATGGAAATCTGTGGGATTTCACTCCGAAACGGGTGGGTGTCACCAGGGGACTCACGCTGGCACAGCGGGACAGGCAGCTGGTGGTTGGGCACCCGGTGCAGCCACCTGCCACATGTCTCTGTGCCATCTGGGCCATGCGGGTGGAGATGCCATGTGTGTCCCCAGTGCCACATGTGCCCCTGGCCAGGGAGACTGTGGCACCAGTGGCTGTGCCACGGAGGGTGCAGGGTGCTGGGGACCCCGACCTTGCCCGCAAGGGTGTTGCCCCCCAGCAGAGTAGCTTAGGCCACGCGTGTGGCCTCGTCCCCGCTGTCCCCACCCCAGCCTGGGGGTCCTGGCAGGGCCATCCTGGGACCACTCACCCGCCGGACTGGGAGCAGGCAGAGGGGCTGGGGGCCAGCTCCTCCATCCCCCCTGAGCTGCCTCCAGAGCCCTCCTCACCATGGCTTCTGCCGGTTGCCCGCTCCATCCCGCGTTCGCTGCCTTGTCTCCGCCACCTGCCGAGCCGCCCGCGGCTGGAGGGGTGAGCGTTTGCTCCCCGGGTCTGCACCCTAGTGCCGGTCCTGCGGGATCGGGGCTCCGAGCGTTTTGCTCACCGTGTCGGAGCAGAAGATTTAATTTCCCTCCTAATCCCTTCCAGCGCCGAGCTCGCTCACCCGCGCGGCTGTCGGAGTGGATTTCCCAGCCCTAATTAAAGCCCAGCGTGTGCAGCGGCGGTTCCCTGGGGACGCTTCCTTCGCCTCCCCGTTTCCCGATGAGATCAAGGGGATAAACCGATGTGCCCGGGCAAGGTAACGCGGGTGGCAGCTGAGGGAAGGGGTGGCAAGCCCCAAGCCAGCAGCAGCCGCGGCTCCGGAGGCGAATCCCTGCTCTGAAGGCTGCCTCAGGGGCTGGTGGAATGGCAACTCATGGCATGAGTTGGGCAGGTCTCAGCCCAGCGCTGACCCCCGTCCATGGCAGCTGCTCGTGGCCTCGCTGGGTGCGTGGTGACATCCGACAGCCAGGTCCCCCCCCACCAGGCATACCCGTGCCCAGGGGTTTTGGGGCGGTGGGCAGCACCCTCCGCCAGGATGCCACCAGCGCCGTCCCCCTCCTGCTCCCCACCTTCACCCCAAAATGAACCCCTCATGGCCCAGAGCGCCCCGCTGGCCCCCAGCAAGGGGCAGCAGGGCTGGCACCCAGCCTGGCAAGCTGGGAGAGCGCAGCTGCCTCCTTGCAGGCACCCGCACCCCGGGTGGCACCTGCCCTCGCTCCCAGCTGCCAGCCGGCTGCCCCAGCAGCCACAGCACCAGCTGGGCTTTGGCAAGGGGGGTGGCACAGCACCCAACGCCCCCCCAGCCCAGCCCCCTGGGGTTATTTCCCAGGCCTGGCAGGGGATGGTACAGGCAGGGATGCTGCCCGCTGCCTGGCACGGCTGCTGCCTGCTTAATTGCGCTGAAAGCACAACAGATGGCAGAATGGCTTCAAGATGGGCTTGCGCGATATTTTCGGGGCTGCCGGGCTCCTTCTCTCACCTCCCTCCAAAACAGCTCTGAGGAGAGTGGTGGGCAAGAGCCCCATGCCCATGGTGGGGGACGATGACCCCGGCAGGAGCGGATGAGCAGAGGGACATGCCGCAGCCGGAGAATTAAATGGAATTAAAACATTTGCTGGCCTCACACTGCTTGGCTTTCTCCCCGCTGTAATCCCCGGGTGTGCTGCCCTTCCTGCCGGGACCTCCATCACCTGCCCGCTGGGCCCAGGGGACAACAGCCTCTTGGCCAGCGCTGGCCATGCTGGGGCCATGTGTCCGTGGCAGCTGGTGGCAGCAGCCGGGGGCCGAGGGGTCGCATCCGTCCCAGCGCGGGATGTTTCGTGCCATGGGGGGCTGTTCAGAGACCTCGTGGCTTCTTGCAGCCAGGTCAGGGGCTGGGAAGGATCAGCCCCTGCTCCCCTGGCTGGAGATGAGGGTGGGTCCCAGCTCCAGTGGTACTGGGGACAGTGCCAGGGCCCAGCACCCACCAATCACCCCAGGACCGTGTGTTACCCCCACCCTGAGCCTTGCTGGTGCTGGGCCCTCTCCTGCACAGCTGTGCAGTGCCAGCACCCAGCATGGCTGGGCTGCCCTGGCACCAGTTACCAGCACCCAGCACCCAGCATGGCTGGGCTGCCCTGGCACCTGTTACCAGCACCCAGCACCCAGCACCCAGCACCCAGCATGGCTGTCATGCACTGGTGCCCAGCACCCAGCATGGCTGGGCTGCCCTGGCACCGGTTACCAGCACCCAGCACCCAGCACCCAGCACCCAGCACCCAGCACCCAGCACCCAGCATGGCTGTGCTGCCCTGGCATCAGTTACCAGCACCCAGCACTTGCACCCAGCACCCAGGCGCGCAGCTCCCGCCCCGTGGCGCACAGGGCAGAGGTGGCTCAGCCCGCGCCTGGGATGAATTATTTATTCGGCAGGTGACCTCATTCGTTCAGATTGATTTTCCTCCGTGTCACTCCAATTCTGTCGGGCTCCTGGAAGCGGCGGGCAGGTACTGCGCTGCAGGGACGGACGGGAACAGCGCTGCTCCCGGCGTGAGCCAAAGGCTCTCTGCCAGCTCAAGAATTATTATTATTATTAATAATAATATTAGAATCATCATTATTATGAAAAGAAAACTCTTAAATAATACAAATACATTATAATAGTAAAAATAGAGTATATTTATGAATAAACATATAACTATTAATAGTATTAATATTAATATTGAAACTGTTACCTCCCTCCTGTCCCCCCAGGACCTCAAACCACCCGGGGCTGTGCCCATCCTGCCTTGCCCAAGCCACCCAGCAGGCAAGTGGCCCAGGGCCACCAAGGACCGTGCTGTCACCTCTGCGGGGTGTCCCTGGGCTGGAGGGTGAGCGATGGCAGCCTGGCTGCTCTCCATGACCCGTTGCCTTAAGGACGTGAGCTATGAGGTTAACACTGGGGATACATGGGGATATATTTATATTTAAAAAGAAACATTCTTCTGTGAGGTCAACCAGATGCTTGAGTTTATTAAAAAAATATAAAATCATATATTAAAAGAACAATGTGTGTGTGTCCATACCTATAGAGGTCGGGGTCGCATCCTGCCAGCACGGCTGGGGGTTGCCTGGTGCAGGGCAGCTGCGCTCAGGGGGTGCTGGGCCCTGAGCTGCAGGATGTGGCTGTCTGCTGCCTGTCTGAGCGCTCCATGCCTCAGTTTCCCTCCTGGGTGGGCAGGAGGAGCATCACCTGGGCAAGCTGGTGGGAGGAAGGCTGGGGAAAGGCTGAGTTTGGGGATGTGACAGCAGCTGAGGGTGGGGAAGCATCATCCCCATTGCCCTCAACATCCCTCCAGTCGAGCAGCCCCCTGGCTGAGCATCCCTCCGGTGGAGCATCCCTTTACCAGAACATCCCCCTGGCTGTGCATCCCTCCAGCCCAGCACCGCTCTGGCTGAGCACCCCTCCATCTGGTCATCTCTCTTCCAGAGATCCCCTGGCTGAACATCCCTCCAGCGGACAATCCCCTTGGATGAGCATTTTCCTGGCCGAGCATCCCTCCGGCAGAGCATCCCCGTGGCCGAGCATCCCTTCAGCCAAGCAGCCAGCACCGGCTCATGGCCGATTCCCTTAACGAACCTGCCAATACCTCAAATTCCCCCCTGCGCCGGTGATGTCTAATTAAGCCAGACCCACAGCAGATCAGCGGGGCAGCTGCCCATCATTACTGTCGCCTGACAATGGGAAGCGCCCGGCCCCGCTCCCCGAGAGCACTATTAGCCCAAATATTTGCTTCCCGTCTCCAGGGTGACGGGGTTGCCAGCGCTCACCCACATCCCTCCTTTGATCATTTTCCTCTTGATATTCAGCGCCTCGGTTCCCCGCGCTCCTCTCCCTCGTCCTCGCCTCCCAGGGATGCGGGAGCCAGTGGCAGCCGCAGCGTTGAGGCACGGGGATGCTGCCGCGGGGATGAAGGAAGGGTTGGGGGTGATGGAGGTGGGGGATGAGGGATGAAGGAAGGGGTGGGGTGATGGAGATGAGGGCTAGGGGATGAAGGCAGGGCTGGGGGGCAATGGAGATCCTCCCTGAGAAGGGCTGATGGAGAGCACACGGAATACCCGAATCCTCTGGAAAAGGGACTGTAGGAAGCAGCTTCCCTTTGCTGCACGTTATATTTTTCCCCCTTTTGGCCCTTTTTCACCCTGTCTTGACTACGGAGGCTGCAAAACAGAGGATGGAGCCATGATCCTGCCCTCTCAGGGTTAGATCAGCTTGTTGCAGATTCAAACATTTGATGCAGACGTCATGGCCACAACCATCATTTCCCCATGGCCACAACCACCACCACCATCTCCTCCTGCTCACAACCACCATCTCCCCCTGCTCGCAACCACCATCTCCCCATGGCCACAACTACCACCACCTCCCCATGGCCACAACCACCACAACCACTATCTCCCCATGGCCACCACCACCATCTCCCCCTGCTCACAACCACCATCTCCCCACGTACAGGCAGAGCAGTTCAGTGACCATGGATGGGAGGACGGACCCTTATTGGTGGTTCCACGGTCCCTCCATTGCCCTGGGACAGCAGTACCCACACTGGCATTGCAGCAGAAGCTCCAGTGAGGATTGATCCAGCTTCTCCCACTCCTTCCCCAGCTCCTAAGCACCCTTCCTGGAGCAGGTTTTTCCCAGCCCAGGGAGCCAAGCGGAGCCACCAGCAGCCCAGGCTTGTAGCCATCCCTCCCAAAACCCACCCGGCTCAAACATCGGCTCTCGGGGTGGGGGATGGAGCCTGGAAATTTTCCCCAGAAAAAGGGGAACTTCAGAGCCAGACGGGATCAGCTCCAAAATCTCCGGGGATCTGGCAGTGGTAGGGGAGGGACTGACAGCGCCGAGCAATTTCTAAGCAGCGTTTTCAAAAAACAAAGTGAGCTCTTCGCCAGAAGATGTTATTTTGATCACTTCGGCAACCACAAGTCGTTGTGAAGCGGTGCTTTGTGTTCAGAAGTGAACCCAAATATAGAGGAGATGGGGAAGGGATGTTGTTGGACAGGGATGGGTCAGGAAAGACCAGGAGGGACCAGGAGTGATGTTATTGTATGGGGCTAGAAGGGACAAGAGGGGACCAGGAGGGACCGTCATTGGTGGGCCAGAAGAACCAGGGAAACATCATTGCTCAGGGCCAGGAGAGACATTGTCATGTGGGATGAGGAGGGACTTGGCTGGAGAACCAGGAGGGATGTCACCGCAGGGCCAGGAGGGATGTGGTTGCAAGATCAGGAGGAATGTTGTTGCATGGAGGAGGAGGGACCAGGAGGGACCGTCATTGGGGGGCTGGAAGGACCAGGGTGGCATCATTGCTCTGGGCCAAGAGCGACATTGCTGAAGAACCAGAAGTAACATCATCACAGGGCCAGGAGGGACCAGGAGAACCTAGAGGGACCATCAGGGACGAGGCTTCAGGACCAGGAGGGATGCAGTTGTATGGGGCCAGGAGAGACATCATCAGAGGACCAGAAGACACCAGGAGAGCCATTGTCACAGGGATGGGTGGGACCAGGAGGGCCACTGCCATCAGGTGGGAGAGCCTGGGGACACCGTGGCCGCAGGGAAGCGGCAGCGCGGGTGGTGGGGATGGCCGTGGCCGCGTGGCCGGGAGGGATGTGCTCGCCCGCACTTTGCTGCGTGACGGTGATTAAGTTGCTTCCCTTCATTATGGTCCCTCGGGGAGGTGTTAAACAGCTGCTAATAAAGACGGATGTTCCTGAAGTGGCACCTCCGGAGCCTTTCCATCCATCGAATTTCGAGAGAAGCCACCGAGGTGCCCAGAGCCTCCGGCCGGAGCCGCGGCAGCAGGGCAGCGAACGCCCCGCACCGGTGGCCGTGCCTTTGGGGCGACATCGCCGTTGCGTAGGCGGCGAGTGGGATGTCGGGGATGGTTTTGGGGGGGTGGGCTCGGAGGATGCTGAGGGCTGGCTCTGAGGCCGGAGGTGCCCTGGGGAGGAGAAGGGTGACCCGAAGGGCTGTGGTGGGGGGAAAGCGATGGGAAGAGGAGAAACCCGGCAGCAACTGATCATTAAAATTCATGAAAGCTGTTAAAAAGCAGAAAGCCGCGCGAGCTCCCGGCTGCTGCTGACAAAGCCGGCGAGGGGGGTGTCGGTGACAGCTCCCACAGCTGCAACCGGAGGGCTGAACCCCCCGCCTCAAGCTGGGCTCCGTCTGGGTGACACACTAACGAAGGGCCCTTCGTTAGCGCTCACCCGCTGCCGGGCAGAGCTGATGGATGGAGGTACCAAACCTCCGCCTCCCGGCACGCCCCCGCACCGCAGCCACCCCTTCCCCTCGCAGGGGACCCCCAAAGCCCTGCCGCTCCCTGTACGGGGATTTGCATCTGAGAGCTCATTTATTTTCCCTTTTCCTATATATTTTTAGTCCCCCCCCACGCACGCAACCCCCCTCCCAGCTGCCTGCGAATGGGTTTAACAAGCTGCAGCGCGTTTCCCTCGCCGTAATTAGCAGCGTTTCTGCAGGCAAATGGCAGTCGGGAGTGGAGGTGGCATTTCCTTAATTAAAACAATTAATTAGGGTGGGGTGAGAGGGAAGATACAACATCTTCCCTGTGGAAATGGCTCTCAGAGCAGCTGGTTGTCCCCTGCACTGCTCCCGGTGGTGCCAGGGCTGTGGCTTCCCCCGGGGTGATGACGTCACAGGTGTCCCTGTGGGTGCCCACCCTGGGGTGCTGCCCCGACCGCTGAGCACTCTGGGGTGCCCCTCGGACCCTGCTCTCAGCTCCCCGGCCTGCAGGATCTGGCTGATTGTCCCAGAATGTCACCGTCCCCCAGGCTGGCCGGACCCCAGCCGGAGCATCCCGGCAATGCCACCCCGGTTCCTCACCCGGGTATAAATATCCGTGTGTTACTTAGCGACTAATTGCACAGAGCGCATCAGCGGGGGGTGCCAGCCCCTAATGAGGATCTGGAATCACAAGCTGCTAATTACCCCTGTGCCGAGCTGCTGCTTTGCTCCTGCTGGGCTCTGCCTGCCCGGCCCAGCCGTCCGGCGCCCACCCGCATCCCGGGCGGCATCCCCTGGCACCACCGGCCCCAGACCCTCATTCCAAGGGGTTTGGGGGCAGGTGGGAGGCCAAGTCCAAGGATCTTGCCATATGGATGCGCTCCCTGAGGGCAGGCGCCTTCCAGCACCCACATCCCGGGATGCTCCTGGCTCCGCCACGGTGCTGGTCGCATCCCAGCTGGGGATTAAGGACCAAAGGATGCCGGCCCAGCAGCACCGCAGAGGAGGCTCCATCCCCAAGTGTCCTTGGCCTTGGCTTTGCAGAGAGTGACACAAGTGGCTCCATGGCACCCCAGGAGCTTGTCCGTGTGTCCGGCTGCAGGACCCATGGCTGGGAAGTCTGCGATGCTCCTGCTGCTGCCCATTGCAGGATGCTGGGGAGCAGGTGGGGTGTGGGTGCAGGTGGGCAGGGAGGGTGCAGGGGGGTGAGGGTGCAGGGGGGTGCATGGGTGGGTGCCTGCAGGGGTGTCTGTGTGTCCGTGGGTGTGTGAACATGCAAACAGGGTGCGGGGAGGGGGTTAAGTCCCAGCAGCTCCAGCCAGGCTGGTGGAACCCCCCAGCAATGCTGACCCTTCCTCGGTGGCACTCGTCCCTCTGGTTGATCTCCTCCATCCCCTCGTTTGAACCGGGGCATTTTCCTTAATCCCAGCAGCACCAACACTCCCTGATTCCCTCCGGCTCCCCGCGGGATGAGGCTCCGGTGCTCCCAGCACACTCACGGTGCCGGATTAACCTCCGGCTGAACCGCCACGATGACACCGTACCCGGAGCATCCCCAGCACGGGGGTTGCCTTTTCCCCCGAGCAAGCAGCCCAGAATTCAGGGTACCCAGGAGCATCCCTCTGGGCTCAGCATCTACCCGGGGAGGGGACTTCTTTATTTCCTGGGCTCTGGGCACGGCGTGGATGGTGGAAAGCAGATTCTGGGTAAATATCTCCCGGCGGGTGCGTGCGGGGATGCTGCTTCACAGGATTTACAGCTTCAAAGCCTCGGCCTCAAAGCCTGCAGATATCTTTTCATCATTTCAGCCGCGGTCTAATTACCCGGCTGGCCGCGGGCGCTCGCCGGCTCTCCCAGGTACGGCCTCCCCTTAATAGCTGGGATTTATTATTTAAATGTCGTTTTTCAGCTCCTCTTTCCAGTCCAGGCTCCGAGGGTGCCTGTGGGGTGCAGGGGGGGCTGCACCCCAAAATCTGGGTGCCCCGAACCGCCGGCACGCTCCTGCTCTCGGCGCGCTCTCAGCCGTGCCGAGTTATTAATTAAAGGCGAGGTATCGTTCCCCGCTTCGTCTGGGGTGTAATCAGACCGGGGAGATGCCGGGAAGCGGCGCTGGTTAACGCCTGCTGAAGGGGGGTGAAGGGAACTGGAGCCAGCCCAACCCAACCAGCGCATCCCAGCACTGCCCGTCCCACCATGGGTGGGGGTATCTGCCGAGTTTGGGGGGTTTCTGCCCCGCTGAGGCTCGTGCTGGGGGCCCGGCGAGCGGCGGTGCTGGCCGGCGTGCTTTGGCGCAGAGCCTCCATCCCGGTGATTTACAGCTGGCACCAACCCCGCCGGCCCCGCGGCCGCGTGCCGTGATGGATGCGGGGAGCAGCCCCGGCCGCCGGTGCCTGTTAATTACTCGCTTTGGATTGATGAGAAATTGCAGCTCGCAGTAACGATGGCAGCCGGCTCATCGCGACTGAGCCCCAGCCGAGAGAGACGGCGGCGATGCCGGGGTCAGCACCAGCGGTGCCGCTTCCCTGGCTTTCCAGAGGGGCTGCCTTTCCCCGCAGCCGGCTCAGCCGCGAGGATAATTTATGGTTTCGTATCAGCGCTGCTGATCTTGGAGCCTTTCCAGCCTCCTCTTCCCTCTCCCCGCACCGCTGTTCCTCGAAAGCCGACTTCCCAGGACGGGATCCAGCTCCTTGCCGGGCCGTCGCCGTCCCCGGCATCCCCGGCTGTGCCACCCCTCGGGGACCTGGATCCCGCCTGCGATGAACTCATGCGTGTGCTGAGCTGTGACAGGGCTCAGCAGGGCTCTGGCACCGGCTGGGCTGGTTCCTGCTCCTGGTTAAGGATGCTCCGGTGCTCCAGGCACATGGACGGTGCAGGACAGCAGCATCCCCGTGGCGTGGGAGGCGTCTCCCGGTTGCCTGGACCTCACCAGGGATGTACCCACCCAGGAGCCCTGTGGGAGCGTGGGCACCCCAGCACCCATTTGCAGAGCACGATTTTAAGGTGCCAAATCACCTTTTAGTGATTAAATTGCTCCGTGGAAGTAGGGTGTGGGGTCTGGCAGGGGACGGCCAGCAAGAGGCGGTGGCATCCCTGCAGCCAGGGAACCAGCCCCAGCGGCACCAGCAGGCTCCAGTTTGGGGGAGATTTCGGTGGATTTTGGTGCTCTCTCGATGGCAGTTGGAGCTCTTTGCAGCTGGAGGAGAGGCAAAGATGGGAGCTAAAATAGGCAGAGCCCCAGGGATGCGGTGATGCCCAGAGGCCATGGTGATGGGCACCAGGTGGGTGACGCTGCATGGGAGCCTGGTGACCACCATGGCACGGGCAGGGTTAAGGGGAGCGGCTGCATGCAGAGCCCTGCCAGGGGGATTAGCCATGTCCCCTCGGTGCAGGCAATTCCCTGCCTTGTCCATCGATCCCTGCAAGGTGTTAAGAGAGGCTGGAGCATCGATTGGAGCAAAGCCCTGGGCAGCCGCAAGGCCGAAGGCTTCCCCGGGCAGGGAGATGCAGGATCCGGCCTTGGGGGCTGGAAGCCAAAGGGAGGAGCTGGACCCCTCCTGGCACAGACACGCCTTTGGGGACAAAGCACGCCGGGGTTGGGGACAGGCAACGGCGCGATGCTCAGCCATGGGAAACGTCGACGAAAGCTCCCGTCGCCTGCCAGGCGCCCGCGGCGCGTCAGCTTGGCACTTCACCACCGCAAACCGCTCGCTGGACCGCGGCCCGGGCGCTCGCGGGGACAGACGGGGATGTTAAACAAGCCGCGAGCTGCTGCCCAAAGCAACTGGCCCTGTTGCTCCCGTGGCACCCGTTGCGGGTTGATCCGCCACCCCGGGGCGCAGCGGGGAGCAGAGCATCGCCCCACCTCCGGAGCATCACCCCAGCTCGCTGCGTTGGGTACCGCAGCACTGGTGTAGAGATAACACACCGATAAAAAGATAGGATTCCATTTTCCTGAGAAGAAAGGAAGGGCTAAAGACAAAAGAGGCCGTTTACCACCCAGCTGGCAGCCCAGGGAAAACTGCGATCGAGGTAAAAAATCGCAGATTAAGGAAAAGAAAGAGCTGACCTTAACTCCCGTCCTTAGGCAGGGAGGAAAGCCTGGATAGACAGCATTTAATTGGGGTTTTTTAACCATTTAGGGAGGTTTGTTTGCTCCACTTCAAAGCGGGGAGTGCATAATTTTTTCCTAACTCGCTGTAATAATAGCATAAATAAATAATAATTTTTTTAAAAAGCAGCTTCTTCCACTCCAATTGTCCTTGAATTTAGTGAATTTGGTCGTTGTTCAAGGAACAGAGCCCCATGCGTCTCCCCGGCTCCCAGGGTTTTATCCTCTTGGAGGGGAGACATCAGAGCTTCAGGGCTGGGCTGAAAGCTGGAAAATAGCTGATGGAAGGGGAAAAAAAACCACCCCAATAAATGGCAAGATGGGGTCAGCAGCCTGCTCCAAGTTTGTGCCTTTATTTTGGGTGAAATCCCTGGGATTTCTTTTCTCTCCTGGCTGTGGGAAGGGATTTTCCCCCTCTCAGGTCTTGCCTCTGCGGCGGGTGTTGCCTGAGCTACCCCGGGGAGGGGGAAAAATGCTTTGGCTCCGGCCGTGCCGCCGGGCGAGCGCCGGCGTTAGCCACGCTTGAGGGGAAAAGCACAATCGCTGCCGGGCCCGCTCTGGCAAAGGGCAGCGTATGGAGGGGCTGGCAGCACCAGCACTGGCTGCCCGCCATGGGGACAGCCCGGCTGGGGGGTGCTGGTGGTGGGGTTTGGGCAGCGGCCCTTGGGCATGGAGCATTGGGCTACGGGGGAAACTGAGGCACGGGGTGGGAGTGCGAGGTTTCTGAGTTGGGAGATTCGGGGTGAGGGTCAGTGGGGTGCAACGATGTTGGGGGGTGGATGGGGGGGCATGGGTACGCCCCAGCAGGCAAATCTACCCCAAAGCCTTCGCTCTGCTCCTCTTCCTCGGCAGGATATAGAAACATGAAGGTATTTATCCGCGTAGGGAGAAAGGGGAAAAGGTGGGGAGGAGTGAGGAGAGGGGACAGCACTTCCCAGGGAACGGTGAGTGTGGCAAAGCCCTCAGGAGGGACCCGAGGAGGTGGGCACCTCCCTGACACCCCCCGCAAACACACACACACACACACACTGGCATCGTTTCATTGCCAGAGGGAGGGAGGAGAACAGAAAGTCTCCAGGTTGGAAAAAAGGAGGTTGTGAAAGTCACTGGCTCTGGTTGGAAACGGAGCAGGAGAGAGCTGAAGGGGAGGTTAAAAATAGCCCCAGCTCGGTGGGAGGCTGGGGGCGCTGGGGGGGACGTGGTGACAGGCTGGGGTGCAGGGACGGCTGAGAGAGAAGGGGCTGTGGGCTGGGAAACAGCTGGATTGGGAGACACTGGGAGCACATCTGGATGAGGGAGCCCTGGGCGACAGTGAGAACAGCTGGTTTGGGGGCACGGGAGCAACAGCTGGGTGGGTCACCCTGGGATGACAGTGGGAACAGCTGGAGGAAGGTCATGGAGGGCACATCTGGACAGGAAAGCCCTGGGATCATGGGGAGAGCAGCCGGAGGGGCTGTGCAGAGCGGGCAATGGGAACAGCTGGATTTGGCCTTAGGGAACAGCTGGAGGGCAGAGCCCGGCGATGGCCATGGCCAGGGGACAAGGGGCTGTCCCAGCCCGCACTAGACCAAGCTGGGTCCCCGTGGGGCAAGAGGTCCCTTCCCAGCCACCCCCAGAGCAGCCATGGAAGGCTTTCCTCTTTCTGGATGGACTTGATGAGGTTACCAGGCATCTCCTGGAGCAGGGAGACGGCAGCAGGGTGGCAGGAACGAGGTCATTAAAGCAGAAAGAAAAATACATTAGAAATGTTCAACTGCTCAGTCTTGCCTGAAATGTGCTTAAATCAGCCCTGAGTAAACAATGAGATGGGATTAATCGCAATTAGTTTTCATTCGAAAGGTGGCATCACCCTCCCCTGCTCTCCACGGGCTGCTCCCTGCCTTGTTGGGGATCCAGGGATCACCCGGCCGGATCCAGCCCCGGGCAGGTGGGTGGCAATGTCCTTCCGAGCTCGGTGGCTGCGGGGAACCGCGTTATCTCCGCCGAGGCAGAGACGAGGGACCGGCAGCAGCCGGAGCTTCAAAGCGAACCTGCAAATCCGGCATATGCAAAACCGCAGCCGGCACCACAGATAAACAGGGACGCGGCTTCTGGGCTCTGTCAGCCCGCGGCCCTGGGGTGATGCCCAGCCCCAGAGTGATGCTCAGGCCAGGGATGATGCTCAGCCGTGGGGTGATGCTCAGCCATGGGGTGATGCTCAGCCGTGGGGTGATGCTCGGCCATCGGGTGATGCTCAGTGCTGGGGTGATGCTCAGCCATGGAGTGATGCTCAGCTTCAGGGCAGTGCTTGGCCCCGGAGCAATGCTCAGCCGTGGGGTGATGCTCAGTGCTGGGCGATGCTCAGCCCCAGGACGATGCTCAGCCCAGGGGTGATGCTTGGCCCCAGGGTAATCTTTGGTCTCGGGGTGATGCTCAGCCTCAGCAGACCCCACACAGCCCGTTTTTGCAGTCCCCTGTCTTCAGGCAGGACTTTTGGGGATAGGGACGAGCTGGCAGAGCTCTCTGGGATGCCTCAGGAAGGGGTCAGGACATCATGTCCTCAATGGGCACAACAGTTTGAGAAGCTGCTGGAGGGCACTGGGCTCCCCGGGGAAATGCCACCAGTGTCCTCGCAGGGTGGGGACGCTCCTTCCCTGCACCCCTCGGGGGCTGGCAGCTGGCTGGCACGAGTTGCCAGGTCTCAGCTCAGCACCACCCGCATCCCAAAACACCTCCCTGGCAGGAGGGATGGAGAGAAGCCCTGCTGACTCCAGAATGGGGCAAATTCAGTCATTTTTGGGGCTGCCCCACACGTACGCAGCATCTCCCTCCCTCACACCGCTGGGGCCGTGCCCGGCAGCTCTGTCACCTTCTCCCCGACGGCATCACCCCGGCGGACAGGTAGTGATTTGTAAATATTTAAAAACCCCACTCAAACGGCCGGTTTGCGGGCGAAGGCTGCGGGGAGCAGGCAGAGCCCAGCTGGGAGCTGGGCGAGTCCCTTCTCCCGGCCTCGCCGGGCACCCCCACGGCAGGGTGCACCCATCACGGGCGGCGGTTAATCGCGGGTGCACCCTCAGCATCCTCCCGGCCCCCGGAGCGCAGCCCCCGTCATTAGCACCCGGAAAATGTTGGGTTTCCGGCTGGGAAAACACAGCAGATATGTACATTAAACATCAAATTATAAAATTAACAGATTCGAACTGAGGATGATTTGCATGTGCAAATTAAGTTAATTACCACTCTTCCTCCCCGAGCGCCACGCGTGCCGCGGAAGGGCCGGGCACAGCCATGGCCGGCGGCAGGTGCTGGGGACCCGGCGGTGGCTTTTGGGGGGGCCTGAGGAGGTTCAGGGGGTTGGTCGCGATGCTCCCAGCCGAGCGCATGCGGGGACAGGTGTGCTCACGCACACACACGTGTGTGCACACGCGTGCACACGCGTGCACACGGCCGCGCGTGCCCGGCCGGCGGCACAAAGGCGGCTCTGTGGCGCGGGCCAGGTGGGTACCATTGGCACAGCGTGAGGTGCCTCAGAGCCGGGCTGTGTGCGGGCAGCCTGCCGGCCGTGCCAGCGCCGCGGTGCCCGGCGCCGCAGAGCCGGGGGCACCCGGCCAGCACCGGGCACCTGCCCCAGCGGCCTCGGCTGCAGCTGGAAGGGCTGGGGAGAAGCATGCCCTGCGCTGCAGGTGCGCACATGTGTGAACACATATGTGCACACATGTACACATGCATACTCGCGCACAGTCTGCCCCCATCACTTTGCTCTTGTCACCGGGTCCCCCCGTGCCTCAGTTTCCCCACCTTCCCAGCTGTGTCGCCCTCAGCGCTGGAACCCTCCATGCAGCACCCATGGGTGCACACCGCACCCAGGCACCACGAGCCCCCACCCCACACCAGCAGCACCCATGGGGAGAGGATAGGGTCAGCCTGCAAGGGTGGTTTATGATTCCCAGTTTGCCCAGTTCGGCCCGTTAAGAGGGCTGCTGGGCAAAGCAGGGCCTTCCCACTGGTGCAGGCAGGCAGCGAGCAGCAGCTAATGAGGAGCGAGGCAATTAGCCGGGGTCAAGCTAATTGGAAGCGGGTACAGGACTGGAGCGGGGTGCCCCGCCTGCCCCCTCCCCAACCCCTGGGGAGGGCTCTGGGTGGGGGGACATGCCTGGGGCTGGGTGCAAGGGGTGTCCCCAAAGAAACAATGGAGGGGACACGGGGAGGAGAGGACCCCCCCCAAACCCTAGCACCTGACCCCCCCCCGAGCCACTGTGCCCCATGCCAGGACCCCCCCAGTTCCTGTCCCTGGGGACCCACACCCCTTTGGGGACCAGTCCTGCCCCCCAGGAGGAGCAGGGTGCTGCCGGGGGGGGACATCTCCATGTGGGTAGGGGGGTCCCTGTCCTGGGGATGGGACTCCTGATGTGGGCGGGGTGTCCGTCAGTCCCCCAAACCCCTGCCTGGGCCCCAGCAGACCTCAGGGTGTGGGGGGGCGACGGCACGGGAACAGGCGTGCCGCGACAGGGCTGGGGGGGCCGCGGCGCACACCCCGCGCTGCCCCGCGTGCTCGGCATGCGCGAGGCCCGTGGGGCGCTGACCTCCCTCCCCCAGACCCCCCTCTTCAAAGCCCGCAGCAGAGAACGGCACCGCTCATCACACGTGTGGCCGCAGCCAATTAGCTCCGCTGCGACTCGCTTTATCGCTGAAAGGTCAGATAAACTCCGCAGCCCCAGAATAAACCTCGGTCTGGAGCCTGCGGATGAGAAGAGCCCTCCCCGAGCCGCCGTTTTCCAGAATCCAGTCCCGGGAGCATTCCCGTGGCCATCACAGCTGCAGGGTGTCGGGGTGCTGAGGGATGTCGTGGGGGTGTCGGGGTGCTGCGGGATGCTGGCAACGCTCTGCAAAAACCACCTCGGCGCTGCTCGGAGGAGGCTTGGGAACCGGGCAGGAATTAATTCAGAGGAGTGTTAATTAGCTGTAATTAGCCGGAGTTTGGCCAGCGCAGGGAGCTGAGGGCCGAGGGCTGTGTGAATCGGTCAAGGGTCTCGGCGGTGTCTCCTCGACGTCCCCCCCGGGACGGTGACTCAGGCGCTGAGTCAGGGCTGCGGTTTCCTTCCCCGGGAGACCCCCCACCTCCTTCCGCACGGGCAGCCCGGGGGTGGCTGTCCCCGGCCCCGGGGACCGGGAGGGACCGGGAGAGAGGCAGGAAGACGTGAATCACCGGGGCAGGCTGAGCACTGGGCGCAGCTCAGCGCACCGATGACTCCGAGGCCGGCAGGAGCGGGGCGGGGGGCCGGGACTCCTTCCGAAAGCCGACCGGCTGCGGAACCGTGACGCCGGTACCGGGGGTCGGTGGCATCACCCGCGGCGCCCCCCGGCACCGTGAGCGGAGTTTTCCCCCGGGGGGGCAGATGGGTGGTTTCGGACCGCCCCGAGCTGGGGTAGCGGGGAGGGGGCGGGCTGGTAAAGCATTAAAGCATTAAAGCAAAGCACCTTCACCCCCCACCCCGCGTGTCAGCCCCGCACTGTGTGTGCCCCCCACCCCCGGGGCACCCACCCTGCCAGCGCCTACACTCTGTGGGGGGGAGGTTTGCCCTCCCCCACCTCGAGGCCTCGGTGCGGGGGGAAACTGAGGCAGGTGAGTGGGTTGGGGTCCTACCGCCTCTCCGTGCCAGGGATGGGGGGAAACTGAGGCAGGGCACGCGAGAAGGGTCGGTCCCAACCCCTATCTGTACCGGGGAAAGGGTGAAACTGAGGTAAGGGACCGGGGGGCGGCGGGGGGGGTCGGTCCCAGCCCCTCCCGGTGCCGGGGAAGGCGGAGGGGGAGATGTCCTCTTGCCGGGGGGGCTGAGGCAGGCGGGGCCGGCTCCCCCCGCCTCTCCCCTCCCTTCCTCTCCTTGCCGGGGGCGGGGGGAGCCCCGAGGCCGGGCCGGGCCGCCTCCCCGGGGCGGGGGCAGGGCGGAGGGGCGGGGGGGGGGCGCAGCCGCGGCTCCTCCAGCGCCGCCGTTACCGGAGCGGCCCCGGTGCAGCCGCAGCTGCAGCCGCAGCCCCCGGGCGGGCCCGGCTTCAGCTCTGGCTCCGGCCCCGGCCCCGGCCCCGGCCCCGGCCCCCCCCCCGGCGCCGCCCGCGGCCCCGCCCCGCCCGGGCTCCGGTGCCCCGGCGCCTCCCGCCGCGGCGGCGCGGAGCGGAGCGGGGCCGGGCCGAGACGAGCCGAGCCGCGCTGCCGGCGGGCGCAGGTGCGCGGTGCCCCGGGCCCCCCGGCGCTGCCCGGACCCCCCACCCTCACCCCGGGACGACGAGGTAAGAGCGCGGCCGGTGCCCCCCCCCACCCCGGCGATCCGGTCCCATCCTGCCCACCCCCCTCCCCGGTTCATCACCCCCCTCCCCATCGGTTGTCCCCTCCCGGGGGGGGGGGGAATGGGAGGAAAAAGGGGGTGCCCCCCCCAGCCCTCCCCCCCCCCGCTGCCGGCGGCTGCTGCATTGGGAAGCGGCGCTTTTGTTAGCGGCTCTCCGGGCGGAGCGGGCGGAACCTTGAAGGGTCACGGGCTGGAGGGGCCCCCCCGCACCCTCCGGTACGCCCAGCACCCCTACCAGCCCCCCTCTGCCCCCCCCCCTGCACCTGCGGCCCCCCTGCACCGCGCTCCCTCCCCCAGCACCTCCATCCTGCATCCCCATCCCCACCCCAGCACTCCTGGGGACCCCCCCGGTACCCCAATCCTTCCCTCCCCAGCCCCCCCGCCGGCACCCTGGGCACGCCCCGCACCCCCAGCCCATCCCGGCACCCCGGCGAGCCGCCCGGCACCTTGATTCTGCACCCCCATGCCCCCCCCCAGCGCCCTGGTGTCCCCCCCCCCCAGCGCCCTGGTCCTCCCCAGCATCCTGATCCCGCACCCCTGTCTCCCACCAGCACCCCGAGCTCTCACCCCGATCCCCAGCTGCCCCCCCGGCACCCTTCAGCGCCGCCCCCCAGCACCTCAATCCCGCACCCATGGCCCCCGCCATCCTCTCACCCAGCACCCTCATCCCCTCCCACGCCCCCATCCCACCCATCAGCACCCCGAACCCCCCCCAAGCCCCGGGACACGGTGGTGGTTGCGAGGTGCTGAGGTGCTGGGGGGGCCCCCCCGGGCTGGGAGGATGAAGGTGGGGGGGTGTCCCCTGCTTCATCGGGCTCTGTTTTGCCTCCGCCGCTTCTTTGGGAAGCAGCCAGGGCTTGGGGTTTTTTTTGGGGGGGGGAGCAGAAAAAGGGGGGGGGGGGGTTTGATGTGTGCTCCCCACCCCGGGCTGAGGGGGTGGGGGGGTTGAAATGGGGGGGCCCGGCCAATGTAGTTCCTGAAAGGGCAGCGGGGAGCAGCAAGGGCTCAACCTGGGGGGGGCTTGGTGATAGGGCCCCCTCAAATAACCCCACAGGGCTGGGGGGGGGACACAAATCGTGGGGGTGCCTGGCTCCATCTCAGTGGAGCTGTAACTTGGTGGGGTCAAGGAATGGGGGGGACACACACCTGGCAGAAGTGGGGCACCCCCCTTGCATGGGGGGGCTGTCACACACACACCCCCCGGTGTCAGGGCAGAGCTGAGGAGCCCCGTGCGGGCAGCGTCTGCGGGGCTGGGGGGGCACCGACCCCCTCTTCGGGGGCTCAGCACTGTCGTGACATCTGTGGATTTGGTGGGGGGGGACCCTAAAATAACACGAGGCGGGGGTTGCTGAGCCTGACCCAAATCCTGCCCGGTTGCCTTCACTGTGGGGGGCCCTGGGCCCCCCCGGACCCCGGCACCCACCCCCCCAGGCCTGACCTCCGTCACTCCCACGTAACCCAGAGCAGTCGGGGTGCTGGGGGCCCCCAAGCCCCCCACTGGTCCCTCTGGACCCCCCCCATGGGTTGGCAGGACTGGGGAGCCCTCTCCCTGCGTGGGGGGCTTTGGGGGTCCCAGAAAAGCTAGGGGGGGCATAGGGCAGTGTCGTTGGCTTGGGGTGACCTTGGGTGAGCACTGCCTCCCGCCGTGCCTCAGTTTCCCCTCTGCCGAACGCATCTGTGATCCCTGGGGGGGTGCAGAGGGGAGCCCCCCCCCCCCCATCCCGGTGTTGGGTGCTGCACCCAAGTCCCCGCACCCCGACCTCTTTGGGTCCGGGTTGGTCCCAGCAGGGCCAGATCCTGCTCCGGGGGATGCACTGGGTGGGGGGGCTGGCTGAGCCGCTCCGTCCCACTGAGACGACGGTGGGGAAGGGCGGTACTGGCTTGGGGAGACCCTCTGTGTCCCCGCCCAGGGAATTTTAGCCGCAATTTAGGGCCTGAACTGGTGACACTAGAAGGCAGCTCCCGGCTCAGCACCCAGCCGCCCGGTGCAGGATCCAGCCCTGGGTGCCAGGGCCCCGGCAGCGCGGTGTCACCGCCCCCCCTAGAAGCCACGGGGGGGGCGGTTTGCAGGTGCGTGTCCCTGCTGGGTGCTGGATCCGGGGCGATGCTGAGGTGCTGAGCGCAGGCGGCGACGCCGAGACGTCCCCGGGGTGACACGGGAATTGGGTCACCGCTGTCACCGGGGCACGTGGCTGCGGTGGCGAGGTTTTGGGGATGGGGAGGGCTAGAGATGGTCCCGGGGCGGGGAGGGTCTGAGGGTGCTGGGGGGTGGCTCAGCCCCTGCCAGCAGTAACGGGGCCGCCAGAGTTTCAGCTGCGGGGGAGGCAGCTCTTCCTCCCCACAACACCCCCGGGAGCCGCTTCCCAAAGCTGTTTTCGCTGTCGTTCCCATAAACAAAGAGAAATCGCCAAATTCAGCTCCCGGCAGCGGCAAAGCCACCGGTGACCGCGGCGGGCCGGAGGTGACGGTGCACGCTCGGACACACATGAGCACGCGTGTGCACGCCTGTGGGTATTCGCTCCCCGCGGCGGAGCTGTCCCCGGGTGGGGGGGGCGCTGCAGCGACCCCGGTGCCGTCCCTAAACCGGGAGGATTTCAGTGGCTTTGCGGCTCGCCACGCGCTGCCAGGAGCCCGAAGTGACGGGGCAGGATGGTGACGCTGGGCTGGGTGTCACCATCCCCCTCAGAGCTGGCATCTCTCGCACCTTGCCATGGGATGGTTTGGCTCCCAGTTAAACCAGTGGCTCATGGAGGGCTCTCCTCTCCCCGCTGCTGGGGGAAGCTCAGCCCGGCCGCGAGGCCCGTGCCGACGCGCCGGGTGCCAGAGCTGGACACAGATCCCTGCTGCAGTGCCGGATGCAGTTGGTATCCTTAGACGAGCCGGAATATTTTTAATTAAACCTGCCAGTTTGGATGCGATTTAATTTTTCAGTGGGCTGAGCTGAGCCGCGCCGGCCCCTCGGTGCATCTCCCGCGCCGGGGCCGCTTCAGCCGTGGCTATTCCCCGGCACTGCCTTCGGTGAGGTTTCCGGAAGCAGGCGCAACCCAGCGGCTCTCACTGTGCCAGGCGAGAGGGTTGCCACCGGCCCGGGCGGGATGGTTTCGTGGCGGTGCCGGTGTGGTGGCATCTGGCGTGCGTTCGGCAACATAAATAATAGTAAAGAAAACCAAGAGCGAGCCCGGCTCCATCCGGGCTGTGCTGCTGCACCCGCTTAACCAGTTTGTGCCCGATCACCGCCGGCATCACCCGATCGCCACCAGCATCAGGGGTGCTGCACCCCGGGCGGCTCCGGGGTCTCTTCCCTTCATCCTCAGGATGGTGATGGAGGTGGTTTGCCGGAGCGTGGTACCCAAAAGGATGCTGCCGTATCCCCGGCAGCGCCCAGCCACAACGCAGAGGGGACGTGGCGGCCGTGGGGACCCCCCCGGTTCATCCCCTGGGACCTTTGGGCTTCATCCCCCAAAAGGGCTGATGGAGGTTTCGATTCCCTTCGCGAAGGCGGGAGGAAGAGGAAGAGCGATTGTCTGGCTCGGAGCAGATCCCAGCGGGGCTGCCGTGTGCTAACAGGATTTTACTCCCTATTTAATTACACTTTTGTCAAATTAAAGAAAAAAGGGGGAAATAAAGATCCCTCTCGTCTTTTGGTGCCTGTTCCCGGCAGCCGATTAATTAAACGGCGGCTGGTGAAGCCACCCATTCCCACAGGAGGTCCCAGGGGACCCCAGCCCCAGGGCTTGGCGGTCACACCTCAGTTCCAGTTCCTCCCAGTTCAGCCCGCTGGTAGCGAGGCCGGCCGCGGCTGTGGCAGCGGCGTGCCGATGCGCCGTGGCTAATCCCCGGCTTTTCCCTGTGTAATCCCACCCGCCGGGATAATCTCATCAAACCTGGCAGCGCCGCGGCCGAGCTCGGTGCCGGGTTTGGTGCCGGATGGATCTGGGACGGGGGGACACGTTGGCCTTGGGGGAGCGATGGCTGTGGGCGTGTCGTCTGCGGGAGACAAGGGGCTGCAAGTGCCCGTGGGGTGCCCGGGCATCGGGTGGGGAAACTGAGGCACAGAGCTGGGGACAGCGTGTGGCTTTGCAGTAGCTGGAAACCAGGACAGGGGGGTGGCAGCCACCCCCATTCCAGTGCCAAAACCAAACCTGAGGTGCTGGAGGAGGGTGGGACGGGAAGGGGCAGCAGTGGCAGCACCCACGTGCCCTGCAGAGAGACCAGATCTGGCCCCAGTTTGGGTGGTGGGATCATAACTGGCTTTTCTTATCGGCCCCATCCATCATCTCCTGCCCGGGGACGTGGAGAAAAGGCGCTGGGAAAGGAGGGAGCGTTGAGGCAGTGGTTGGAGAGGCTGGGAGCCGGGATCCATCCTGGCCCCACGCGGGGCCGGATCCTGCCCAGGGCTGTAGGTAGGGAGCTGCAAGAACCCTGGCACCGGCTGCGCCCCGTCCTTCCCGGCACAGCTCCGAGAGTGACCTGGCGTGGCGGGAGGTCAGCGCTGGGAATAGCCCTAGAGCGTGGCCTGGGGCCTGATCCTGCCCAGGAGGGGCTGTGCGGCCGCCTCGTCGTGGGGGTGCTCAGCACCCAGTCAGAGCCAGGGCGGACAAGCGAGAGCATTGCGCAGCCCCCGCTGCTCGCACTCACCTCGTGCACATGCGACAGCCCCGTGCACACGCGTGTGTGCATGCAGCAGCCCTGTGTGGGTACCGTGTGCGCACACAGACGTGCACACCTGTCTGGGCACACGCCTCACACGTGTGACAGCTGGCGCGCGCACACCTGCACACGCGTGATACCCCGTGCACAGACACCTGCACATGCTGACACCCGCACACACGTGACAGCTGGTGCGCGCACACACATGTGACACCGGCACATCTAGCGAGGCCAGCCGGGGGACGAGGGGACCTTTGTCACCCGTCCTGCCGTGAGCTCTGTGGTGCAGGTGGGGAGGGGGCCGGTGCTGAGGGGGCTTTGCGGTGCCGGTGGGAGAACAAGGAGCTGTTTCGAGGGCAGCGAGGGAAGACCTGACCTTCCGGCGAGGCGCTGAGCGCGGAGGCGCTGAGCGCGCGCCCGCAAACAATGGCCCTTTGTTCCATGCTGCCACTGGCATCCCGTATCCCAGCCTGCATCCCTCATCCCAGCCCGCATCCCAGCCCGCATCCCACATCCCAGCCTGCATCCCGCATCCCAGCCAGCATCCCGCATCCAAGCCCACATCCCAGCCTGCATCCCAGCCCAGAGCCTGCATCCCGCATCCCAGCCTGCATCCTGCATCCCAGCCCTCATCCTGCATCCCACCCCACATCCCAGCCCTCATCCTGCATCCCAGCCTGCAACCCAGCTTACATCCCAGCCTGCATCCCGCATCCCATCCCTCATCCCAGCCTGCATCCTGCATCCTAGCCCGCATCCCAGTCCACATTCCATCCTGCATCCATCCCACATCCCATCCCACATCCCATCCCACATCCCACCCTGCATCCCAGCCTGCATCCTGTATCCCATCCTGCATCCCATATCCCCGCCTGCATCCCGCATCACACCCCACATCCCACGCCACATCCTGCATCCCACGTCCCATCCCACGCCCCGGCAGTGCCGCAGCGCCAGCACCCAGCACCGCCACTAGCCCAGCTCCCGGGCATCCCACAGCCCAGGGGGGACTACGGGTAGCACCGGGGACACCCATAGCTCCCACCGGGCAGAGGGGGGTCCGCAGAGAGGGCACCCTGGTTGGGAACACCCCGGGTGGCAGCTCCGGGGCCCCCATCCCCTCGGGGACTGCGTGACGCTGGGGACAGGGAGCTGCGGGGACCCCGGGGGGTGCAGCCCCCCTCGCCTCTGTCTGCGCTGTTTGAGACTGAATCTTATTTAACTCCAAATAAGTGTTTTGAAGCGTTAGAAATGTGAACTGGAGGTGCCGGCGCCCGGGCTGGGAGCCATGGAAAGCCCCAGTTTCCCAGCCGGAGCGGAGCGGCCGAGCGCGGCCAGCGGGGTGGGGGGGCTGAAATGAAAATAACACCCCCCAAAAAAAAAAAACAAACAAGGAAACTTTATTAGGGCTGAAAAACCGAGCGGGCTGAGGGGCCGAGCGCTCCCTCCTCCTCCGGCTCCCCCGGCTGCTTGGGTTTGTTTTTGTAGGGTTGCTCTCGGGATTTGGGCTGGTTGGGGGTTTTGGGGGGTTGATGTGGGTGCGTAGGGTGACCTCCCGCCCTGTTAATGACAGGGCTCCGTCCCCGCTTTGTTATTGTAGGGTTCCTGCTTGGGGCGGGTGTAAACACGGTGAGGTGCTGTTGTAGGGTGCCGCCTGGAGCGGAGGTTGCGAGCGCTGGTTTGTTATTGTAGGGTCTCCCGTGTGGAGCTGGATTTGGCTGTTGGCTGGGGGGGGGTTGAACCAGGAGCTGTGTGTCCCCCTGCCCGCTTGGGGACAGGGCACCCTGGGGATGGGGCACCATAGGGATGGGACACCCTGGGGCCAGAGGTTCCATGGGGACAGGGCACCCTGGGGAAGGGGCACCCTAGGGCTGGGGCATCCTGAGGACAGGGCACCCTGGGGACAGGGCACCCTAGGGACGGGGCACCCTGGGGATGGGGCATGCTGAGGACAGGGCACCCTGGGGACAGGGCATCATAGGGACAGGGCACAGTAGGGACAGGGCACCCTGGGGACGGGGCACCCTAGGGACAGGGCACCCTGGGGATGGGGCATGCTGAGGACAGGGCACCCTGGGGACAGGGCACCCTAGGGACAGGGCACCCTGGGGATGGGGCATGCTGAGGACAGGGCACCCTGGGGACAGGGCATCATAGGGACAGGGCACCGTAGGGACGGGGCACCCTGGGGATGGGGCATGCTGAGGACAGGGCACCCTGGGGCCATGGGTTCCATGGGGACAAGGATCCCTGGGGATGGGGCTCCTTAGGCTTGGGAGACCCTGGGTACATGGGCACCGCGAGGGTGGGGCACCCCGGGGTGCACCGGCAGGGCTTTGGGTGGGGGGTCCCGAGAGCGGAGGCCAGGCTCGGGGCAGAAGGAAGGAATTCCCCCTTCCCGCACTAAGGGGAAACTGAGGCATGAGGCCGGAAGCAGCAACGCAGAGCGGCCGAACCTGCTCCTGCTGGTGGGACCTATCTGCCGGTGGCCACCCCGGGGCCACGCGGGTGCCGAAGCCAGGCTTGGCGGCCCGAGGGGACCCGCTGAGGGTGCAGAGCTCCTGAGGTGGCCCAGGGGAGCGTGAGGACAAGGGGGGTGAGTGCCTTTGGGGACAAGGGGATGTGTGACTTCGGGGACAAGGTGGGCAAGGGGGATGGCTGTCCTTGGGGGGACAGGAGGGACATGGAGGGATGCACCCCTTGGTGGAGGGACAAAGGAGGACGAGTGCCCTTGGGGACAAGGCGGGGGACAGTCTTGGGGTCGGGAGGGGATGTATGTCTGTAGGGGGGACCAGCAGGACAGGAGCATCTGTGTGCCCTGGGGGGACAGGGCTGTGAACTGGGGGGTCACAGCACCCCCGGGGGCCCCCCCGGCTGTCCTCTCCGCCGGGTTTATTTTGGCGTGACGCCTCCTCGTTAGGGAACCGTCCTCGATATGCAGATGAGTCCGTATTTAATATGCAAATTACCATGCGGCTCTGGCCGGCCACCAGCAGCGCCCTGGCGTGGTGGAAGGGGACACGTCGGGGGGCACCCAGCACCCACGGGTGGCACCCGGCGGGTGCCGCCGGTGCTGACAGCGCCCAGCGGCTCTCGCCACCCCCGGGCATCCGCGGCGGGTGCCGGGGGTGGGGACGAAGCCGCCCTCGGTGCCAAGGCGGGGGGGACACGGAGCGGGGGGGACGCGGCCCGCGGCGGGGGGTCAGACCTGAGGTGCCGGAGGGTGCCGCGGGGGACGGTGACGCGCGGGTCCCCCCCGGGGTGGGGAGGGGACGGGGCCGGGGGCTATAAACGGCAGCTGTAAGCGGAGCCGGTAACCGGAGCGGGAGGCCCGGGGGGGACATTCGAGCCGCCGGCGGGGCCGCGGAAGTGCCAAGGTGGGTGCTGTGTGTGTGTCCCCCCACCCCACCGCCACGCCGGTGTGTCCCCCCCCATCCCTGTCACCCCGTGGTGCTGGGGTCCCCCCCTCCTCTTGGCACCCCCTCCCCCGGCTCCGGGGGTGCTGCCTGCCCGCAGCCCCCACCCCACCCCGGGGGTTGCTGCTTGGCGGAGCGGGGGGGGACACATGGCGGGGGCCAGCGCCAAGGCCAGCCCGTGGTGCCAGGTGGCCGGGGTGACATTTGTCCGTCCCCGCCGTGGGGACAGCTGCTTCCTGGCTCTGCCATCTGAACCGGCCCCGCCACGGAAACCGGGGCGGGGCGGGGGGTGAGCCCCCCCAGCCCCGGCGGCAGCAGCAGCTGGGTTGGGGGGGGTCCCCACGCTGATTTGAGGGGAGGGGGTTACTGGTGCCCCCCAAGTGGTCCCCAGTGCAAGGAAGGGTGACCCCGCAGGGCAAGGGATGCTCTGGGGAGCTGGTACCGCCTTTGGAGGGGGGGGGGGGCCTGGGGGGGGGGGCATTTTCCTTAACGCTGCAATTAACATATCTAATTGCTGATTGCTGGGTGCTTTCTAAAGGAAGTTAACCCCAAACAGCAAATAAAATCCGACGTTAGCCCCGTGAAAAGGACTTTAGAGAGGGGGATAATGCGGTGGACGCCCCCCCGTCCCGTGGGGGGGGGGAATGTACCCCTCGTCCTAACGAACCCTCATTAATTAGGGGCCGGTTGCTGGTCGTGCGGGGCCACCGCTGCCGGTTTTCCCCAAAAAGTTGTATTTTACGGGATTTCAGAGCTGGTGTCCCCCCCACTCTCCCGGTGTCCCCCCACCACACTTTCCTGGTGCCCCCCACCACTTTCCCGGTGTCCCCTCCATTTTCCAGCTGTCCCCCTCCTTTCCCAGTGTCCCCCCCCCAGCTTTCCCAGTGCCTCTCTAATGGGTTCGCGGTTGGGGACGGGAACGAGCGGAGCCGGGACCAGCCGCGGGGCCGCGGCGGCCGGTGAGGATGGAGGGGGGGGACACCGCGGTGCCTCTGTCCCCGCCGTCGCTTGGGGAGGGGGGGTGTCTCACCGGTGGGCTCATGCCGGTTCCTGTGATGCTTTGGGAGGGGACACCTCGGTGCCGCTCGGGGGGTCCCATGGGTGCCCCCCTCCCCGGGTCCCCGGCTGCGGTGACAGCTGTCAGGGGTGGCGGGGGGGGTGGCTCCGGTTACGGTGACATCAGCCCTACCTTCCCACCTGGCGCGGGTGGGGGGCACGGCACCCCCCCCCTCCCATGGGGGTCCCTGGGGGGGGGGGTGTGACAGCTGAGCCGCTTTTGGGACGCCGGAGCCCCCAGCGCCGGTGGGGCGCCCTGGGTGGGTGGCGGGGACACGGACACCCACCCCCAGTGATGGGACCGAGGTGTCCCGGCCCCCCCCTCGCAGCGGTGGGGACAGCAGTGGCCGTGCCGTAGGGCCAGCAGCGACGGCGGAGCTCAGGTGGGCAGAGCCGGGTGCCGGGGGGCCACAGATGCCACGGGGAAGGGCTGCCACCCCCGGGAGGGGACTAGGGGCAGGGCCCCCCCCCCGCCGGGGGGGGGGGGGGGGGTGTCACAGGGACCCCAGTGCGCTTGGGGATCTCTGCAGACCCACCTTATCAACCCCTGGGAATTATGGCAGAGGGGAGGGGGCAAAACTGGGGAGCTGCCCCCCCTTCCTGCCCCATCAGCCCTGTGTTGGGGGTTAGGGAGGTGGTGCGGGGGGGGAGGGACAGGGCCAGCAGCTGCCCCCCCCACCCCCCCCAAAGCTTTGTTAGCAGAGGGTGGGGGCTGAGTGCGCTTTCAGATGGGGAAACTGAGGCATGGAGCAGGGGGCTGCGGCGGGGACAAGGACAAGGGACATTCAGCCACTCTGTGTCAGAGACACCCAGGCTGGAGACGCCCCACCCACCCCAGACCACCCAGCACCTCCCCAGCACGGCCGCCACATCCTCCCCCCCCCGCTGCCTCAGTTTCCCCACCTCCACGTTGGGGACGTCCACAGCGACCATCCCCTCTCCTCCGCCACCGCTGTGAATGGGTCCCTGTTTGTCACCCGTCTCCCCGCCGTGTCCCCCTCTCCGCCATGTCCCCCTCCTCCCGCTGCCTTTTCTTTCCCCGCACAATCGCAGGCATTTATGGTGCCGGAGGCTCCGGTTACCCCATGCTCTCTCTCTGTCACCGCTCAGACTGGGGGGGGGGACGGTGACACCGGACCCCCCCCGTTGGGGGTTACAGGCTCCCAAGGCTGTGACATGACCTTGCACCCCAAATCCCACTTGGCTTGTGTGGATTCTCAGATGGCTGATACACACTGAGCTCTTGGGCTGATTTTTGGGGACCCCCCCCAGTCCCTTTGAGGTGTGGTTTGCTCTTGTGAGCACCTGGTGGGTGTTTTTGTCTAGAAATATATAAATCTAATAATTTGATATAAAAACATTAATAAGGGGAGGTACCAGTTGCTTCTCAGGCATTTGGGGAAACTGAGGCAGGGCCCCGTCCCATGGCTGGTTATCCTGGCATTGCGTAGCTGTGACTGTCCCCGGGGAGGTGACTCCATCTGAGCCCAGCTCACCGCCCACGGGGGTGTCCCTGGGGTCCGTGACACCCTGTGGACGTTGTTGGATGTCCCTGGGGCTGTGGGAATGGGGTGGGTTGTCCTCAGGGACTGTGACACTGTGAGGGTGGGGATGGGGTCAGCTGTCCCCAGAGCTGTGACAGGGCAGAGGGAACCAGGCTGGGGACAGTGCCGGGGTCTCACGGGGGCCGGTGACACTGCAGAGGGGTTGGGGACGGGGTCGAGTCTCCCCGCGTCCAGGCGTCGTGACCCCCAGTCCTGCGCAATGTCACCCGTCCTCGGTCCCCGCAGGGGCCGCGCCGGCAGGAGGGCGACGCTTCGATCGCACCCGCTCCCCGCTCTCATGGAATTGAGAATCAATTAAATCCCCGCCTGGCTGCTAATTACCCAGCCCTACCCCGTCCCCACTGCCCCCCGGGGACGGGTGGCAGGGCGGTGGCAGCCGCCCAGCGTGGTGTGGGGACGGCGGCACTGGGGCTGTCTGGCACAGGGCGCTCCGGTGTGTCCCCAGGGATTTTCCAAGCCATTTTCCTGGTGACATTTTGGATGGGGAGGAGTCTCACTGCCTTCCCTTGTGTCCGCATGTCCCCATCTCCCCAAGTCCCCATGTCCCTCTGTCCCCACGTCCCCAAGTCCCTCTGTCCCCATGTCCCCTTATCCCCATATCCCCATGTCCCCATCTCCCCAAGTCCCCATGTCCCTCTGTCCCCAGGTCCCCAAGTCCCTCTGTCCCCATGTCCCCTTATCCCCATATCCCCATGTCCCCATCTCCCCAAGTCCCCATGTCCCTCTGTCCCCACGTCCCCAAGTCCCTCTGTCCCCATGTCCCCTTATCCCCATATCCCCATGTCCCCATCTCCCCAAGTCCCCATGTCCCTCTGTCCCCAGGTCCCCAGCCCTGCCATGCCACCACACACTGACTTACCTCCCCACTGTGCTGCTGGTGTTTAGCCACCAGTAAGGCCCCAGTTTGGGCTCAGTAACCCCAGTTCGGGCCCAGTAGCCCCAGTGCGTCCCTGCGCAGGCGCGGGGGGCAGCTCGGCGGGGGCGCGGGGGCCGCTTTTCCCAGCATATTTGAAATTCTTCAGCCGGGGAAGGACTCGCTTCCCCATGGCCCATCCCAGCCGCATCCCGTGCCGGCCCCTCGCCGCTGGCATCAGCCCAGCACCGGCGCCTTGAACCCCCCACCCACCCCCCAAGACCCCCCCACCCCAGACCCCATCACCCAGTGATGGGTTTGGGCTGTGGGTGCGACAGGGTGGGGGAGTCCAGTGGCACGTGATGGGGACAGGTCCTTGGCGTCCAGGTGGGTGCTGCCCCTCTCCCATGTCTCCCCGTGCCCACAGGTGTGGCGGGTGCCCACCCGCGTCGGGGGACACCATGGGGCCACCCCCCCGTGTCCCCCTCGTCCTGCTGCTCCTGCTCGCGGCGGAGAGGACGGTCCGCGGCACCTTCCCCGAGGAGCCCGGCCCCATCGCCGTGGCCCCCGAGGACTGTGAGTGCCCACCTAGGGGTGCAGGGTGGGGGTCAGGGAGCTGCGTGGGTGTGTGAGGGGGGACACGGCTCGGCACGGGGAGGGGATGGGCTTTTGGGGTGCTTTGGGGTGAAGGCAGGAGTGGGCACCCATGGGCAGGGCTGGGTGAGGGTGGTCGCCCTGGCTGGCTGGGGGGGACCGGGGTGGGAGTGGGTGCCCCGGCAGCCTGTGACCCCCCCATGTGTGTGTGTGTGTCCCCCAGACGTGAAGCACTACGCCGTCTTTGTGGGCCACGGGACGAGCCGCCCGGCCGGCCCCGAGGGTGGGGGGACCCAGCGCCTCAACATCCAGCGCATCCTCAAGGTCAACCGGACCCTCTTCATCGGAGACAGGTCTGAACCGCGGCACCCCAGAGCCACCCCCCCAAGGGGGGTGGGCACCCGAAACCCACCCCAACCCTCTTCACTGTGGAGGGACCCCACTACGTGCCCTGGGGCACCCCAAAATCTGCCAGGAGGGGGGGCTTGCGGGGCTCAGGACAGAGGGGCCGTCCCTGCCCTGGTGATGCTCATCACCCACCCCAGCACCCTAAACCTTCCCGGGGCGGGGGAACAGCAGTGGATCCTGCACCCCCCAACATGCCTCCCTGGGGGGCACATCCTGGGGGTGCCCCCAGCATCTCAGCCGGGAGCCCCACAGGGTGGTGACACCCGTGTCCCCCTCCCCAGGGACAACGTCTACCGCGTCAGCCTGGAGCCCACCGGTGCCGGGGAGCTGCGCTACCACCGGGTGAGTGCCGAGGCCCCGGGTGTGTGTGGGGGGCACCAGAGGGGCTCTTGGCTTCTCCCCGGCCCCACGCTGGGTTTTTTCCCCCCCTCCAGAAGCTGACGTGGCGCTCGAACCAGCACGACATCAGCATCTGCCGCATGAAGGGGAAACACGAGGTACGGGGAGGGGGGGCTGCACCCCCTGAGACCCCCCCGGCTGGGGACCGAGCACCCTCTGCACCCTGTGTCACAGTGACAAGGCCACCCCGTCCCCCCTCAGTGTCACCCTCCACCTCCCTGCCATGTGTCTCCGTGATTTATTGTGATTTATCGGCCTCTTGGATAATTGGGTTCGTAATTAATTATTTCAGGCCCGTGGGTCAGAGCAGGCTCAGCCCAGCAGCTGCCAGAAATCCCATTCCCAGGCCCCGTAAATGCCATTTCGGGGTGAACCCCCCCCCGAGCCAGCCCCTCGCAGCAATGGGGGCCTGGGTGGGAGCCCCCGGGGGTGGGTGGTGGGGGGGACAGCGGGTGCCGCGGGGTGACGGTCCCCTCTCGCTGGCGCAGGCAGAGTGCCGTAACTTCGTCAAGGTGCTGCTGGTGCGGAACGAGAGCCTGCTCTTCGTCTGCGGCACCAACGCCTTCAACCCCATCTGCGCCAACTACACCGTGAGTCACCCGCGTCCCGGGGACGGGGACACCCGGCACCCCGCGCGTCGCCCCGCTCTGTCCGGGGGGCGGGCGAGGAGGGCAGGACCCCGCTGCCGTCGCTCACAGCCCCGTCTCACCCGCCCTAGATGGACACGCTGGAGCCCGTCGGGGACAACATCAGTGGCATGGCTCGGTGCCCCTACGACCCCAAGCACGCCAACGTGGCCCTCTTCACAGGTCAGCGCTGGCACCGGGCGCTCTGCCCGCTGTCGCCGTCCCCGTCCCCAGCTGACGCCCCTCTCCCACGCAGGGGGGATGCTCTTCACCGCCACGGTGACGGATTTCCTGGCCATCGATGCTGTCATCTACCGCAGCCTTGGGGACAGCCCGACCCTCCGCACCGTCAAACATGACTCCAAGTGGTTCAAAGGTGCCTCCCCTCCGTGTGGTGCTCGCCATGTGCCGTGCCAAGATGTGGCACACGTCCCCTTTCATGCCATCCCGGGTCATCCCTGACCCTGCCGCTGTCCCCGCAGAGCCCTACTTCGTGCACGCCGTGGAATGGAAGAGCCACGTCTACTTCTTCTTCCGGGAGATCGCCATGGAGTTCAACTACCTGGAGAAGGTGGGAGACACGCCTGCGGTGGCCCGAGCCACCCGGGATGGGGACAGGGACAAGGGGACAGTCATTGGGGATGGGTCCCAGGTGATGATGGGTGTCCACCCCACAGGTGGTGGTGTCGCGGGTGGCCCGGGTGTGCAAGAACGACATGGGGGGCTCGCAGCGGGTGCTGGAGAAGCAGTGGACCTCCTTCCTCAAGGCCCGGCTCAATTGCTCCGTGCCGGGCGATTCACATTTCTACTTCAACGTCATCCAAGCCGTGACGGACATCCTGGAGCTGGATGGGCGCCCTGTGGTGCTGGCCGTCTTCTCCACCCCCGCCAACAGGTCGGACCCTCTTGTGCCCCGCTGAGACCCCTCGGGCTGGGCTGGGAGCCCCCCATGCGCCCCAGTGCCCGTGGGGGATGTCGGGGATGGGTTGAGGTGTTCACCCCGTGCCCACGTCCCTCCAGCATTCCCGGCTCGGCCGTCTGCGCCTTCGACATGACCCAAGTGGCCGCCGTCTTCGAGGGACGTTTCCGGGAGCAGAAATCTCCCGAGTCCATCTGGACACCCGTGCCTGAGGACATGGTGCCGAAGCCCCGGTGAGTGACACGCCATGGGGACAAGGCTAGGGACGGCCAGGATGGGACCGGCAGGAAGGGCCATGGGGTTTGGGATGGGGACAGGGACAGCCAGGGCTGGTACCTGCAGGGGGAGTGGTGGGAGTGGGCAGAGGGTCAGGGATGGGGACAGGGACGGGGACAGGAGTGATCAGGGCTGGTACCTGTAGGGAAGGTGGTGGGGATGGGGATGATGATGAGGACAAGGATGGGGACAGGGACACGGTTGGCAAGAGCTGGTGCTAGGGGGGACAGTGGTGGGGAGGGGGAAAGGGACAGGGATAGGGAAGGGACAGGGACAGGGACAGGGACAGGGACAGGGACAGGGACAGGGACAGGGACAGGGACAGGGACAGTCAGGGCTGACACCAGCAGGAAGAGTGGTGGGGACGGGGACAGGAATGGTGACAGCCAGGGCCAGTACCAGCAGGGCTGGGGACAGGGCTGGGGACAGGGCTAGCGTGGCCGAGGGGACGCTGAGCCGTGCCACGGCCGCAGGCCCGGGTGCTGCGCGTCCCCGGGGATGCGTTACAACTCCTCCAGCACCTTCCCCGACGAGATCCTCAACTTCGTCAAGACGCACCCGCTGATGGACGAGGCGGTGCCATCCCTGGGCCACGCGCCCTGGATCCTCCGCACCATGAGCCGGTGAGCGCCCGGGGCAGGATCTGGCCCAGTGAGCAGTGGAGGGGGGGGCACTGGTGGGTGCTGGTGGGTGCTGGTGGGTGCTGGTGGGTGCTGGTGGGTGCTGATGGGTGCTGGTGGGTGCTGGCTGGAGCCTCTCGCGCTGCCATTCATATGCGTGCTAGCGCCGGGAGAACGCCAGGAGACCTGATAAATCTCATAAACTTTGCAGTTGAGATTGTCTCATCCTAATTAAATCTGCCTTAATTGCTGCTTGATGGGGAATTAATCAAGCGGCGCTCTCAGGCCGCAGCCTCCTGCAGGCAGGGCAGCCGGGGCACGTGCAGGGCGGGGGACGGGGACACGGGGCTGGGGACGGGGACACGGGGCTGGGGACAGGGACACGGGGCTGGAGGTGGGGATGTGGGCATGGGGACCAGCTGGGATCCTGCTGAGGGATCAGGGGCATCTGAGCTGGGTCCCAGCTGGGATCTGGGTGGAATCCAGGCTGGATCCAGGCTGGACATGGACAGGATCCTGAGGGGGATTTGGGATGAGTCGTGGGTGGGATCTGGGATGGGTTTGGCTGGGTCCTGGCCAGGATCTGGACTAGTTTCCATTTGGGATCTGCACAGCCCCTCGCGCTCCTCGAGGACTCCCCACACATCCCCAGGGGGTCCCAGCCCCCCACCCTGCCTCAGTTTCCCTCTCCCTGGGGATACTCAGGCTCTCACATGCCTCAATACCTGCTCCATTCACACCATGCAGGTACCAGCTCCGCAAGATCGTGGTGGACAACGCAGCGGGGCCATGGGGCAACCACACCGTGGTCTTCCTGGGCTCCAGCACAGGCACCGTCCTCAAGTTCCTCATCCAGCCCAATGCCAGCAGCAGCCCTGCACCCACCGCCCCAGGCAGCCAGAGCGTCTTCCTGGAGGAGTTTGAGACCTACTACCCCGGGAGGTGGGTGCTGGGGTGCTGGGAGGGGAGGAGTGGGCAGCTGGGCAGGTGGGTAGGGGTGGTCAGATGTGTGGGTGGGTGGGTGGATGGATGGATGGATGGATGGATGGATGGATGGATGGATGGATGGATGGATGGATGGATGGATGGGTGGATGGATGGATGGATGGATGGGTGGGTGGGTGGGTGGGTGGGTGGATGGGTGGGTGGATGGGTGGATGGGTGGGTGGATGGGTGGTTGGCTGGAGAGCTGGCTGGATGGGGGGTGGTTGGACTGATGGGTGGGTGGATGAGATGTTTAGGGAGGGATTGGTGGTTATGAGGTGTCGGGAAGGATGAATGAGGTGGGTGGGGATGAGTGGATGGGTGAGATGGATGGATGGTTGGAGGGGATGGGTCAGAGGGATGTAAGGGGTGGTGGGGTGGGTGAATGGGGTGGGGGGAGATGCCCTCCTCTAGACCAGCCTGCACTGGAGTCAGCTCCATGGTGGGCAGATGTGGATCAGGGCTGGGACTACACTGAGCTCTGCCCTGTCCCTAGATGTGGCCGGGACACCGAGGACGAGCGGCGGCTGCTGGGGCTGGAGCTGGACAAGGCAGCGGGGTCCCTGCTGCTGGCCTTCCCCCCCTGCGTGGCCAGGGTGCCCGTGGCTCGCTGCCAGCAGCACTCAGGCTGCATGAAGTGAGTGCGCTGATCTCAGCCACATCCCAGGGTGGGCAGGGCTTGTGGGGTGGGGGCATGTGGGGAGCAGGGGAGGCTGCCTTCACATCCCTGGAGTTTGCACTGCGCTGGGATCCGGCTGGGAAGGACCCATCATGGCTGGGAGCATGGCCAGGGGAAACTGAGGCACGGTGTGCTGTGGGGCCTGGGGCCTTTGTCAGGGCTGGGGTCCCTCGTGCTGGGCCAGGGTATCGTCCCCACCATGCTGGGTGATCCTGATGTCTCTGCTCCCGGCCAGGAACTGCCTCGGGAGCCGGGATCCCTACTGCGGCTGGACCCCCGAGGGCTCCTGCATCTTCCTGGAGCCCAGCCCCAGGTAACGCTGCCAGGCCTGGGGTGGGAGGGGGGACACTGGGGGACATGGTCAGGGGACAACGGGGTCTGAAGCAAGCCGGGAGCCCTCTGACACGTCCCCTCTGCCAATCTGCACCCCCTCAGGGTGGCCTTCGAGCAGGACATCGCGGGCGGCAGCACCTCCCACCTGGGCGAGTGCGAGGGTGAGTACGGGGCAGGGACGGGGCTCGGGGACACAGCGGTGGCACCACCAGGTCCCCCACCGCGGCCACCCCCTGACCCGTGTGTGTCCCCCCCACCATCGCCCAGGTCTGGTGACAGAGAGCTTCGTGGACGAGCCGGACGGGCTGGTCTCCGTGAACCTGCTGGTGATCTCCTCCGTCGCCGCCTTCGTCATCGGCGCCGTCATCTCGGGCTTCAGCGTCTGCTGGTTCATCGGCCACCGGGACCGCAAGGAGCTGGCGCGGCGCAAGGACAAGGAGACCATCCTGGCGCACAGCGAGTCGGTGGTGAGCGTCAGCCGGCTGGGCGAGCGGCGGGCGCGTGGCGGGCAGCCCGGCGCCTTGCTGGCCCCACTCATGCCCAACGGTTGGCCCAAGGACTTGGGCAAGGTCACACAACACGACCTGGACTCGGGGGTGCTGCCCACGCCGGAGCAGACCCCGTTGCAGCAGAAACGCTGCCCCGGCTCTCTCCAAAACTGCACCTGGGAGCAGAGTCACAACATCATCAACGCGGCGCTGCGGGACCCCGGCGGATCCGGCACGACGGCCGCCGGCACCGGACGGCTGCACGCCGGCTCCGGCCGCCCCGCTCGCGGCATCCCCCTCTCCTGCCACGCCATCCTGGTGGATCAGGAGCTGGAGGGCGAACTCAGCGACTCCTCGGGTGACGGGCACTGGGGTAGGGACCCCCAGGAGGGTCCCCGCACCCGGCAGCACCCACCCGCCGGCACCCGCCGCCCACCCCGCAGCTCCTACGGTGATTTCGCTGGCACGCCGCACCCCAGCCCCGATCGCCGACGGGTGGTTTCGGCACCCGGCGGGGAGGGGGGAGACTTTACCGAGGGGCCGCCCTGGCGCCCCGAGCAGCTGAACTTCAACGCCAACAACGGCACGGGCCGCCCCGGTGCCCACCTCAAGAGGAACCACACGTTCAACAGCGGCGAGGCGTCGGCGGGCGGTTACGGGCGGCACGGCACGGCACCGCGGGCACCCAGCGCCGGGCACCCCCGGGCGCTGACGGACCTGCACCACCTCCTGCGCTACGGCGCGGAGCGGACTCCCTCGGGGAAATAGGGTGCTGCCACTCGTGTGTGTGCGGGTGTGTGCGGGTGTGTGCGTGTGTGCGTGTCCCCAGGACACCGATGGGGTCCCCCAGCTCCCTGGGGACAGGGAGGGGTGGCCAGGCAGGAGCTGCGGACATGGGGTGAGGTGCTGCATGGGTGGGGAACGGGGGGGGCCAGGCACCCCCTGGGTGCCCCTGGAGAGGGTTTGGGGGTGTCCCTGGCTGGCGTGGGGCAGTGCCCCACGCACCGGCTGTTTCGCCCTGGGTCCTGGGGTGGGGTTTGTCCATCCCGTCCCCTCCCCAGGTTGGACCCAGGGAGCACGGCACCCTGGGAGGGGGATCCCTGGGGGGCAGCAGGATGGACACCAGAGGCAGAGCAGGGCTGTGCCCCCTCACCCTGCAGCCCATCGGGCCCATCAGCTGCACCCAGGCACCAGGAGAGGGGGCTTGTCCCCCCCCCGGGGGACACCCAGCCAGGAGGTGCCACTGGGGTGCGTTGGGTGCTGTGATGGGACATGGTGAACATTTGGAGTGCAGGGGGTGGGGGCTCCCCAAATGTGTGTGTTATCTGGGGACAGGGCACACTCACCCCTGTCCCCAGCCTGGGGTCAACCCCTGCCCTGTGCCAGCTTGGGGGGGGCGGCTCATTCATCCCCTCCTGGAAAGCACAGCCGAGGGGTGGGGGCACCACTGGGGCTGGGGGGGTCCCCACCGAACCCACTCTCTGCTGGCAAAGGGTGCCCTTTCGGTGCCACCCCTGCCCGGCCCTGGGGTGGCAGGTCCCTGGCATGGGGGGGTGGCAGGTCCCCAGGGGGGTGGCAGGCTGTAAATAGGGTGGGGGGCGGCGGGTGCCCCCCCCCCCCGCCGCGGCCATGCATGCGGCCGCCCGCGGTCTGTACCCCGCGGCCCAAATAAACGCCCGTTTACCGGAGGCGACTCCCCTGCCGTTGCCTCGGCACCTTCTTACCCTGGGACCCCTCCGGGCGTTCGCCCACCCGTGCACCCACATCCCCCCAACCCTACACCCACACCCCTATGCACCCACACCCTGCGCTCACCCCCCTCCCCAGCACCCCTACCCCAGCCCCTCTCCCATGCAGTGAGTGTCCTCCATGCTCATGGGTGCCATGGGGGGTCCCACTGCTCCCCAGCACCCGTGATGTGTCGTGCCTCAGTTTCCCCTCCGTGTGGGTGTACAGCACCGTGGTGTGGCGGGCGCTGGGGTCCCATAAGGTCCCTGAGAGGGGCGAGGGTGGACGGGGGGGTGTCAATGCTGTGTCGCCCAAGAGCTGCGGGGTGCAATGGGGAGGTGGGGATGCCAGCACCCTGACCCTGCCCCGGATGCTGGCACCCGTGAGCTGGCAGCGAAGGCGGCGATTGCCCAACCGGCACTTGAAGTCGAGCCACCAACCCCCCAGGGTGACAGCCAGGACGGTCCCCCAGGAGCCAGAACGGTCCCCAAGGACTCTCGCCGGCCCTTTGGGAAGGTGAGGGCAGGGCTGGGGGGCTCGAAGCAGGGCCAGGGAGGGGGGGACATGGGGGTCAGGGCACCTTCCTGCCTGCACCCCGGGGTGGGGAGCTGGCGGCAGGCCGGCAGCGGCGGCACTTGCGCAACCGTCGAGTGACGCCGGCCGCCTGCCCGCAGCCCAGCGCCACGATGCCACCGGAACGGATCCTGCCACCACTGCTGGCGCTGCTGCTGGTGCTGGGCCCCGCCGCGCCGTGCGTCCCCCAACCCAACGTCACCCGTTTCGTCTGCACGGAGCCCACCCTGAGCACCTTCCCCGCCGGGCTGCCGCCCGCCACCCTGGCCATCTCGGTGGAGTTCACGGCGCTGGCCACTCTCCCGCCCAGCGCCCTGGCCGGGCTGCCCCAGCTGCAGGAGCTCCACCTCTCCTCCAACCGCCTCGCCACCCTCCCCGAAGCCCTCCTGAGCCCCGTGCCCACCCTGCGCGTCCTCGACCTGACTGACAACCTCCTGGCTGACCTCCCCGCCGGCATCTTCGCCGGCGCTGGCCGCCTCCAACACTTGGTGCTGCGGGGGAACCGGCTGCGGGCGCTGCAGCCCGCCTGGTTCCAGCACCTTCCCCAGCTCGAGTGGCTCGACCTGGCTGCCAACGCGTTGGCGGAGGTGCCACCGGCGGTGTTCCGCCCGCTGCATTCCCTGCAGAGCCTGCATCTCTCCCACAACCAGCTGGCATCGCTGGCACCGGGAGCACTGGACGGGCTGCAGGCGCTGGAGCGGCTTGACCTGGAGGGCAACCGGCTGGGCACGCTGCCACCCACTGCCTTCGCGCCCGTGCCCGCCCTGCGCTTCCTCTTCCTCCAGGATAACGAGCTGCTGGCACTGCCCGCCGGCATCTTCACCCCACTGCGTCACCTCCGCGTCCTCGACCTGGCGGGGAACCGGCTGCAGGCGCTGGAGCTGCCCCCTCGGCCCCCCGGCCCCAGGTTGGACCTCGACATCTCGGGCAACCCGTGGGCCTGCGAGTGCCAGCTGCTGGCGGAGCTGCGGCGGGCGGCCCCACAGCTTGCCACCTCCCGCAACACCCTCTGCGCCAGCCCCACGCGTCACCAGGGACGGGAGGTGGCTGCTGTGATCCAGGCTGGGGACACCAGCTGTGAGCCCAAGGGGGACGGGCAGGACCCCTAGGCAAGGGGCTTGGTGTCACCTCGGGTGCCCAGGAAAGTCACCTCCCTCCCTGCCACTCTGTCTCTAGCTGAGAAGAGCTCTCCTGGGGAAACTGAGGCAGGGAGACAGGGGTGCACCTTGTCCCCATCTCAGTGGGCCCTGTCCCCATCCCGTGATGCCCATCCCAGTGGCTCCCAGCGCCGGCTCAGGCTGTCCCACGCCCCTGTCCCCATCCCGCCTGGCACATGTCCCCGTCCCCACCCCACCAGAGCACATTAAACACGGTCACTTGGTGCCACCGCACACGCTCTCCTGTGTGTCGTCCCGTGCAGTCCCTGGGGATAAGGCAGTGGCCAGCACCATGTCACCCTGCCGTGCCCGTCCCATACCCGCTGCGTCCCCTGCCCGTGCCTGTCCCCACCCGGGCCAGCCTGTTCCCCCGTGGGGCCACCACCCTCTGCCACCTCCAGGCATCGCTCACTGCTGGGTGACACCGCTGTCCCCTGGCCTGGGCACCCACAGGGCCTGGGGAAGACCTGGCACCCTGGGGGGTTTCGCTTGGCTTGGGGACATTTGCTGTGGAGATGCTTGGCATGGGGACACCGGGGGTGGGGACACTCGGGGTGGGGACACCTGGCATGGGGACACCCGGGGTGGGGACCCCCGGGGTGGGGACACAGCAAGGGGACACACGGCAAGGGCACACTTGACACGGAGCTGTTTGCCATGGGGACACCTGGCATGGGGCACCGGCACAGGGGACACCTGGCCAGGGACTGGGTGTCCCCGGGGACCGCGGCGCAGCCCCCAGGGCAGGATCGGGCCCCGCCGCGGCCCCACGTGGCGGCACCGCCCAAACCCCGCCCCCGGGCCCGCCCCTCCCTCCTAATTGGTAGTGGCGCGGCCCTCCCCTTCGCTGATTGGCTCCCGCCGCCAACTGGGCCGGGCCGGGGATCGCGGGCGGGTGTCGCGACCACGAGCGGGTGTCGCGACAGACACCCCGCCCCCGTAAGTACCGTGCGGGGCCTTCGCGGTAGTTGGAGGGTGGAAAGCGGGCTCGGGGGAGTGCTCCGGGGGCTCCCGGGGGTCTCCGGGGGTTCCCGGGGGGGTCCGGGTGCCCCGGGGGAGGTTTCCGGGTGCGGCCCCGCAGGGCCCGGCGGGGCCGCGGGAGCTGGAGGGGGCAGAGTCCGTCCCCCGGTTCCCGAGAGCCCGGCGGCTTCAAGGCAGGACAGCAGGGGCTGGGCGGTCCCGGGCGTCCCCTGCCTGTCCCTCCCCCCCCCCCCCCGCCCCACCGTGATGGGCGCCCCGGAGCACCCCAGGGGACCTGCCCCCCCCCGGGTCCTGCCCCCCAGAGACCCCCTGGGACCCGAGGGGACAGCCCACTCCCCTAGGGACCTCCCTGCATGCCCCCCCGCCCAAAGCCCTCTCATGAGTTGCCCCCCGGCGTACCCAGGGCCGGGCCGGGGGGCAGCCGGGCAGACACGCTGCCCTGTCCCCCGTGGAACCGGGGGGCTGCGGGACACCCCAGAGGGCAGAGACGCTGCCAGGGGTGGGGGCGAGGGGAGCTCCGCCGTGGGTCCTGGGGCTGCCCCGGCCGAGGTGACAGTGACTGGTGGCACGTCCCCGCCGCCGGCTTGCGAAAGGCGATTGTGCTCCAGCTTCCGCCTGAGCCACGCGAAACCCCTCCCGGCCCCAAGGGGGTAAGGGGCACCCGAGAGCGGATGGGGGGACCCAACCCCACCGCATCCCAGTCCCCAAACCCCTTCCAGACCCCTCCCCCCCGTGACAATCCCTCGAGCAGCTCGGGTCCCGCTGCTGCCTCCCACTCCTGTCACAAGTTGGTGGGTCTCAGCCCTGAGCAGTAGGGGCTGTGGAGGGGCGTGCTGGGCGCTCAGCCCCTCAGTGTGCTGCTTTCCTTGGCATGGTGAGGGGCAGCCATGGGGCTCGACCACCCTGGGGGGGCCACCCATGGCACCCCATGATTTTTCTTCTCCCGCTGCAGCCGCCGCTGCCATGTCGGCTGAAAACGCCGTGACGGCAGAGGACGGCCAGGAGATGAAGGTAAGGGGCTGCAAGGGGGTTGGGTGGGGGGCTGCGCGCATCGCTGGGGACCCCAGTGTCACCACCACCCCTCCTGGCAGAGCGTGGTGAGCCGGGTGGCCAGCCTGGCCCTGGTGAGCTGTGCCTGTGGCGCCGTCTCCACCGCCTACGCCTCCACCAAGGAGAGCCACCCCTATGTCAAGACCGTCTGCGACGCCGCCGAGAAGGGGGTCAAGACGCTGACGGCGGCGGCGGTCAGCGGGGCCCAGCCCCTCCTCACCAAGCTGGAGCCACAGAGTGAGTGGGGCTGAGGCGGGGGGCAGCGCCCCACGGGTTCTGGAGAACCCCAGCCCCTGGCCCTACCAGAGCTCCTGCAAAGCAGCAGGGTGATAAAACCCATCGGTTTTCTCATCTCTAGTTTCCACCGCCAACGAATACGCCTGCAAAGGGCTGGACAAGCTGGAGGAGAAGCTGCCCATCCTGCAGCAGCCCCCAGAGAAGGTAACATCTCCCCTGGTGGACACGGGATGGGGTGTCCAGCGCTGGGCGAGGTGCTGTCCCCTCTGCTGTCCCCTCCCAGGTGGTGGCAGGGACCAGGGAGTTGGTGTCGTCCACCGTGAGCGGGGCGGTGGGCTTGGCCCGCGGCGCGGTGCAGGGCGGCGTGGAGAGGACGCGCTCGGCGCTGAGCACCGGTGTCAGCACCGTGGTGGGCTCCCGCGTTGGGCGGCTACTGGCCGTGGGGGTGGACACGGTGCTGGGGAAATCGGAGGAGTTGGTGGACCGATACCTGCCCGGGACGGACGAGGAGCTGGGTGAGTGCAGACCACAGAAACCATCTCCCAGATTTGTGGGTGCTGGACCCCCCCACCCCATTGCTCGGCACCGTCATGGTGCCCCTGCTCAGCCCCCCGCAGCAACGTCTGGGCTGCTCCATGCCAGGGCAGCGCTGAACCCCACGTGGTGCCCATGGCCACCGAGACACCGCGCAGGGGATGGTCCCCAGCCGGGGAACGTGGTGTGGCAGTGGGTGAACTCTCACCTGGAAACCAGAAAGCAAATATAGCCCCGCGCCGCCCACCCGGGTATTTATAGCTCGGCACGGGGTGGCGGTGAGCAGAGCTGGCCCCATGTGACGGCAGAGGTGACCAGAGAGGCCACCTGACTTTTTGGTGCCAACTCCACATGACCTGGTGGCCAAGCATCCCGTGGGTGGGCACCCCTGTGTCCCTGCAGCGGGGTGCAAAGCTCAGAGGGGTCATCCCAGAGCCAGCAGCGGGATGCTCCAGTGCCCGGCATGGGATGGTCCAGCCACGCAGTTCTCACCCTGCAGCAGAGGCGGCGGGCAAGGAGGTGGCCCCGCCAGAGCGACCGAGGCGGTGGCAGAGCTACTTCGTCCGCGTGGGCTCGCTCTCGGCCAAGCTGCGGCACCGAGCCCTGCGGCGCTCGCTGAGTGAGCTGCAGCGGGCACGGCGCAGCGCCCAGCAGGTCCTGGCCCAGCTCCACCACATCATCGAACTGGTAAGGATGCGGCAGGGACTGTGCCAGCCCCGTGCCAGCCCAGCACCTGCCGGTGTGCTCCTGCCTCACTGTCCCTTCCCCCAGGTCGAGCAGGGGCGACAGGGCACAGACGGGCCCCGGCAGCATCTCCACCACATGTGGCTGGAGTGGAGCCAGCAAGACGATGCTGTGCCCATGGAGGAGAGTGAGGTACGGAGCGGGGGTACCATGGAGGACACCAGGGTATGAGGTGGGCAGGGCTTTGCCCATGGAGGAGAACAAGTTGTGGGTTAGGGGTACCCATAGGAGACACCAAGGTATGGGGTGGGGCAGGCCATGCCTGTGGAGGAAACCACGGTACAGGTTGAGGGACCATGCTCATGGAGGAGACCAAGGTATGGGCGGGAGGCTGTGCCCATGGAGGACACCAAGGTGGGAGGTGGGGGACACTGCCTGTGAAGGACACCGGGATATGGGGTAGGAACCCATGCCCATGGTGGACACCAAGGTGGGGTGGGTGGCTATGCCCATGGACGACACCAAGATGCAGGTTGGAGGACCATGCTCACAGAGGACACCAAGGCACAGGGGTCCATGCCACACCGGGCAAGGAGACCACCGCCCCCAGGGCCACCGCTGCCCGCTGGCTGCCTGCTGGGTGCTTTGCAGGTGGAGGCGCGGACGCTGGCCATGCTGCGCGGGCTCCTGCACCAGCTCCACTCCTCCTGCACCCGCCTGGCCACCGGCGCCCGAGGTTTACCCAGCAGCATGCAGGAGACGGCGGGACACGTCCGGCACGGCGTGGAGGGCGTGCAGGCTTCCCTCGCCCGCGTCCACTCCCTCCACGAGCTGTCGGGTTTGGTGCTGGAGCAGTGCCGGGAGACGGTGGCGCGGGCGCAGTCGAGCATCGATGAGCTGCTGGAGTACGTGGGGCAACACACGCCCCTGCCCTGGCTGGTGGGACCCTTCGCCCCCGTCCTGGTCGAGTACCCGGAGGACGTCCCCGTGGAGATGGCCAAGTGGGAGGGTTGTGTCACCGTGGAGGGGACGCACCGGGTGCCCACTGCCCCGCAGTTCTGCAGCCAGCGCTGAGCCACCGGCGCCACCAAACTGGGTGGCAAATTCCAGCCCCGACGTGGATGAGGTGACGATGGACACGGTGACCCAGCACGGGACCCCTGATGCCACAGCCAGGGACTCGTTTGGGGAGGGACGGTGGCACGCAGAGGACACAGTGTGAGCTTAGCCCTGCCCGTGGGGGGGTCCGAGGGTCCCCACGGTGTCCCCAGGCCCCAGGAGCGTTGGGATTTCTTGTCTTAGAAGCTTCAAAACACTTTAAAGAGGAAGAAAACAACTTTTTAGGCCTTAAAATAACTCTCAGCCACGTGGCGCCGGGCTCACTGAGGGGCTCACCGGGAGCTGGGGGTGCAGGGTGACCCCGCGGGGAGGGTTTTGCTGGTGGGGTGCCGGGATGGGGAGAGCAGGGTGGGTGCGGTGGGGTGCTGGGGTGGCGGGTGCCGGCGGGGCGCCTGGACTGTGAACCGCAGCCGTGTGGCACTGGACTTCGTCCCAGTTATCACCACCGCGGGGCTGGGTCCGGGTATCCCCAACACTGCACCACGGCACCCGGCGGGGCAGCACCGGCTCCCCGGGGACTGTCCTCCGGCACCCACTGGGACCAGTCTGACCTTCTCCACTGGGACAGGTTGGGGGGGGGGCACTGGGAAGCCAGTGCTGGGGGATCCCCGGAGGGGAGGTGGGGTTTGGGGAGGTCAGTGCCTGATCTGTCCCGGGGGGATCGGTGTCGGGGATGGGGGGGGTCGGTGCGGTTCTGTCCTGGTGGGAATTTGGTCCCGGAGGGCTCCCTGTCCCGGGGTGGGGTAGGTCGGTCGGTGCAGCCTGGCCAGGGGTAAATCAGTGCATCCCGGTCCCCGGGGAATCCGGTCCGGGGGGCATCGGTGCAGTCCGGTCCCAGGAGGGTCAGTGCAGTCCGGTCCCGAGTGATCCGATCCCGGGGGGGGATCCGGTCCTTGGGGTATCGGTGCAGTCCGGTCCCGGGGGGATCCGGTCCCGGGACGGGGAGCTGTCGCCGTAGCCCCAGACCCCGCCGCTCCCCGCGGGTCGCTGCTCCCGGACCGCCCCGGGCCGGCCCCGCGGGGCGGGTCCCGGTCACATGCGCTCGGGGCTGGGCTGCGGGGCTATAAAAGCCGGTGGGGCGGGAGCGGGGCGAGTTCAGGGCCTAGCTGAGCCTTCGGAGGTGAGTCCGCTCCCGCTCCCGCTCCCGCTCCCGCTCCCGCTCCCGCTCCCGCTCCCGCTCCCGCTCCCGCTCCCGCTCCCGCTCCCGCTCCCGCTCCCGCTCCCGCTCCCGCTCCCGCTCCCGCTCCCGCTCCCGGAACCCCCCTGTCCTGGGGAGCCTCAGCGGGGCGGGGCACTGCCCCATCTGGAGGGAGTGACTCGGGGTCCCCCCGTCGTGGGGGGTGATGGGGGGGGTCTGACCCCACTCACGGTCCCCCCTGTCCCCCCCCAGCCCCGCCATGGCCACCAGCGAGCCCGGGACGGAGCAGCCCAAGGCGGAGGAGCAGCAGGTCAGTGGGGACAAGGGGGTGCTTTGGGATGAGGGTGTGCAGGGGGGTCCCTGCTGGGGGACACTGCTCTGGGTTATCCTACCCTTGGATGGGCTTGGAGAGTCCTCGGGGTACCCCAAAGCCACCTTCGGGGGGTGAAGGCACACAGTGCCCCCCATCCCCTATGAGATTTGGGGCTCTGTCAGCCCCCCCCGCTCATCCTGACCCCTTCATGTCCCCAGAACATTGGGGTGCGGGTGGCCAACCTGCCCCTGGTGAGCTCTGCCTACGACATGGTCTCCACCGCCTACGCTTCCACCAAGGAGAGCCACCCCTATGTCAAGACCGTCTGCGACGCCGCCGAGAAGGGGGTCAAGACGCTGACGGCGGCGGCGGTCAGCGGGGCCCAGCCCCTCCTCACCAAGCTGGAGCCGCAGAGTGAGTGGGGCTGGGGCGGGGGGCAGCGCCCCACGGGTTCTGGAGAGCCCCAGCCCCTGGCCCTAACAGAGCTCCTGCAAAGCAGCAGGGTGATAAAACCCATCGGTTTTCTCATCTCTAGTTTCCACCGCCAACGAATACGCCTGCAAAGGGCTGGACAAGCTGGAGGAGAAGCTGCCCATCCTGCAGCAGCCCCCAGAGAAGGTAGTGGGGTGGCATGGGGTGGGCAAACACACTTGAGGTGTCCCCCCCCCCAGCACTGCTTAACAGAGGGTTGTCATTCCCCCCACCAGCTCATCTCGGATACAAAGCAGCTGGTGACCTCCACGATGACGGGGGCCAAGGATGTCCTGACCAGCACCGTGGCCGGGGCCAAGGACGCGGTGACGAGCCGGGTGACGGGTGTGATGGACATGACCAAAGGGGCTGTGCAGGGCAGCGTGGAGCTGACCAAGTCGGCAGTGAGCAGCGGCGTCAGCACTGTCATGGGCTCGACCGTGGGCCAGATGGTGGTGAGCGGGGTGGGCTCCATGCTGGACAAGTCAGAGGAGCTGGTGGACCATTACCTGCCCATGACAGATGAGGAGCTGGGTAAGGAGCTGAGCACAACCCCCTGGAAATATGTCATGGCTGGGAGCCCCCTCGGAGAGGGGTGGGTAGAGCCTGGGCAGGGTGATGCTGGCTCTACATGGGGTTAGTGGTGGTGGGGCCAGCTGAGCAGCTCCTCTCCCACAGCCAAGCTGGCCACGGCCGTGGAGGGCTTTGAAACGGAGCAGCAGAAGCAGCAGCAGAGCTATTTCGTGCGTCTGGGCTCCCTCTCGACCAAGCTGCGGCACCGAGCCCTCCAGCATTCGCTGGGCAAGCTGCAGAGCGCCCGCCACAGCAGCCAGGACCTGCTGGCCCAGCTCCAGCGCACCCTCGACCTGGTAGGACCCATCCCCTCATGCCCCCGTGGCACCCTGGGGCTGCAGCTGCCCACCCACACCAGGTTCTGCCTTTCCTCAGGTGGAGCAACTCAAGCAGGGCATGGACCAGAAGCTGCAGGGAGGGCAGGAGAAGCTGCAGCAGATGTGGCTGGAGTGGAGCAAGAAGCAACCAGGTGGTGGTAAGGACCTGGTGCCACCGGAGGTAGGTGGAGGGCAGAGGGTCCTGGGGGACATCCGGTGTCCTCTCCACACCCCTCACCACCCCTTTGTCCCCCCACAGCCGGTGGAGTCGGGCACGCTGGCACTGCTGCAGGGCTTGACGCAGCAGCTCCAGAGCTCCTGCCAGCCCTTGGTGTCCAGCCTGCAGGGCCTCCCCACCAGCATCCAGGACATGGCGGGGCAGGTCTGGCACAACGTGGAGGAGCTACGGACATCCTTCGCCTCTGCCGCCTCCCTCCAGGACGTGACGGCCGGCGTGCTGGCCCAAGCCCGTGCCCACGCCACCAAGGCTCGCGAGCTGATGGACGAGCTGGTGGAGCACGTGGCCCACAACACCCCCTTGACCTGGCTCGTGGGACCCTTTGCCCCCTCAGGGCAGCGCATGATAGACCTGGAGATGAAGTAGCATCCTCAGGGGTGAGGTGATGTTGGTGTCCACCCACCCAAGCCTCGCTAGGAGCATCTACTAATCCCTGCCTGGCCCACCTTGCCCGTAACCTTAGTGCCTGCCTGTGTGGGGGACCCCTCCTGCCCCACATGCAGCTCTGTCCCGTGTCACCTGCACCAGGATGGTGCAGGATCGTGCCTTGGTTCCCTGGGTGCCTGTTGGGGTCACCTCCCCTTGTCCTTGGTGCCTTCAACCCCTGGTCCTGCTCGGTCAGGGGTGGCTCATGAAGCAATAAACTGGTTAGTTTTGCACTGGACTGAGGCTTATTTGGGCAGCGGGGGATGAGGGGTGGTACTGGGGTGCCCCTGGCTGCATCCCATCCTGGGGGGCTCAGGCAGCGAGGGGGGGGGGGGACAGGGGTGTAGGGCAGGACCTGTGCCCCCCCCATCCCATGCCCTGTTACCCTGCTCTGTCCCCCCAGCTCGGGGTGTCACCCACCCCTCCAGTGATGATGGCCCTGGGGCACCATCCTCAGGCGTGGGGCTGAGCCTGACCTCATGGCGGGGAGGTGGTGGCGTGGATGGATGCGCAGACCTTGTATCCATCTTTAGATCTCCTTGACCCAGGGTGCTGTCCCAAGGAGGCAGGGGTTGGCTCAAATAAGCCCCTTGCTGGGATTAACCAGCCCCTCCCAGCACGCAGTGACACGTCCCCATCCACTGTCCTAGGGTCTGGGTTACCCTCATGTCTCCCCAGGATGGCACTGAGGCCCCTTTCTCCCTCCTCTCCCCATCCTCCCGCTTCCTGCCAGTTGGGCAAGAGGCACATGGGGATTTTTTGGGGGGTGGTTTATTTGGGTTTTGTTTACCGAGGGCTGGAGCATGAAATCAGCCCTGGAAAAAAATAAACCACCTCTCCCCAGGGCAGAGTTACAGCAAGAGCAGCCTCATGGCAGGGCTGGGACATCCTCCCTCCGCCACGGCACAAACAGCACTGGAGGCTGCAGCCTCTGGGCGAGCTGGGAACGTCTTCATTTGAGAGGTACAAAAAGCCCCAGATCTTTGCAAAGGAGCAAATGGACCAACAGCCAAAGGTGGCACCCAGCACAAGGCAGGATGCTGCCACGGCTCACGGCAGTTAGGAGAGGCTGCACCGTTTTTACTGGGTTTGACCCAAAAGATGGTGCCCAGCCTTGCTGCTCCCCCAGAGAGGAAGGATCCGGCTCCAGCAGCTGCCTCTGGCCAAAGAGATGGTGATGGTGGGGCTGAAGCCCCCGTGGCTAAGGCAGAGCCCAGCACAGGCCCTGGAAAATCCAGGGGAAAGCAGCCGGTTTGGCTGTTCTGCGGGGACAGGGGCACCCATGGGTGCCTGGTCCTGGCTTGTAGGGTGGACGGGGGCCAGAGGGAAGGAAAGGGGGACCCACGGGAGTGGTTTTTGGTCCTCTCCACTCGTCACAGTCAGCAATGCCTCAAGAAACAGACTCTCAGGCTCCTTGTGTTTTTCATTAAAAAACCCTTTATATTCATTTCATGTCGGTTGAAATCACAAGAAATTAGGTAGGAGGGAAAAACAAAACAAAACCAAAACAAAAAACAAAACAAACAAAAAAAAAAAAAGAGGGGACAAATACAGACAACCAGCACAGCCCCCCGCGGCCGGTGCCTTCGCAGAGCGGGGGCACAGACAAGACCTAGGACATCAGCTACTGCGTGACTTAGTGAAGTAACTCAAGCAGGGGACGGGGCAGAGGCTGGTCTCCCTTCGCAGCCCCTCCGTCTCCTCCTCCTCAGCGTGGGAGCTGCTTCCTCAGCTCTCCTCCTCCTCGTCATCCACAGCCTCTGACTCCCCATGAGCCCGCTCCGGCCCAGCTCGCTCAGCCTTGGGATAGTCCTGCACACTGCTGGGGGAGAGCAGAGGCACCTCAGCAAGGGTCTCCCCTGCCCGTCTGCCCCTCTCCCACACGCCAGGCTCCTACCCAAGCCAGGGAAAGTCCAACAGAACCCACAAGACCCCCCTAAATCATCCCTGCGAGAGCCCAGCTCGGACAACCAACAGCTCTGCCCCTTGCCCGCTCACTTGTTGTGGGTCTCCTCGGCAGACACCTCTGGCTCTCCTGCTCCCGGCCCTTGGCTTTTGTCCTTCTCCTCTGGGCCCTCTGCTTTTTGCGACAGGGATTCACCATTCACAGGACCCGCCAAGTCTAAAGGGAAGAGAGAGGCTCAGATACACGGGTCCACATGGTGGACCTCATCCATCCCAACCCCTGAGGGGCTGAGCCAGCTGAGGACCCATGGTGGCCACAGGATGGCCCTGTCCAGGCAAGGGACACCCAGCCGAGACCGAGGGGACCCCAGGACGGGCCTGACCCCGACAGCTGTGAGAAGGGCCCCAAAGCCTCCATCCCCCACGCTCAGAGGCTGGCGTCAGAGCGGATTTTCCCCACCAGCTCCTCCAGGATGGCTCTTGCAGCACCACCAGGACATCCCAAGGCAGGGACCCAGCTCCCAGGGTGAAACATCTCAGTCGCTGCCTGCGCAAGAGCCTGAGCCAGTGGCCAAGGGCGTCTCCGCATTCCTCCACCTCCCCAGTGCCTCCGACCAGCGCTCAAGCTGGCAGCAAGGAGCCGTCCTGGCCCAAAAACCAGCCCAGAGGCACCCACAGCCAGGGCGTGGGCGAGGTTTGCCCTCTGCTCCCACTGCCGCCAGTGCTCCACAGTCACTCCGCTCCCACTCCAGCAAACAAGGGTCTGGAGGTGCCACATGCAGCTGCCAATCCCCTCCACCACCAAGCCCAAGAGCCACCTCTGTTCATGGCCCCAGTCCCCAGCGGGATGGGACATGGCCCGCAAAGGGCCCCAGGATTGCTACGAGCCCGCACAGAGCAGGGACCTGCCCCGAGACCTCCGGGGCGCATTACCAGCATTCGTCTCCTCTTCCCCCTTCTCATTCCGCGTCTCCCCTCCCGACAGCTTCTCCTGGCCCTTCTCTGCCTCCCCCTTGTCCTTCTCAGCCCCGGCTTTGTTGGCTTTCTGGATCGCCTCCATCTTTGGTCCCAGGACACGCGACTTCAACCGGGTGTACACTTCAGCAGCTTTCTCCATCACGTCCTTGTTTGCTTTATAGCGACGGATCTGCACCAGAAAGAGGGAGGAGGGATGTCCCTAGAGCCAGGCTGGCCCCAGCAGGCTCCTCACTCCCGCCGCAGAGGGACTCAGCCCTCTGCCCTACCTTCTTCAGCGTAGCCACCACGTCGGTGTGCTTCTGGAGGATGTGGGAGGTGACCTGGAGAGTGCCCAGCTCCTCGAGTGCATTCAGACACCGTTTGATGTCCTGCAAGGATGACACCAAGATCAGAAAGTCTCCCTGGGGGCACCTAACGCCACCCAGCATCCAGAAAGGCAAGAGAAGGCTCGGCCAGGTCGAGCATCCCCAGGTTTTGATGAGCAGGGACCTCCCAGGCCAGGCCCATGCTCTCAGGCTCTCACCGGGTTATCCACCTTCAGGGCAAACTTGACCTCGCTGTGAAGTTTCTGAAGCTTCTCTTCGACTGTGGGCTCTGGAGAAGCAGGAGAGACAGGCCAAGGCATGAGGAGGAGAGCACGGCACTGCTCAGAGCCCGATCCTCTCCTCTGACAAGGGTCTGGTTTCCTCCTGCATCCCCAAGGTCAAGCACAGCCCCAGGGACCTCTCTGAAGGGGATAGGTTGGGGTGCACCAGGATTGGGAGGGGATGCACAGAGGGGGTGCACAGAGGAAAACTCACTGTCTCTGCACACCCTGTAAACACTTTCCAACATGATGCTGGGACCGCAGCAGTGCTGGGAAGGGCCCCAGCACCATCACACCAATCCCTCCCCTTCCCTGGGATGGGGGCCCCGACCCTGGATCCCTTTGCCCCACCCTCCTCCCCTCTGCGATGGGTAAAGCAACAACTCCCTCACCCTTTTTCTTCTCCATCCTCCTTTCGGGGATGGGGTCAGATTTCTTCCGGCCTCGTTCCATTTTCAAAGGTCTGTGGGAGAAAACAGAGAGGTGAGATTGTGCAGGCGAAACCCCCTGCTCACCGCTGGGATATTGAGGGTGGTGGCACACGCCAGTGATCCCTGGCCAGCAGCAGAGCCCTGCTGCACTCCACCCACGCTCCCACACACGTCTCCTGGCTCGGAGCCCTGAGACAGCAGCTCCCCCATGCCCCAGCTTCCCGGGACTGCAGAAAGGCAAAGCCCCAAAGTGATACCCCGAGGATCTTTGCCTGTGAGAGAGAAAACACCAGGGAAGCTCAACATGGTGCCCACAACAGGAGGGGAGGGAAGAGAGGGCTCTCCTTCTGCTGGGAGGCAGGAGGGAAGAGCCTGGACCCTCCAAGGGTGTTTCCAGCCCAGGGGCAGCTCCAGGGGAGCCCCATCCCCACCCCAGGGTGCCAGCCAGAGGGCCGGGCAGCGGCAGAGGAAGGGCCCTGTCCCCAGAGGAAGAAAGCGCTGAGGCGGGGAGGGGAGGTTCTGACTTGTTCCGTGGTTTCTCCTCTGCTCGGCCCCTCTTCTCCTTCTGATTTGGTTTCCTTGACAACTCCTTCTTCACCGGCTTCTTTACCTTGGAGGAGAGAACAATGCAGGCGAGCGCGGCAGAGCCCTCCCTGCTGCGGGAGGGAGACAGTGCCATGGCCTCCACCCAGCACCCATCACACCACCCCTGCGAGCCACTTTGGGTGTAGGGCTGTCCCCCGCACAGGATGAAAAAGGACTCAGGTTGGATCCTGGTAGCTTGTGGCCCACCCAGCCTGCAGCACCCCACGGGCAGACCCACGCATCCTCCCAGACCCCAAGACCTTTGTGCTGCTTTCCTGGCTGCCTCTCCACAGGGAGGACTTGCCAGGGCGACCTTGCCCCTGACCATGGGCAGCATGGACTGCAACCCTTCCCTCTGCTTCAGCCCCAGCTGGCTGATGCTCCCCCAGACTCTGGGGAGGGCAGTGGAGAAAATCCAATGCCTGCAGTGGGAGGGAGAGTCCCGGTGACACAAGACCCACAGCCGGACAGGGTGTCCTGAGCTGGGGAAGAGCTCCCCTTTGCAAGGCAGGGATGTGCCTACGGACATGACCCTTCCCAGTGCTGCATGGGCCACCCCAGGGTAATGCAGGACCCAAACGGGTCCCTGCGGAGCTGACAGGCTGGCTGGCTGTCCCCAGCTCCCCATGGTTCTTCACTCACCTCCTTCTCCAGCTCCAGTTCCGAGTCCGAGGAGGACGGGGCCTTGGTACGGCCCTTCCGGCCCCTTTTGGCCACTTCATCCTCCGCACTGCTGTCCGAGTCCGAGTGCACCTCCTCGCTCTTCTCCACTTTCTCCTTTCTCTTCTCTTTCTCCTCCTTCTCCTGCTCCCGGAGCCGACGGATCTCTTCCTCCTGCTCTCTCTTCCTCTTCTCCTCCAGCTCCCGCCGTCGTTCTTCATCTCGCCTCTTCCACTCGCTGATGCGGTCCACGTCGCTGTCACTGTCACTGCAAAGGACAGAGCATATTCAGACCCCTCGTGTGGAGGGGAGGTGGGTGACCTCCAGCTCAGCCCCAAGAGTGACCGTGTCCCAGCTGATCTCACCTGTCACTGCTGGAGCTGGTTGGGACACGCTCAGGCTTCGGTTTCCTGCCGCGGGGCTTGGGAGGGGGTTTCTCAGCTGCAAGACAACGGGGAGATGTTCAGCAGGAGCCCTGGTTATTCAAATAGCTCCAAATCAGGGGGTGCAGAGGGCTGTTCACAGGTGGGCTGGAAGGTGTCAGGAGACCCCAGAGCATCAGGAGCCCACAACCTCACACACGCTTTCCAGTCCTCTGAGGAAGGCAGCGATGGTGGGAGAAGCTCCCTTGGCATTACCTGGCTTCCTGCCCCGCGGAGCCTTCTTCAAGGACACATCCGAGTCAGAATCAGAGTTGGAGTCCGACTTGGTCATGTCCACAGTCGTGTTTCCCATTTCCGAATCCGAGTCCACTTTGGAGTCTGAGTCAGAGCCAGATTCCACCTTCTGCGGGCACAGAGCGGGGTTGGACTGGGAGGGTGGCAGTGGCTCAGTAGCACGTCCCAAACCGCAGCAGCTTAGAGCCCAACCGAGTCATTGAGGCATCAGCCAGTTCCCTCCATGGCAGAGACCCACCGCTCCCTGCTCCCCGCTCCAGCAGCGCAGACCCCAGCCTCCCCTCCAGCCTCCCTCCCTCTGCACCGCAGGGTCTTTTACCTTCTTCTTCCTCCCCGCTGCTGGCATCCTCCGGGGACCCCTGGCCACTGGCTTCTTCTCAGGAGTGAAGTCCTGGAGGAAAACACACATGTGAAGAAACGGGTAACAGTCTCATGATGGTTTCAGCAGCCAGTCAGGTTCCCCCAAGCCGCTGCCCCCCAGACGGTGATGCTCTTCCTCCAGCCCTTTCCCCACCGCCCCAGCAGCCTCCACAAAAGCACATCCCAAACCCTCTCACCTGGTCACTGTTTTTTTCTGACTCGGAAGATGTCTCCGAGTTCTCCTCTTCTGTCAGGGAGGGGCTGCCCTGATCCAGGTCGCTGGAGGATTTCCGAGGCCGCTTTGCCACTGGCATCTGATATGAGAGAAGCAAGAAGGTGAAAGAAGCCCAATCCCCCTTCTGCCCACCACAGAAAGCCTGTACTTGCTGGGAAGGGGCTTTGACCAACTCTTCCTGACTGACCCTGCAAGAGCAACCACGTGCAGCTCCTGGCTGCAAACCACGTCAGGACTTGGCCATCCCACCACCTCACAGACAACATGAGGCAGCTGTGAGAGCCCCAAAACACGCGCTGAGCTCCATTTCCCACCACAGAATCCAGTGGGAGCTGGTTTCTTCACCACCTCCAGCCACAGTGGGTTTGACGTGCTGCACAGTGGATGAAAGCTCAGTGGTGGACCCATTGACCACATGCTCCTGACCAGGACACCCTCCCCTCCCTGCTGTGTGGAACTGCCTCAGCCCACACTCACTTTCATAGCCAGGGATTTTCGCTTGAGCCCGCTGTGGTCACTGCCTCGATCCGAGTCGTCATCGCTTTCCATTTTCTCTGTGGCGACTGCAGCCATGGCAGTGTCTTCCTCATCATCACCTCCATCGCTTCCTCCCATCGGGTCGTTCTCAGGAACGTCACTGTCCGAGGAGCTCGCGGGCTAAAGACAGCGGGGACGAGAGTTGTGTTATCGCCCCGAGGAGCCAGCAGCATGTTGGGGGGAGAGAAGAAAGGGCATAGCGGGGTGATGATGATGGATGACAGCGCGGAGCAGAGACGTGTGTGTGCAGAGGAGCGCGGGGCAGCCTCCTCTCCCAGCACAGAGCCCTTGGGCCTGGCTCCGACAGGACCAGCCCTTCAGTGAGGACACTCGGTCGACCCTCTTCTAACTCCCTCGCACCCAAGGTCCCTCATGCACCACCGAGACCACCAGCAACACCTTCCCTCTGGATCCCCCAGCTCAGCTTCTCCCCTCTGCCGCCTCACTCCCCTCTTCCCCTCCATCCTCGTGCTCTGCCAAAGACCCCGCAGAAGCCTGGCCCTGACAGCCCGCCCCGCGCGAGGGGTCCCCAGCCCTCCTTTGTCCTCATGGCGCCAGACAAGGGTGGCTCTGACCAGCCTCTTCTCTGGCGCTGGGGAGCCACCAGCCCTTGGCTCAGGTCAGGCCTCTTCCTTCTCAGATGGTTTCACCCCATGGCACTTCGCATGCCCTCCCCAGCAGAAAGGTCCACATGAGGAGTCCAGTGTGGCAGTCACCACTCTTCCCAGTTGGGATCTCCTGTTCCCTCACTCCCACGTAGGGAAGCTCTCCTGGCTTCTCACCAGCCCATCATGATGTTCCTCACAAGGACATCACACCCAAGGGCTTTCCTAGAGCTGGGATTCTTCCAGTGCTGGAGCCTCTCCTCGTCCTTGATTGTTCCTGGCATCTCGTTTCACTTAGGTCTCAACACCAAAGACCTCTGCTTCAGTCTCCTCTTCTTCTCCTCTGGGTATTTTGTCCACAAGATGCAGTTGGCATTGTTGGACCCTCAGCCTTGCTGGGGCTGCTGGTGTCACCTTGGTCCCAAAATCACAGCAGGCCCCTCGCCAGCGCGTTGCTGTGTTGCCTCCCTCACCATCACCAATCTCCCGCCCAACAAGCTGAATTGTTCTTCACTTTCTCAAGCATCTCCACAGTCTCACGTTACCGTACATCTACAGTTATGGGTCCAACCATCTCCCACAGCTACTCCAACCACATCCTGCTCTGGCAACGGCACAGCTGGGGTAGGGCTCATTCACTGAGCCCACCTATACCTCCAAACCACCTCGTCCTTGTAGACCACCTTAAAAACCTTCCTCTGCCCCTTCAGAACAACAGTCTGTGAAGCTGCTTTGGAGGCCGCCTTTGAAGATCGCTATACAATAAATTCTATCACATAAATTATGGTTATGAAATGCCCACGCCAAGTGATTGGCAGCAAAGGGCCATCTCCCGGCCTGCTCTGGAGGATGCTGAAGGAGCAGCCCAGTGGCTTTTGGCTCAGGACCTCAGAGATGGATGAAGAGGAGGGACTGCCTCTGGATGAAGAACAGGCTGCCCAGGGAGGTGGTGGAGTCCCCAGCCCTGGAGGGGTTTAAGAGACGTGTAGATGTGGTGCTGAGGGACGTGGTTTAGGGACCCTGACAGTGCAGGGTAAATGGTTGGACTCGATCTTAAAGGTCTCTTCCAACCAGATGATTCCATGATTCTATGACTGCCCAGCAGTCCATGCGCAGGTCTGGGAGCTTCAAGTTCTTGCTCTGACAATGAAATCTCTGCAGTTTTGGGCAAGCAGCACAAAGCACATCCCCGAAGATGGGGCAAAGGCATCTTCCTCCACAGGAGGAGGAGGAGGAGAGCTGACTCCCCCAGGAAGGAGAGGGCAGGGAAGAGAAGCTACTTCAACCCCGAGAAAGCCAATCCGCGAGCTGGAAGCATGTGGGCACCACAGCAACGAGAAGCAGAAAACAAAGGAGGAAAGCGGCTGGGAGGGAAGGAGAGGTGGAGGGGCCGCAGCCCACGGCCACGCTCGCCCCCACCGCGCGGGCCCCCACTCACCGCAGGGGCACTGTAACTGGCGTGAGGGTTGTTCTGGATTTCCCACAATCCCTCGTTGAAGCCTTTTCTCTTGTTTGGTTTCCCATATTTGTCTTTATATTTTTCATAAGGGAAGAGATCTTTAGGGCCCAAGAAGGCGCTGGAGAGAAACAAAGCAGAGGTGAGCCCGGAGCAGAGGCAGCGGGGCAGAAGCCCAGAGAGGGGAGCAAGGCAGCGCTTACGTCTCGTGAGTGCCGAAGAAGAAGATGGGGTACTTGTTCGGTGGGGGTTTCACGGCGCCGTCTGCGATGTCATCGATCTGAAAGGAAACCCAAAGCAGGAAGGTGGTCAGAGAGAGCGGCTTGAGCACATTCCTCTGCGAGGCACGTCAGCCCCGGCTAGCAGCGTCGGCCTCCGGCACCCGCGCCTGCTTGGAGGCAAGCACAGCAAGAAAGCACCCAGATGGGGCCCCAAGGGTCCCACTGCTGCCTCGGGGCCCGGCGGGATCTCTAGAAGAGTAACAGAAGGGATCCGGCACGGATGCTCTACGGCCAGAGCTCAGCGTGAGGTCGTCTCTCCACTGCTGGGCTTAATACCCAGGGAACATGGGGGCCTTGTGCTACTCCCCAGAGATCCATCGCACGAGCCGCCTCGGGGCGGAGCAATGCCTGAGGGAAGCCCCCTCCAGCCCGGGCTGAGGGGTGATGGCTTCAACGGGTCCTTCCTGGCTGGAAACTGGCTGCAGGAGAAGCCCCCGCTGCCAGCGGGACGCGTGGGGCCACCCTGCGTCTTCTTCCCATGCGCCGGCTCCAGCGCCCATCTGTCTGTCTGTCAGTTGGCTCCACGTGGTCCGGGCTGCGGGCAGAGCCGCAGGTGGGAGCCTTGGGGTGCGCAGGGGCTGCCCCGCGAGCTGGGGAGGTCTTCGGGGCAAGGGGGGAGCCTTCCCCAAAAGAGCAAGCAAGCTAAAGCAGGAGGGACTGCAGTCAGCGGCAGCGCGAGGGCTCTCCTGGAAGGACTGGCCAGGTCAGCCACGACAGCGCAGGGACCAACGGCAGGGATGGCATCCCAAATCTCACAGCGTAGCACAGCCAAACATCGTCTCCGGCACCCTGAGCCTCCCCGGTACCTCTTGGCCCCAATCCCACATGGTTTGCACCTGCCAGGCTCTTCCCATTGGACACCTTCAGCAGATGAACCTGCCCCCCAGGACCACTGCAAAGCCCCAGCTGAACCCCTGAGCCGCCTCACGCTCACCCGCTCAGCTCTGCCTGCTTCTCTGGGCCTTCTCCCAGCACCGCCACAGCTTAACACTATGACCCAGCTGACGGGATGTGCCATCCCTCGCCACACACACTTCACCACCCCAATCGCACCCCCCAAACCATGCCAGCACCCTCTGATCATGCACCTCACAAGCACTCAGTGGCAGCCCCCCCGACTCGTCACACCCCCAGAGTGTCCCCCAACCCATCCCCAACAAGGGAGAGAGCCCCAGACCCCAGCTCTGCCTCTCCCCAGTGTCCCCCGGTGATCCCCATGGAGGACAGAGGGTGGGTGACATCCAGGTGGGGAGCTGGAAAGGAGCAGGGGGGCTCTGATGGGCAGCAGGAGGATGAGGATGAGGATGGAGAGTGAAGGGCAGGACATGGCTTCTGAGGGACACCCCCATAGGGCTGGGGTGTGGAGAGGTCACCTCAGCAGCAGAGGGGTGTTCCCAGGCCAGGGATCCTCTGGGTGAAGCAGGGCTGAGGTTACCCTAAGGAGTCAGGGTCTCCCCCGGGTGCCGGTGAAAAGGGAGGGCTCAGGGTGCCGTTGGGATGTCCCAGGTCCCCCCACAAGGGGCTGTCAAACACCCTCCTGGCGAGGGGTCCCACGGGTCTCCCCCCAGCCCTTGCCAGGTACAGGCACCAGTGTGGGACCTCCCATTCCTCCCTCAGTGTGCGTGCCAGTATGGGACCCCCAGCCTGGTGCCAATCCCCTCCCAACACAGGTACCAGCATGGGACCTCAATTCCAGTCCTGGACCCCCATCCCAGTCTGAGTTTATCTATCCAGGTACAGGTGCCAACACGGCACCCCCTCCCAGGATCAAACCCCAGTGCCAGTATGGGTGCTGGTGTGGGACACCTCCATCTCAGTGCAGGACCCCAACCTGGTACTGGGCTCCCATCTCGGCATGGGTGCCCGTAGGGGATCTCCATCCCAGTACTGGGCCCTCATCCCAGTACAGGTGCCATCATGGGGTCACCTATTACGATACAGGACACCCCATTCCTGTAACGGGTCCCCATCCCAGTACGGCACAACCCATCTGGGTACTGGATCCTCATCCCAGTACAGGTGCTGGTATGAGAGCTCCCACCCCAGTACAGGACACCCTGGACTGGTATTGGGTCCCCATCTCGGTACAGGTGCCGGTGTGGAGCTCCCATTGCGGTATGGGGTGTCCCAACCCGCTGTGGGTGCTGGTACAGGTCCCTCACGCCCGTACCGGGTCCGCATCCCGGGGCAGGTGCTGGTACCAGGTCTCCCGTTCCGCTACAGGACACCCCATCCCGGTACCGCCTCCCCAGGCCGGTACCGGTACCGTTATGGCATCTCCATCCCGGTACGAGCCCCCCGCCCCAGGACAGGAGCCAGTACGTGTCCCCATCCCGGTACCGACCCCCACATCGCGGTACGGGATCTCTGGCCCGACCGGGCCCGCGCCCGCGCCCCCACCCCCGGCCCGGTGCGTCCCGCCGGCGGCGCGGTGCCGCGGTCTCACCCGGGCCGGCCAGTGAGGGTAGCCCTTCATCTTGGCGAAGACGAGGTCTCCGGGCTTGAAGCTGTGCGGCATGGCGGCCGCGGGCGGGGGGCGGCGGCGGAGGCCCAGGCCGCGGGCAGCACCGGGCAGCACCGGCCCGCAGGATGTCCCGCCCCCCGCCCGCGGCCGCAGCTCCTGTTGGCTCGGCGTCGCGTCGCTCCGCCGTCTCCGTCCAATGGAAACGACGCGAGGGCACGGCGGGATAACGGGATTGGGCCGCGCCGCTAGAGGCGCCGAGGAGGCGGGGGGGGGGGCGCTGAGGGGCGGGGCTAGAGGGGGCGGAGGGGCAGGGGGACGCGTTGAGGTGAGGGGCTGGGGGGGACAGGGGCTATAGGGAGGGGCTCGGGGCTATGGCGGGGGACAGAGCTATGGGGTGGGCACAGGGCTATGGGGGGAGAAAGGCTGTGGGAGGGGGACAGGGCTATAAGGTGTGAGGCAGGTCCGTAGGGTGTGGGACAGGGGTTTAGGGCGGGGGACAGGTCTATAGGCTATGGGTCAGGGCTACAGGGTGTGCACCAGGGCTATAGGGTGTGGGACAGGGCTATAGGGAGGGGCTGTGGGGTAGGGCCAGGAGCTGGGCCGCCCCGAGCCGATACCTGGCTGTGGGAACAGGGAGGACAGGCAGGGCCCAGGGGGCATAGGGCACATGGGGCAGAGGGCAGTTTGCACCCCAGGGCGAGCGCCCACCCTGCCCCTCCACCACCAGCGCCCTGGCCCCAGCCTGGGAACACGGCTTGGGAGCTCCAACCCCTGAGCCCTGGGGCCGAGGGTGCGGCCCGGTGGGTTTGGAGGGGTGGGAAGTGTCCTCGGTCCGAGGATAGGGCCATCAGCCAGACCCACGTGCGGGACAGAGCCAGACCTGCGCCACCTCCCTTGGCTTTTAACACCCGAACTTGGCCCAGCTAAACTGGAGCTGGGTGCCGGCAGCCTGCCCGGCAGCTTGCTGGAGTTTTAAACTGGTTTTAACCCAACCTGGTTTCTCACCGCCTGACCTTGGAGCATCAGTGTGCCCTTCGGTGGCAGCCGGAGCTCCCAGTGCCCGGCCAGAGCCCAGCGGGTGCAAAACACCCCCCACGCCGAGGGGGAAGTGATTCGCGGGGCAGTTGTGGCCCCGGGGGGAGGCGAGCGGGGACACGTCGATGAGCTGAAGGGTGTTTTCCATCTAAATGGTTCTGTGAACTGCAGGCAGCGTCCAGCACATGGCTGCAGCGGGGCGAGAGGCTTCCTCTGGCCTTTGTGCGAGGGAATCCAGGACGTCGGGGGTGTTGGGGAGCCTGCAGGTCCTGGGGGGCTTTGCACAGGTCTCGGGGGAGCATCTCTGTCTCTTTTGCCACATCAGGGGGTGCCGGTGGCCGGCGGGACCGTGGCTCGGTGCGTGGTGATGCAGGCGCAGGTCTGGCCTCCATCCCGCGTGTTCCTGGCTCTCGGTGCTGCCGCGGGTCAGTCCCCGAGCTGCTGTCGCCTGCACGGGGGACGCGTGTCCCCAGTCCGGGCTGGGCTGTGGGTGCTCACCCCGAGGCGGGGGCTGAGGCAGCCTCTTACCATCCCGAGTTCCCGTGAGAAGCGGGGTTGTGACACCGCCTGACGTGCAGGGGCGCCTGTTCGTGCCCGAACCCTGAGCCCACCGAGCCCACACCTGGGGTGTCCAGGCCCCCCCAGCGCGGGTGGGGCCCGGGGCCGGGGCACGTTTGCTCGGGTGCCCTCGAGGGCCCGTTTCGGGCTGGTTTGGTCAGGCGGGAGCTGCTGGTTCCTCCCGGGGTGGGGCTGAGGCCGTAGCGCAGGGACTGTGGGTGCTGGCTTGGGTGCCGCGGGGTCTGTGGGTCCAGACCGGGGTCCCGCGGGGGGCCCGGGCCCGCCCTGAGGCGCAACATGCCTCCCCTTCCCCTCAGGCCCTGGAGGACCGCGCAGGCCATAGAGCGGCGGGAGCCTAGAGCGGCGTCAGAGCCCCTCGGTGGACACGCCCCTTCCAGTGGGCGGGGCGGAAGCGCGGGCGGAGCGCGGCGGTCCCGCTCCCTGTACCGGTCCCTGTCCCGGTCCCTGTCCCGCAGCCGCCGCCAGCCCGGCCCGGCCCCGCCGCCATGCGCAAGTTCTTCCAGGAGATCAAGGCCGACCTGAAGTTCAAGACCGCGGGGCCCGGACAGAAGCTCTCGGAGCCGTCCCGGTACGGGGTAGGGGGGACCCTCCGGTAACCGCAGGCAGTGGACGCTGTCCCTGCGCGGGTCGGAGCGGCGAGCGGGACTGACTGGGCGGGAGCCGGCCCCCTCTGCCCCGCTGCCGGTATCCACGGGCCCCGCGGCTGCCCCGGGCCCGGTTCCACCCAGTACCTGGGGCGGGGTATGGAGAGAGGCTGCCCGGGGACACCGGGCCGGGACCGACATCGCCGGCCACCGTGCCCACCACTCCCCGCGGTGCCCCAGCCGCCCGTCCCGCGGGGAGCTGACGCTCACCGGGCAGCGATGCTGCCGCACCGGGGTGGCCGGTTCCCGGCTTCCTCCCGCGAGGGCACCGGGCCGGTAATTGCCATTACGCATCAGTAATTGCCATTACGCATCGGTGGCCGCGTCCAGGCCGTCGCGGTCGCGGGGCTGCAGTTGTGGGGCTGTTGTCACTGTGGGGGTCATGGAGCCCATCTCCTCCCACCCTGCCCAGGGTCCCCAAGGAGAAGCCGAAAGCCGAAGTGGCACCGAAGCCCCGTCAGGCACCAACGGACGAAGCACAGATGGCAGCGGCGGCAGCACTGGCCCGGATGGAGGTGAAGGCCAAGGCCAAGCTGCCCCCCTCCCAGGAGGCCATCAAGAACCAGGGTAGGAACTTGCCAGAGGACATGGAGCTGGGGCAGGGGCTGGCAGGGGCAGGTGCTGAGTGCCATGGAAACGGGGGCACGCTCAGCTGTGGGCTCCCAGGCCAGGGATGGGGCACCTGGAGAGGCGCTCGCTCGCCCAGAACGGTGCTGCGCGGTCTGAAGGCTCTCAAACCTGCTGAACCTCTGCCCCGTCTGCTGCCATAACCCGGGTTTGTCTTTCGTAGTGAGAAAAGAGCTGATGGCCGAGGCAGCTGCAAGCCAGAAAGGGCTCTCGGTTGGGGAGAAGGTGAGAGACGCGGCTGTTCCCTGCTCAGCACCTTCTGGGCTGCGAGCCCTGTCCTGTGCAGGGTATTTCAAAACCACCACCCCCCCACCAGAACCACCCAGCGCTCAGCTGGGCGCCGGGTTTTGATTCCTTTAGGGCCTCGCCTCCCTGGACACAGAAGGGGCAGCTGCCCCCTCCGTCTCGGGGGTCTACTTCATTTGCCCGTTGACTGGCACAGTTGTAAGGAAGGACAGAAAGGAGCAGCACCTCCGAGAAGCCATCCAGGCGGTAAGCACCGCATCTGCACGAAGTGCTGTGACTGGGAACTCTGGCCCTGGACTGGTTTTGGCTGGGACAGAGTTAATCCCACTGCGGGGGGGAACAAGTGTGGTGCCGAGCTGCTGGTCAGGGTTCAACCACCATAGACTCGCCCCTCCCTTTGTGCAGAGCACCCTCAGCTCCCCCCAACCAGCTTCTCTTCTCCCCTAGTATTTCTCCGTGGACCCAGTGGCTGCCTCCATCATGGAGATTCACACCTTCAATAAGGACCGGGAGAAAGTACGAGTGGGCGTGGAGACCATGGCCAAGTGAGTGGGTGGTCAGGACAGGCAGGTTGTCCCTTCCCTGCCATGGGCAGGGCGGTTGTCTTACTGTGCTCCAGGCAAAGTCTTAAGAAAACCAAAGCTGAACACTTAAACCATCTGAAATGTTGGTTGAAAGAAGGTCAGCATCAGCTCAGAGATGTTTTAAGAGTTGATCCACTAGTCCAAGAGGTTTGGGAGTTGCTGGCTGAGATCAGCCACCCCCGTCTTCTGTCTGGCCTGGGCATGAGACACTGATATGTTTTACTTCCCTCACTTTTCACGGGATGGATGGGGGTGGAAAGGACCTCTGGGGATCATCCAGTCGAGGTTCCCCCGTTTGGTGTCCAGGAGGGTTTGGGATCTCTCCGGAGCAGGAGACTCCACAACCTCTCTGGACAGCCTGGGCCAGGGCTTCCTCACCCTCTCAGGAAAGAAGTTTCTCCTGCTGCTCAGGTGGAACTTCCCGGGATCCAGTTTGTGCCCTTGCCCCTTGTCCTGTCACTGGGCACCACTGGGCAGAGTCTGGCCCCTCCTCCTGACCCCCCTTTAGCTATTGGTCACATTGAGGAGGTCCCCCCTCAGGCTGCTCTTCTCCAGCTGAACAGCCCCAGGGCTCTCAGCCCTTCCTCAGCAGAGATGCTCCAGCCCCTCTGTTCAGCCTCAGCTGGACTCTCTCCAGTAGCTCCTTGTCTCTCTTGAACTGGGGAGCCCGGAACTGGAGACAGGGCTCCAGATGTGGCCTCACCAGGGCAGAGCAGAACATCCCTCGACCTGCTGGTCACGCTTTTCTCAGCGCACCCCAGGAGACCACTGGCCAGCATGTCCACCAGCTCTTTATCTGTGAGAAATACTGTAAGGTCTATCCTTACTCCTTGGGGTGGCATGTCCTGAGGTGCCTGCTGTGATCCACACAGCACAGTCCTCTCTCTTTGTAGATACCTGGATAACATCTATCTCCATCCAGAGGAGGAGAAGTACCGGAAAATCAAACTGCAGAACAAAGTGTTTCAGGTGAGGCCAGTACTCCTGCGGGTGCTCTGCCTCAAAGTCCTCGCCTGCAGCAGACAACATCCAAATTCTTTTCTTCCAGGAAAGGATAAGCTGCCTGGAAGGGATACACAGATTCTTCCAGGCTGTCGGGTTTGAGACAAAAACGCTGCCTGTTCCAGGCCAAGGCAAGAAATCTCAGTGTCTTGGAGGCAGGAGTTGTAGTGGTGCTGGGACATCCCAGGGGGAGGCTGGTGAGGTGGCTCTGGTTACTGACAGACCTCCACGGGCTGCGACAGCAACAGCTGCTTGCCCCGCGGTTTCCCTGCTAAGACATGACATTTTCTGGAGATGCCTGCCCCTGTACTTCATGTTACTCCTGTAAAGAACAAGGGACTCAGATCCTCTCCGTTTGGTTGCAGAGAGCATAGAGGAGTACTACGTGCTGAAGGAAGAAATGCTGACCAAACTGGAAGACCTCAAGGACTACAAAGAGCAGCTTTTAAGCTCGGAGCCTGTGAGAGCCCAGCTCGATCGCCAGCTCTGTGTATTCAAACCGTCACCTGAAGCCGCTCGGTTTGAGCTGCCTGATGACTTTTACAACCTTACTGCAGAAGAGATCAAACGAGAGCAGCGGCTCCGGTGAGCTGAGGGCCCTGGCTGCCCGGGAGCCTCGTACCTCTCCTTCCTGCTAAAAACCACTTTCTCTTTAAAGGACAGAAGCCTTGGAGAAGGCTTCGATGCTGCGGACAAGAGCCATGCGGGAGAAGGAAGAACAAAGGGAAATGCGCAAGTACAATTACACCCTGGTGCGAGTCCGGTTTCCCGATGGATACATCCTCCAAGGTAAAAGACCTTGTACACCCCAAAAGCTTCCGAGAACACGTTTAGCGCGAGAGCTGGAATAGCAATGCAGGCTTGAGGTGACAGCTTATAAAGCAACAAAAACCAGAGTGGGGTGACATTTCTCTAAGAACTCTTCCCCCCTCGGAGCCCTCCACCTGCCCAGGGCTGGGACTGTGAGCCGGGGCAGAGCAGAGAGGGACGGATCTTGAGGTGCTGGTAATTACAGCAAGCTCTTCCCAGGCTACCGTGAGCGAGCCGGACTCGTTAGATGGGTTTGTGAGAGTAACCAGCGTGAGGCGGCCTGTGCGATGTCAGGTGGTACAACGGCATAAATCCTCTGCAAATTTCGCAGTAGAACTCTGGAGATCATTTCGGGCTTTTCCAGCTCTTTGTTACAGGCTGGCAGGGGCTTGCAACAATTGAAGAGGTTTTTTATTTGGGGGATTCTGCTTTTATACCTTGCAGTCGAATCGAGCTGGTTCTGTGTCACTAAAGTTACCGTCAGTACAGGAGCCCCACGACACCAACCACAAAAGGTCAGATTTGGCAATTGCCAGAGACTCCCTTGCTATCTCACCTCATTTTCTCATGGCAGGGACTTTTTATGCACGAGAATCGCTCTCTGTGCTCTACAACTTTGTGAGAGAAGCCCTCAGAGAGGACTGGCTGCCCTTTGAGCTGCTGGGACCTGGAGGCCTCAAACTGACTGATGAGAACTTGGCCTTCAATGAATGTGGGCTGGTGAGTAAAAAAAAAAGATAGTTGGCCCTTCCATGGGGGTCTTCAGGGTATCAGAGTCATCTGCTGCTCGTAACTTAGAGATGTTGGTGTCTTCTGTTCAGAGCCGGGCTCTGGCAGAAATCCACACTTGTCCTTTTTAGTCGAAGGGCTCTTGCCAAGTTCTCCCAGGTCTGTGAACGCACACCACGTGCTGTGAGGTCAAAGTACAACACTGCTGCAGCTTAATAACACTGCTTTCCATTGCAGGTGCCCTCAGCCCTCCTGACCCTCGCCTGGGACACGGCCGTCATGGCAGACATTCAGGCGGCAGGGGAGGAGCAGCCAGCGAGCCCCCTGAAACCAGAACTCCTCTCCAGAGTCCAGACGCTGTCGTGAAATAAAGGGGAGCAGATTCAGTGCTGGTGGTTTTAGACTGTTCCTTCCTTTTCCCATGTGGACTGTTGGGGCTTCCAGCTACGCGACCTCAGAAATGTCTTTGGTTTAGCTCTAGAGTGGGAGTCTAGATCCTGCCACCTCACAGCAGCCCTGCAGCCACCTCCACCACTCCACAGCCATACATGAAGGCAGTCTGGCCGAGTAAGACACGTACAGGACTGCTCTGAATGGATCCACAACAGAAATTCTAGCAGTGGCTGCTTGAGGGGTTTCCAGGACCATGGTGAGGCACCGCTCTCCTTCGGAGGAGGTGCCCATGCTGGGCTGGATTATGAATCCACGGAGCCCTGGGTATGGGGCTGGGCTTAGAACTCAGCTTTTCCTTTTGCTTCTGTGTGCACTATTGGAGAGAGGATATTTAGATAAACCTACGGTTACTCTGATTAAATGGAATATTTAAAGCCTCAGTTCTGTTCAGTTATTTGAATTGCATTGCTCTTAGAGGAGCTCCAGTCACTGGGGGGGGGCTGCCACTGGTGTTACAGGAGAAACAAGGCCCCTTTTTTCTCTTTGCCAAAGGTAAAGCCCCGCTGCTGCTCTCTGTAGCAAGTAAGACCACAAACAGGATGACAGATAAATTCAAATATAATTGTACATCATTTATACCCCAGGCCACACTGTACAACATTATGAACAGAGCGATTCCCCCAGTGGCATCACAACGAGCTGATTCCAAAATCCCTCCACTGGTTTGAGAGAGAACTTCGATACCTTCCATTACAAAGGAGTATCAAAATTTCAATAATGCTTTATTAAGAACAGATTAATACGTGGTATTTTTTAAGCTAAAAACTAGGACTAAAAATTTAAGCTGCCATCCGGGCTGAAGCAGAACAAAGTGCTGTCTTCTCTTTACAAGAAATCTGGAATACTTTCAAGTATCTTGTTTGAAGATACACGAGGTTTAAAGTTTTCTAACTCATTCTACATACATACAGAGAAGTTAGTAGGTGTTTAAATCTCGGACGGTATTAGATGGGCTGACCATGACGGTGTCGTGGCAAGCAGCTCTTGTGCTGCTGCATCCCAGAGCTGCTTCAGTGACTGCCAACGTGGAGTCTGCAAAGTAGAAAACGGGTTGGTTTGGGGTTTTGTTTGTTTCTTTTTAAAATAGCCTCATTAATCCAGTAGAATGACTCCTCTATGCTTTATCTGTCTTAGCTTATCTGTCCAGATCTGTTGCAAGTCTCCAATAGATTTAAAAACTGGTTTTAATAATACTGGGTTAACATCAATCCAGAATAAAAATCACTTCAGCCATAAAAAGCACCTTCATAATCCTGTCAGTGCTTTCGACTCAGGTGGGCTTCACAAATACAGCTGCATGTGTGTCAGGCAAAGCCACTGACCAGCATCCCCGTCCTCAGGACAAGGGGTTACAGACTTGAAGCCAGGCTTTCACCTTGCCCCAGTCTTGTCAGAAGCAAAAGCAGCTTTAGATTAGACACAAAGCCTCTCATCCAACAGTTGTATTGTCTGTCAGGAGGAGGCAAGAGGAATGTAGCACCAGCTGAGATAGAAAGGAGGACCCAGATCTGTCTAGAACTGGTCCAACTCTACAGAATTCAGGCTCCCTTCGAGGAGCTGCCCAACACAAAACCCCTCTGCCCTTAATCCCGGTTGTGCTGGTAGCGTGAGAGAGCGTTGTGAGAGCACTGAGAGGGCTCGGCGGTTCTGAAAGCGGTTCAGAGGAGCTGGATGCACATCGTGGGGCTGGTGTGCAGTCACCGAGCTGTATGATCACCTATATATAGTTACAGCCTCCTGGGGATGAAAGGAGCTGCTCCGCAACTTCATCCCACCCTTCCAAACTCGATACAGTGGCGGAGCTTTGAAAGCCTTTTTCCAAGGGAAAATTGAGAGACAAATACAAGCAACTGCTCAGATTCCAGAGCAAAGTGTTTGGCACTTGAAGGCTCTGGTAACACCTGAGAGCTGGTTACTATTGGATGTTATTTCCTGCAGACAGTTCAGCGCATCTTAAGGCTTCAAGAGGCAGCAGGAGGCGTTACGGTCAGTCCTAGAAGGGCTCTGAACATGAGGGTGCACATCCCAAAGACTGGCCGTGCTTGGCAGCATTTATCCATAGTGGATCTGATGATCCTGACCCCAGTGTTCACGTTTCTTACCAGAAAAAGGTAAGACTGGCAGCTAAATGCGAGTCCCAAGCACTTTGTGCTATTTAGTGGACTGGAGGGAGGAGGGAAGAAGGGAAAGAGCAGGTTAGAGCAGACCATAAACAGCAGAGAAGCACCTGGAATAAAACATCTACAGAGAAAGAGCACAGGGCTTGGTGGAAAAGGGGTAAAAAAGCTGCGATGGGTGAAGCCACTGCCCGTTCCACTGTCAGACTCTCCCTTGTGGAGCGAGCGTCTGCCAAGAGGCTGCTATGGATTTCATGTCCCACCTTTTCCTGGCTGTATGTCCACAATCATGCAGTCATCATCTTCCTCATCTTCCTCAGTGTCTGCCTGAAATCCGTCCATCTCCACAGCTTCAGCCTTAAGGAAAAAAGTTGGTTCAAGCCTTAATTCAAATCAGACTCAGTTTTGTTGGGTTTTGGGAAGGGAAATCTCTCCCCTTTCTGCTGATTATTTACTCTGAAGATGGAAAATGACTTTTGCTTGTCAAGTTTGAAGCGTGTTCTCCCCTGACTCCTCCTCATCTTTGCTAATTAGCTTTTATTTGGGGAGGGGCAACAGTTCTTCCCTTGGTGACCCTATTTGCTGCCATGGGAGCAGCACAAACTTCTCATCTGAATCGAGAAAATGAAAACAAGGAGCAATACAAACTGAAGCTGCTCAGCACTGAACAGCTGCAAGTGTTTTTTTGGGTTTTTTTCCCCCTCAACAGGAACTGTGGAATGAAAATCTCAGACCTAGAACCTGGTCCCCACCCCCTACAAGCTGTTCCAAGAGAAGAAATCTTAAATTTACATCTTTCATTAAAGTCCCAGTTCTCAGATTAAGCATTTCCCCTCCTACACACATGCAGGTGCTGCCCACTTCAATACCCAGTTCTCTCTCTGCAGCTTATGTAAGAGCAGCTTCACCTACACAAGTCCTGGCACAAGCTCCAGCCTGTGCCAGGGCAGAGAGCCCACAGCCTTCATCTACCTGTTGTTCTCAGCTCTCCTCGAGCTCCGGCCTTGCTCAACGGGAAGGACAGGATGTCAGGACCCGAGCGGTGCCGGTTCAGATGGTGGGCATGAAAGGATTTTGGGACTCCAACACCTTTTCTCTGAGCTGCACCACACCAGGGCAGCTTGAAGCTGTGTTGAAGAGCTTTGAAGGATTCAGGCCGGTGATGCAATGCTACTAAAAGCCTTTGTTCTACTATTTCTGCTTGGTTATAAGCAGAACTTCCAGTGAGTGCCAAGCAGAGATTTTTATCTCTGCCTTTATTTAGTGTACAAGAAAAAACCCAGACAGATGGAGTTTGGGGGCTGAACAGCTTCTCACAAGTCCCTGATCCGTATCGATACTTGAACACAGAGCTCTTCCAGTAGAAAAGCCAGAGCAGCCAAGAATAAAGTGGGAAGGAAAAGCATAAGAAGCCTTGTCTGTGGCTTCCTTCCTCCCCTCCTTGTGCACAGGGGAGGAGGAGTAACTCCCCTGTCCGTGCAGACCCTGTTGGGATGCTGATAACACCAAACTCCAGGACCTAAAGCCTCACTGCCTTAAATGCACAACAGACCAGCACATGCTTCTCAGTCACCCTTGGGGATGATTAAGCTCTTAATACTACCTGTGGTCACCCTGACAAGCAGAAGCAAACACCAGGAAGACCACCACAAAGCTTAGAGCTGGAGCAGCATCTACTCCAAATCCACCTCATTTCATTCCTATGAATTATTATACTTTTAAACCAGCTCTTGAAATTCAGCTTTATGTACGACAGCAGAAGCTGGAGGCTTTACAGACGGTGACGGGTTGAGTTGCAGCACTAAATGTGGTTTCTAAACCACATTTCATCAGTACACACGCAACCGATGCAAGCCGCCAGCTCAGGCGATACATCTGGCAGCCACACACGCCCATAAAACCCCGCGTACAAATTCTGTACAGCTGTAAACCCGAGGCAGAGCAGACGCTCCAAATCTCTTCACAGCTTGGCTGTGCTCGCTGCCAAACAGTGGAAAATGGCAGAACAGCGGGAGAACAACATTTCGCATGGAACAGACAGTCCAAGCTGGAGAGGCACAAAAACTCATCTTTACAGTCACGTGATTTCACTCTTTTCCCCACAAAAAGGGTCTTTTTGTGCAAAGGACAGCACCTATAGCTCAATATTTGCCTCTGCTTATCTAGGCCAATGCGGGAGGTGTGCCAGGCCACTGGCCCATGGACGACGCACAGCTCCGTTCCCGTTGCTCTGTACTGGCAAGGAGCACCGCGACAGGAACTCACCTGTTCGGCGTCCCGAGGCCTTTTCATGAACCTCGTGATGGACATGCTGCCGGTGGGCTTCCTCTTCACCGCCACGGGGGTGGTCTGCAGCACCGCCACGCCCGGCACGCTGCCACCCTCCTCCTTCCCTGAGGAAGGGACTTGGGTGACATAGTTCCATTGGCAAGGGACGGGCAGATGCTCCTGATCAAAGCTCTTCAGCACCTCTGAGTGAACGTACCAGCACATCCTGTACTCAGGTCTCTTCTCATACACAGAGTTCTCTGAAATGATCCGCTTTAGCCTGGCTTTGGAGGGGACACCGCTGCCCTCACCAACGGGCGTCTGCGGCCGGGAGGTGTGGGGGCTCGCAGGGCTCGTGTCGCTGCCGTCGGCGGCAGCAGTCACATCACTGAACAGTCCTTGCCGGCAGCACTCCTGGAACTCCTGGATGATCACTTTGCTCCCGTTCACGTTTCCGTGCAGCAGCGGCAGGAGCTGGCCGAGGACTGTGGAGAGGAAAGGATGCACACAGGTTGTGGGGAGGAACTGTCTAAAGGTCAGGAAAAGCACGACCTCTCCGTACACACGCTCCAGAAAGACAACAAACAGGCTGCGATTAATTTTAGACGTGGGACTGCAGCAGGAGCTAAGTTTGATGTAGAAACATCACTCCCAATAATAATGACACCCTGAAAAGCTTCAACCCCTGTCCCAGCCTTTACTCACACACAGGAGATACTCGGTGCTGAAACCTGTCACAGAAGCTAAATCCTTTCCCTTGATCAATAAAGAGGTCAATGGGCTCGAGCACTCCTCAATCTGAGCCTACTGAAGTCTCATCGGCTTTACTGCCCAGATTATCTAGAGCAGGAGAACGTAACTACAGCCTCACTGGACACGATGCTGGAAAACTCCTTGCCAAGAACTCTCAGAGGTTCGTTGGGTTTCAGGCCTGCTGGACAGGTCATTCTGAATTTGACACTCAACACAAAAGCAGAGTACAACAGCACCTAAAAACAACCGTTTAACCCTTCAGGCCTTACTTCGCTGATCTTTTGCTCTTTTTTTGCTACATTTCTGTATCTGCTGTTCTTCCTCTGCTACAGACGAGTCCAGGACACACGCTGTGAACTGCTGGAGAACCTTGAGGTCTGCGTTCGTGCTGCTGTCATTCTCTGCGCTTTCCCAGATGCAGCCGATTTTCACGGGCTGTAGAATATGGAACCTCTTCCCCTTGGCCATCAGTTCATCCCACTCTTTCGCTTTCAGCTTTTGACGAACCTTGTGATTCTCTGGGTCACACTCCTAAAGCCACAGGAGAGAAAGAACTCAATACATCCACCCCAGGAAAAACAAGAGCTTTTTAAACCCAGCGTTTTACTGGAGCTACCGAAGTCTGCTCCTGCTCATCTCAGTATTTACTACACGATTCATTGGAAACAGAGATGGAGACCCAGTGACACCCAGTTCACTTACTTCTGTCACTCCTTCATCTTCAGATAGGTACCCATGGGGTACAAAAAACCCATCGTCATCATCTTCATCCTCTCCCTCCTCTTCATCATCCTAAAAATAAACTCTGCTTATTAGAAATTACACTGACATGTGCAATCAGTCCAGAAAGGTGGGTTTCAGCACGTGGAATCCTTACCCCTTCACTATGGGAGAGACTTTCTCCAGGTTCCTCCTCTTCCCACTCTTCATCACTATCTACCTCATAGTCCAGCAGTTTCTAGAAGAAATGCCAACATGCCATTTCTGTAAATAACCTGAGTGCATGACACCAGACCCCTTCAGGGCTCCAAAAACTCAGCAGCAAGAGGGAATATGCAAGTGGGTCAGACATCCCAGAGAACAGATGAGCTTAGCCAACCACACATTCACTGCAAAAGCATAAAGAAAAGAACCCAACCGCGCTGCCTGCAAGGTGCTTACACTGTCCTTTGACCACGGATTCCTGGGACGGATGGCAGTGCTTTTCTTGTTCCACGTGCCCCAGTACGCAGGACGGTGATTCTCACAAAACTGCAGGAGTTTCATTCTACCAAATTTCCCCCTCTCAGGAACAGCATCTGTTTTGCAGTTATCCACAACCACCACATCACTGTTAAAAGAAAAAAAAAACCCACATCTTCAGTGCTTCCAGAACCCTCCCCTGCTGCTCAGGAAAAGCTTTGGTTCAGCCACAATCCCCACCCAGAGCTGGAGTTTGTTAATACAGGCTCTCCCAGTCCTCCTGCAAGAACACGGCTGCCAGACCAGCCACTTCCCTCCCCAACACCACTTCTGGTTTAGCTATTGGCATATTTACTTTTTAAAACAAAAGACAATCGCCACTACGGGCCAGTAGTGTCCAGTGCGGAAGGCAGCTGCCCTGAAGAGCAGGATTCCCTGCGGGGAAGAATTTGATAAGCACTGTGTGGAATGATGAGGATCGACATTATAACACACTGCTCCCCACGGACACAATTTCTATACAACACGAGTGTTCAAAGAAAAGCTCCGTCTTTCCATCACCTACACTAGTAGAATAAGGTGACTTCAAACCCATTCTGCAGTTCATGATAAAAAAACAAAAGTGAGAAAACCCCCCCAGAGCACATTCTAACCTGTTTACTATGTCAGCGCTGTTATGGACAAAAGTAGGACCAGTTTTACGTGGTTTACGACACTTTAGGTCCCTCAAGAAAGAAACGTCACTGTTCTGCGCATGCAGGAGCTTATCCAGCTGCTCCAGGAAGTCTGGGTCCAGGATGATACGACAGAGGGGAGCTAAGACCATGTTCTCCTTAATTTCAAAAGGAGCAAACTTTCCACAGGAGCCAGCAAGGATCTGAAATTCAAAGCAAGGACTGTTACGGTCTGAGGACCCGAGAAACTGCAACATCACCATGTTCATGATACACAACAACCCTCAGTACTGGGTGCTGAGGTTTGAGGGAAGCCCTTCCTAGCTGAGACTCCAAGCAATCTTCTCGAGGGAATCCAGGTCTTTACAGCCAAGGTAGCAGAAGACAGAGCTGAGAGACTTACTAAATGTCTTTTGTAGTCTCTGCTCTGGTCACAGACTTCTTTGAAAATCCTTTACACTTTTGGAATGAGGACGTAAGAAATACTAATGCTTTCTCCACCTAAGAAGCTCTAAAGGACAGATCAGAAGGAAACCAGTGTCTTTGTGAGAAGGCAGCTAATAAAAGACCAGAAGAACACAGGACTAGCAATACCTCACCTTCGGGGCTGGCGGAGTCTTTGGTTTCTGGAAGAACCTCGTGATTTCTGCTTTCTGTGCATTAATACGCTGAAATCAGAATCAAGATGCAAATTATAAGCACAAAGGTAGGACAAAGCCTTATAATTCAAGGTGAGCTCACGCATGACCCAATTTCAACTCTAGTGAGGTATAAAGCAAAGCTCAGCCATTTACCAGCTCCTGTAACTCAACAGAAAATTAATTGTCTTCTCTAACACAGCTCTGTGGATCCCAGTGTCATTGCCAAGACAAAGGACAGATTTCGCTCATGGGCATTGAAAACACAAATGCAGAAAAGACATCAGGAGATAAAAGCAAAGACACCAGCAGTGTCTTTACATGAAAGTATGGAAGTATCAGACAGGAAACCTGCAGGATGTCACTGGGAGCAGCTCCACCAGATCGGACGGGACAGGCTGCTCCCAGACGTGCTGGAGAACTGCCATGGCTGCGGCTGCGAATGGCTCGGCAGCATCGGCAGGTGCCAGGGAGCCCATTGACAGCACTGCACCATAGCAGAAGAATTTTGAGACAAGCTAGAGAAAGCATTTACCTTTTCCTCCTCTCTTAACCGTTTCTCCTCTTCTTTCTTCCTCTTCTCCTCAAGTTTTGCCCTTTAATACAAAGTTCATTTTCATTGTCACAAATCATGAAGGGTTTATTTGCACCGAGGAACAGGTGAGCAGCCCCAGACCTTGACTAAGACCCCACCACACCAGGCAAGAAGATAATTCACTAATTCAGCCAAGGCCCATCCTTGGTTAAGCTGACAGCAGACTTTCTTCTTTCCTTCTAGAGCAAATATTGACCTGTTTCAGCCACAAAGCAGTTAGGCCACTCTAGGCTTCCCTCAGCGCCAGGAAAGGGTATTTATGGTATTATCAAGTTACAAACAACTTCCTCCACAGACAGGGCACTAGTGCCAGCACAAGTACAAGCTTGACTGGTCATGAGAGGAAAACCCAGTGGAGCAGGACAGCTCCTTTCAGCCATTTCCAGTCACAAGCCCAGGTCAGCCTGCAAGCAGAAAGTACCACTGAGACCGGGGTCCAGCATACAGAGTCTTTCAAGCGCTTAAAATACACCCTGTGACCAAGGCACATGGCTGTTCGACCAGCACAGCCCCCAGAAGGGCCAGTTAAGGTGAGTATGGAAAGGTGCTCCCATCATTACACACTTTTTCCTGTGGAAACCAAGGCACTTACTCTAAAGCTTCCTGCCTCTCCTTGCGTTTCTCCTCCTTCACTCTCAGCTTCTCAGCTTTTTCCTTTTCTTCTTTTTCTTTCTTTTCTCTCCTCTCTTTCTCTTTCAACTCTTTCTCCTCTTCTTTCTTCTTCTTCGCCTCCTCCTTGGCTCGCTCTTTGGCTGCTTTCGCTTCTTCCTTCAGCCTGCCCTTTTCCTCTCTTTCCGCTTGCAGCTTCTGCAGCTTGTCTGCACGCTCCTGGTCCTGGTGTGAAAACAAGCCGTTAAGCCAGTTGTCTTTTGGGTGCAGCAATAGCTGCCGCCATAAAACCTCGAGCAAAAGAAGGGCTCCATTTCTTCTCCCACCCAGTGCTCAACCTGTTTCTAGCCCTCACAGGACAGAAGGTCATTAACTGCAGCTACCTGTTGCCTCCATCAGCTGAGCTACCTTATACTGCTCTCCAAAGGCACTAATTGTTCTTTTCTCCTAACGAATGGAGGCGTTTCCATTTTCTAAGCATCAAGGCGAGCTTTGTATTCTGCTTGCTTTATAGTTGAGTCATCTTCATTAGCAATGTCACATTATGGAAAGTTATACGGGGATTTAAAAAAAAAAATAAAGGTGTTTTAATTTAATAGAGGGTTTCAGATTGTTTCCAAAATACTTGGTTTGGAAATACCTCCCTCAGAGCTAAGCTTTTGTCCATTTATATCAATGCAGGGCTGCCACGGGACAAGTTTGGAAAGTGAATATGATCCGATTTTGCATTACAAACCCACAAGGATTTTCTGATGATGCTTTTCACTGAGGCAGTAAAGTGAGTCTCCAAACTCGAGATTGTGCACCTGCCTTACAACACTTGGAGTTCGCCAAAAAAAAAGGTCCGTGTTAGATAACCAGGCAGCAGCAGGCAGCCTGAGTTTACTTAAGGGGCACTATGGGAACTCTGTGGGAAGGTTACGCTGAAGGCGTTGCCCTTCACAGGATTTCGTCCCAAAGCAACTGAAATTCTCATTATGGGTCTACAACACAAAGAGGGGAAGGTGGAACGCTGACTGAAAAATGACAGTTCCAGAATGACAGCTTCCCTCCTTCCTCGGGAAATGAGGGTCTGTCTGGGCTCACAAATATCCTCGCTGTGTATTTTCAGTTTTATTTATTTCTCATCTCTTCTTGGCAACGTCAAGACTAACCTAAGTGTCATGACGTACAAATAACTGCAGAAGGCGACTGACATATGAAATGGTGCCAGTGGTGAAAAACAGCCACTATTGTCAGAGCTGAGCCACGGCCATCAGTGAAAATCCACCGGGGAGCTGGGGAACGGCGTGTAGTGAACAGCAAGATTGCTGGGTCTGTTGAATTTTTAGCATAACACAGCTTCTGTTCTCACCTCTCCCTCACTTTACTGCTGTTTATTACATATAGAAGGAAAGAACAATAGACTGGATGTCTCTACTGTAAAAAGCACCTCAGGACCAGGCTCAACCATGTATAACTTACATAAACCCCACAACAGTCCCCTACCAACTTCAGAAACGTGTTACTAAGGAACACAAGAATTGCTAAGCACAGGCCTTCCCCATTGCAGTTAAAATAACACCCTGTTTTCCAGCAGGCAAAGCCCACTCGAGCAGTGCTGGCTGCTCGTGGGATCCATCAGCCTCCTTTATATTTAGTGCTTTACGACTGGAAGCAGCAGAGACAGCAAATTCATCACCCCACTGGTCTGGTCCAGAGCGGAGCTCACTGACCAGCTGCACTCAAGCAAACGAAGATGGAGCTTGAGTGTTTCCAGCAGTTTCTCCAGCAGCCATGAACACAGTGGCCCGTTTGCCTCACTCACTAATGAGGAACAGACCCCATGTCTGGTGCCTTAAAAGGGGGAAGGGTGAGAACGATGAGCAGGAACCGACCCTAAACAGAAGATTTCACTGCTGCCTGTCCGCTTCGCACCCACCCCCTCTCAGGAAGGGTTTGAAGAAATGCTCGACAGCCTTTTGACAAGCAGTCAGCAACATATAGCTTCTGAATCCCGCAACAAAGCACACGGCAGCGCGGCACAGGCCACCCACACCGCCTTACGTGGGCATTAAGCAGCTTTGGAAGGAGCCAAGTAAACTGTGTGCATTAAGATTCTTCTGTATTCAGTGAGAAAAGCAGGAAGAGTGATGCTCTGAGTGGACCAAGACAAAACATGAAGGGTTTCGCTTACTATCCAATGCAAAAGCACCGCGGGTTAAGGGTCTGGGGCAGTGAAAACACCTTACTCTTTGCAATCGCAGCTTCTCCTTCTCTGCCGAGCTCCTGTGGATTTTCTGATGAACCTGGAATTAGAAAACACATGTTTTAGGAATTTGTGTCCTTCCCTTCCCTCCCCACGAGGCACTAGAACAACAAGCTTCCGTGGAACAGTATCACATCGTTCTTGCAGATTATATATTCAGCAACTTAAACATTCCTTCAGCACGGGCTATAAGAGCACAGTTCAAGCATACCTAATCTCACCAATTTACATTTCAGCCTGAATACATCTAAATGCTTCAGTTTACATTAATTCTTCACATTACGATGTTTTGCATAAACAAATCCCTCTGGTCCCCCCAGTTCTGAAGTATCAGTTGCAAGGGAATATCACGTGCAGAAAAGCAAACAGCAGCCAGAGCTGCTCCAAATCACGAGAGCACATCAGAGGACGTTTAATTAGAGCAAAGTCACTTCCTTCGAGTTAAACTTGGTTTCTTTGGGTTTTTTTTCATTCTACCGCTTACTCTTGCTATGACGTTTAGACAGAACTTCCTGAATACAAGGACTTTTATCCATATTCTAACACTGTTTCTCAGGTAATCACAGCCCTCTTGCTCTTCAACTCACACCAGCATATCAACCCTGAGCTCCCCACAGGCCACACTTCTCCTTCCTCTTAAGGCTGTTACTTAGAGAGGAGAAAAAAGCAGGGGAGAAAAGGGTATTTTATCTTTAAGACCACAGTTCATAGACTGCTCAAAGGTTTAAATTATCAATATTTCAGCGTCCTGTGGCTTGGTTTCTTGTATCCCCCATTCCTACTCCCACCACTTGCAGCAGAAGGTGCCACGTTTAAATTCTGTGATTGAGACTGACCCACTGTTTTACTTTCTGTACTCACAGACCTTTAAGTTTACACAGTGCAAAGCTGTGTCAGGAGACTCTGTATTTATCTGACAGAAAGAAGAGCTCTTTCAACTGGCAGCTTTGGTTTCTCAGAGCTGTTTCCACCTGGGAAAACAAACATGCCAAGACAGACAGGGCGAGGTGTGGACTCCCATTCTGGCAAGCAGCACCTGAGCAATTCCAGCCTCACTTCACGCTGGTCGTGTTATCGTATGACATCAGGAATCGAGCTTTTTTTTTTTATTATTTGTTCTGCTACACTGGAAATACTTCATGCCTGCTCAAATTTACCTATGTGAGAGATTACAAGTATTAACAGCGTAAGAATGGATCGTTTTCCTTGATAAAGGCACAGTGGAAGAAATGGGAGCCCCATCACATTGCAAACTCCGAGCCCCAGCCACTCATCCGCACCTCCACCAGGCCAGTGAGGTTTTTCCTCACTTGTGGGACAGTTTCTCCTTAAACCCCAGGGAGATAGCTGGTGAAAATCTGTCTTAAAAGGCTCAAGATGACTTAAGTAGGAAGGCCACCACACTTCACCTCATTTACCTGAGCCACATACTTGATTCTCCGCCTCTGGTGGTGCAATATTGACCCACCCCTCAATACCTTCCTTGTTTTCCCCGTCTAAGAATGGAGTTGAGCAAAACGAACACACTGGTCAGATAGTCCAGCCTAACCTCAGGCAAGGCTGGACCAGCACACCAGGACTGCTCCACCTCACAGTCTTCACTGTGGGCAACTGGGTCCCCAAGACAACCCCCTCACCGATGTCTTCCCCAAAGCGCTGGAGCAGTGAACAGGCATTTGAGCCTCGCAAACATTTCAGCCCCCCGTGCAGATGTTGGTGTCCTCAGAAGCTTCCCCTTCAACACAGCACCACATATCACAGTGGTCTGGGGTCTCTTGCTGGAGCAGAGCTACTAAACCTCAACCAAGATGACAATAAATCAGCTCATTCAAGCATTCCCTCCCATGCTCCAGCCTTCCCGGCCCCTTGGGCATCCCCAGGAGCACTGTGCGTGTGGTGACCTCCCCCTCTCCCCGTGCTCGTAAGATGGCTGAGAACACAAGCTCTGTGCACCCGGTCTGGAAAGGCAGAGGCTCATCAGACTCACCCTCCATCCTCACACACAGAGCTGCAGTGCCACCGGAGTTTCAATTTTAAGTGTTTTCTAGGCCACAGTTGCAGAAATTCAGAGCTAGAAAAGCACCTGCACTGTGTGGCACTGGGGTAATGTCCTCACAGTAATTACAGCAGCTTCATCAAGGCTGTAAAACTAATGGACAAAATGGACAAAACTGCTTTTGCACACTCACTTACCAAAGCACTAAGTCCCAGGGCAGGCACTTAAAACCCAAAAAAACCCATAAAATGAACCTGTAACAGAGTTTGAAGTTACATTCATGCAATGCAAACGTACCAGCAGCCCAAAACCAGGCAAGATTTAAAACCTTTTGCTACAGGATTTAAAGGAAGACTCAAAAGGACAATAATTCAGTTCTGTTATTAATAAATCAGCACCTTCCACACACCTCTGACCATCTTTGTGAATGTCCTATTCATCCTTTTCACACCAAGCCACACAGCCCATCTGCAACATGACAGTTTTTAAAACAAACACCAGAAGGAACCCACCTTCCTGACAGGCGTTGAGGCAGCCAGGGGACTCGTATTCCTCTTTGTCTCGGCAGCAGGCAGCACCTCGGGCGAGCTCATGGAGCGAGCGCTTAGTGAGGAGTTGGTAAGTCCCGAGTCTCCTTCCTGAGATGATTCCACAGTCTCGTTTTCCGACATGACGCTTCCATCCAGAGAAGCGACTTGGGGAGATTTTGCAGTCATAATATCCTCCAGGAGCACGACGGGCATCTTCCCCTCGAAGATGACATCCTTCCGTTCGCTCTGGGTTACCTTGGCATGTTCCACGATGTCACACTCTGTTAACCTGGAACACGACTGGATTTCACCCACTAAACCTTCCTCTTTATTTGCTACAGCTTCACAGGGCGCATCAGTCTCCATTGAATCATCCACTTGGCTACTCAGAGCAGAATTCAGGCAACCCAGCTGGTTCATCTCTTTTCCTACCGTGCCATTAGTTATAGCTAGGGATGAAGATGCTTTTGAATCAAAACTTATATAGTTTACATCATTGCTCAGTCTATGGCTAGAGCCCTTTCTCAGGTCAATAACAACTACAGTTTCATTTGTGTGATCTTCTGTGTTTCTCTGTATAAAGTGGTCTAACGGACCTTTTCCGTTAACAAGTTTTGGAGTAAAATTCACACCCGAGTCCAACTGGCAGTTGTTCTCCACGTTGTCCAGGGAGGCACACGACGTGTCCAGGGAGGAATCCTTACTTGGACCAAACCCACTCTGTGAGCTCTTCACTTTTTTGACTTCTGAATCTGTGTCATACTTTTCCTTTGGTACAGGATTCAAGCGTTTGAAAGGCAACCGAGCTGAAACAACAACATTGGATTATTTTAGTCAGGTCATACAAATCACAGGTGGGACATCAAATAGCAGGATATTTAACTAGTTCTTCAGCACAAAAATGGAAGTAGATTAGCCAGTTAGGACCAGTTTATTACTGCAAAGCGAATATATTTTTAGTAGCGTCTGTTGTGACAGGACAAAGAGTGATGGTTTAAACTAAATAAGGGAGACTCAGACTAGAGAGAAGGGAGAAATTCCTTACAGTGAGGATGGCGAGACTCTGGCCCAGGTTGCCCCAGGAGGTGGCAGAAGCCCCATCCCTGGCACCATCCCAGGTCAGGTTGGCCCTTGGGGCTCTGAGCACCCTGCTCTGGTTGCAGATGTCCCTGCTCCCTGCAGGGGGTTGGACTGGAGGAGCTTTGAAGGTCCCTTCAACCCAAACCAGTCTGGGATTCTATATTTCACAAAACCAGGTCTGATGACTTTTTAGCACGCTAAAACTACACCGGGTGACAGCCGGTCCCTCGGCAGCTTTACCTTGTACGAGTTTCCGTGGAGGAACAGCCGCTTTGTCTCTGCACTCCATGGCTGTGAGGGAAAACCATAATGAATAGACACCCGGAACACGTTCCCGGGGAGGTACCTGCTTCCCCGAGCCACCACGCCCGCGGCAGCGCCCGACAGCTCTCCCCAGGGTGGAGCGCGGGCATGCCAAGGCCGGACAAAGGGATCGGGCCGAGCCCCGCCACCGGCACCCCTCAGCCTGCGGGTATCTCCGCACCCGCCGCGCCCCAGGCCGCCGGACACCAGCTCCCCACCGGCGCCAGGTCGAGGGAGAAGACATTGAGTGAGAAGAAGGCGGCAGACCAGACCCGGGCCTGGCTCCGAGGCGCGGCGGTGGCTGCCGGGCCTCCATTGTTACCCCGGGAAGGCCCCGCGCACCCCGCGGCCCAACCGCCGCCGGAAACAGCCCGCGGCCCGGCCCCACCGCACCCCCAGCTCGACCCTACCTGCCACGGCGGCTGCCGCGGCTCCCGCCACTGCTCCTCCTCCGCCGGCGGCGGAGGCCGACCCGACCCGACCCGGCCCGGCCCGTCCCGGCCCGGCCCGTCCGGTCCCGCCCCGGGGACTCCCGCTCGTATTTGGCGGGAGCCGGGGCGACTCCGCACCTCGCCGCGCTGATAGGCGGAGCGCACCCCACGTGACCTGCCCTTCCGCCCGCTCCGCCCCCTTCCCGCCCGCGTCTCGCGAGGAAGGTGGGAGGAAGGCTTGACGCCCGGCCTCGCCGCAGCCTCACTATTGGCCGTCGCTGACTGGCGCCGGCAGATGTCAGTCTGAGCCGCTAGAGACGCTGATTGGATAGCTGGGTGGGGACCGGCAGAGTGCTACTGGGTCCTTACGCCTGGGCTCGAGGCCTGCCCGGGAGCCGAAGCAGCGGCGGTGCGGCCCTGGGGTCAGCTCCGGAGAGGTCGGGGCAGTCTTTCCCCAGCACCGGGCAGGGAGGCGGAGCCTCCCGCCGCGATGCGCCACTGAGGAGCCCGAGCCAGGGCGCGAAATGGCGGCGTCGGCGGGGCGAATGAGCGACAGCCGCTGTGGAGCGCAGGCGCAGATGGGGCAGACGAGTGACGCGAGGGACTCTGGGGGTTGTAGTCGCGCGAAGCCCCCTGGGAGTCGTAGTTGCTTCCATCTCCTCCGTGGTGTTGCGGGGGCCGCGTGCTGTTCCCACCTCCCGGCCTGCCCCGGCTGTCCCTATGTCCCACGCTGTCGCCCTGCCCCATACGCTGTCCCCTCCCCGCAGCCCTGGCTCAGGCGGTGCTGGGCCGCTCGGCCTTGGCAGGGTAGGGGTCTGGCCTCCCCCGGGCTGTGGGTCCCTAGCTCTCCCCTCGCTCCTCGCCTCTCCTCGGGGACGCAGGAGGAAGATGTGGCCGCGGTGGCAAGAGGGGACCCGGCGGGACTGGCACGGCACAGCCCGCCCCCCTCCCCTCCCAGCTCTGTCGTAACGTGCGGTGGCGTCGCCCCGCCGGCAGGGTGCGCGAGGCACCACGTGGCCCGCAGGGCGGTGCTCCGGCCGCCGCGAGCAGGCCTCTCGTTGGTGCCGGTAGCGGCGCTCCGCCGGGCCGCCAGGGGACGGGGCCGACGCTTCCTGCCGGCGGCGGCGGCTGAAGCGGCAGCAGCGGAAGCACCAGCAGCAGCGGCCGGGCCAGGCCGGCTCTGTGTGCCCAGGCGTCCCGCCGCCCCCAAGGGTCATCTCGGCGGCCGGCGCAGGCGGCAGCATGTCGGTGGCGGGGCTGAAGAAGCAGTTCTACAAGGCGAGCCAGGTGAGGCACCGGGAACCCGCCACCCGTTTCGCCGCCGCGGTCCTTACCAGCGCCCGTTGCTCTGTCTCGGTGACCCCCACCTCCTGCTGCCGCCTGCCCGGGCCGGCGCGTTGAGGCCCTGCTACCCGCCGTTATCCCTTCCCGGCCTCCGCGTTCCCCTCTAACGCCTGCCCGGTGGCCCCTCGCCAGCGTCCGGTGCTGGAGCTCGACACCCTCCGGTGTCCCAGGTTCACACCTCCCTGTTCTCCCCCCGGTAGCCTTGGCTTTGCCATCCCGGGGCTCGGGGCCGTCCTCTACCGCCGCGGCGGAGCCGGCCGGGCCCTGTGTGGGCTGTGAGCGGAGCAGGGAGCCGCAGCGTCCCCGGTGTGGCCCCCTCGGGGGAGCCAGGGGGGTCCTGGCGACGCAGCCTGGAGGTTCCCGGAGCCCATCCCATACCGCGGCTGTTGGAGGGACCCCAGCCGAGAAACGCACCCGCTGTGGACCGGAGGGTGCTGGGGTTTGGGTACCGGCTGCGCCCGAGGGCCAGATGGGCGTCGGGGGGGGGGGTGCTGCCCACCTTCCCCAAAAACAGCCCGTGTCCCCAGCACGGGTCCAGCCCGCTCAACCCCGGGCTCTGCGGGCCACGGCGATGAAGCTCCTCATGGGCTGAGATACCCCTGGACTCCCTGGGCAGAGCAGGATTTTAGGAGAAGAGCCCTGAAAGGTGGCAGCCGGGAACGACTCGATGTCATACCTGGGAGTCACCAGCCCCATTAACCTCGGATGGCGGCTGCAGCCCGACCTCGGGAAGCTCCCGCTTCCCGGTGAGCAGCTGGTGGCAGGATTCTGGGGTTGGCGAGGGACCCCTGGACCTCATGGAAAGAGCCGGGGGATGTTGGAAAAAACTTGTCAGATGTGTCATTTTTAGCCAAGCACAAATTGATCCTGTAACTGATTGCTCCGGTGGTAAACAGTGAGTTTTTGTTGTCCTGATGGTGAAACTCCTCACAGCTCGGGGGCCTGCGGTGCTTCCCCCCTTAGATGGGGGAGTTTGCTGCTAATGGGGTTCGCAAACACCTTCTCCTACACCCTCTGCCTGAGGGGTGGCCATTCTGATCCCCCCGAGCAGAGCTGTCCTTCCCCCTGCTTGAGAACACACTGAAATGCAGTTGGGGGTTTTTTTAATACATTTTTGGAAAGATTCGGGAATGGCAAATACTCCTCTGCTTCCCCTGGTGCCGTTTTTCTGCCCCTGTTTTAGCTTTAAGATGACTTTTGCCCCAGACCGTGTTTTCTGGGCACAAAGTTTACACCCCTTCAAGCGCGTTTGCTCCGTGTGTTGGCTCCTTTCTGGGCCCTGTTTACGAAGAAGCGTTTTGCTTAAACAGCAAAGCAGAAGCACAGATTCCTTAAGCATTCCCCCACCCCTTTCTCACAGCCCCCTGCATTGTCGTGGGGTGTTTTTTATGACTTCCACGGAGGACGGCTGGGCTGAAAACTCACTGTAGGAGGACTTTGCTGGCGTGGATGTTCCGTAGTGGTGTCGCAGGGCAATTAGAGGTGAAAGCTCATTGATGAGTCAGGAGCAGCAAGTTCCTGAAGCCTAAAAACATCATGTTCAACCACCCGATGAAGCTTTTCTCGAGGTTTATTGTGCAGTGAAATCGTGTGTGGGCTTTGGTGGGTTTTTCCTGTTACAGGCTGTGCTCGGTGGCGTATTAAAGCGGGCGATAAGGTGTGTCTGCAAAAACAGCGCGTGTTTGCAACTGCATCGAGAGTTCTGTTGGGGCTCTTGTTGCCGTGGGGTTTTGGGAGCCGGGTTCATCAGGAGAAACTGGGTTTGGTGTGAGGTTTTCTGCCAATGTGGGCGAGGGGATTCGCCTTGCAGGGACCAGAGGGACACCATCCTCTTTCAGAGGCGCTGCCACCCCCTCTGCAGTGCCCCAGGGATGACACAGGTATCTGCACTTTAGAGATGCTTAACTGGGAGTGACTGGCTCCAGTTCAGCCATTTTTCCATCTTCTTCTCCTCTCCCTTCCACCCTCCTTCCCTTTCCCTCCGCTGGTCCCACTCCTCAGCCTCTCCTTGGCTGAAGGAGTGGAGGATTAGTTAGTTTTTGGCTCCCTTAGAGCTATCAGATGCTGCCAAAACCAAACATGTGGAAGATCTTCCCTAAAATGTTACGTTTTGTTCCACGTCTGTTGTTAATTGAAGGAAAAACAGCCAGGACCAAGGTCTGCAGGGACCTCGGCACCACTGGAGGACGGATTTGGGATCCCCTCCCAACCTTCCTGCACGACAAGGGGGCCAGTTCAGGCCTCCGAGGGAACAGGGCTTGGCTCCTGGGCTTCTGCCGTCTGATTCCTGCAGGCCCACGGCTCCCTGGGTGAGGCAGCCGGGCACCCACACGCTGAGATAGGATCCTGTGGAAAAAAAAATCCCCAAGTCAAGCTGGCGAATGCTGCAGATGGTGAGCAGTTCTCTGCGTGCGGCCAGAACAGGTTTTGCTAGTTCACAGCAAAATGTGCTTTTTTTAAAACAAAAAAAAAAAAAGCTGTAGAAAACATCCTGGCAAAGAGGAGAAGAAACAACAGCAGCAGCTTTGAGCTCCAGCGTGGTGACCTGGGAGCGGGGTGGGAAGTCCCAGCAGGTACAAGACCATCTGGTCCCGTCCAGCCTCGATCCATCAGTGTCCGCTCTGGAATTTGCAGGAACAAAATAGGGATAGAAACAGCTTCATTCACACCGTTTGCTTTTTATACAGACCGATATAACTCCTAAAGAGAACCCATCAGTCCTAAAAACCTGCGAAGCTTCCCGTGAACTGCTCGATAGGGCAGGCGGCACGAAGCCTGCACCATTCCCAGGCAAATCTGGTGCTTTTTGAGCATAAGTGGGTTTATCGCTGCTTGCCCGTGGCACCGCAGCCCTGCCTGGCACCGGCAGGTTTATCACCATGGTTTGCAGGGACAAGCCCTGGGGTGGAGGCAGCGCTGGTGTGATACGGGCTTGGTAAACATGTCCCCTCCCTCCGGGGCAGCTCGAATCCGGGCAGAGACGTGCGGTGCCCATAGCCGTGGCTCGCGTTGGGGTGGTATCGCCGTGGCTGCCCCGTGAGCATGGGGAGCGTCCCTCTCCATGGGCAGTCGCGGCTTGGCAGGTGACCAAGGCACAGCAAGGGTGAGCTTGGCAAATCCTGTCGTTGCAGGTTGAGCAGGGCCCTCCCGAGGACGCAGGACGTTTGTGTGTGCTGGCGGTTCAGCTCAGGGAGCAGGCACAGCCCGGGCAAGGGAGGATGGCAGCGCTGATTGAAAGCGGGCTGTGCTCAGCCCTGGGTGCTGCTGTCACCCCAAACTGGCTTAACGTGCTCCCAAAGTCCTGCTGGGCCTGTCTGGGCTCAGGGACTGGTGACTGGTGAGTCCTGGCCCGAGAAGCAGACCAGCGACCTCCTCCTTCTCCTCCACACACGAAGGCCAAGAGCCATGTTCCGAGAGGGGGAGAGGCGAGTGCTAATTAAAACTAGCCAACCCTTGGCATGCACACTCTTTCCTGAGTTTGATGGCTGCTCTCAAGGCTTCCAAAGATATTTTTGACCATGAATAGCTACCACTCGCTTTCTGCCTGGCTTGGGATGTGCTCTGTAGCCTCCAACAGCCACTTAGCCCAGAAGGACCCCATGATTCCCGAGCTCCTGCTGCCAACTGCACTGTTATTGCAGCAGCAGAGAGATCATAGCATCACAGACTGGTATGGGTGGGAAGGGACCCTCAAAGCTCCTCCAGTCCAACCCCCTGCAGGGAGCAGGGACATCTGCAACCAGAGCAGGGTGCTCAGAGCCCCAAGGGCCAACCTGACCTGGGATGGTGCCAGGGATGGGGCTTCTCCCACCTCTTGGGGCAACCTGGGTCAAGGTCTCACCACCCTCAGTGTAAAGAATTTTTTCCTTATATCTAGGATCTTCTAGATCTGTTAGATCTTGCCGCAGCTTTTTGGCCAGTGGATGCAAGATGAAGCTCTCAGGACAGAGACATTGCAGAGAGGCGCAGCCCTATGAGAGGGGTAGCAGAACTTCATGCTGACTTCCCTCGAATCCTCCAGGAATTAGTAAAGCCAAGAGTGGACTCGGGATGCTCCACGTGGCAGCTTTTCTGTGTGCAGGCTGCAGTTGGGCACCCACAGGTCTGCCCACCCCATCCGAGGGTCAAATCCCAGGGAAGCCCTTGCTGGTGGGGCTGAGACCCAAACGAGCTCCCAGAGCTGCCCAGGCACCCAAGGGGAATTTGAGATGCTATTTTGGGCTCGTGTGATCCTTTTGAACTGTTCTGGTGAATTTTGCCACTGAGTTGGCCTGTCCCTCAGCGGCAGGGTCTGCCGAGCGGGAGCTGGTGCTGGAAGCTGATCGCTCCTTGGCTTTCCTGCTGTGCCTTGATGACGAAGGCAGAATGTGGGCTGGGTGCCGTGACAGCACGGCAGGCAGGTCATTCCATGGGGAGGTAGTTGGTGGTGTCGGGCTCTGAGTTCCTTCTCTATCAGTAGGAATCTGAATGGGGGACTCGAGATTTTGCTGATTCCTGCCAGCCTGACATTCCTGCCCTGGTGTTTGCTCTATTAATATTAACCAGGGCTGGAGTCCCCTGCAGCCTCCCCGGTTTATCTTTCAATATTAATCTGCTCCTGAGGCTGGAGGAAAGCCGGATTTGCTCGGGCGCAGCGTGACGTCCCTCCGGCTCGGCTCGCCAGCCACGCTCCATCCAGGAGGGCACTGGATCCGCAGGCATCCCGAGCGTCCTGGCCTGACACCCTGCAGTTCGCTGTCACTGGAGATGTGTGTTTTGGTGATGTATGTGCAGATCCATGTAGGGCAGGTCGGCAAACCTCTTGGTGAAGCTTAGCCTCAGCGCATCCCTCTTCTAGCCGAGGTGATGCTGGCAGATGCCTGCTGTCACGTCCAGTATGCGTGCAGGATATTTTCATATTAACCCCCTCTCCTTTTCTTGCCTGATTTGTTGCCGATGAAAAGCCTGGCATGGCACTGTTGGCTGGTTAATCATTGTGGGAGCTGAGCTGAGCAGCCCTGTACTGGGTCAGTTTTCAGCTTTTCTCACTATTGTTCAGCCTGCCTGGAGTCGTGGGCAGGGGCGGGCTCATGTCTGCATCTGTTACTTTAACTCAGCTTTTTTTTCCCCCTTTTAAAATTGCTTTCGCAGCCATTGGGCTCTAAGAGTAACGCAAACTCTGATTCTTGGTAGGCAAAGACAGAAAACAGAAGTGGAAAACTCCAGCTCTCCGTCCCCTGCCCCGTTTGCTCCCCTTGGTGTCAAACAGAGGGAGCATTACCGTGTGTTTGTGGCTGGAGGAATCTGGGACGCAGGAAGGAGACGTGACTCAGGGCTGGGGGGGGATTGTGCAGCATTAGGAGGGCTGATGCCTCATCGTCATCGCGCTCTGCGTGGTGATGCACCATCTGCCTTGGGGCTTTCTGTCAGAAATGATCTATTTATCTGCTCGCTGTTTTCACAGGTTATGGGTGAACTATTGAAAGGGGACGGTGCCAAGGGGGATGGTTTCTGGATGCAGTGGAAGGAAATCCTTCCTCCCCCTTCGCCCTGCCAGTACTTTCCTCCTGGGAAAGAGCAAAAGAGGGATGAGATCAGGCAGGCTGCCTTGTAAAAGCTGATTCATTTCTTTTAGCACATTTTTTGTTTCCCCCTTCTCTCCCCCGTATGCCAGTGCCTTTTGCCAGAGCTCACAGCCCCATCCAAGCCCCGGGAGGTAGAACCGGAGGGATGGCAGCCGGTGCTGGGAGCCCAGCAGCTCCTCCTGCCCGAGACTGCAGAAATACCAATGTCAAAATCAGAACGCGGTGCCCCTCGGGGAGGGAATTTGTGTGCGTTGGGGTGCGAGGGGTTGTTACAAGGCCCCAGGCTGGTGCAGCCTGCATGGGTGTTGTGTCCCGTCTGGAGGAGGCTGCTCGTTTGCGCTGTTCCCAAGCAGACCGAAAAGATCAGAAATAAAATCAGTCTGTGATGCAGGAGGTCTTGGTTTGCGGTGCCAGCTGAACTCATCCGCACGGAAACTCAGTGATGCATCGAGATGCTGATGGTGTTTCATAACTCTCCTGCATCGCAGAGGGCTGTGCTTGTGGTCCTTTCCATCCCTTTAATTGCACTGATTAAATCATCAGCCTGAGCTGTGAAGTTGGGGGCCCAGAGCTTCTGTCAGCTGGGAGGGGGAGGTCTCCTCCTGCACTTCTGTTCCCTCCTACGCTGTGGCTCCCCCACTGCCACGGCTGTGTCCAGCCTTTCCCGGGGAGCAGAAGAGGCCACGGCTGTGTCCAGCCTTCCCCAGGGAGCAGAAGAGGCCACGGCTGTGTCCAGCCTTTCCCGGGGAGCAGAAGAGGCCACGGCTGTGTCCAGCCTTCCCCGGGGAGCAGAAGAGTCTCCGTGCAGAGCCGAAGCAGATGGGGAAGGATCCGGGCTTGGAAAGCCCCGCAGCATCACGGACCTTCTCTTTTCATAAGCTGACATGACTTAATGCAAGTTTCAGCCCCTCTTGGCCTTTCCCTGTGATCATAAAAGCGATAATTCATTTTTTTTAAAGGTTTCCTCTTCCCCTTCCCCTCAGCCTCCCCGTCCCTTCGGTCAGCGATCCCGTGGCTGTCAGGAACAGGTTCCTGTTGACAGGAAAGGGCTGTGTTTGGCCCATGCTGGAGGGACAAGCAGATGGAGAGTCCATCAAGAGAGGGTCTGGGGTCCTCTTGCTTTCAAGAGAAACCTAGCTGTGTGTAACTGGCTTTGTTGCCGGTGCCTTATTAATAGAACTAGTCTTTTTTTCTTGTAGAACCACTGGGAATTTTAGAATCTTCCTAATACCTGGCTATTAATGAAGGTCATGGTATTGTCACTAATTAGATTGCCTTTCTGCTCAACAAAAAAATTGAGTTAAACGCATCTCCATAATGACATTCTGTCTTTCAGACAGAAGATAAAATTTGCATGATTAAAGCTTGAAAGGGCTTTTTCTAAATGAGAAAACGCTTCATAATTCATCCTAGAGCTTGAAAACCAGGCTGTAGCTTCTCGTTGGCCCAGACATTATTCATCAATGATAATTTATTAACCCCTTTCTTGACCAAATCTCTTTTGGCTTTACAGGACTAGCTATGTTTAACCTAATCTTGCCACTTCACGACAAAAAAGGCAGAAAAATGATGAGCTATTATCTACGTACGGAGCAAATCCGCTGCGTAAGAAGGTGCTGTTCTTGCCAAACGTGTTTTGTGTTTTTTCCCCCAATTTTCTCCACTGTGAGCTCCGTGGTGGAGCGTTCAGAAAACATCTTGTTTGTTGCTGACGCGTGTCTGCACACATGCTTTTGGAGGGACTTTGCGGGCATTGGGCAGGCACAGATGTGCAGCGCCAGATGCTGGCGTAGCTGTTCTCATGGCAAAGCTCCTCTAATTGTGTGGGGTGAATTTTAAAGGCCAAGAAAGCGCCGTGAGGGGTTTTTTCACATTTAAACCTTTCCGAAATGAATATTAGCAAGTGTTAAGGGTGTGCAGCAAGAAAAAAAAGGGTTTGGCATCATCTTGTGTGGGCTGGAAGCATGACAGAGTACCTGGCTGTGGAGAATCGCCGTGCAGAGCTCGTGGAGGAGCAGGAGTGTGACCCAGTCCAGCACCCGTTGCTGGATTGATCCTAGCAGCCTCTTTGCTCGCTCCCACTCTCCTCTTCCTTAGGATGCTGTGCCCTGGTCTGATAGCCACGAAGCTTTTCCTAGTATTCAGATGAACAAGGAAAGCGCATGTTTATAGTGTTCTCAATAATTTCTCTGCCTCTTTGATGTTTGTGTACACTGAGATACCGCCTGCCCGTCCTGGAGGTTTTGCTTGGCCGACGCTGTCGGTGTTAAACGTGCTCTGCATGGGGCTCCCTCTGCCCCCTCCAAGCCAGGAAGAGGGTTTTTCACCTTCCCTTTGGTGGAGTTGAGCTTCTGCCTGAGCTCAGCATCTCCTTTGATCTCCTTCCTGTCTGTGAACCTGCCTGGGAACTCGCCTCGACTCTTCCCTGACCTCACCAGCACTGTCTGACACCCAAACCCGAACGCAGCCGTGATTCAACTGTTTAGGTAGTTGCTCTACGTGTCCCATCAGCCTGGCTTGGTCTCATCATACTGCAAATCCAGAGGTTCTCCTGCCTCCTTCCCAGTTCTGTGATAGTCTGCGGGCTCTGTTGCTGCTTTTTTTTCCCCTCTGAGTGATGCCATTTAGTGTCATGCACCCCGGGGAGGTGTTTTTTCAGCTGTCTTGGTTTGTATGGGGAGCAGAAGTCCCCTCTGCTGCCTTTTTGCTCTCTGTCCTGCAGCCGTGGTGCTTTCTCCAGGGACATACGTGCATCAGAAACCTCCTGTTCTTTTTTTTAACCCCCTTCCAGTTTGTGCATCCCCAGGAGCCGCGTGCAGGCGGAGGCTTGGGGATGATCCTCCGTACGCTGCCGAAGGACAAGGCTGCTGGCTGCTCCTCCTCGGTTTGTCATTGAAGCTTTGCAGAGGAAACCAAGGACTGCAATTACTAAGAGGCACTTTTAGTGCTTTGTACTTTTCTGTTGCAGCTATTTAGCGGCTCTGAGTCTCGAATGCGAGAGGCCGCTCGTCTTTTTCCCCTGGGTCTGCAGAGGTCGGGTGGAGTTGCTGAGGAATGATGGCTCAGCAGCTTTGCAAAAGTCAGGCCGTGATTCACTGAAGCTCTTCCGAGAGGACGTAGGGAGGTTGGGCAGGAAGTCTGGATGCGGGCAGAGATCCCACGTTTCCCCTCGGTGTAGGGGACTTCCTCTGAATCGCTGCAGTCGGGCGAGGAGAAGGGCATTGCTGGGGGAGAGAGGAGAGCTGCTGCTGTTTTCCTTACGTGTTTTTGTTTTCCCTGCTAACTTGACCCAATTACATTACTTTTTTTCCCAGCCAAATAGAAATTATGTCTCATTTGGTACAGAGCATGTGAGAAGGAGCTAATAATAGAAGTAAATATTTATTATGCAAATGGCTGTTGGGAGGTGCCTCCTTCCCTGCAGCAAGAACGTTTCAAGTGTCTCCCCACGTTGAGAGCTGAACCCTTTCTCCTCCTGCTTTCCGGGCAAGCGCTGGGCCCGCTCGGCAGCCGGGCAGCGGCCGCATTGCAGTGCGTGTCCGTGCCCTTCGCTGGCCCGAGCTCTGCTGCTTACGTGACTTTATTTTGCTCCGTGTCCTCATTCTGCAGGCTGGATGGAGATGAGTCATTTGATAGCGCTTTGAGGAGGTGCTTTGGCAGGTGGCTCCCTAGAAAGCTGGCTTTGCAAGCGGCAGCTTTCTGTGCCGTTTCTATATGATAAGATTACAACCCGAGGTCACTTTGAAGGCTTTCTGCCTCGTCAGGAGGGAAGGGAAGGGGCTCTTCATTGTTCTGGGCTGACCTTCCTGCTCAAAATCAAGGCAGTTCCTGCGGCGTTGGGTGGAGAGCGGCCAGATCCCCACCTCAGATGGTGAGGGGGTGGGAAGCTCCATTTGTTTCTGGACACGTTCTCCCGGTGCACGTGTCTGGAGGCTGTGGAGCACCTCTCCATGCCTGTGCACGAGTACATCGCTGGTGCTCAGGTGGGATGGGACTGGCCCTCCGCATGAACGATGGGAACCAGAGAAATAAGGGAAAGAGAGGTCAGGAGAAGATCGAGGGATGGGAAACAGTAAAAATGCTCCCGTGAGCAGGGAGAGCAGACCACATAGGTGGCCGCTGGAGCATTCAGGAGCCCCAAGACAGGTTAGGTCAGGTTCTTGCTTGGAGGGGCAGGAGAGCAAGGGCTTCGGCTGCTGTTCCTCTTTCTCCGGTTTGCCCCGCAGCCCAACGGGGATGTGAGAAATGGTGAGACGGCGTCTGCCGAGTCACATCCACCTTCTGTTTTTAGCGAACCTGCTCTTGACAGGAGGCAAATTGCTTCCTCTCATGCTCTTCTAGTCAGTCTTCTCTCCTTAGTGGCAGCTTTTGGGGTGAGGAAGTCCAGTGGGTGCCACAGAGCTCAGCCTTGTGAGGACCCGGAGCTGCAGGGTGCCTCCAATCCCACTACTCAGAGCAGAGATCTGCTCGGGAACGTGCCTTCCCCTTTGTTATGAGGCTGGTGGTAACTGTTCCTCTCCTGTTCCCCACAATAAACTCTTAGATCTGTTTTCTCTTCCTTAAAGTAGGTCAGAAGTTGCTCAGATTAGTGTGCGCTTTGCTGTGGGCGTGACGATCTCTCCTCAACCGGGGCGTCTGCTGCCTCACAGCAGCATCCTTCCCTGAGGAAGGCTCCCCTCCATTTTTAGTTGAAAAAATAAATCGCTTAAAAGCCTCTGAGGAGGCAGAATTCAGCCAGACCTGCAGAGCTAACATGCCCAGATGGAACTGTGGGCTGGCTGGGGAGACAAGGGCTGTATGCAGTGGGTTTGCATTGGCCTCCACTGCTCCACGGCAACTGGTCGGTCCTCTCTTCCCAGCTCCCAGCCCTGGGTGCTCACTGGGAGCTGGAGATGCACCCGAACTGGCGAGACTTTGACATGACGTATGTGTGCTCTGGATCCCAGCTGGTGTCTGCTGTCGCACCAGCACCTACCAGTCTTGCCTCGTTTCCAAGGATTACGCCAGGAAGGTGGCAATTAACTTTTAATGAGACACTTTGCGCTGGTGCGGCCAGGCAGCACCTCAGAGCTCAGACATCTGTGGGGGATTGCCCTCAGCCTTGAGGCACCTCCCAGTACAAGCTGGTTCTGCGAGGAGCCTCTGCAGTGGCAGAGCCATCAGGGCAGTCAGGGAGGACCCCTGGTGTGCTCCAAGGAGGCTTTTTGGGGGCTCTGTCATTGCCAAGCCCCACTGATTGCAGCCGAGTAACTAAACCACGTACTACCCAGCTGTTCTAAACCTTAAATACCCAGAAAACTGTCACGTTGGCTCCGTGGAGCTGCGAGTGTCCGCTGCCTCTTCCTGGGATGATAAATCCCGGTAAAGATGGATGAAAATGGCACTTAATGCCAGGGAGTCCTGTCTTGCAGAGCTGGAGCGGTAGCAGTGGCTTTGTGGTGGAGCATCCCACACGTACCACTGGGCACGACTGAAACTGAACACCAGCGATCCCAGTTAGCCGTGGTTTTCCTTAACTGCTGCTTCTACGTGTCCGTACCGGGCTGTCGCGTTGCACTCAGGCCCTCCTCATCTGGGCTTCAAAACATTTACAGCGCCTTTTTAATGATTTTGTGAGCTGGCTTTTTCCACTAGACTGGCTCTTCCCTGCTTGTCCCTTTGCTCCTCTGTGGGGTTTTGTTTTATTTCTCGAAGGCAACTTTCTGGCGAGAGGCAGAGGGCGGGGAGGAGGAAGAGGAAGGCTTTGATATGCCAGCGTCTGGGGGGACAAAGTTTTCGTTCTACTGCGGGCAACTGTTTTGAGTGTGAGTATGGCGTGTGTTTGATGTGTTATAAATACGGGTGAGTGTTTGCCGTGGAAAAAGAAAACAAGTTTAAAAAAAAATTAGGTTTGGGTATTTCTCTTGGTGTGTTTTGCTTGTTTGAGGCTGAGGGAGTTGGACATAATTTCCCATTTTAAAGCCTCTAGAGGCTAAAGAGCAGAATATCACAATCAGGTATGTAAAGTCCCACGGGAAAGCTGCTTATTAGCAGAAAATTACACCAGCTTTGGGCTCCTGCCTCCACGAGTTGGACAGTTTGTCATGAATTTGGCTGATGATGCTCTACAAAAATCTCCTTTTTCTGTTTTTTTCTACACATCTTTCACACCTCCGCCTACAGCAGCCCCTGGGAGTGACGCAGCAAGGCCACAGTGCCGAACAGCCCGTCCCCTTGCCCTGAGCTGGGACTGCCCACCTCCTCCCGGGGAACAGCCTCATCTGCTGCTCCCCAAACCTCTCCCAACCTCCTGCGCTCCTGAATCTATCCAGGCACATGCTGGCACGGTCTTATGCTCCTGTCAGGAATGTTAATGGGGGTGACGCTGCAGCCAGTAAGGAGAGAAATGTGGCTTTGGGGTGGGAGTGGGTGAGCCGGGATCCTTTGGGATCAGTTTTGGTGACAGCGTGGGCACACTGATACCTGCCCGTCCCACCCATCTGTTCACGTGAGGGTGCCTGGTGCAGTACAGCAAGGGATGGACACTCAGATTTCTTTATTTGCTGCAGGTTGTCCTGGAGCTGAGCGGGTCAGAGGAAGGAATGGTGGGTTCTGAGGAGGGCTGTGTGGGTTTTGTGTCCTGAGTTGGGAGCGGCCGCATAGCCCTCCCTTGTTTGTCTCCCACTCCCAGCTGTAAAAGAGGCCCTCTCCATCGCGCCTTTCTTCCCCTCTGTGTACACATACCATTCCTGCCTCTCCCCGTAGCCAACCTCCTGCCGCAGCAGTTAGGTTGAACAATAGGTCTTTCATTTCCGAAGACCGTCCACCCTGCGCAGCCCTTGGTGCCTTTGGAACAGCGAGGGGAAGTTGGGACCATTCGCATTCCCACGCCCCTGCGAAGGAAACCAACCGAAGCCCCCCGTGAGTCGATGTGCTTCCAAACGAAGCTGCTGCTTTGGGAGCAGCCCATTGGTGGCAGGAATTGGGCGCATCCCGCCCCTCTGGGTTAGCCCTCCCGCAGGTAATGCGTGCTGGGTGCTGTCTTATGGTGATGGGGTGGGATCCACCGCACCCTGACACCAGCCTTGAATTAATTGCACCTCCCTGCTCTCTGATCTCAGGTTGGAGCTATCTAGGGCATATTTTAACTGCCAGCATCCTTTAATTAAACACGGATGGGAAGTGAGGGATGGATTCCTGGCTTCTCTCTTGGAGTTCACATGCACCAGCTCCTCCAGCCCTCATCCCCTGCCCTACGGCATGGCCAGGTTGGGGTGCCAGGCAACCAGCCACCCCGTTTTGGGGCGGTTTTTAATCTCGCTGGGCCGTGACGCCCCATGGTATCTCCTTGTGCTAATATTTGCTCTAGGAACCATTTGGCTTTGGCTGCTGTGGCGGTGAAGCTGGGAGCTGCTCCCCTCGCTGAGCCACGCCAGGACTTGCTTCTGGTTTAACCTCCTGTGTGTCCTGTCCAGGCAGGCGGAGAGATTAAAGAAACCAGAGAGTATAGATTTGTTCTTGTCTTTCACGCTGAGCCAGCTGAGGCTGAAGCCTGCAGGAGAGTATTTGGGCCACTGGATTTGGTTAACGATTTGCATGTCTTGCTTTGCCAGTCCCTGCCCAGGGGTCACGTCTGTCTTGGTTGCAGCGTTCACGAGTGGTTTGGTCCCCAATTGGAGGAAGACAGATGTATCCCAAGTCATCTCTTGGCCGCTCAAGAAATAAAAATGCAGAAGAACTGTCACCACATCCTCAAACAAGCCCCAGCGGAAGCCGTGCTGGGATGTTCACCGGCACCATTTCACCGACCATCTCATGGTTCACTTGGGCCACGGTGGATGCTACAGGCAGCGCAGGGGTGTTTCCTCTCTCCTATCCTGCAAGTGAAGGATGAGTTCCTGGTGAACCTAATGCTCCCCCAAGAAAGGCAGCCGCTACTCACCAGCCTTCGCGAGCCCTTTGCAGGCAGCGCAATGAGATGCACGATGCAGCACTCGGAAACTTGGCTCCCAGTCGCGTCGTGAAGCTCCAGGTTAAACAAGGAGCCAGCAAGGGCTTCTCCTGGCTCGTGTCCTGGCTAGTGCCGGGGGGTGGAATCTGCATTAGTTTGTCTTCCTGCCTGACAGATTTGGGAGCGTGGGGATAGGAGGGATGGCACACAGTCCCTCCTCCTTTCCTCCCGTGATGAAGCCTCCCAGTTTAATTAGAGCCAGCAGTGAGAAAACCTCAATCTTATTATTCCTTCACAGCGGGGCCCCAGTAGCATTTCTTGGACGTCAAAAGGAGGATTAAATTAGTCTGCAAGTGAGGGGTTTTTTTTCCTCCTTCACGTCTCTGGGAGGGTGTTAAGCCTCCAAAATCTGTGGTGATCAATGCCTGTGACATGGCAGGCAGGCCCTGATTGCAGCAGAGCTCCCTGCCAGAGGCACTATATGCAGCTTTCTGGGCTGCACATCCGTGGGTGGAGAAAAGTGGGAATGAAATTGCTTGTGATTATCGCATCTTTCCGAGGTGTATTAACAAATAAAGGAGGTTTCCGGAGGGGCAACCTTTGCGAAAGCTATCCCTGCCCCTTTCTGGTTGTGGGACTTTTGGCAGGGGACAGGCAATGGCAGCTGGGAGCGAGCTTTGCTCTGCTGAGCTTGTCCTGGCAGGCACAGCAACTGCTTCCTTCGTGGGGTGGGTTTTTTCTAGACTCGGTGTGTCTGGAGAGGAACGTGCACCTCCCCAGCTCGGGGCTGGCTTGCCAGGGTGTGTGCTGGCACTCTAAGCATGGAGTAGGCATCCAAAAAAAGGCAAGAAATCCCGTCTGCAGGCAGCTACAGGGTGATAATACCCCTTTGAGGCTCTTCTGTGTGCTCACTGGGCTCGCAGGGGCAGGGTGTGGGGCTGGGCCATCCTGGCATGCTCTCGCTGGGTACTATGGACCCGTGAAGACCTTATCTGAGGGTTGAGCAGGAGAATGGAATCCAGAGCTGAGCTGGGCGAGCCAGGAGAGCAGCAACCCTTTCCTTTCCCCCAGTGACTCAATGTCAAGGGTGAACCACAGCAGCTCCTCTTTGTCTGGTGTCTCAGGTCCTCTGCTGAACTCTGAAAGGGGAAAAAAAAAAAACTTCCCTTGGTGCAGCGACACCCCGAGAGGCTCATTCCTCACCCATCAGCATCATTGAACCCTCGTGCTGGCCCTGCAGTGATCGATGCTGCCTGGGCCCCTGCTGAGTGGTCAGTTTGAAGAGCTCTCCGTGCTCCCCAGCCTCTCCGCTGCAATGTCCAAAGCGGTTCCTGGTGTCTCCCCACCGAGATACGACCGTGCTTGTGCTCAGCACCAGAGCTGGGCCCCCGCCGTACTGAGGGGCTTTGAATATGCACATTAATTACTTTTCTTATCCCTATTTTGGGGTCTTGAACTGGGATTTTGCTGAAGTGCTGAAGATCTGGTAATAACAAGGATTTTTTTTCTGCATGTCCTGCTTGGCAGCGTGATTTTGGGGGCCAAGTGCTGCGTGATAGGTGTGAGCACGCAGGGCAGAGCGGCTGGGGTGGGGACTCCCAGTGCTTTTGAAACCGGATCGTTACCTAAAGGCTTTTTTTCCCCTTATGGGAGCAGGAGGGTTCCAGAGGAAGAAAGATTTGATAAAATCAAGTATTTGATGTTGAAGTAAACAAACCTGTATTGTTCGTCCAGAACTGGAGCTTTGACTACAAACAGCAGAAATCCCAGCAATGCCTCACAGCCGGCATCAAGCGCTCGGGAGCCAGCGTCGCTTTCCTCGACCGCTTTTACTGTCTGTGTAGGTAATTTGCTGACCAGTTTGGGTCAAGATAATCACGAATTTTGGCCAATCATCCCCAGGCGCTGCCACTTGCTTTGCCACACCAGCACGGGGCTGGGAAGAAAACGTTCCTCCCCGTTGGGGCTGCAGGGAAGGACGCTTTTAGGTGGATTTCATAAGGCACTGGCTATCTTTTAGCTCAGGCAGTTGAATGAAGTTGAGAAGCCCTTCACACAACTAGCCTAAAGCAGCCTTGTCATTGCAGCTTGTCAAACATCTCCCCTTTCACTAGTTTTAGAGCAGGCGTCAGAGGCTCTTTGATAAATGGATTTGAAAACTACTGTAGCTTCTATAGATCTCTGTATCCTCCACTTACAGATAATTCCAACCCCCATGGCCCAGAATCTGAGCTCCTCCAGCACTGCCCCTGGTCTGGCTCCCTCCAGACCCTGTTTTTGTGCTGGCTGCTGTGAGCAGAGCATGTTTGTTCCCTGTTTACTTGCATTTCGCAGCATGTGAAACCAAAGCCTTGGCTCAAGATGGAGTCGAGAGACAATTCTGCCGCTTTCTTTTTCCAGCAAGCGTTGGAGTTGAAGCCATGTGGTGTGATTGAAGGAGCTGTGTAGCTTCTGTTGGGTGAGGAACATCCTGACTGAGCTGTGCTTTGGAAGGGTAGGAGATGCTTGGATCTATAGTAGAGGAGTCTGAGCAGAGAGCCACATCTTTTTGATGTGCTTTGGGCTGTTCCTGCCACCTCCTTTCTCTCCCAGATGCGGTCTAGACCCCCCTCTTCCCTTTCTGTCCCAGGGACCTACTGCACAAGGTATGAGGAGCTTTAAGCAGTTGATACCATGCCTGATTCTTCCTCCGTTGTCCTTTTTCTGCAGCTGGTCAGCGAGAAGGTTGGAGGGGCTGAAGGGACCAAGCTTGACGATGACTTCAAGGAAATGGAAAAGGTGAGTAGGGAACAAGAGACTTCTCTAAAATCACCCATGTAACTCCTCTGTGACGTTGCTGGAGCCCTGAGCTGATCTTCACGGCTGTTGGGTCATCTTGTCTGTCCTGCAGAAAGTGGACCTGACCAGCAAGGCGGTTACAGAAGTGTTGACCAGAACAATAGAGTACCTCCAGCCGAACCCAGGTGGGTGCCTGGACCTCTCCTTCTCTCTGCCCCCGAGTTTTCTAGGGAAAGAGGCAGAGGGGACAGAGAGGCATCAGAGAGAACCTTTTGGGCCCTGAGGTATTGGTCACCAGCCACATTGGAGATCAGACAAAGATCCAGATCCCCCGTTTGCCCTGTTCCTGGGCTGTATGATGCTGCTGTTGCTGTTGAACCGTGAAAGAACAGACACATCTTTCACCTTGGACCTAGAGAGGCCTTGAAGGGGACCTGTTTCTCTTGGGATGTCCAGAAAAAATGGTCCCTCTGGGCTGGGAAGGGGTGGCTGGCTTTGCAGTCATCGCCTCTGGAGCCTGCTGTCTTGCATGCTTCCAGCCAGCTCAGTCTGAGAGCACGCCAGGGCTGTGGGAGGGCTGGGGAAACTCCTCTGGCCTTCACTGATGAGCTGTGGGGAGCTGTTTTTGCTGGCTGTCTTGGAAAAGAAACTTCTCTTTTCATAGCAAATATTTCTGGTAGATGAAGACAATGGAGCTTCTTGGCTTTGGGTGTAGCTTGAGGGGAAAAAAAAATGTTGGCAGTGGCCAGCAGCTGCTGGCAAGTCCAAGTAACTGCAAACCCGGCTGCGGCCATTTCTGTGCCAGCTTCCAGAGCCAAGCTAACCATGCTCAACACCATGTCGAAGATCCGCGGGCAGGTGAAGAACCCCGGCTACCCACAGTCAGAAGGGCTGCTGGGGGAGTGCATGATCCGATATGGCAAGGAGCTGGGCGAGGACTCCAACTTCGGTGAGTGACCCATGGGGGGAGCGGGCGGGTGTGATGGCCAAGGCTGCTGCCAAGTTCCCAAGCTGTTATTCTGTGGTCTGGAAGGGCTGTGTGACCCTTGATGTCACCTAACAGTGCTGGGGGCTCTTAGAAGAGCTTCGAAGGCTTCCTTCCACCTGGGGTGGCAGGGAAGGGGCAAGCATAGCACAAGTGTCCTGGAGCCCAATCTGTGGCATCACGTGCAAACCCACCTCTTAATGCTTCCTTATTAAACACCGAGATGAATTTGCATGAGGGAAAAGAACACTTCATTGCTTCTAAACTGAAGAGCAGTGACTTGGAAACTCATTTGAGCGAGATTCTGAGTTTCACGGGGCAGTTTCCAGCTAAAGCTCTGCTGTGGGAGCCTGTAGCCAAGAAATGGTTTATCTGGCCCTTTCTCATCACCACGTGTGACTCGCAGGGAGGAGGGGGGTGAAGCCTTTCACTGACATCAGCTTTAATCCCCTAAAACATCAGCCTGCGCACTTGACAGACTGGTGCAGCACACAGCTGTCCGATGGCTCCAGCGCAGGGAGGACCCTCCCTGCCTCCGGAGCATCGTAAACCTCTGGCTGCTCTGGGAGTGACGAAGTCTTGTCAAGAGCGGCCAACTCTCAGCCCTGCATCTCTCTTGGCTTGCATGAGCCAGAGTTGTGACAGAGAGTGAAGGGGAAGGAAGTTTTTAGAAGCACACACCAAACCTGATTTCCTTTAATCACCTCTCTTTAAAGGAACACTTAACTTGGTAATTTCTGTGTTAGTGCTGCGTCCCCCACCCCAGGGATGGGGCATCTGGAGGTACCGCAGCTGAAAGAACTCTTCTTGTGTATTTATTTTTCCAGCTGGCTGGTAGAGTGGTGTTTTCTCTTTACCCTCTGTTTCACTTGTGTATTCTCCTGAGCTAATGTAGAGCTGAAACAGTTGGTTTGCCAAAGCTGCACAGGAATAATTTAATCTATAAATGGTTTCCACTGGAATAAAAAGCCAAGACTAAACATGCTTTGCTGCAAGTCCGTCTGGCTTAACTGTCGTTGTGGCAGGAGCCTTAGAAAAGCATGAAACTAAATAGGTTTCAATAAGCAGCTTTGAGCTCTGTAATTCAGCAGGGAGGAGAAGGGGTAAGGCTGGCCCAGGAGAGGTTAGTGTCTAAAGTGAATAAAGAGCTGTGGGTTTGCTGCCAGCATCTGGGGGAACTTGAAAAGTTGGTCAGAGTGCTCCGGGCTTAAAATTGTTTGGACAAAAGGATGGCCAGGCTGGATCCGACCCAGCACGCCTCTGCCCCGAGATTCTCCTGCCAGTCGTGGCCAAGGTTAAAGCACTGCATGGCCAGTGAGCAGCTCGGCGGCTCCCTGAGCTAACAAGGAGTTTAAAAATACTGCCTTTAAAAATATTCTTACCTTTTCCTTCCTCTGTGTAGCTGGTAGAGATTGTTCCTGTTTTTCAGAAGAAAAAAAAAATGAAGCATGTTAATGAAATGTCTTGTGTGCAGTCAGTACCGACAGGCTGCTGTCATGCTGGGCCCCGCTTGCTCCATGCTGGGCTCAGAGATTTGCCCCAGATTGAAACTCGGGGGTGTTGGATGGGGATGGGGGCGGTCCTGGCAGAATGGCTCTGCATGTGACTGCCACAGAGCTGGGCTCCATTTAACTGCCTGGCCCCTGCTCTTCTCTTCCCTCCCTTCTCTCCCTCTAAGGTGATGCGCTTCTTGATGCTGGTGAATCCATGAAGCGGTTGGCTGAAGTGAAGGACTCACTGGATATTGAAGTCAAACAGAATTTTATTGATCCCCTCCAGAACCTGTGTGACAAAGACCTGAAAGAGATCCAGGTAAACCCCTGGATGTTTGTCTCTCCTCCTCATCTCTTTCTTTTCTGGCCTCTCCTGGATATCAGTGCCTGTAACTGCTTGCTCTGTCCTGGTGGCGACCAAGAACTCGCAGAGCATTGGGTCTGTCCCCCTGCACTGCGTGCGCTTTCTCTCCCCACGTTCTCTAGGATTCCCTCCCTGCTCAGCACCACCGCTGCTCCTGAGCAGCTGATGAGGCTGGTGGCAGGTTGAAGGGTTCTTCATTTCCCATGTTTTATGGAGGGTGCTGTGGGAGTAGAGCTCAACACATGTTCTGGGCCAGCTGAGTTTGGTTCTTGGTGCTGTGAGCTCCCAGATGTGTTACGTTTGGGCTGCCCTGCATTAAACTTTACCATGTTCTTTGCAGCTCTTAGCAGCCTGGGTCCTACCACACAACTTCTGAGCTGCCATCAGCTTCCCTCTGGGTCTCTTAGGCAGCATCTCGAGAAGGGGAGAGCTCGGTAGCTCCCATGTTCTACCACGGAGATAAGTCCATGCATAGCATGGCCAAGCGGGCCAAGCCCGCTCCTCCCTGTCGCCTCACAGCAGCCCTGCCGCTCTCCATCGCTTCCTGGAGCCTCTCCGGACTCTGAACAAAGGTGGGAGCCACAGAAGCGTGTGCTCCCAGATCAGGTTTCTGAAACGAATGAACTTGGCCTGTAACTAGAGCTGCCTTCCCAGCAGGAGAGCTTGGCTGCTCCCAGTCTCTGGCTTTTTCTTCTTTCCCTTTACTGTTTGTAACCATCCTCTTCCCAGCACCATCTCAAGAAGCTGGAAGGCAGACGCTTGGACTTTGACTACAAGAAGAAACGACAGGGCAAAATCCCCGATGAGGAACTTCGACAGGCCATGGAGAAATTCGAAGAGTCCAAGGAAGTAGCGGAGACCAGCATGCACAACCTCCTAGAGACCGATGTGAGTGCATGGGGGGAGCGCCGGCACCCCTGCCCCAGGCTGGGAGCTGCCGGGTGGGTTGTTTGGTGCTGCCCGGTGGGTGTCATGTTCCTGTATACACGAGGGTGGGATCTCTCGAGGGACTCAGAAGTTAGATGCTAATTTCCACTCTCAAGTGTGGTTTTACACTCAAAACCCCAGATCTGAGTGTCCAGCACGTGGCTTGGTGGGACACTTAACCACTTTGTAGCCCCTCTTCCTGATCCAGCTCTTCACCAGAGGAGAGGCTGTGGCTTGTACCACATGGGTCTCTTCTCCATGTGCTGGTGGGAGAGAGTTTGGGCAGGTAACATAGCTCACTTGGGAAGGATTTGAACAGCTCATGAAGCTCAGAGATTGGTAGGTGTCTTCTGTCCTGCTGAGTCGCAGCCAGTGCCTGACCTCGAGCATCTGATATCCCAAATCTTTTCACCTCCCTGGGGAACTTGCCCTTCGTACATGTTTCCCAGCATGGTCTCAGCCCCCCTGTGCAATGTAGGAGTCTCCTGCCAGCTGGGGAGAGCCACTCATCCCAGCTTGGTGTGATTCTCACAGATCGAGCAGGTGAGCCAACTCTCGGCCTTGGTGGACGCCCAGCTGGACTACCACAGGCAGGCTGTGCAGATCCTGGATGAGCTCGCAGAAAAACTCAAACGCAGGTGAGTCCCGAGGTCCTGTGGGCACCCCGGTTTGCACAGCCATGAGCTCTCTCATTGGTACTTGTCTGTAAAAAAACCTGAGTGTCTCTCTAAATCCATTCGCTGGTGTTAAAAACGCTTGTTGCAATCACTAGAGCTTCAGTCCAGAGCCCTCCGGATTGGAGGGAGCGATGCCAGCAGCACAGGCACCTTCTGCCATCTGAAAGCAACCTCTGTGCTTGTGCTGTGGGCAGTTGGTCCCTGCTGGGCTGGACTGGGGCGTGCTGCTCCCAGGGAGGCTGGATTTCGCAGGGGTGGAGAAGGGTGAATCCCACCTCCTGGCACTGTGACTATCAAGCATGGGAGTGTCCCCCAAGAAGCACCTTTTGGCCAGACCCAAGATCGAGTCAGAAGCTGCACCGTGCTGTGGGAGCAGATGGCTCAGGTGTCATGAGCTGGCCATGCCTGTCACCCTGTGTCACCTGTAATTTGGGTGCTATTAGCTGTCATTGTGATTAGGGAGGATGCCTGGGCCATGGTGTGGCCCAAAAAGGTCCATGTCCAGGGCTCCCAGTTGCTCTGAAGACCGGAAGGTGAATGCACTGTGGAGGAGATGATGTGGTGGCCACAGGCCAGTGGAAGAGCACCTCCATCACCTCCCTGAAGGCAGGCATCTGTAAGCTTCCGTTTTCCAGCAAGCACCACTCTCCCTTCTGTCGGATGTGGGGGGGTCTCCCAGCAGACACCCTGCAGAGGCAACACTGCTGCACGTGCTCTGGAGTTCAGAGTCACGTAGGTGGGTGCTTGGCATGCAGGAGCAGGGAGAACCATGGAGCTGCCTGGTCTTGCCACTCTCCCTACCCCTCCTCGTGCCTGACCTCTGAAATGGGCCCCAGGGAACATGCGATCGCTGCCAAGGTGCCAAGAAACACAGAGGTGCTGTTGAAATACCGAGTGAGCTGGTTCTTAAAACTGCCATGACTGGCACGGTGGTTCCTGCTGCTGCTGTGTCTCACCTGAGCGAGCATCTCCCCAAACCCTGGCCAAGGAAGGAGAAGTGGCTTCCTTGTGTCTGCGGCTTCCCTGCGGAGCCGGGGCCGTGTCGTCCTCAGCCTGGCGCAGGGCAGCGTGGATGGAGCCCGGGCAGCCTCTCCGCTTCTCGGGGCCATTTGGCGATGCTGCCCTGCTGCTCTTTCCTCGTAGAAGAAACTGCTGAGTGGATTGTGTGTCTGGTTTGAATTAAGAAGAGCTAGGAGGATCCTGCCAAGTGTGAGTTCTCCAACTGCAGCACGAGTGTCCTCTGCTGGCCTCAACTGCCTGAGACAGCTCCGTAGCAAAGCCTGGAACATGAGGCCCCCTCCCTAAGGGCCAGGTCCCAGACCCTGGGCAAGATCCATCTTCAGAACGTCCCAGCACAGCGGGTTGTGCAGATTCTCGTCTACAAACCAATTTGCTCCCCTGCGTAGCCACCGAGGAGAATAAATACCGTGTTGATCTCATCATATTCTGTTTCATATTTCAGTTTATCCACATTTCTTTTCCTTCTTCCAGAATGAGGGAGGCCTCCTCACGTCCCAAGCGGGAATACAAGCCCAAACCCAGGGAGACGTACGACTTCGGAGACACCGACCAGTCGAACGGGGGCTTCTCTTGCAATCCCACCCCCAAAGTCTCAGGTAAAGTCATCCCGTGTGGGTATGCACATGCAGGTGCCTTCGGAGCAGCCTCCTGGGGATGGAGGGTTGCTGCTCTGCCTGGAAATGGTGTTCCCGCTGGGCTGGATGTGCCTGTACGAGCTGGTGGCTCTGAAAAATGTCAGAAATGCCTCTAGACTTGGGCTGTTTTCTCTTGGGGCCCAGCAGCCTTTGTTCTGTTGGCTTTGGGGATGTCCCAGCGAGGTCTCCAGCCCAGGCCCCTCGGCCCTGGTGCCCAGTCAGTGCCAGCAGCGGCAGACAGGAAGAACAAAGCATCTCTTGCTCCCTTCCCATCTTCCATCTCGCCTCATTCGTCCCTCCCTGGTCCCGGTGAGGCAGGCGGGTCTCTAACACAGCATGTGACCACCCTGTTTCTCCTAACAGCTCCTCCCTTCAGGCCCTGCCTTTCCCCCTCTCCAGTTCCCGTGGTTTTAAGCATGTCTCTTTTTGTTTGGAAGCAGCTTCCTCCTCTTTCCGATCCGACAAGCCGTCCCGGGCCTCCGTCAGGAGTATCCGTGAGTTTCCTCCCTCCTCACTGCATGAAGTGTGACCATCTCTCCCCATCCCTCCTCGCTCCCCCTTCCGTGATGCTGCCGCTTGGAGCTGCTAATCCCTCTGTGCTGAGCCTGGCCGGCCGAACAGCTAAGCCGAGCTGAGCTGAGCCTCGAGCTAAGCCCCCAGTTAAACCAGCCACGCTATATTGGTATTTACCACCCCAAAGCCGGGGCCTTTGCTCACCCGGAGGGGCTGTAGCAGCTATCGTCAGACAGGCATGTCCTGCCTGAGGCCACAGGGAGCAGATGCTCTTCCACGAGGTACCAGACATCTCAAGGATCACCCCGTTCTCCTTACAAGCACCCAGCCTGGATCTCCCCCACTCCTGCTCATGCTGCCCACCCTGTACCCACTGCTGGAGGCTGGGGGGAGTGGGTAGAGCCTCGGCCCTTGTGCTCCCAGCAGGGCAGTGAGGAGCCTTGAGTGGCACGTGGGATGTCATGGGGTCCGTGGGTCAGCATTCCTGCTGAAGGAACGTGTTTGGGGTCCCGAGGCCAGGCTGGGTCTGTGGCTCAGAGCTGCTGCAGTGGGGAAAGCTCCTGGGGGGCAGGAGGACTCAAGGAGCAGGTGTGGGGAAGTGCTATGGTGGTGGGGCCAGCCTGGTGTTTGGGAAAAGTCATCTCAAAACCACAGACCCGCTTGGCTGCTGCTTGTGGTGTTTTCTGAGGTCTCTCCTAATGCCAAATCCGTCCTCACTGCGGATGTTGGCACCAGATGGTCTGGTGCTGTTCGTGCCATTCCCCTGCCCTGGGCGGAGGAGCTTTAGCAGGGAGGGAGGGGAACAGGGAGGAAAGTGGGGCCCCAGCAGACCCCGGGGGTCCCTTTTCAGTAGGATCCCTGCAGCTGCAAATCCCACTGGACATCCCCAAACGTTACTGTATGGACAGAGCCAGCAGCACCTTCCCCTGCCTCAAAAACATCCCCTGTGCAGTCAGGTCTCATGGAGCACAGAGGCGGGAAAGAGACTTTGGTTTTCCCCCCATTTTTGGGGGGGGTCTCACATGTAACACTGAGCTGCTGATTGATTCAAAGCCCTGTGCCCCGGGAGGCAGTCATCGTCCTCTCCCTCCCACCACCCTCAGGCTCGGGGTGACCCCTCTAAAGGGACCCCGGGTCCTCCTCCACCGCGCACTGATGTGGAGGAATGATGGGGTTTGTCTAACCCAGCGTAGGCTGGAGTTTAGCTTAGAGCAGGGGAAGTCCAGGCAGGAACACAGCACAGGGTGCTGGAGGCAGGGGTCTGCTGTGGGAGAAGCTCCTGAAGGATGTGGTAGAGCAAGATGGCAGAGGAACTAGTCAGCTAAAACCCAGCGAGGAGTTTAAGCCCGGGTAATGCTTTTCCATCGTGGGGGCAAAGCGAAGGGGCAGCTTCTCCCGGGCAGGGCAGAGCCAGGTGGTGAAACCTGCGCTCCAAGCCCCGGCTCTGGCAGAGCTGACAACCCCGTGCAGCGTCCGGGTCCGGCAGCAGGAACTGGGGGTCAAGGAGGGGGGTGTGGTGCGCAGAGGGTCCGGCTCATCTCTTCCCCCCCTGCCTCTCCCCACAGCCCCCCTGGACCAGCCCTGCTGCAAGGCTCTCTACGACTTTGAACCCGAAAACGATGGCGAGCTGGGCTTCAAGGAAGGCGACATCATCACCCTGACCAACCAGATCGACGAAAACTGGTACGAGGGCATGATCAACGGCCAGTCGGGCTTCTTCCCCCTCAACTACGTGGATGTGCTGGTCCCGCTACCTCAGTGAAACAGCATCGCGCCCGTCCCCACTCCGCTCGCGCGGGGCCGAGCCTCCATTCCGCCTCCATCCCGACTCGGGCCGTGTTTCCTCCGCGGCACTTCGGGGCGAGATCACCACAGGGAACAAGCCAGAAGGGTCGAACGGCCCCCCCCATGAATTTGGTTATTGGAATTTTTCTTTTTGTCTTTCTGGTGCTTGAACTTCGGTACTTTGCGCGCCCCGCCAGGTCCCCCCCGGCTGTACGATTGTCCCAGGCCTCTCCCTCTCCAGTTCTTGTCTTTCCTTTGGGTCAAGCATCCAGATGAGCCAGCTGGGAGAACTGGGACGTGTCCTTGGCGCAGCACGGGGAGACATGCAGCCCCCAGCCTCGCTGTGGGGCGCCTCCTTCACCCCCCACCCCATTGAACACTACCCTCCCTATGGCCCAACACCGCCACAGCACCCCGGCTCTCCCAGGGGGCTCAGGGGAGGGATGATGTGGCCCAGCAACACTACAACACCCGTCAAACACTAAGCCAGCGCTGCGGCGCGGGTGCTGAGCCCCACATGGGGCTCTGTGCTGTCCCTCCCTGCCCCAGAGGGACAGAGCAGGGGTGTCCCCTGCCTGCTCTGCCCCCTCCCCGCAGAGCTTGACTCCCACAGTGGTGGCTGCTCCCTTCTGCCCTTGATTTTAAGTATTTTAAGTCAGGTTGCTTCTGGACCTTGGGCTTTTCCTGCTCCAAACTCTACCGAGTCTGTCAGAGCTGGGGGATAATTTGGGGAGGGGTCCCGCTGCAGAGCAGAGCAGGTCGTGGCTCCTCTCCCTCGAAGGTTCTGCACTTGCTTCCCGCAGGGCTCACAGCTGCGGGGCTGGAGCTGGGCTGACCCTCACGTGCCTTCCCTGCATCCCCACCTCTGCCCCACAGCCCCCCTTGTGCTGGGGGGAGCAACGTGCCCCCCACCACCGGGTTTGGTGGGAAGAGGTATCAGCCATCTCACTGCCCCGAGTCTCCCCGCCTGTTCCTTATTGGGGGGGGGGTGGGCAGGATGGGGCCCAGCAGCGCTCACCCCATCTCTCACTCAACTCCCTGGTTTTCCTTGCTAGAAAAGTGGCCTCTTCCCCCCACCCCCCCACCTTGGCCAGGCTCCGGCACCTCTCCTCGGGGGGGCCGAGCCCCAGCTCCGCACCAGCCCCGTGGTCCCTGTCCCCGCTGCTCCCAGCTCCTGTTACAGTTCACAGCCCCTGTTCGATGGTTTTAGCTGTGCATGTCAGCGTGTGCCCCATCCCTGCGCTCTGTGCTCCGAGCGGGCTGACCGGTGACCCTGGTCGCAGGCAGGGGGGACATGGGACAGCTCCCCCTCGCTCCCAGCAGTGCAGGGAGCCCACGGAACCGGTGTCCTCGGTACTCTCGCCTCTGTCCCCTCCCTGGTGGGGATCGGGGTCACGTCCCAGGAATGCGGCTCCTGCTCAGGTGGATCGAAATGTGTTTTGTCAGCTGGGACAACTTGCTCAACCTTTGTTTTGGTTTTTTTTTTGTAATGGTTTCTCCTGGTTTTCAGGGGAAAAAAAGCCGACCCACAACTCTCGACTTGTATCTCTGAATGAAAGTATTAAATGTTTTCTTCTTTCTATCGGCTGCGTCCTCTGTGAGCGCGAGAGTGCTCTGGGGGGACCATGGAGGACTGGAGGAGCAGCACCAGATGAACATCCACCAGCTTCACCCCCAGAACCAGGCAGCTGGATGGTGCCTGCAGCCCACGAGGCCACCGGCACCGTCCCCCACCACAGCGCTGGCGAGATGTCCCCAAGGCCACGCTGGAACTGCTCTTTAATCAACTACCACGTCCACAAACAACTCACCACCACCACCACCACCGCCCTCCCTCCGCCGCTGCCCCAGGGCCAGCACCCGGGCAGCTCCCCCAGGGCAGGGCAGGAGCCGGCGGGGTCCCGGGACCCCTCGGGTAAGCTCCCTGGAGCTGTGGCCCCACAGCGCTGCCCCACGCTGGGTCTGGGTGAGCCCCTTGGGCTGGGGGGGCGCTGCCCAGCCATGCCAAGCCTTGGCTGCTGGGAAGGCACCTGGTCCGAGTCGAAGCGGGGGGGTCCCAGCCCCTCAGCTGCTGAGCTTGAGGAGGCTGTAGATCTGCTCCAGGATGTGGGTGAAGCTCTGGTCTTTGGGGGTGCGGGAGGCTAGAGAGCCCTGAGACAGGGACACAGCCCAGTTAAACCAGTGAGATGGCTGGAGCTAGGCCCCCTGCCCACCCAGCCCAGCAGAGGAAGCCCCCTCCTCACCTTCAGCTTGTCCAGGTAGGTCTGATCCTGACTCCACAGCTCCTGGAACTTCACCAGGTCAGGGGCTCCCTTATAAAACTCCACCAGCAGCGTCTGGGGTAGGGGGAGAGAGGGGCTGAAGGCACCAGGGCTGCCCTGGGGGTCGGGCACGCGGCCCCCTCAGCCCTGCGGCACCGAGACCTTGGCAGCGATGGAGAAGACTGTCCCCATCACCGGGGCTAACGGCAGGACGGGGATGGGTGGGGGAGGCCCAGCCAGCCCCCCATGGGGTCGGGCAGTTCTGCTTGCTGGGGAGGACGGGGTTTTTGGGGCGCCCGCCCCAGGCTCACCATCTCCTGCAGGACATCGTTGGTGAGGAAACCATCCTGGATATAGGCCACCTCCACCTCCATGGGGATGCCGTAGTCGTTGGGCCGTTGCTGGAGGATGGGGGAGCAGAGGGGGGGGGTCACCCCCATCCCAAATGCCCCCCTGCCATGGTGGGGCTGGCAACCACTTACCTCCGGCGGCGGCATCACCCAGAAGGGCGCAATTGTGGACTCCACGCCAGGGTTGCCATGGTAGTAGGGTCCTGGGGTGGAGGGGACAGAGATGGGGGTGACACCGGGGGGGGTGGCAGCAACCCCCGCACCCCCAGACTGGGCGCTTACCGCAGATGAGGGCCAGGCAGGGCTGGAAGCCGTTGCCGCTGCCCTGCAGCTTGAGCTGATAATCCATCTGCGCGTCGATGTCGTGCAGGGAGGGCAGCGCGGGGCCGAAGGGGTGGCTGTGGTACCACCCCACCAGCGACAGCCCCCGCAGGAACAGGCTCTGGCAGATCTGAGACGGGCCCACTCTGTGGGTCCGGGTCCCCTGGGTCCCCCCAGGACGCCCCCCGACCCATCCCCAGGGCTGGTTTACCTCCTCCTCCACGGCACCGGCGGCTTCGGCATCACCCAGGCGGGTCCGGCACGGGAAGGCGCGAAGCACCGTCAGCACTGGGAGGGGGGCACAGGGACGGGTGGCTCTGCCGGGGGCTGGCGGGGGGTCACCCACCCACCACCCACCCCTCTACCTACGCTGTGTGTTGGTGTCCCACCGCCCACCCAGGTAGCCCACCACTTCGCTGCGCGTCAGGTGGCTGTGGAAATCCTAAAGGAAAAGGTTAAAAACAAGAGTTTGACCCCAAAATGGCACGGAGGACACCCCTCCCCGCCCCTGCGGGTGTCCCCAGCGCCGTCAGACACGTCCCAGCCCGGGGTGGGGGCGCACCAGGAGCAGGAGGACGTTGCTAGAGATGGCCACGTTGAAGGGCTGGAACTTGTTGATGGCAGCGAAGGGCATCACCTCCACCAGCGTCTGGGGGTTCCTGGAAGAGCCGCAGCCCCGCTGCCACCGCCGGCCCCCCCAGCACCCATGGGGCCGGCAGTGGCACCTGTGGGGCTCGGGTCCCTGTCACCCCCTACCTGGCCGAGTCGCGGGTGCCCAGGGTGCAGTAGCGGACTGGCACCTGGGGTTTGCTCTCCAGCCTTTTCCCCGAGGGACCGTGATCTGTGAAGCACAACGCCCCGTCACCGCTGCCGGGCTGCCCAGGGTCCCCCGGGACCCCCGTGTCCCCTTACCCGTCCCCGCCGGCTCCGCCAGGCTCTTGCACTGCTGCTTCTTGCTCCTCTCCTCCGGTTTTTTGGCAGCCACTGGCTCTGGCACGGGCGCCCGACCTTCCCTCGCCACCTCCTCCTCTTCATCCTCGGGCATCTCCTCCTCCTCGCCCTCGCTGGCCAGGCTCTGTGGGCAGCATAGGGCTGGCACCCACCCCACCAACCACCCCGGGAGGCACCAAAGGGTCCCGGCGGGGACACCCACCTCCTCGGCGGGCGGCACGTTGGGCTGGTGCTTGCGCAGCCAAGCGGCTTTGTACTGGTCCAGCTTCTGGCCCTTGTAGCGGACGGACGCCCAGCCGCACCCCGACTTCTTGGCGGGGTTCACCAGGCGCTTGCAGTGGGTGGCCCAGGCGCTGGGCGAGTTGAAGACCTGCCCTGTCTCCTGCCAGGTGATGGTCCCATCTGCCCCCAGGTCCCCCACGAACTTCTTGCCCTGGGGAGCGCGGGGTGAGCCAGGGAGGCGCCCGCCGCTCCCCTGGCCCCCCGTCCTCGTCCCCGTCCCCTGTCCCCGCGCCGGCCGGGCTCACCAGGTAGTAGATGGAGAGGACGCCGCGGGCCGGCTCGAGGAGCCCGTCGCGGAGCAGGACGCGGAGGGTGATGCCGCGGCGGGTGAGCACGGCCCCCCGGGTGCCCCCCGCCGCCTTCGCCCCGCTCCCGGCCTCCGGCTCGGCCTCCGCCTCGTCCAGCCCCGGCTCCAGCTCGTCCTCGTCCTCCTCCAGGCACTCGTCTCCGCCGGGGGAGGCGGCCGCCAGCGCTGCGGGATGGGACACGCCATGGGGGTTCCTCCCCGGGGGGCAGCACCCCCGGCCCTGTCCCCCAAGAGCACCCTTGGGTGCCCTGCCTTGAGTCTGCCTATGGGCGAGGACATGGGGACGTGGCGATGGGGACACGGGGACACAAGCACGCAGGGACATAGGAAGAGGGGACCCAGGGCCAGGGCCGGGGGGACCCAGGGCCAGGATGGGGGACACCGACAGGGGGAGATGCAGGGGTGTGGGGAGACAGGGACACGGTGGTAGAGGACACGGGGACACGGGGACATGGCTGGGGGACAGGGGGATACGGTTGGGGGACACGGGGACAGAGGGACACGGGGACAGAGGGACACGGGGATACAGGGACATGGGGACACGAGGACACGGGGACACGGGGACGCGGGGACGCGGCTCTCCTGGCCCAGCAGGTCCCCGGAGCCTGGCACGGCCCCTGGTCCCCGCGCTGGTCCGGCCCCACGGGTGTCCGCGGGCTGTCCCCATCCCCGCCCCCACGAGGGTCGTGTCTGTCCACCCCCCCCCCGCCGCGGTGGCGACCGGCCGCGCGCACCGAGGGTCCCGCGTGTCCGTGCACCCGCGGGTGCGTGTGCGCACGCGCAGGTGACACACGCGCGAGCACGGAGGGGACAAGGGGGGAGGTGGGTGCGCACATGCAGGTGCATGCGTGCGCGCGTGCACGGTGCGTGTGCGCGTGTGTCCCCGGTCGGTGCGGGCGTGCCTGGTGGCCGGTGCGTGCCCGGTGCGTGCCCCGGGGCCCAGCGCGTGCCCGGCGCGCTCCCGCCGGTACCTGCCATGCTCCGCTCCCGCCGCTCCCGCCTCCCCCGGTGCGCGCGGCGGCGGCGGCGGCGCCACGTGATGGGGCGGCCCCGCGCGCCCCGCCCCTCCCGGGGAGGCGGTGGGGGGGACACCGGCACCGGCGGGGGGGACGACGGGAACCTGCTGCGGGGAGGGTGGGGGGGGACGGATAGCCCCGCACCGGCAAGAGACACGGGGACACCGGGGCCCTGATTACCCCCCCGCCCCGCCGCCCCGGGGCCGCCCGCCCGCTGCCCTTCGGCCCGGCCCGGGGCGGGGCTGCCCGGTGCCCGCAGCCCGGGAGGGACCGGCCCGGCCAGGCCCGGCGGCACCTGCGGCTGCTGCAGCCGCGGCGGGGCGGGGATGGCCCGGCCGGTGCCACCGCCCAGGTGGGACCGACCCCGGCCCCGGCCCCCGGCCCCGGCCCCCGGCCCCCGGCGCAGCTACGAGGGCTTCGTGGAGGAGCGGGAGCCGCGGGACCGGGTGGGCCGGGACCTCCCGGGACCAACACCGGCACCCCTGGACCGATCCCTGCCACCCCGGGACCGAGCCCGGCACCCCCTGGCAGTCACCCCCGGGACCGACCCCCGCAGTCCCTCTCCGGTGCGTCCCTCGCGAAGCCCGGTGCCCGTGCCCGCTGGCGGAGCTAAGCCCCGTCCCGCCCCGCCAAGCTCCCGGAGGGTCTGGGTCGGGCTGCGGGGGCCGCCGGGACTGCGGGGTACGGGGGAACCCTCCTGGCAGGACCCCCGGGACTGAGCCCCCGCCGTGCGCTGGCCCGGCCAGGACCCTTGAGACTCCCCCGGGGAATCCCACACCCCCGGGTCCCCCCGAGCCACCGCCGCTCCAGCAGTCGGGTGGAACGGGGCTGGGCGGGGGTCTCCATCCTCTCTGGGGACCAGGGTGGCTCGGGTGGCACGGCTGGGGGTGGCCCGATGGGGCTGGGGGTGCCAGGGCAGGGCTGTCCCCAACTGCTTCTTCGAGGTGACGCGCCCCGAGGCTGAGCAGCTGCCGGAGCGGAGCGGAGCGCGGCCGGGGGGACATGGGTGGCATCATGGCACAAGGTCCCCACGGGAGACGTGTCCCCCCAGGGTGAGGGTCCCCTTGGCGGTGGGTGCCCGTGGGAGGGGTGGCAGCCCCCGCTGTGCTGCTGAAGCACAGGGTGAACTGGGTGGACTGGGGCCACCTCATCGACGTGGACACCCCGGTGTGTGACGTGGGACAGAGCTGGGCTGGTTCTGGGGACGAGGACCCCCCCCATGAGCCTCTGGGATGGGCCTCGCAAGGGCTGGGACCCCCCCAGCTAGGATTGAAGGGACAGGGACCTCCAGCACTTGGGGCCTGGAACCCCCTCTGAGGGCTGGGACACCCCTAAGGAACCGGGACCCTTCCAGGGCGCAGGAGCAGTGGGCAGGGAATGGGGGACTATGGCGGGGGGACCCATGGGGAGGGGGGCCCAAGTGACCCCGCATGTGTCCCCTCCCCGCAGCATCGCTGCTCCTCACTGGTGGGGCTGGTGAGGCACTTCATGGAGAGCAGCAAGGGCAGCCTGCGGCCCCCACGCCGGGGGTACAGCCCACAGCTCTGTGGGCGTGGGGGGCTCAGGGGGGTCTGGGGGGTCTTTTGGAGGAATGTTGGGAGCAGTTTTGCGTGGCTGGGGTGGGTGGTGGAGAGTATCTGGGGGTCTTTGGGGGGCTTGGGGGCTTGCTGGAGAGCTCGTTCTGCTCTAGTTTGGTGTGAGCCCACCCTGAAACCCCATCCCTCCGGCCTCAGTGCACTGAAGCGTCTCAGAGCCCCCATCACCCTGCACTGCAGCCCCCGAGGAGGCCCAGAGGACCCCCCCTCGCTTGGGGCCATGCCAGAGGAGCAGATCTACAGGAACAGCAGGGTGAGCCTGGCTGGGCTTGGGGAAACTGAGGCAAGGCGGGGAGGGCACCCCCATGGTGACTACTGCCTGTCTCCGTAGGTGAGCGAGACCCCCAGGTGCCACCTCACATAAAGACACTCAGCCCCATCCCGGCTCCCTGCTCTGCAGAGGTGGCACCAGGACACACCCCCCAAAAAAAAAACCCTTCCCCACCTGGGTCTGGTGGCACCCAGCGCCCTGTGCCCCAGCCATTCCCGTGTCACACCTACATCCCAGTTTATTCTTCAGGCCAGAAGCAGCTCTCGACAGTGAGGGACGACGTGCCCAGCCTGGTGCCAGCGATGGGGCGGAGGGGTGGGGGGGGTGGCAGGGTAGAGGGAGGGTCAGCTGGCGGGGCCGTGGGTGCTGGTGCACCCCAGCTCTGGGGGCTGGCACAGCCCAGCCAGTGCAGCGCAATGGAGGGGGTGTGGGGCGGGGAGGGGGTAGGGGTACATTCAGTGCTCTCGCCTGGGGGGTGCCCGCGGTAGGGGGGGCACAGCGCTAGGGCAGGCTGGCGTTGGAGCTGCTGGCTGTGCTGTTGCGTTTCTGGAGGCATTTCACGGCGCTGGGCACCTGCAAGCCCGAGGAGACGTGGAAGCTGCCGCACCAGACCTGCGGGCACAGGAGAGTGGCTGGGCTGGGCGGTGGGGGGGGCTGGCATGGGGCTGGGGGGCCTGAACCCCACCGCTGGCAGCCCCTGAGGAGGTGCCCAGCCCTGCCCGCCCCTTACCGTGAAGGCAGGCAACACTGGCTGTGTGAACTTGGCCTTGAAGGTGTGGAGCAGCTGCTTGGTCCTGGCATTGTAGAAGGACAGGAACCCTGTGGGCACGGGGTATGGGGGGTCACAGCTGGGCACAGAGTTTGCTGACCTCCAGCACAGTGTCCACGGTGGTGGCAGTGCCCATGGTGGACACGCTGGTGCCCATGATAGTGGCGATGTCCATGGTGGACATACTGGTGCCCATGGTGATGACAGTGCCCATGGTGATGACACTGCCCATGGCGGACACACTGGTGTCTGCGGTGGTGGTGATGTCCACGGTGAACACACTGGTGCCCACGGTGGTGGCAATGCCCATGCTGGACATGCTGGTGCCTAGGGTGGTGGTGGTCCCTACACCTACCCACCCCATCCCACACCCACCTTCATGGAAGTTGCAGTAGACGCCGATGCAGTCGGGCACGGGCACGTCCAGCACCTTGGCCTTGTTGGCGTGCTTGGCGCTGAAGCTGACCTGCAGCCAGTTGTTGAGGTGGAGGCACCAGGAGGCCGAGGTCTTGCCCAGCTGGTCAAATTTGCCCAGGCTGCGATACGCCACCCCCACGCCGAAAGCTTTGCTGTCCCGGTCATACCGCACCTCCCAGTAGTGGTCATCGCCATCGATCAGCGTGTCCCCTGTGGGCACGGGGCACGGCTCTGCCTGCTGCACCCATGGGGTGCCCTGTCCTGTCCCCAGCCCCACCAGGTCCCTCTGGGTGCTCCATGCCCACCTACATCACCCCCTGTTCCCTCAGGGCCACCCTCTCCCTTCCGTGTCCTCACCCTCACCCGCACACCTGGGTCCCCACCAGCACCCACTGGGTGCCCCTCGCTCTCACCCAGCACCGTGTAGGACTCAGCGGTGAAGCGATCTCTGCCCCCGCGCCCTGAGGGCATCCTCTTGGGTGACTGCACCGCCCTAGGACAGATGGACACCGGCAAGGAGGGGTGAGTTGGTGTTACCCAGTGAGGGGGACAACGCCAGGGTGATGAGGGGGTGACGCTACCTGGCCGGCGAGTTGGCAGGCGAGGCCGTCCGGCCCTTGCCATCCTTCTCGCGCGCCTTGACGTCCTGCACCTTGCCCCCCGTCGCGTCCCACTCCACGCTGAGCTCCTCCACACGCAGGTTCTGGTGGCACGTGCTGGCATCCAGCCGAAACATAAACGCTGGGGACAGCCACTGTCAGCACCTGTCACCCTCCCACGCCTGGCACCGAGGGGTCGTGGACCCCAGGCACGCTTGGGAAGGGGCAGCATGGGTGGCACAAGGAGTGATGGGCACCCTGCCACCTTCCTGGTACCCACCTCTTGTCTCCAAAGTCACCGGCTCGGAGAACTCGCCTGCCACAGCCTTGTTACATGCCCGTACCCGAAAATTCATGTACTTCATGTCAAACTTCAGCCCTGCGGGCATAGCAGGGTCACAAAGTGGGGCACAGGAGGGGCACTGTGACCTCCATGTCCCCCGCAAAGCCTGGCACTGCCACCCACCCCCCCTGGGACAGCCCCAGGCCCCTGGGACCCACGATGCCTGCTCCTGGCCTGGCACATTTGGGGCCAGTTGTGCCCCTGGGCCCTCACCGGAGAGAGTGTACTCGGTGCCCTTGATGCCCTCGACCACCATCCAGGGCTGGTCCTCCTTGGCACGGGGCGGCCCCTCGAAGTTGGTCCGCCGGTACTCCAGTACGTAGTGGTCGATCTTGCTGTCCTCATCGGGCATCCTCCAGGCCAGTGTCACACAGTTATCAGCCACCAGTGACTCCGCCAGGTCGATCTCCGGGGTGCTGGGCACTGCCCGCAGGAGCAGCCGTGCCAGTGGCTCCCCCCCCACTGCAGCTCTGGGCACCCCCAGGTCCCAGGAGCTCAGCACCTCAGAGACCCTGGGCATGGCACCCACCGGACCCATGGGTACAGCACCCTGGGGACCCCATGGATGGCATCACAGAGCCTGGCACCCATAGCACCCCTAGGCCCAGCACCCAACCCTCATCCCTCCATCCCTGGCACCTTTTCACCCCTCTGGAGCAGGTACCACAGGGTGCCCAAGCCCTGGCACCACCCCCCAGCTCCTCACCCCATCCCCTAGCACCCAGCAGACCCCTTAAACCCTGGACCCCCATCCTTGCGCTGTCCCCTTGCCAAGCTGACACAGCCCTTAGTGCCCCCAGTGCTGCCCTTCCCTTGCACCAGGAGAAACCCGCCCGCTGTGCCCTGTCTCCTGGTGTCCCTGCTGCCCGCGGGCAGTACCTGGCAGGAAGGCGAGGGCCTGGAGCAGGCGACGTTCCTGGGCGAAATCCACCATCAAGTGGCTCATGTTGTCGCTCACCTTGGCCTTGAGCGAGAGGCGGAAGGCGGGTGCCATCGTCACGCTGCGTGGGAGGACACAGTGGGGGACAAGGGTCAGTGGGGCCGGGAGCCAGACACCCACCCAGCCCTGCCTGCTCACCCCCTGCCCTGCGTGGCTGTGGGGAGGGTGGGCAGAGCCACCCCAGCACCCCTGGGGCCACCCGCCCTGGGGCCCTGGCTGGGAGGAGGGTGGGACTGGGGGGCCTGGGGGTGCCGTACCTATCCTTGATCTGTTTGGCAGCCTTGTGAGCGCGGATGGAAAGAGGAGGAAGAAAAAACAAGCAGGTGAGACAGCAGTGCCAGGAGCCAGCGCGGTTACAGCGTGCCCAGATCCCCGCGCCAGTGCCAGCGGGGCAGAGCGTTCCCATGCCCCTGCCGTGGTACCCAGCGTCTCAGCATCCCCGCAGCGGTACCCCACAGCACAGCATCCCCTACGCCTGCTAGTGCCCCCCGTGCCCCTCGGGAGAAAGGGGGCACCAGGCAGCTCTGGGATCACCCCAGGGCGGGTCTCCGTGCTCCCATCCAGCCCCACAGCGGGCACAGCCAGCCCAGCATTGCCCCAGTGCCCAGCACAGAGAGAAAGGAGGGTGCCCGCCCAGGGTGAGCGCAGCCTCAGGGTGGCACTGACTGGACGGCAAGGGGGGGTCAGGATGCCCCCAGCATGGGGGGCAGCTGGACAGGGACACCCCCCATGCTGGTGAGGACCCACCTGGGCGAAGTCGTGGTGGTTGGCTGTCCCCAGGGCCTGGTTGGCCGCCTCTAGCAGCTCCTCCGAGCTCTCCAGGGCCTTGGCACATGCTGCCAGCTGGGCCTGGCGTGGGGAGGGGAGAGGGGCAGCTGTGGGCGAGGGTGCCCCTGGGTGCGGGGGCACGCAGGGTGGGTGCTGACCTGCAGCTCGTAGGTGCGGCTGGCGCGGTCCTGCTTGATCTTCATCAGCATCTGGTCCTTCAGCTCGTCCAGCAGCGCGTACAGCGACTGGAACTCGCTCTCCAGGTCCTCCTGCGCCCGCGATGAGTTGGCCTGGCCACAACGCCCAGGCTGTCAGTGGGTGCCACCCCACCCAGTTGTGGGGATGGGGGTCCCCAGGGGGAGGGCGGGGCAGAGGGGGGGGGTCCCCAGTACCTCCACATTCTGCATCATCTGTTTGAGGGAGTAGATGAAGTTCTGGATCTCCTCATTCTTCACGGCCAGGGTAGTGATGATCTTCCGCAGAGCCTCCTGCCCGGCCCCCCCGCCCCGCGGTCAGCACCCTCTGGCTCCCCGGGTCCCCGTCCCCAGCTGTGCCAGGCACCGCGGCCACCCAGCACCGGGGCTCCGCCGGCATGGCGGGAGCCGGATGACTTGGCAAGAGTGGCGAGGGGAGAGAGAGCAGCGAGGGCGGACAGCCCCGCTCCCCACCTGCACCCCTCCATCCCTCCCTCCTCCATCCCTCCCTCCTTTGCCATCCTTAACCCCTGCATCCCTCCCTCCTCCACACCTCTGTCCGCCCTTCCTCCACCTCTCCAACCCCTCTTCCTCCATCACTCCATCCCTCCCTCCCCTCTTCCTCCATCCCTCCTTCACCAACCCTCTGTTCCTCCTTCCTCCAGCCCCTCTTCCTCCATCCCCGCTCCCTCCTTCCTCCATCTCCTCGTTCTTCCTCCCACCCTCCTCCCTGCCTCCTTCCCCTCTCTCTCCCTCCTTCCTCCATCTCTCCATCCTCTCTTCCTCCCTCCTTCCCTCCCTCCTTTCTCCATCCCTCCATCTCTCCCCCCTTCACCCCGTCCCTCGCCCCCCTCCCTCGTCCCCGGCCCAGCCCGGCCCCACCTGGTCGCCCATACCGGGCCGGCCCCGCCGCCCGCTCGGCCCCGCCGACACCAACAAAGGGGGAGCGGCGACCCCCGCCCCGCCCCGCCCCTCCCGCCGCGGGGCACCACGGGAAGCGTAGTCCGGGGACCCGTCCGGGCCTGGGTCGCGCCGCCGCCCCGCGGCATGCTGGGAGATGTAGTCCAGGGGGGGCTGAGCCCCACCCCCGGCTGGGGACCCCCCACCCCAAGGCAGGGGCACCCCTGAGACCCGCCCCGGGACGGGGCACAGCAGCCGCAGGGGTGCAGGGTGGGGGGTACTGCCGGGCTGGGGTGGGGGTCTCCCGGTATGGAACCCCCACCCTCCCAGTACAGGACCCCAGCCCTCCCAGTATGGGACCCCCACCTTCACCAGTATGGGACCCCCTCCCTCCCAGCTCTCTCCGTGTCGCCGTGCTGGGTCTCCCAGCCCGCTCTGGGGTCAGGAGCTGTCCCCCTCCTCGGGGGTCCCAGCATGGCCCCCGGGTGGTCTCCCCACGGGGGGCGGGGCAGGCTGGGGGCAGGTCAGGACCCCTCGCCCAGGGTGGGGGCCCGAGGGGGGACGCTCCGGCCGGTGTCCCCATCCCTGTCCCCAGCACCACCCCTTGTCCCCACCCCTGACCCCATCCCCTGCCCCGGTCCCCGGTCGCGGTCCCTGTCCCCCTCCCCTGGCCCACGCAGCGCGGTGGCAGGAAGCGGCAGCAGGAAGCGGCGGCCTCACGACGAGCCATCCCGGGGTGCCGAGGGGCCGGGAGGCTTCGGGGCCGGCAGCGCTTTGGGGACGAGGACAGCCTGGGGACAGGGACCCCTCGGGGACGCGGCCCCTCGGACCGGGGTGGCCAGGCTGGCGCTGGCGCGGGGATGTGGAGGCTCGGGCTCCTCATGCCCCTCCTTGGCGGTGAGTGGGGGGACAGGGCTGGCCGGGGCGGGGGGACCCTGGGAGGTGGCACCCCCGAGGGGGTGATGGGGTGGGGACAGAGCAGACAGCGCCTGGGACGCTGTGGGTGGGCCGTGGGGTTGGGGACAGGCTGTTCGGGGGGCCCTGAGGGGGGCCCTGAGTGATGGCCGGGACCAGGCTGGGGGGTCTGCTGGGGACATCTGTCCTGAGGGGGGACTGGGGAGGGGTTGGGGACACAGAGGGAGGGACAGACACGGGGACAGGCTGGGGACGGGTGGATGGATGGCGGGGGGTGACATGGCTGTGGTGGGGGGCGCCAGCCCCCCCCCGCCCAGTGACCTGAGTGCTGCTCCCGGCAGGGTGGTCCCTGCAGGTGACCCAGGACCCGGACGAGGTGCGAGTGACGGCGGGTGACGAGGTGGCCCTGGGCTGTCGAGTGCTGGTGGCCGAGCCCTGGGACCTGCTGCGGCTGGAATGGGTGAAGGCCGCGGGCAGCGGGGCGCTGTGTGCCACCCGTGTGCACCCCGCCGCCCCGAACCCCCCGGCCCCCTGCAGCCCCCACACCCCCCGGCTCCGCCTGGCCTGGGACCCCCCCTGGGCCACCCTCAGCCTCCGCCGGGTGCAGGGGGACGACGCCGGGCGCTACCTCTGCCAGGTCACCCTCGAGATCCCCCACCATGCCCAGGCCACCGGCAACGGCACCCTGCTCAACGTCACCGCAGGTACCCGGGGGGGGAGGCTTGCATTGGGGGGGGGCTTAGTGGGGTCCCTGGGACACGGCGGCATGGCTGAAGGGGTCCCTGGGAGGTGGCATCACCGAGGGGGTTGATGGGGTCCCTGGAGGGCGATGCCCAGAGGGTTCAGGGTGGCCACAGTGAAGAGGGATGGACACAGGGACAGGGATGGGGACAGGGACAGGGATGGGGACAGGGACAGGGATGGGGACAGGGCCCCCCGCGACCGCTTTCCCCTCTCCAGCAGTGGCTGATGCAGGACATCAGGAGGGTAAGTGTTGTTCCCGCTGTCCCCTCCACCCCCGGGTGCCAGCGGTGCCAAGGTGGTGGCCCCAGCTGAGTGTGCTCGCAGGGCCGGCATGGGGGCTGACGTGGGGGCTGGCAGGAGCCCTGGGGGGCACAGCCCTGCTCGTGGGGCTGGCCCTCCTTGCCCACCGGTGCTGGCGCAGGAACTCAGGTAACCCCGTCCCCAAATCCCCCGTCCCCAAACCCCCCGTCCCCATTTGCCCCTGTGCTCATCCTGCTCCAGGCCCAAATACCCCCATGCCCCCTCCAATACCCCTGTGCCCACCTACCTCTATACCCTGCCCATGCCCAAATACCCCCAAGCACCTCTGCCCCCCCCACGTGCCCACCCGCCCCACGTACCCCTGTGCCCGTACACCCACCCACTCATTGGGTCTCACCCCAGGCACCTCTCAGGGCTGAGGGCACCCAGTGGGTCCCCCGGGGGGTCCCCTGGCTGTGCCAGCCACTGTGCTGTGTCTCGGGGGGGATCATGCCCAGCCCTGCACCCCCCAACACCCACTGCCTTCCCCCCCCAGACGAGACCATCTACCAGAACGTGCTGCCCCACTCGGCGCAGACCCCCAGGAACCAGCTGCTGTCCCCCATGGTGATGGAGAAGTGCCCGTCCCAGGAGGGGCCGCAGTGGGCACGGGGTCCCGCCACTGCCCCCCGGCCCTGAGAGGATCCGTGCCCCGTGAGCCACCAGTGACTGGCCAGGCCAGGTCACCCCCTCCGCAAGCTCTGTCTTTCCTCAGAACCCCCCTCAAAAAAAGCTGGTTTGCAGCATCCTGTCACCTCACTCACTGTCTTCCGTGTGGCACCCACAGCACCCACCCCACGGCACCCAGTGCCCCCCCGGAGCACCCAGTAGGGCCTGTTGAGTGTGGACAGCTCATGGCTGGTTCCTGCCCACCCGCCCCGTTTCAGGGAAGCTGCTCTGCGGTCCCATGTCCTCGTTTCACTCCGACGTGGGATGACTGCGCTGACCACACAGGAGGCACCTGCTCTCCCTGGCACGGACCCCCCCGGGGGGTGCCAGCACCATCAGCCCCCCTCCACCATGCAGGCGAGCTTGTATGTGGTTGATGGCGGGTGACTCCAGGCAGTGTCACCACCACACTTTGTCCCCAAGTGCTATGGTGATGGGGGGGCTGCATCCAGACACCCCCTCAACCCCTGGGCTCCTGGAGGGGTGGTGGGCTCAGGTGCAAGGGCACGAGCCTACGTGGTGGGACCAGGACTGGACCAGTGGCAGGGCCACCATGCCTTGCCCCGCAGGCACCATAGAGTTGAGCCCCCAGAGGGACCAGAGTGTCACCATGCCCATGTGTCACAGAGCACCAAGTGGACCAGGGCTGCACGTCAGCTTTTAATGGGGGGGTTTCGCTGTGGGACCAGGGTGGAGGCACAGCCAGGGGGTCCCCGGCAGCGCTGGGCTCACAGGGGCTGCACGGCTACAGGGTAGAGCAGGGAGAGGTGCCGGGCGCCACGGACGGGCAGCGCCCGAGCCGTGTAGTGCCGCACGGCCTCGGGCACCGAGGGGAAGGCAGCTCCGGCACGGCCCAGCATGAAGTGCTGCTCCCGCGTCCGTGTGAGCTTCACGTGCACAAAGCCGTGGCTGCTCCTGCGGGTGGGGAGGGGAAACTGAGGCACAAGAGAACATGCAAAACCACACCAGCACATGGACACAAGCACCACGCTCTCAGCTCAGCCCCTCTGCCCACCATACCCGGGGCTGTCCCCATGTCCCACCCCGTGCTCACCTGAGCGAAAGCGAGTAGTCGTCAGGGCTGGTCTCACAGTCCCGCACCAGGAAGCTGCCCTCGCGGCACAGTGCCAGCAGCGTCTCAGCACCCGCCCGCCCGATGGGGCCGTGGTACCACCTGTGTGACGGCATGTGTCACCCGGGCACACGGTACCGCGGTACGTGGCACTGGGGCCCCAGGACCATCTGCACGGTGGGGCACCCTCCATGCCATGGGGCACCGTCCCCACTGCTTGGACCCATCAGCTGAGTGGGGCACCCTCTGCAGCATGAGGACCCACCCACCCCAGAGGTGGACCAGAGGGACCAGAGGGACCTGTTTGTGCCATGGGGACCTTCCACATCAAGGAGAGCAACTACGGCATGGGGCACCCATCCACGGCACAGGGCATAGGGCACCTCTATGCCACGGGGACCTACCCATGCCATGGGACACCCAACCACACCATGAGGCACCCTGCACTCCAGAGGGACCCACCCATGCCATGGGGCACCCAACCACGTCAAAGGGACCCATCCGTGCCATGGGGACCTTCCGTACCATGGGGACCCATCTGTGGGGGACCCTCCACCCTAGAGGGCTACCTCCATGCCGCGATGGGTGACTGGGATGTTGATGCCGCCCTGCGGAGGTGGGATCCCCCCCAAACTCACGCTTGCTTCTCCAGGGGCAGCGAGGTGTCCACGTGCCTGGGGCTGGGGGGACAGCCCGGCCTCGTGCCCGGGCTGGGCCGTGGGGGCCGTGGCAGCTGCCGGGACAGGCTGGGGGAGCGCTCGGGGCTCTCAAACTGCACTGCGGGGGCAAAAGGGAAGGGGTGTCACCCCACTGCGGGGTCCCAGCACCCCCGCCTGCTGCTGGGGGGGCAGTGATGGACATCACTGCATCACTGGCGTCTCAGTGACGGACCACAAAGGAACGTCCCAGATGGCCCCACCACGGCTCTGCTTTGCCACGGTCTCCCATTGCCCCCAAGGAGTGGGATCCATGGGTGCTGGAGGAGGTGGGGCTGGGGGACCCCAGGGTGGTACCCATGGGTGCTGAGACACCCCGTGGTGGCACCCAGCACCCCAGGATGCTGTCACCTGCGAACGCCCGCGAGATGTGATCCTTCTTCCACTCCCAGGGCTGGTCATACTCGTCGGCCGGGCGCTCGTCGTCGCGGGGCAGGCGGCTCTCGCGGGCGGGGGGCACCCCGGCGCCCTCCCCCGCCGTCTCCCACTCCTCATAGGGGGTGTCGTACAGTTGGGGTCCGCGCCGCGGCCTCGCCCGACGGCCCTCGCCCTGCCGCGAGCACCCTGGGGACAGGCGGGGCTGGGTGTCACCGCAGGGCTGGGATGGGTGGGAGGCACCCTGGCAGTGGGACCCCCGGTGGGTGCTGGGGGGTGTCCCCAGGCTGTCACCCACCTGCGGCCTCGCCGGGCTCCTCGCAGCTGCCCTCGGGCACCGGGTCCTGCTCCCCCTCGAAGGGCTCTGAGTACTCGCTCTCGCCGGGGCCCTGTGAGTGGGTGCCCGGGGTGGGACGGGACCCCCGCTACGCCCCCCCCTCCAGGTGCCCGGTCCCTGGTTCGCTCCCCGGGTCCCTGCGGGCTCCCCCCGGTCCCTGCCACGGGTGTCCCCAGCGCTTCCCTCGCTCCCTCCCACCCGGTCCCTTTGTCCCCCGACCCCCTTCCCCCTCTCCCAGTGACTCTGCCGCCCCCAGCCCTCCCCCCAGTTCCCTCTCCTGGTGCACCCCGAGTGCCCCCCGCGTACCCCCCGACCCCTCGGCTCTCCCCGGTTCCGGTGGCCTGTCCCCTCCGGTACCACCGGTCCTTCTCCCCGGCCCCTCTCTGTCCCCACCCCACATTTCCCATCTACCCCCCCCCCACCCCAAATACCCCCCGGATCCCCGGTCCTTGCTCCCCAGCCGCCCCCCCGCTCTCTCCCGTTGCCCCACTCACACCTCTCCCGTTCCCCCCGGTTCTCCCCGGTACTCCCGGTGCCTCCCAGCGCTGCCGGTGCCCCCCCGGTTCCTCTCCCCAGCCTCCCCCTCCCCACTCCACTGCAGCCCCTGGTCCCTTCGCCGCCCTCCCCGGTGCCCGCGCTTCCCTCTGGGCCGTGCCCCGCCGCCCCCCCGCTCCCCTCCCGGTGCCCCCCGGTGTTCCCCGGTACCCCCCGCTCCTACCTGCTCCGGCCGGCGGGGCCCTGCGCCCCCCACCCGCACCAGCCGGTGCCGAGGGGAGGCAGAGGGGCCGCGCAGGGCAGGGCCGGGGAGGGCGGTGGGGGGTTGGACCCCGCTCCCGGTGCCGGTACCGGTGGGACGGCGCTCGCCGCCGCTGTAGTCGGGCTGGGGCGGGCGGGGTGGGGAACGCCGAGCCCCACGGCCCAGGTACTCCCGGAGCCACTTGGCCATAGCGGGGCCGCCCCGCACCGGGACCGCGCCGGGACCCCCCCGCCGCCGCCGCCGCCGCCGCCGCCGCCGGGAGCCGCTTTGTGTCGCCGCCGCGCGCGGCGCGGACCGGAGCCCCCGGCCCACCCCCGCCCCGCTCCCGCCTCGCCAGGGGGGCACCGGCACGGGGGGGCGAGACCAGCGGCTGGGGGCGACAAGAAGGACACACCGGGAGGGGAAGGCAGGCGGTGACCGAGCCCCCCGGGTGGCACCGGGACGGCCCCGCCGTGTGACAGTGGGAGATGGGGGGGGGGGGGTCACCGGGAGCACGGACACCGGTGGGTGGCACAGCGGCTATGGAACCGCCCCCCCGCCAGGCTCCTCGGGTCTCCCGGGGGTGCCCCGGGGTGGGTCGGGACACAGCGGAGAGCCGAGCCCGGGGGTTGAGGTGGAACACGGGCCCCCCCTCAGCTGCGGGGTCACCCACGCCGACCCCGGAGCTCACCACGGTGGGCAAGGGGGTCCTGCCACCCTCTCTGCCCCAGGGCTTGGGGGGAGCCTCAGGGACGAGGCGGGGGGGTGGTGGGGCAGAGGGTGGGGGACCCCCGACTTGGCTCCTTGTCTTGCCTCTTCCCAGAACAAAGGGCCCTCTCCTGGGGGTTAAAGGGAGCTGGGGGGGGCACACATGCAGGAGCAGGTCATGGCTGGTGGGGGACAGTGTGGCCAGCCCCCCACCAAGTGTTGGCAGCCCCCTCGAGCGGGTCCTGCTAAACCTCAACGCACCCAAACCCCAGGGCTGAGCCCCAGCTCCAGCATGAATATTTGAGGAGGCCAATTACAGCGTGTGCAGGGAATGCTAATTGGGGGGGGCGTGTCAGGGGGGTCGGGGAGGGGAGCTGCCTTTTCTCCCTGGGTTCACCAAAAGGCCCCACAAGCCCTTGACCCCGCAGCCCAGGCCAGAGCTGTTCATGGCGGGGGCAGGGGAGGCGGTAATTAGCCAGAGGCTGCTCCTGGTTGGGGCAGGTGGACACTCCAGGGTGGGTGGATGGACAGACAGACCCGTATCACTGGGGTGGGGGTCCCTCGGGGCTGCCCCCTCGGGCAGGACCCGCTGCCTGTCTACAAATCACTGCTCTGGAAAATAAAGAAGCAACTGGCTCTGACACATCCAATTTATTACCAGGTCGTGGCTGCTGGGGAGCTGAACAAACAGCAGGGAGGGGTTTGTCACCGAGCTGCCGGGGACACCCCGGGTGCAGGAGGACCTGGGCAGGGCATGGAGGCTGGTGGCAGCCCAGCTGGGACAGCCCTGTCCCCGCAGCATGGGGCTAAACCCCGCCCGAGGCTGTGCTCACCCCACACGGGTGGGTTCTGAGCCCCACAGCAGGGTCAGGAGACACCTCGGACCAGAGAAGGGGTAGTGCTGTGTCCTCCCATGGTGAAAGAGGGGTGCTGAGCCCCTGCCTTCTCCCGGCTCCCCGCAGGGACGTGGGGCAGGAGGGAAGGAAGGCCCCGAGGTCCCTTTATTGCCGCCGGAGGGTCAGTGTGTCACAAAACCGGGCCAAGGCAGTGGGGGTGGGGGCAGTGGGCACCACCAGAACGGAGGAACCCCACAGTGCTGGCCAGCCCTGGCGCTTCCGAGCACCTTCTGGGTGCGGAGCTGGGACAGACATGCTCCCGGGGCTGGCTGGGAGCTGGGTTTGGGTGCAGCCAGCCCTGGGCAGCAGCTGCAAGGCAGGAGTGAAGCTGCCTCCTTGAGCGGCTCATCCGGGCTCCGTCAGCAAGGGCAGCTGGTGAAGGATGCCAGGGCTGGGCACATGAAGACGATGGGACCACAGATGGGCTGAAGACCCTGATGCCGGCTCTGTGAGGGGCTCCGGAGAGCAGCTGCTGTCAGCTGGGAGGGGACACAGCCCTGCTCCGGTGACCCATCAGTCACTCGCCGTGTCCTCGCTGTCCGAATACGCCCCCAACAAGCCGAGCGAGGAGGACGTGGTGCCCGTTGCTGTGGGAAACGAGCCTGGAAGCAAAGCGAGAGCAGATACATCAGGTAGGGCCCTCCCCACCTTCAGCAAAGCCCTGCAAACCCTGCCGGCGCGACAAGCTGCACGGAAACCAGCCTGCTCGCAGCTGGAGACGAGGAGCTGGAGTGGCTCCTCATCCCGCCGGCCTGAATTTCGATTCAAGGTTAAATCAGGTGGACAAGGAGACCCTGCAGCCCCGCAGCCAGAGCCTCCTGCTTCCACCCTGCAGCAACGGGAGGAAGCAGCACGGTTGGCCCAAGGTCTGAGAAACCCCCTTCTCTTCTCCCTCTGCAAGCCCCTGGGAGGTTTCAGCCGCCAGCTCTCGGCTCTGAGCACACGAGCGACGAGGCTGTGTCGTGGGCAGAGAGCTCCGAGTCCTTGAGAGATGGGCAGCTCCTGCAGCATAGTTTGGTGGAACAGACCCTGGCAGGAGCAGATTGTGGGGGGAACCACATCAAAATGGGGCCCTACGAGAGCTGTCCTTGCCCAGGGATCCCCTGAGGGCAGAGGGACTCACTGAGCCAAAGGCTTAGGACCCATCAACCCAGAATCGATCAATTCATTGGCTTCCTCCCCAAATCCACGGCTCCTCTGGCTCCCTGTGGCACCGAGCGAGGAGGAGCTGGAAGGACTTTCTGCTTGTTTTCACCACTTTAAAGCTTCCAAATTCCTACACTTTGGCAGGTTTTATAATCAGGCTCCCAACCAAAGCAATTTTCTTGCTTTTTCACTCATATCTCACTGTTGTGACGATTCCCAGCTTTGTATCTGTGCTCTGAGACACTGTTTTGAAGCTTCTGGCCCTGACACTCTGTCTCCAAGGCCTTGGCTTACTGCCCAGGGCCAGGACGGAACCTGTCCTCCATTGGAACCTCTCCTGGATGCAGGGACAACACCACACTCTCACACGTGTCCCACCACAAGGACCTGAGACCGTTCAGGCTCTGAAGACAGAGCGAAGCGGCTCTTGGGTGCTGCCTAGACACCCCTGCGATGGCCCAGCTCGGGCCACCCCATCCTCAGGCAGGCAGTTACCGGTGCTGGCCGTGGTGCCTCGGTTCTCTGTCCCGTTAGCCAGGGTAGGAGCCGGCTTCTGCTTCCTCACTGTGACCAGCCCGGCGAGCTGGGATTTGGTGTTGAGTTTGCCCACGCTCCGCTCCCAGCTCTCGGTCTTCAGCTTCTTACTCTGGGGCTGAGGGTCCTGCAGAGCAGAGCAGGGTGTCAGGGGGCTCCAGCCTCGGAGGGGAGGCAGAGGCTGGGGGAGGACTGGTAAAACGAGCAGCACAAAGAGCAAAGAGACACGGAATGGCTGCTCGGAGCAGCCAAGGCAGGGATTCTCCTCCCACACAAGCTAAACAACAGGATATGGATTTAAACGGATGCAAAACAGCCCTTGGAGAGTGATGTCCCGCTGCCCGTGACAGTTAAACCCAGCTGTGTGCGGTGGCAGGCTGGCCTGGGATGCCGAGGAGGCAGACACATGCCGCAGGGCTGCCCAACCTTGGCCAGGCCAGCCCGCGTGCCCGCAGGTGGTCCAGCCACCGGATCGAACTCCCCCGGCACGAGGATTAGTGCCGGGCCAGGGAACACAGCTTGGATTAACCCCAGCTGGGCTTAGGGACATGGCAGCTTTGATTCATCCAGCCGGAGAGAGGACCCCGCAGCCAGGGATCGACAACGGAGAGCAGCAGCGCAGGGGCCTGTCTTGGGGCTAATCCCTCCCTTGAGCTGGGCGCTGAAAGCACTTTTGCTCTGCGTGTCTCCCGCACAGACAAAACAGAAGCAAAGGAGAGGCTGGCCCAGGCTGTAATTGTCAGAGCGCTGAAATCGTGCCTGAAGCACGACCATGGCATAGGCCAGCCTGACCTTTTCGGGCTGAAAGGGAAGCCACGTCCTGAGTGAGGCCAGGGGCAGCTCCCTCGCAGCCTTTGTCAGCAGCCACAGTCTGAAATCACCCACTGATCCCTGTCTCCTTCCAGCTCAGTGCGCAGGGACACCGGCTTTCTGAGCTGCTCATGCATGAGGGGCTCCAGCGCTGCATCGAGCAGGGACAAAACAGGCAACGAGCAGCTCAGGACAGAGGATCTGGCTGGGGGGGAAAGAGGAGCAGTGGGTTGAAGAGCCTCTTCCCCCCCACTCACCTCCTGCAAAATGTCCGTCGGTTTAACTGTGGCCACAGGCTTCGGGTGTGATTTCACGGGCTCCTCGTCAGAGTCGGAGTCTGGCAGCAGGTGTCGGTTCTGGGCCTGCTCCAGCATAGCTCTGCAAGGGGAGAGGGCGTGCGTCCAGGGTCAGAGCTGGTTCCCCTCCACCACCACGCGAGAGGGGCTGGCCACACGCCTCCTCCACTGACCGCTCTAAGGGGAGCTGGAATTTGGCATCACTGCTTGGGATCCACCTTCTCGGGTGCTTTTAGGAAGTCACAGTCAAGCGGTGCCCGAAGGTTGGCAGCACTGAGACCTGCAGCCTCAGCCAGTGGCAGAAACTCTCCACAGGGGGAGGGAGGGTCAGGCCCCTCCGCAGCCCAGATCTCCCCACCAGATGGGCCAGTGACAGCAAAACTCCTCCACCTCCACCACCCTGAACAGTCTGCCAGGACAAACTCTCCAGCCTCCTCCCAGCCTATCCAGGACTACATCCCACCCACCCACCCAACTCCCATGACCTCAGGCCCCTCAGGCAGGGCCCTCTTGGGGTGCTGAGGAAAGGGTGAGACGCGGCCCAGCCTGGCCAGGGCCAGCGTGGCTGGTTTCACACGCCCACTCACTTCATCTCTTGCTCGTCCTCCTCTTGCTCCTTGCGCTTCTGTTCCTCCTCGTACTCCTTGTACTGCTTCAGCATGGCCTCAAAGTCCACATTGGCCTGGCGCTGGTTGAGTTCCTTCAGCTCCTGCAGGTTCTCCAGAACTTCCATCTCCAGCTTGGAGTCCTTGGTTCGGTTCTCCAGGACCTGCATGACCAGGGATAAGTCAGGTTTAGGTGAGGCAGCAATTTCCAACACTGCCTCCCCAAACAGTATGGGGCAGGAAGCACTAAGGATCATCATCGTCCTCATTTTTGGGTCTTAACAGGACAGGAAAAACTGGGGCAAGATGCAGCCTGTCCCAAGTTCCAGCACAGGAGAAAACCTGAGCGCAGAGAGTTGGATCCTGCCTGCCCAGAGCACAGCAATACCTCAGGAGCCTGGAGAACTAAACCTCGGCTACATGGTCAACTGCTTCGCTGAGGAAAGCCAGGGCAGGAGAAAGGTTTGCCTTCTGCAGAGTAGGGCACATTCTCCTACCTTCATGGGATTGTTGAGCTCTTCCTCTTCCCTCTCCTTCTGCATTCTCTTCTCCTCTTCCTCCAAGAGCTTCTCAGCTTGGAAGTTGCGTGTGGCCCCATGCTCCATGGTATAGTCTGTGTTCTCTGGATCTGTCTGAGGAACAACACCAGCTCGGGCTTAGCGTGCGCTGGGACAGCCCCTCCCCATGGGGTCAGCACCCAGATGCGGCTATGGACTGCGCAGCCTCCCCAGAAAGCAAGAGGGCAGCAAAACCAGAAGAAGTTCCACCTTGAACGTGATCTCTGCCAGGCAACGGGTGCACTTGATGTAAAAGCGGAAGATGGGGAGGCCCAGGTACGCCTCGTTCTGAACGGTCTCCTTACGGGCGTTGAACTTCTTCCCTTTGTAGATGTATTCGCCACACGTCTTGCATCTAGAAAAGGAGGAAGAAAAGTCCATTATACAGGAACAAACGGTCCACTAGAAGTCCAAGTGATTTTTGAGCTGTGTCAGCCCAGGTTCTGAGCAATGGTTATTTTTTCCTTTGGAAATTCAGTACCTGCTCTTCAAACAATCCCAAAATCACCAACAGTGTCTCTTCCCTCTCCCTCCCCACTTTTCTTCTGGTCTGTGTCCCCTCTAACAGCTGCTGGCAGCAGCTCCCCAGCAGCATATGAAAGCAAAAAGATTCCCAAGCAAAATCCCCTCACCCACAGCCGCTTCCTTTTGAGCAGCACAGCCCCTCTTACCGCATGTTGAAGGGGGCCATGAGCCGCACCACATACTGTCGGTCCTTTGGGAGTTTGAGCTTTGGGATCTTCGCAGGATCGAAGTCCGGCGGGTAGTATTTCTACAGAGACAGAGCAGAGACATGTATGTGCTGGGCATGGAGTCACCCAAAGCAGCATGACTGGTGGCAGGCAGGCTCCCAGCTGCCGTAAGAGCCTAAGGGATCAGCTCCACAAAGCAGGAGCCAGCACGCCCCCTCCAAACTGGTGTGGTTTCAAGTGCCAGACACCCCATCCACCACTCCCCATCAGAGCCAGGCATCGGGGGGTGTCTGTCTCTCTCCAAGTCCTCGGCCCCACACCCCCAACCCTTGCATGACTTTAGGGCCTAACTCTCTTGCCCTTGCCAGCCCCCGACAGGCGCTGCCAGCAGCCCCCAGGCTGAAGACGTCCATCCCAACCGCCCCCTCCCAGCTTGAGGGTCCCCTCAGGGCCCCATCTCCGCCTCAGGACTCTCCAATCGACTAGAGCCTCCCCAGCACCCCCGGTTGAAGGACTAACCTCAGCGATCAGAGACCCCCTCCCCAGGCCCAGCCCGTCCTGGAGACCCCTCCCAGACCCCGCCCCAGACGAGGAATCCCCCCCAACTCACGTTTAACACTTTCCGCTCCGACATGGCTGCGAGTTCCCCCAGGCACCAGCACTAGCCAGCAGCTGCCCCCCGCACCGTCGGTCACTTCCGGAAAAATAGCCCCACCTCCCTTCGACGCTCATTGGTGTGATGAGCGCCAACAGGCCAGCTTGTCGCCTGTTACTGGCTACTTCTGCTGCCTGTCAGATAGCTCCGCCCACCGCCGCTGTGTCACCGACAAGGGTCCGCCAGTGCGCCGCGACCCCATAAAGGGTTCCGCTGGCTGGGCCCCGGGAGCCATTTCCCGGTCAGGCTTTGGGGCGGGAAAAAAGAAAATTAATTACTTGTAAATTAAATTAATGTATTAGTGCTTCCGATAGCGAGGGGAGGTTCAGTGGAGAGTGCTCTGCTGGCCGCAGAAACTCCTCTGCTCCTCTTTACTCCTGCTTTGGTTTTTCACTTAAAACAAAGGATCCCGAATCCAGCACCAACGGCTCCTTGTTTTGACTTTGCAGCTGCTGGTTTCTTAGAGGTTATCGTTCATTTCCGTGTTGTGTGAAAAATGAGGTGCCAGCTGTGAAAGTCTTCTGCAGGGCTCTGGGGAATACACAGGCCACCTCCTCTGCAAGGGCTCCCCGGGAGCACCCAGATGTAGCTCAGGGGCTCAGCACCATGTCGAGGTCAATGTGGTTAAACTGGTGGACTGGTCTGGGTTGGAAGGACCCTTAAAGACCATCTCGTTCCAAGCCTCCTGCCATGGGCAGGGACCTTCCACTACAGCAGGCTGCTCAGAGCCCCATCAAACCCAGCCTTGAACACTGCCAGGGATGGGGCATCTACCAGCTCCTTGGGTGACCTGGGCCACTGTCTCACCACCCTCACAGTGAAGAATTTCTTCCTAATATCGAATCTAATCTAAATCTCCCCTCTTTCAGCTTGAAACCACTACCCCATATTCTATCACTGCACCCCCCAATAAAAATCCCCTCCCCACCGTTCCTGTAGCCCCCTTTAAGCACTGCAATGTCGCTATTAGGTCTCCCCGGAGCCTCTTCTTCTCTAGGCTGAACAACCCCCCTGAGATAGTTGCGGGTCTTCAACCGCAGCTCCACCGCGGATACAAGCATCACCCTACGCTTAACCCTCCCTCCCCGGCAGGGCTCCCCGCTGGGCCCGCCCGCAAACCAGGCCGAACCCGACTGAGGAAAATCCGAACTGAGACACCCTGAGGGAGCGTGGCTGACCCTGCCTCCCTGGCAGATACAGCTCCCGCAGCCCCGGAATAGCCCCGGAGCGGCCCAGCGAGCCCTGAAGGCCCGGGCGCGGTCGCAACCCTGCGCGGGAAGCGAAGAAGCGCCGACGCGCAGTGCGCATGCGCTTCTTCGCACCGCCCCGGCGTGCCCCGCGCGCGACGCGCGGGGCGGGCTCCCCTCACACAAAGGCGCAGCGCTGGGAAAATGGCGGCCACGGCGGCGGTAGCGGCGGCCACGGAAAACGCCGGCGGCAAAATGGAGGAGCCAGCGGCGGCCGCGCCGACTGCGGCGGCTCCGCCACCTCCTAACGGGGCAGGTGGTGCTGGGGATGCGCCTCCCAAGAGGTAGGGTGGCCGCTGTGGGGCCGCGCTGCCGCCGGGGCCTGCTGCGCCGCATGCGGCCTCCTCGCGCCGCGGGCCTGGTCTGGGCCCGGCCAAGGTGGGGGGGGCCGGGACGGCCGCCGCGCAGTGGGGGGGCTGCTGACGGGACCGGAACTGGGGTCAAGGCCGCTAATGGGGCTAGTGCCGCTCTTCGCCCCGGGAACCCGGGCGGGGCCTGCCCGCTGCGGGCGCGGAGCTGCCTCGGGAAGACGCGTCTCGGGACTCCCGCCGGCAGAGGTCGGAGCGGGGAAGGAGCCATTCCCTCGTTCTGGGGCCCGGGATACGCCGGCCAGGGATATCTGGCAGATCTTTCCTGATCCCGCTTAGGAGATGTTTCTGTCGGCCTTTAGTGGACAGCTTAAAGCGTCCCCTGGAGGTGTAGGCTGTGTCAGAGGGATGTTTTTGATGTTCTCAATTAATTACTCAGTGTTCTATCAATGGCAGGTTGTAATAGCTAAGCTCTTCTCGGGCAGTTATCTCTTGTGCTGCTGCAGCAGCATTGGGAGCAAAGCGTGCTGTGTTTGGTGGTTGATTTACCTGTGCTGTGGGTTGGGAACACGAGAGACAAATGTCTCCAGAGTGAGAGCTTGAAGGTGATGCCATGCATTGCCATGTATTAAGTAAGAGTTGTGTGGCTGATGTCAATAGAATGTTACAGAAGTTTAAAAATAAACCCGTGGGGGTTACAATTCCAAGTCTGTAAATATGGGGATTGTAAGCAGAAAAAACTTGAACTGCTTGTCACTTCCTGATGTTAACCTAATTTTGGAAAATTTCTTAGTTGGCAAAGCTTTTTTTAATACCAAATGTGTGGCATAACGAACACATTTTCTTCAGTTACTTTTTGGCCCCAGGCCTTAACTGCTGTGGAGATGAGAATCAGCATTTTGAACATGATGTTCTGTGAGTAATGTTTCAGACTTGAGGTCGGATGTCTTTATCTGCTGTTCCTGAGGTGTGTTATGAGCTGTGTGTCAGTCACACTGTCACGCCCAGGCACGTTGCATGCCTGACCCAGAGCTGATGGGGCTGAATAACCGAAGGTCTGTAATTAATTAGAGATAATATGGGAATGGTGAGGAGGTGCCAGTACGTCTCTGTTTGAAAACCACCCTCATCTGCTTCTGCTGCCTGAGTTTGGGCGTTGTTTCACATGACCAGGAACGTGGTCAGCTTTCCCAGCATCACTTCTGGGGAAAAATGTTTGTTATCTATTTTTTTTTTTTCCAACACAAAATAGTTAAACTTTGCTTTTGGCAACCAACAAAATGTTGACACACGCAACTCTTCCTGCCAGACAGAGAGAGGGTAGGCAGCCCTGATCCCAGGGGGTGGGATCCCAGTGCCACCATATGTTTGTCAGGGTAGGGAAGGAGGAAGGATTTTCCCATTGTCTTCTCTCCTCTTCCTGTTGGGCAGTTGGTACTTGGAGGCTGTTCATCTCTTAGGTTCTGTTTACACCTCGGATCTTGCTCTTGGCAACTGTAGCAGCAGTAATATGTAATCAGGAACTTGTTTTGTATGAGGAGATGATTTGTTCCTGGAAGTATAAGTAGAGATGTCTGCTTTGTTCTGATTTCTGCCCCCCCCGCCCCCCCCCCCCCCCCCCCAGTCCCCATTACATCAAGAGTCTTTCCAGATCTTGCCTTTTCATGTAGGTGCAAGTCTACATGTAATATCAAGCTCCGTGTAGCAAAGCTGACACATCTACAGTGATAACGCCAGTGTTTTCCTGCACATATTCTCAGTGTCCTTGGGGGGGTGGAAAGGGTGCTGGATTTGGGTTTGTGGTGATTCTGGTGCACTTGGTGGGTTTAGGTGGTATGTTGCAGAGGGATGTGCATAACGGTCCATTTCTTTGGAGGAAAGAAGAGCTTTCCTTTGGGTTCCTTCTCCTACACACAGCACAAACTGAAGAATTTTCTTTAGTCTTGATAAAGCACTTCAGTTCTGTAACCCAAGGGAAGAAAACAGAGTAGATATCCTTTGAAAATAACTACTTAAATGCATTATTCTGTGTAGATCTTGCGTTAGCCTTGGAGTAAACTCAGAGTGGTTCCTTACTGGGATGGGCAAACCTGCTGTGGTGATTCATCTCACTTCCCCTTTCAGATACTTGTAGGCATGGTGTGTTTTGGAGGTGACGAGGGGCTTGTTCCCTCCTGCTGTCTAGATGTCCCTTAAAAGAAACCTGAAACGCTCAGTTGTTTTCATACATGGTACCCACACCTTCCCAATAATCTCTGCAAACCTGTGCCTGCCCCTTCTTGTCCTTTCAGCATGTGAAACCCATGGAGGTGGTGTCCAAAGTCCTGCAAAAGACAAACTTTGCAGCTGAAGTTGTTTCCCTGACATTTCTTTTGACCTGACTGGGTTTTCTTACACTGACTATGATGAGGAACATGTTTGAGGCTAATGCTTGTCTTCAGTGGCAGGTGCTGTGGCTTGACGGAATTCTTTACAGGTTTATCAAAGCTGGAGGTGTTTTTAAGCTGACTTGGGAGCCTTAAATGCAGGATTGCAAAAAATATCTGCACTATCCCTCATGGCTTTGATGCACAAACAGCAGTTCAGCCCAGGGGGAATGTAAATAGTTTTGATTGAGGAATAACCATAAAAAACTGTGTGTAGCTTTTAACACAAGCACAAAATTTTGTGTTGTTTCTTCAGCCAAAACAAAGTTAAGGTGTTAGAAGGATTATCCTATTTTGAATCTATTTTTGTTTTTTTTAATACCTTCATTACTCAAGAAGCTTTAAAAAAGTTCAGTGAAGGAAAGTCTATAAAAATTTCACTTTTTGGTGAAATGTTGTACATAACCAAAGAACACTTTTTTTTTAATAGATGTCTTTTCCAGCATATTATTTGCTTGCAGAACCAATGTCTCCCTTGACATGCAGGGGTAGGTGATGGCTGTACTTAGAGCCAAATTCTGCTGGTGGTTATGCCTGTAGCCATAAAGTACAAGATTTGTGTGTTTGCTTGTTCTAGCTCAGTGCAGGTACAGAGGAGTCTGAGAAGCTTGAGCAGCTTTTTTGATTAACATCTGCTCAAGAATTCTTTCTAAAGATGTTTTTCTGCATCTTCTCAACCAGCACAAAGTGAACAAGGAGATTAATTGGATTAGTTAAGGAAATCCTGTCAGGCTGAGGTATTTAATTCTCCTGGGTTTTTTTAAAATACTGTTATTCAGTTATTATACTTCTGTGTCCTGGAAAGACCTACTGGCCATCTAGGTTGCTTGAGAAATAGTCTTCTAATTTTTGAATTTTTTGACCTGTCAGAGCTGGTATTCTGAAATAGTTAAAAGAACTATACAATACTTTTGTTGGAATGCACAGAGGCTTTGAACTGGTGTTTTCCAAAAACCTTATTAATTGGAGGAGAAAAAAAGTGGTGTTAGGTAAGAGAGTCATTGACCTGAGTGTTTAGTTAGATACGGTGTTATTGTGTTAAAATTCTTCTAGTGTAAGACTACAAATGTGGTGGGTCAGTAATTATTTGAGTTAAAGGTATTTAAGCATATTGTGCCAAGAGAAATAAATAGAGTGGATGTCTGGTCTGGAGCATCATGAGGAGACGGGGTGAGGCTTGGTCAGCATTAAAGAGATTCAGCTTATGAAATCAAAAACTGGATAAATGTGGGAGAAAACAGTGGGTCTTCACAACAGAAGGTGTCTGCTGTTAGGAAATCTTGGTTACAACACGTTGTGTAGTACTGGTATGGTGTGGGCCAGCTTTGCTGGGAGGTGTCCAGTCTGGCAAAGAACCGGAATGGATGGAACTCCACAACTTGTGATTTAGTTTTAAGATTCTAACAACTTCTGTTCCTGGATGTGGTGTGACATCCATCAGAGTAGTTAATGTGTGTAATTTTCTTTGCTTGCAGTGAAAGTGAACGACCAAGCCAAAATGAAAAAAGAAAAGAGAAAAGTGTCAAAAGAGGAGGAAACCGCTTTGAGCCATATGCTAATCCTGCTAAAAGATACCGAGCTTTTATTACAAATATCCCGTTTGATGTGAAGTGGCAGTCTCTGAAAGACCTGGTCAAAGAGAAAGGTAATGTACAACTCAGGTGGCCAAGTGATGTCTGTCATCTTACTTGTGGCTGACTTTGTCTGTAAGTTTAAGAGTTGAAGTTAAGGGTGCACTTAGTGACAGGAGCTTTGTAAAAGGTCCTTCTTGAAGCCTTTCTGGGTGTTGCAGATCATCTGCTCCCTGGCAGCCTTCCAGGTGGATAGTTTCTTTTGTAGGCGTGCTGATATATAGTGCTTCATCGGAGACTTAAATGAGTATTTTTCTTAGTGGGGGAGAAATGAGGCTTTTATCAGATTTTAGCCTTGACATTGAACAAAACTTTCTGAAGCATTTTAATGTCTTTTGGGTTATAAAGGTAGTTATTTACTGCTGATCCGGTGTGTGTTTTATAGCTGTGTCCCAGCCTTCGTAGTGATTTGTGCGTAGGTAAAGATCCATACTGCTGCTTGAGAGCAGTCAAATGTATTTAAGGGTGACCTGCACAAAAGAAAAATTGGGTTTGTGCTTTGGCATGGGCTGCAACGCAGCTTAGGCTTTGGAAGTCATGTTCTGGGTGTTTCCCCCTTTTCTCCACTTCCATTGAACTGTCCCATGCGAATGGGAGCCGCCTTAGTTTGTTGACCGTAGCACCTTCTTCTCTTGAAGAAGATGAAGAAATTGAGCTGGCTACTCTCAGGTGGTGACAAGTCTAAATGTTAGAGTTATTTCTTTAAGCTGATGCCCAGCTTACTGGTTTTAAAGTAACCTCGGAAATGCAGTGGAGTGGCAAGAAAATACTTGGCTTCTCCGTCATCAGAATGTCTCAAAAACCAGTTAAGAGTAACTAATCCAACTGTTCCTCTTGTGGGTCACTTCTAAAATACATCGCATCAGTCATAAATGTCTCGCAAAATCGTGATCAGTGTTCATTTGTGTTTGAACTAGGGAAGGAAGGATAGTTCATGTGTTTACAGGGTGTGGCCTAATGAATGGGAAAATACATTTCCAAAGGGTTTTAAAATGTTTGTCTGTGGAGGCAAAACGGAACCGAGTCTGCGTAATGAACTTCAGGACTATAAACCCTGGGAAGCTTCCATAATTAGAGGCTGTGAAACGCTGGTGCTCGAGACGCAGCAGTGGTTTTCTGTAAGACGAAGAATTACAGTCTGACAGACTGCTTTAACAGGCCCTAATTATGAACGGTCCCTTGCCTGAAACTCTGCTTTCCCTTTGCTACACAAGATCCATTGGTTAAGAGGCGTATCTGTATGTGTAGATGTCTAATTTTAAGTACTATGTTGAATTCCGTTCCAAGTGTCTTGTGGTTTCTCTCCAGTTCACGTGGATGGAAAAGTCCGGTGTGAGATTGTTTCCTGCCTTGCTGTTCAGCTGCTCATTCCAGCAGATACTCCTAGGGGAACATTGAACCCTCTCCGTTCTGTCTGCAGGGCTTGTTATGCTAAACATGGAGAAGCATTGTTCGTGGTTTTTGGGACTGCTCGTTAAAATCCAACAGTTTAGATTTGCTGCGTGGTTGCGATTCATTCTAATTAGTCATCGACTTCTACCAAATTGGTGCTCTTGTGCTGTGCTTGAACTCGCTCAGTTGGTGCTTCTCGATACAAGGCATAGTAGTTCCAAGAACCAGGAATGTGACCGTGGCAAAATCTAAATGTTAGAATTCTTGGTTTGTAAGTGTAAGAATTACAGGCCAAATGCTCAAGGTTTTGGGAGCACGTGATCCAGATCTGTACATAAAGGGTAACCATAGGCGGTCCATGACTGCTCCATCGCTTGGCAGTCTGGAAGACTTAAGCTGTTAGCAGCAGGTTGCTGAACGTAGGAGGAGGTCACCTCCATCGGCTGGTTTGCGGCAGTAAGTATGGGTTAGGAGACACGAGCTTCGAGGTCTGCTCATGTTTCTGCAACCTGGTTTCTTCAGACGCGTACAGTCTTCTAAAGGTGACATCTCTCATGAGTAATGCCTTGGTTCGGGCATTGCAGTGTATCTGTTGGTGAAACTCAATTACAGGTATGCAGTATGACACAGTTATTAATGACATTCCAAAATGTTCTTGTTTGAAACTCCCTTGTCTTGGCTGACAAACCCAAGGTTCTACTAAACTGACGTGATCAGTGTTGATAACCGGCAATTGGTGAAGGGCTTCAGGAGGAGAATGAGGCAGCAGTTCTTCAGCATATACGGGGAGTCTAAACATAAACACGATCGAATCCTGATGGCTGTCTTAATCTTCCCAACAAACGGCTCTGTTTTGGGCAGAAGGACAGTCATGCTTCATGGCAGCTGGCAGCAGCGAGGTGATACAATTAAAAAGAATTTGAGATCTTTATTGATTCCTTTAGGAAATACAGAATTTTGTGTTTTAAACCTTTTTCCTGACCAGAGTAGCGTGATGGTGTACAGCACAAGGTGAAAGCTTAGCTGTAACACAGGCAACAGTTAGGTTCTGCTCTGCTGCAGAACCGGGAGCAGTTCAGTCAAGGCCACGTTCATGTCACATTCAAAGACTCCAGGACACCCCGGGGACTGTGTTAGCATGGCCATGCCCACGCTGACGTAAGGCTGAGCTGTGGTGTGGGGCAGGCGTCGTACCTCTTCCTGTCCCTCCCCTGTTCACATGGCCAGGTTTGAAAAGCAGCAACAAGGCTTTTCCAGCTCAAACTGTCTGAAGAGCAGCAGCTGCAAAACTTTGTGCTGCAGCCTTTCTTGCTCCACCTCCAGAAATTTTTTGAGCCTTTGTGACCTCCTGAAGAGGTACCTCATGCTGCTATACTTGATTCCAGATGGTAGTTGAGCACTTGCGTTACTTTGGTACTAACAGGAGTTACTGGAGAGTCCCCTGGGTTCTGGTGCCCCAAATTCTGTTGCAGTGTTCCTGCAGACTGAAGTTTTAGGTGGGCAAAGAGAAAAGGGTGAATAAGCAGTGTGGAATTGCCGTTCCATATCTGACTGGTTCCCCCTTACTTTAGCAGATGCGCTAACACGTTGCTCTGTTTTCCTTGGCCTTGCTCATCTTTTCAAGGAGGAACTGTCCTTCCTCACTGGCTGCAGTGAGTTTTTTCACTCCTTTCATGCCTGGGCTGTTGAAGAGCCAAAATTACCCATTTCTCTTTTTTTTTTTTTTTTTCCCCCCCCGGGTTTTTCATGAAGAGGTGATATTTCCCTTCCTCTGCTGTAAAACAATAGCTTGCAAACTCACCTCTGTCTCTGCTTTGGGAAGAGTGTTTTCCTCTTCCCCTTTTAACTAAAGCTTTGTACATGTATAAACTGTGTTTCTCTCCTCTCTCCCAGGCCCAAGCTCCCCACCTAACTTTTTTGGTATTGCCTGCCAGGAGCTTTAAACTGTAAATGAAGGAGCCATGACAAATTCTAACTTGCCTCTCATTGGCAGTGTCAGGCTTTTGCTGGCAGGGTCCTCTTTAATTGGTCGCATCGCTTGTAATTCTTTACTTCAGAAGATGATGGGACTTCCACAGATTTTGATAATGTCTGGAGAGTCTTTGTTCTCTATTTTGTATTTACTTTTGACCCTCCAGGCCAAAGAAATAACTGTGATACAAAGCAGTCCCCCTTGTCAGTTCCTGTGCTCCTCCTCTTGCTGAGACTTGCCTCTCCGCACCTTTCACGCCTTTCAGAGCTGCTCAGTTTGTCGTTAATTATTAAAATCTTACTGCCCAAGTTTAGAATCTTCAAAGTTGACGTCTGCATCTGAGCTAGTTATCCAGTTACTTCCCAGACGTGTCTTTAGGGCTGGGTGAGTCCGTGTGAGCCATGCCTCAGGTCACCATGTGGACGGACTTACCTGAGCTTCCTGAACAGGCATCAGTGTCTGAATCCTGACAGACCAACCTGCCTTGAACAGCTTAATTTTCGCTGCAGATAAACTTCGGGAAGTGGATATAAAGTTTGAGTCAGGGAAAAAAATAAATACTGTAACAAGTAACCCTTTGGTTTGTATTTCTAGTAATTGCAGGGATTTCTGCTTCAGTCTCTTGTTGCAGGAAATGCCAAGTTTCTGAACTTTCTCAAGTGTGAGGTTTAAAAAATAATAAACGAGCGATCTGCCCTAAGTGAAGTCTTAAAGACACCACGGGGAACATGTTCCTTGATTACACTTGCATGGACTTAGAGCTGGTGTTTTCTGCAAGTTTTGCCTCCCTTTGGAGCCTGCACTGGTAATAATCTTGAGTTCCTTAAGTAACAGTCTAGAATTAAATTTCTTCACTTGTGGCTGATAGAAGCTGACTGTTCTCTAGCAGGAGGAGAACCTGCCTGGATCACAGTGTGTTTCTTTTGCCCTCTGAAGTGGATTGAATACGTGGCTATCTACCCCTGTACTCTCCCAGGGATAAGTGCCTGTGCGCTAGCTTAGGCTGCCCTTGGCTGCTGTCACTGCTTTATCCCACTGCCTGATGGTCCCATAGGCTGTGGTTTGGGATCTAGAACAAAGCCAAATAAAATAGGACCCAGCGCAGGTTCTTAAAAGTTTCCTTTGCCAGCCCCAAACAATAGTGTCCTGGAAGAAGTGTCATGTTTAATCATCTTATATGATTTTTCAAGTGAAAAAAGCGTATCTTTATTGCAGTTGCTCTGTACTCTGGTCTTGGTGTCTTGGATACTGTCGTTCCCTTCCCTCTGCTTTTTTAAAATTGGGCTATTCAGGAAGTTCAGATGGCCTTTGAAGGAAAACAGCTACTTCAAGCTGTATATTGAGGTTTTAATATTGGTGTCTCTAAAGCTTGAATGTGAAGCGCTGAGCAAAATTGGCACATACTGGGTTTTTCCAAATGGCTGTGAGAGACTCCTGGAAATCTTGTGGGTCAGTGGTCAGAGATTGGTTAAAAAGAGTAAATGTTAAATCATGTTTAATACGTTACCTTCAAGCTTGGCAAACTTCTTTGGAAGTGTTTGTGTGGCTCTGAAGTAAGATGTAGCTGAATCAGTGGTTGGGAGAGGAGAGCCCTCAATCCTGGGGCTTCTTCGTGTTACCAGGAGCAAAGTCAGATTTTGACATGGAGTGGTTTGGTGCTGTAGGTAACCTGGGGATTCGGTGTCTTCCTCTATACGTTGTTGATTCACATTTGCATTCCTGATCCCAGTTTGGTTGGACTGGCTGCTGCCATTGATGGATGGCTTCAGAATGGCTTGGCGATGCTGGACTGACTGCTTGGCCACCATGTGCCACCCCACACGAGTCCAGGAGGGCTGTTTCCAGCACAGTCCCTTCCACTACACAGAAGGAATTCCATGTGCACTATGTGAGCTCACACTGTGCAGGTTACAGGGTGGATTTAATTTTGTCAAGGTTTATTTCAAGAAGTGTTGCTTAGCCAGTGAAGCTGTGGATAGTAATCGAAGGCTGTGATCTGTCCTGTCCCTTTCAAAGGGACTTGCTGGTGAGCCTCTCCCAGGCTAGACACTGTCCTCAAAACCACGGATGGAGCAGAGTTGGTGTGTCCTGTCTGACTAACACTTCTGTGGCTGAAACGCTGAGATCACCAAATTATTCTTTTAAATAAGAAATGGAGATAAGAAGAAATCACTAGTGGTTTCATTAAGCATTGCTTTCCTTCCAGCATTGAGAAGGACCTTTCAGGATGTTCATTTTGCGTAATGAGACGAGGTGTCCTATAAACTGGTGCTGTGGGATCTCAGGCTGAACACCTCTTCCTCACGCTGTCCCTTGCTAAGAGGTAGACCCAGATGGCAGACTGTGGCTCCTGGCTCAGAGCATGCTCTCGATCCCTAGACCGGGTTGTGTTTCCCACAAAGACTGCTCCCCACCTTTCAGATAACACAACTTGGAGTCCTCCTGTCCTACACTTGAAAACCAGGACTTCTAAAACCTGAAAGAAAAAGTGAAAAATGGTGGGTTTTGGATGATTCTTCTGTATGCCATCACTTCAAAGGCAGCAGCCATTCTGGTAGTTGTATTCCGGAGGTACGTGCTATGGCTATGTGGTCTTGAAAAGGCAATCCTGATCTCGTGAGGAGAGGTGCAGTTGCAGTTTTCCAGTGCGTTTTGCCTTTTGCTGTAGGCGGGTTTGTCTCAACAGCAAACATGACAGGCTGTTTAATACTACTTATTTGAGCTAAAAATTGGTCTTTATTATAGCTTAAGAAACTGCTGAAATAAATAGTAGGCAGCGAGTGATCTCTTGGTTCAGTCTGCCTTCCTTTTTGGAACTTTAAACCCAGAGAAAAGCAAATAATTGTTCAAGTTCTGGACTATGGAGACAGGATTGTGTAATACATGAAGTGAAGGAATCTTGTTCGTGCAGACTCTCCCATGGATTCGGATTGCCTCAAGTAACGAGTGGGAACTAAAGATCAAGGAAACTGATCTGGTGGAAATAGCTGGCGTTCGAAGTGGAGGAAAATCAAGAACATGTTTAAGTGCTTTAAGACTTTACTGCATACCTGTAATTGTCCAGTTTTGTGGTCTAGAGAACATGGAGTGTTTCTGGGCTTTCTTATAAGGCAGAGGCTCCATACACGGTTGTTGATTGTTCTAAATTCCCATTGTTTTCTTGGCTTTTCTCCCTTGGTATATGTGTCGTCTGGAATCTGATTTGTAGTTGGTGAGGTAACATACGTGGAGCTCTTAATGGACGCTGAAGGAAAGTCAAGGGTAAGTGTCTGAGAGATTTCTTCTGTGGATTTTCTACATGACAAATGTAACTGTATGGTGGCGTGGAACGAAACGAAGTCAGGAAGGTAGAGAGTGTCTATGCTTAGTGGCTATAACAGGATTGCTTAAAGCTTCTTCTGGGGTGGGGAGGAGGTGGGATGGGGCCTTGTAAGCAGCGTTAGGGTGGTCTTCCACTGTGTTCAGTTGGCGTTGGCTGTTTGAATGACCCAGGGACCGTAGCAGCATGTAGAGTGGTACGGAATATTAAATCCTTGTGCTTTGGAAAACGTCACTGTAGTGGTTTGCTGAATTTGTAAGGCCAGTGTGCAAAAGCAGGTTCTGTAAACTACACCTCCTGTGCCAGTTAACAGTCCAGTCCTAAACGTAAACGTATATTGCCTTCAGAGGTAGCCAGGTCCTTTAGTCCAGCGACAGTATCTCACAGGGAGGAAAACAGCACTGAAGGATATGGATTTAGGGTGAGAGAATATGGCGAGGGTTTTGCTGTATGACAGAGAAGAGCAGGTCACATGAAGCGTGTGGTATTTTTCTTGGAGAGTCGGGACTTAGTTCTGTTTGTTACAACTTCAGAACCTACAGTTTAATCCTGTTAACACCTAAGAGATTATATCTTATGGAATTCAAGTATTGAAGGCTTTATTGGGTAAGGTTACATTTATTTTCGCTATTAGGGCTAACTAATGTGATTTGACTTTAAAAGAAAAATTTTTTGGTGTGTTTTGTGCTTTTACTTACTTTATTTCTTCTTTCTTCCCTCCTCTCCTCCCTGTTACTCGCCTGTGAAATCATCTCGTCAGGGATGCGCGTAAGTTCACTTCTGAATTTATAGCAAGAAATGAGGAAACTCTTAAAAAATAAGCAATGTTCTTAGCTGTCTTGTATCCCCACAGTGTTGTTGAATTCAAGATGGAAGAAAGCATGAAAAAGGCTGCAGAGGTTTTGAACAAGCATAGTCTTGGTGGAAGACCATTGAAAGTGAAAGAAGTAAGACGTGCATCTGTTCTTTCAGTATGTTGAATCTGAAGGTGAAGGGGTAGTTCTTGGTTGTGATTTATGGCTGACTCACTTGCAGATAAGGATAATTGACAAAAGGCAGGACTTGTCAAATAGGATTAAAAAAGATGGGCAGGCTTTTTTCACCATCAGCATGTACTGCTGGGCTTGAGTCTGAACAGGATTATCACGACTAAACGTGATTTAAAGAGTAGGTGCTGATGGCAGCAGTGCAGCACTCGGACAAAGCCAGTGTTTGGCTTTAACTGCAGGAATATCTTCTTGTTTAGTGATGTGGAGAAACCTGCCCAAGTATTATCTCTTCCTGACTGCCTTCCCTTTTAATTCCGCATCCTAACAAATGTATTCTACAGACAATTTCCTAGAAGAAGCTGGTTTCTGAAATACCTCAAAGTTCTAATTACATTTAAATGGCTCTGCTGTTGTCAACCAGCTATTGTTCAGCTCTACCGGGAGTTAATCTTAACCACTGAGAAGTTTAAAGTTCTATTCCAGCAGTTTGGAACCTGTAGCTACGTTGAAGGTTCAGTTAACAAAAATAAACAGGGACTTACTGACTCTTGGCCTTAGGGGGTGTGAGCTGTGTTCTTGGCTAAGCAGGCTTCATGTTCTGTTGTGCCCTGCCCGCTTAATGGTGGGGGGAAAGATGTCTGCATGAGTATGAAGTAGAGAATGTGTGGGGAAGGTCTGCCCTTGGTAACCCACTTGTGGAGCGCTTGGGAAGGGGGATGAGGACAGCAAGTGGCTGCACTTCTCCGATCTGGATGATTTTGTGAGTAATGAATTCTGGGGACAGCAGCCTGCTTCTGGTTAACCACCATTGACCTCTTGCTACCCTTTAAAGGGAAGAAGAGGTGAGATGGAAGGTTAGAAAAACATAGTTGTACTGGAAGTCATTGGACACTGACTTCCCTAAGAAGCCCTTGGAAGAAAAAGCTGGTGAGAGTGGGCCACGTCTGGGTCAGTGTTGCTGTTCATGATACACCGCTAGTGCTGGAGGGCAGGTGGCCCCTTGGTATCAGTCCATGAGAAGAGATGGCTGTAATTTGCCCAGCTTTCCATGAAACCGTTCTGCCAGCATGACGCAGAACAGAAATGATACTTTAAATTGGTGAAGAAGCATTTTACCAGTATTAGGGACTTAGCAACACTTAGCCCAGCCAGGTGCTGCAGTCTGGCCGTGTGGATGGATTAAATTATTGTGGCTAACCATCAGCAGCGGTTTTGCCCACTGTCCAGTATGTACCTCCCTGTGTTGGCTGTCTCACTGCTGAGGAGCATGAAGGCCTTCAAGTGACATCATAAAAATACTGTGGCAGAATAGGGAAAGCTCTTTGCCTGCTCAGGAGGCTTTAGTCTGTGTGACAACCACTCCTGGCTTTCTATTGGAGCCCCTCTGGTTTGAAGCAATACCCTATTTTAACAGTGAAATAGGGCATTTAAATCAAAGTGACTTCACTTGAATGTGTTCTCCACCTCAGACTACTCTCATTTTCTGTAGCTGAAACAATCACCTTTCTCCTGTTTTCAAAATGTGCTATTGTTTAGTCTTCAAATTCGGATTGAGATGAAAATTAACTCAAATAGCTTTTATTTTTAAAGCATCTGTATTTCTGACTGACTAATTCTATTTGACATTTCACTCTCTTCAGCAGTCTTGCAGTGCTGTTGCATTTTGCTCACTGAATACGGCGTGACGTTTCCAACCTAAGTCACACAAGTTCACCTCGTATTGTGAAGGTGCTTATGTTCACTTTCACTCTAAAGTGAAGTGACAAGAATTAATATTATGTCCTTCCTTGAATTCTTCATCCAATGTTCATGTTCTCTGGCATGTCCTAAAATCCTGAGGTTAAGCGGCAATAGGGGGATACATTGAAAGGGGTTTTTTTTGGGTTAGGGAGCCGGCGGGGCGGGGGGAAGCATTGCCCAACCCAATCTTCTGGAAATTTTACACACTATATCTCGTCTTTTAAAGAAATCCAAATGCAAGGTAAATAATTGTGATGTTTTGAAGATGCCAGGAGTTAGTTGACATTTGTCTTCCAAAACCTCTCCAATGCCATTCTGGGTTTATCAGTCTTTGGAGCAGATGTAGCTGTGAGGTGTAGTGTTGGTATTGAGTAATTGATAAATGCTTTCAGGAATAAGGTGCTAACTTGAAGGGTGCTGGCATATTGGCTGAAAGAAAATAAATTGGTGGATTTGAAGTAGTTGGCTGGGGATCTGTTTGGAGCAGGTAGTCCTGTATAAAGGGAAAGCCCCTCTTGTCTTGACTGTTTGATTCATGCCCCCAATCCTCACGTGTTTGGAGCCCTGAGGAAGCTGAGCGTGGTGCTTGTGTTGTTGCAGGATCCCGACGGTGAGCACGCCCGCAGAGCGATGCAGAAGGTCATGGCAGCTGCTGGTGGAATGGGTATCGGGCCAGGCCCGGGTGGCCCCGGAATGATCAACATCCCGCCCAGTATCCTGAACAATCCCAACATCCCCAATGAGATCATTCACGCCCTACAGGCAGGGAGACTTGGGAGCACTGTCTTCGTGGCAAATGTAAGTGCTGTGTGACCCGTGGACATACTATCTGGGTTTTATCTGAGCTGAGTGTAATGAATTAGAAGAAAAGCCTTAGACTTTCAGCTCCGTTCCAGTGAAACTGAGGAATGACATTCTGCGGTTAGTCTTGTGGAGTCTCTGTGCTAGTGAAGCTGTAAATTAAGATGTACCCTGTATGTTACAGTGTCTGTTAATTTGGGGTTTTGAACAATGCCAAAAACGTTGCATTAAGCTCTGGAGCATTCTTTATGCTATTTAAATTTTATCCTATCTTTATGAAGAGTCTTTGTTTCTTAAGATCACTGATACTGGGAAAGAAAACATAAGAAATCTAAAACTGTTTTTTGATGGAATTCTTTCTCATGCTTCCAATATCACTTGTCTTCCAGTTGGATTACAAGGTTGGTTGGAAGAAGCTGAAGGAAGTGTTCAGCATGGCTGGTGTGGTGGTTCGGGCAGACATCCTGGAAGATAAGGATGGCAAAAGTCGTGGCATCGGCACCGTCACTTTTGAGCAAGCAATAGAGGCTGTTCAGGCTATATGTATCCTTGCAGAGTAACGACGCTAAACAGTAGGCAAACAGATTGGTGAACAAAGCAGCATGAAAATATGAGTTCTGATATTACAGGTGAGGATGTTGCCTTGTCACGGAAAGTCAAACCATTGCAGTGGATGGAAGACGTGAGGAAAACTGAAAAAGAGAACAAAGTCCATCTTGAAAGAATTGTGCTTTGCTCACAATCGTTAACGAGGTGGATTCTCTTTCCTGTGTGGGTATATGTGTTTCTAGCCTGAATGGTAAATTTCTGTCTCTGGGTTGTGGCTAGTATTTAAAATGCAATTTCTGAGCAAAGATTTGTCTTAAATCCCTATGGTGGCATTGAAGGAGGAATGGGACAAATCCGTGTTTCTCTGCTCCCTGTACCCCTACGCTGTGCAAGCCATGCTCTGCTACATCACAGTCTACAAAAACCAACCCAAACAGCAGCAAACTACAGATCCCGCTGTGTGCGTGATCTCTTGGCCTGTGGCCATGGTATGGAAAGGAGGAAAATATTCCTCTTTCCCCTCCCAAAACTTTTGTTTGAGCGTTAATTCTATTCTGCGTGTGCACCTACTAAGTTAAGCTTTGTGGGAGCAAAATGACACAGACTTCATGTGATTCACTCGTGTGGCATACTTCAAAATTTGGCTGTTTGATTTGGGAATGTGGAGAGCTTTTGCATGTTTCCTCCTGTTTTAAATGGCTGATGTTCCCGATAAAGCATGGAAACACCTGGGCTGCTTTGGAGGCACATTTTGAGTGACACTTTGTGAACCTAACCTTAACCAGAGCCGTATTTTTAACTCACATTTTAGTTTTTATAAGCCGTTCTTTGAATATGCAGTTATTTAGATTTCCAAGCTATTTAGTTTTGGAGAAGGCAGAAGGAGTTTTGATCCTCTGTGGACATCAGCTCCAGCAGGACCTGCAGAGGGGTGGTTTGCTGGCTGCACTCTACATCAGTGCTTAAAGCTTTAAGACTTGGTGTGGTTCTAGCACTTGAACTATGGTCCTTAATGAAACACTAGCGATGTTTAATGGGCAGTTGCTGTTTGACAGACCGATGCACGTTAAAATGGTAAGCATGTTCAAATTCATACAACTTTTGGAACTGGTAACTGTGCTCCAGATCTTGGGTGACGTTTGGTTTCATGATTGGGTCAGAATACGAGGTGTGGAAATGTGTGACTTGCCTAATTCCTAGTGATGTCAACTCACGCCATCAGGGAAGGTTAATTTCGATTATTTAGCTAGAAGACAATTGTAAGTACAGTTAAGATTGCTTTAGCTCTGTGTTTTAATTTAAAGAAAAAAAGGGGGCAGGAAATAATTTCTTACTTTTCTCACAACCTTTAATGTATTTCATTATGTTCAGGATGAACGAGCCTTTCCCAAAGGAGACTTCTTCCCTCCAGAGCGGCCCCAACAACTTCCTCGTAAGTGTCTCCTCCATGACTGAACGTGTTATGTTCTTTATTTTGCTGTTCAGCAACTGGGGCCTGATCCTAGCCCCAGTAAGACTGGAAAGCTGGGATCCAAATGGTCTGAATAGTATCAAAGGGGGAAACAGTAAAGAAGAGCTGCTCAGTCTTGTCTTTGTTTTGTTCTTTTTTTTGGATACTTCTTTCAGCTCAGAGCTAGAAGCTTGTTTTAAAACAGCATCCCATTCACATTCTGAAGGCTTCAGAGTCCCTCAGTTGCAATTCAAAGACCCTGATGCCTTGTAAAACTTTTGTTGATAGTGGGATTTAATCAGTTAATAGGGAAAAATACTGTGGCATTCTGGGTATCTGATGTCATTCCTTCAGTTGAAAGGGCTGAATTGAGGACCTGAGAATCTTCCAGGTCTTCAGGATTCCAAAGGGGATCTTACCAAGGGGATGGGGAAGAGGGAGCCAGCTCTCCTCAGTGGTGCCCAGTGATGGGACAGGAGGCAGTGAGCATGAACTGAAACACGGGAGGTTCCATCTGAAGGAAATCTCAGGTTGCCTGGAGAGCGTGGGGAATCTCGATCCTTGGAGGTATTCAAGAGCTGTGTGGTTGTGGGCCTGCGTAACTGGCTCTAGAAGACCCTGCCTGAGCTTACGGCATTGGAGCAGGTGGCTTCCAGTGGTCCCTTCCAACCTCAACCATCCTGTGAGAGGATATCGAAAGTATGGAACAGGAGGAGAATGGGTTGGATGGGAGGAGCCAGAGGCAGGAGCACACAGGCGTAATTTATTGAAATACAGCAAAAATGCAAAGAGTGGCTGGTAATGTAATGCTGTTAACTCAGCCAGGTGCTGTGTTCTTAAGCATGGGAACCAAACCTGTTGTGTGCTGCTAACTTGCACAATTTTAGTGATGGTCAATCAATCCATCCCTTAATTAGCTCAGTTTGGTGGGTATCTGTCAAAGCCTTCTCCAGCAGCAGCATTCCTGCGTTTTCTTGCTGCCTTGGCTTTCTGTAACAGTGTACAACCTCTTCAAGAGAAAGTCCTGGGGTTCCAAATTAATTATCTTTGCGTAAAATTCAAAAATACAGTGGAAGCTGGTTTCTGGGATGGGGATGAGGTATCTTGTGTTGTTTTAAAACAAGATTCAATGCTTTCTGTGTTTATTATGCTGAGCTGTAAACGAGGGAGTCCTCTTCTCACAGGCAAAGACTGCCGTTAAGCTGCTGTCGGATGTACAGAGAACTCTTTCCTCCTGGTTAACTAAGGAAAACATGAGGGCTTTTTCTTCTTTCTTTGGACTGGGGAATCCGGAATTCATTTGGGTACAGGCAGAGTCAAAGTGATGCCTGGGAACGATGTACTTTGTTTGCTCAGAGAAGAGGCTGGCTGTGTGCTCTCAATTCTATAGGTGGCTAATCATAACGATAGGTTGAACTCTGTGGTTCAATTCTTACCTACAAGGGAAGAACCTTGGCAAAGGTGGAAATAAGCCATTTGTCGATCAAGGGTGATACTGTGCAAAGGTTAGAAGATCTTTATCCTAAATTGCCCACTCTATTCTCCTTAGATTGAGGAGTCGCACAACATAAGCAGTGTTCTAGCCAGTTATTTTTCAGGAGTCAGCTTAAAACCAACCAACCAAGTTTTCTCAGTAGTAAGATGGAAAAAGGATGATGAGGAAAAAAAAAATTGAGCGAGTTTTTAGTATATTTCAAGACACATCTCCTCTGGATTTACTATACACTTTCATGCTTTAAATACACCCCCTGAAGCGGGGACACAGCAAGCTTTTTGGAGAATGGAAGTCAATTACTTAAGAATAAAACTTGCTGTTTTGTCGAACTATGGAAAGAAGGCTTTTTTGATATCTGAATATTTTCTTCAGATGGTCTTGGTGGTATTGGCATGGGATTAGGACCTGGAGGTCAACCTATTGATGCAAATCATTTAAACAAAGGCATGGGAATGGGCAACATGGGACCTGGAGGTAAGAAGATTACTCCTATGCTTTTGTTTCATGAGAGCTTTAAGCTGTGTAGAAGGTAGATAGTTTGTTTTGCCTACACAAAAAGTTGAAGTGTCTCAGGAGTGTTAAAGCCAATTGAGGTTTTGTTGAGCTACGTAATGAGCTTGATAATGGAAACTTGAATTTAACCAACTGCTCCATTTTTTTTTTTCACCGTGGTCAAGGCACAGCTCTCATTTTCTGACTCTTGAGCATGAGCAGCAGACACTGCAAATATACATTAAACTTCAAAAACCATCTGTCACTTTTAACACGTATTAGTGGGCTTGCAAATCTTCGTTTAGGACCTGTTTAAATAGCACAAGTTTTAAAGAGCCACCTAAAAAGTAGCACACATTCAGCTTTCAATTTATAAATGCCAATGGGTTTTTCCCCTTTGCTGCTTTATTTTCTGGGAAGGAACGTTGCGATCTACTCAGTTATCCCATGTAAGCTCGGCAGTCCAGGCGGTGGATGCGCTGTACGGTCTCTGTTTCTACAGCCAGGCTAATGGCTGAACTTTTGTAGAGTTACGTCTGCTACATAAAGCTTTCTCTTTTATTTTGAGGAATGGGAATGGAAGGCATGGGCTTTGGAATGAATAAAATGGGAGGTAAGCTGTGTTTTTTGACATGTCTATAGCTGGGGCTTTCCAAAAGTCACACGAACTGAGCCATGTGTGTCCAGCAGTGCTTTGAAATTGTCACCAATTCACTATTAACTTGTTGCTTTTGGAGTATTAACAAAACTGCTGGAGGTGTGCGGGGAAGGGTTATATACCTCAGACAAACCACGACCAATGTTTTTGTCCTGTGACTGGTTAAAACTGCCCTTGGTTTAGGTGTGACTGCATCTAGTGTTGTGAATCTGTGCTGCAGGGTTTTCTCGGTGCCTGTGGAAGTGGTCTGTGAGAGCAGCTGGGGTGGGGTGCGGTGTGGCATTGTCAAAATGCGGTGCTAAAAAAATCCCTAAAAACTATTTTTCTTTCAGGATTGGAAGGTCCTTTTGGCATGGAAAACATTGGTCGCTTCCCAGCCGGGATGAACATGGGCCGAATGAGTGGTAGGCATTGTTTTTTGTGTATCCCACTCCTGTTCTCTGGAAGTGTAACACTGGAGACACTCTCTAGACTAGTCATTCTCCTCTTTTACTGGAAAAACTTCAAGCTTAGAGCTAATGTGGTGTCCACAAGACACTTGTGCCTCTGAGCTGCAGAGAACAAGTAATTTGTTGAGGTTGTCTTGAAGGACTAGTTTAGAAAGAGATAAACTGTGTCCACCTGTATTCCCCAAACCAGACAGTGCCTCAAATCTCTTTTCCCATATTGAGCCGAGTTTCTGCTTTCTGATGATGTTTTAGTCTCAAGGAGACATGGTAAAGTGATCAGGAGAACATCATAAACAACTCACTGTGCTGTTAATCTTTAAAAATTGTTCCCATATTAAAACAGTCTCAGGAGTCAGTTGCCCTGAAGAACATCTCAAACTTGATCTTTTCAGAGATGGATCGTGCCATGGGTGGAGGATTTGAAAGAGAGTTTGGAAGAAATGAAATGGGAATGTCTCGTAGTTTTGGAGAGACCTTGGAGAGAGGAATAGGTGAGTACACTGAGCGAAAGACTCGACTGCCTGCTTGTCTTACCAGAGCCCTACATAAAAACCGTGGGTGTTTTGTTACAACAAACCAGACTGTTTTATATGTATTTGCTGAGGTAGTTTGGTTTTGCTCAAGCTCCTGAGAGCTGTCCAGAAGGCAGGTGGATGCACTAGTGTCATCTGTTGGGCTGCCTAATGGAATTTCAGATGCGACAGGAGCCTTCCAGCAGCCTCGGTGTGTCTTGAAACTTCATGCTAAACCTCCATGTATGTGTGTGCCAAAGAGGGTCATGCATCATGCATGTCCTGGCACTAAAACTTAGTCTGGGGCCTCGACAATGGGGAGGAAAAATACAGCGAAACTCCAGCCCCCCTCCCAATTTTCGGAGTTAATTTTATTTGCTTAATGCCTGAATCACTTCATTTGACAGCCAGGAGTTGGCTCTGCCTCCCTTTTCTGGGAGATTCTAAACAAATGCCCAACGCTGCTGGCTTTTGGCTGAAGAAACACTGAACGTTTATTGCTTGTTGGATCTTCATTAAAAACAAAAAGCCAACTTGAGCAAGTACAAACGTCGCGTAACCCAAACCCGTTCTGTGTTACTTAAGGTACTCCTGAAGCTCGAAGTACTGCAGCAGGATGAGTGCTGCTCATAAATGTTCAGCTTTCCTAAGCGTAGGCTCGATTTACAGTTATGCATCTTGTCTCTCTTCATTAAATACAAGTAGATAATCTAAGTAGTGCTTTATTCCCCTCAAATAGGAACCGAACTCAACAGGATTTTTACAGTGCTGCAGGGCTAAACTTGACTTGGTAGATAAGTGAATGTCCTTTGTACAATGGCAGAATGGCCTAAACTGTGGCGGAGGGATCGGTCCTTTTCCTGCAGGAACTCAAGAGCTCTGTAGCAGAGTTGGGACCTCTCAGTTAAGGGATTTTATGGAGCAGATACAGAAACCCTGTTCCAGTGTCTTATGGCATGGGCAACCTCTTTCAGTTTCTTTCCACGTTAAAAGGCCTGGTGTGCCCTGTGACTTCACACCCTGCTGTGGTTCATGTGGCGGATTTGCTTGCTTTTTCCTGGAGCTCTGGCAATAAGAGGGCTCTTGGATCTGGGCGAGCTTTTCTTGTCAAAGTCTCTCCCTGGCTTGGCAGCAGCAATCTTTGAGTTGTGTGGCAACGAGGACGCGATTTCATTCCTCTTCCAAGCAATCTGGACTGTAATTTCAGTTACTAAATTGCTGCCCTTGCTGCTTAATCCCCAGTGTTCTGTGCAGGACAGCTCGCAGCTAAGATGATACTTAAAACACCACTTCTGCCACCCAATCTTCTTCCAGGTTTGCATATGCCTTCAAAACATTATGTGTTTTTAAAGGCTCCCTTTGTTAAGCTCCTTAGCGAAGGCATCAACTTTTCTCCATTCCAGCCATGGGCTGATGAGATGACATATTGTAGTCTGGTCCGCGTCAATGCCAGGACTCTAATTACCATCGAAAATAAAACTTTGCTTCATGTCCTGCAGCAGCAGAGCACGCAGCATGCAGGAACTCCTCTGAATGGTGATAAAGCTCAAAGCGTTGAGTAGTGAGTGTGTGTTAGGCGTTTGTTTTTTTTTTTTTTGTCCCTGTCTGATGACTGACGGTCGGTGTGTTGTGTTGCAGGTGGTGGAAACGCCAGCATTCCTGGGATTGAGAGGATGGCACCGGGCATTGATCGTATGGGCTCGGGAATAGAAAGAATACCTTCTGGGATGGGGCACGGGATGGAGAGAGTAGGGTCAGAGATAGACAGGATGGGTCTCGTTTTGGATCGCATGGGCTCCAATGTGGAGCGAATGGGTTCAGGAATCGACCGAATGGCCCCTCTGGGCATAGATCACATCGGTCCCAACATTGAGAGGATTGGCCCAGCTATCGAGAGGATGGGCTCTGGCATAGAGAGGATGGGTTCCGGCATAGGCTTCGGGATCGAGAGGATGGGTGCTACCATCGACCGTGTCGGCACCACCATGGACAGAATGGGGTCTGGCGTAGAACGTATGGGCTCCGGCATGGATAGGATGGGAATAGGCATGGAGCGGATGGTCCCTGCCGGAATGGGAACCGGTATGGGGCAGGTGATAGAGAGAATGCCGGCTGGCCTGGACCGTATAGGTGCCGCTCCTATGGAAAGAATAGGGATAGACCGTATGGGTGCTGCTGGCATGGAGAGGATGGGCTTGGAGCGCATCGGAGCCACCAATATGGAGAGAATGGGCCCTGCCATGGGGCAGGGCATGGGAGCAGGCATAGACCGCATGGGACTTCCGATGGGAAGCAATTTTGAAAGACCAATGGACATGGAACGTGGGAACTTTGCAGGCAATTTTCCAGGCTCCCTGGGAGGAACCGGAGGACCTGCAGCTGGGGTGGCCAGAAAAGCCTGCCAGATATTTGTGAGAAATGTGAGTAGCCACCTTCCTCCCTCTCTCCGCAGCTCGTGACATTAATTGTGCTGACGTGTTGACTTCAGACAGAACGTCTAATAGCGGGTGCTGCCAAGGGTGTGCAAGTCACGGCCATTTCCCTCCCAGGAGCGAAGCTTGGGGCTGAGCGGCAGCTGTCCCAGGATGGGAAACGTGTTTTGTGGGTTGTTCACAGATCCTCAGTAATGCTCTGCTTTTCTCTTTTTGCAGCTGCCATTTGATTTTACATGGAAAATGCTGAAAGATAAATTTAATGAGTGTGGTGAGTAACTTTCTCACTGGTAATTAATTACACTGAGAGTTGAATATGAATTAAAGAGTAGCTCCTGGCTCTCTGTGTCCCTGACGCTAGCACCTTCACTAAATTTCACTCAGACTTACTGAAACTCTAGATGTTAGCGTTGCTGAGTGTTGGGAGGATGTTTACCATCCCTGCTCCACCAGCCAGAGTCCTGCAGCGCTGAAAAGAAATCAATGCCTGGCCAGTCGATATCCCAGGTAGCACACGCTGCTCCCAGCAGTTGTGCCCTTCTCTGTCTCAGGCCTCGGTTTATCCTGTCAATGGCCTCTCGGTAGCTGCAGAAAGAGGTAGGGAAGTGCCGAGAAGTGCGGGAAGGCACCTGCACACACTGTGTGTGGGAAAACTGTCCTTAAAAAAATAGTTGAGAGAATTTCTGAGTCAGTTCCTGGCTGTTGAGGGCTGCTGCTCAGCTCGGGACATTTCTCCTGGCAGTGGTCGCTGTGCCCAGATGTTGCTCCCCCACATCTTGTGCTGCTTGTCTGATGGCAAAGCCAAGTCCCAGTCTCACCAGTTAGTGGGAAGTGCTGACAGATTGCACAGGACTCATTAGCTTGAGTCTTGCTCCATTCATCTACTCACACTGCTGCTTGAGAGAACCAGTTTGAATTAATTCATCTCAAACTGGGAAGGCTGCTTTAAAACAACCACTTGGTAAAGTCCTCCCTCCCAGCACTGGCAGCTTCTAAAGGTTCCCATGGGTCAAGGGAGCGTCGAGTGGTGCCCACGAGGTTCACCGAGGCCCTTTCTTCCCTCTGCAGGCCACGTGCTGTACGCTGACATCAAGATGGAGAACGGCAAGTCGAAAGGGTGCGGAGTGGTTCGGTTTGAGTCCCCGGAAGTGGCGGAGCGAGCCTGCCGCATGATGAACGGGATCCAGCTCCGTGGGAGGGAGATCGACGTGCGAATCGATAGAAACGCTTAAGTAGTTGCCTTTTTAACACGGATACCAGATTTTGGAATTTGTATTTTTTTTTTCTTGTTTAACCATTTTAATTTGACTGGATGTAAAGGTGTTAAAACAATTGAGTTGCTTTCTGGAGTAATTTTAATTACTTTTTTAACAAATGGATTTCCATTTTACTGTTTTTTGCATTGAAACTGCAATGTGCACAATCTTTTTTTGTAGTTGTGGCATCTTGTCGACATTACAGATGTAAACAGTACGACTTTGATAATAAATGCGAGTTAAAGATTTCAGTCACAGCATCCGTTACTGGCAGCACCATCCCACGCTTGCAAAACTACCTGTAAACTGAGCGCGGTGAACTGGAATTTGTATCGTGAAGTGGCGGGAGTGAATGTTCCTCTTGGTTGTCGGCTTACGACAGCACCGGTCTTTGAAATGCTTCTTCTGTGTCGGAACGGCCTCGGGGCGCAGGGGCCTTCACGCCTCCTCGGTGACCACTCAAGGCTGGTGGCTTCATTTTTTTTCTCCAGTGGCAATGCTGATTTAAACAAATAAATAAAATATCCTCTACCTTCAGTCGTGTCAGCGCCGTTCTGAAGGCCTGAACCAAGAGTGGGATGAAAAACCTCATTTTTGTTGCTGTTGTGGAGCATTTCGGTGAGGGCCGTGCACAGAGGTGCGTCAGGTTTGGTCAGGGGCAAACAGCTGTGGCAGGTGAAGGGCAGAAAGTGGAATATTTCTACAGCAAATATGGCTTTAATAACACAAAGGGGTATTTTTGAGTGGGAATTCCTGTGGCAGAGCTGAAGGATTTCTTACCCTAGTTTGAGAGCTGTGCCTCCCCCCCAGAACTAATGGGGAAGGAAAAGACCTTCTTGGGGGCTTGATGCTGGGGGCAGGACGTGGCTGGCCCGGAGGCAGCGGCCCTGGCTGCCCATTGCTCTCCCTCGCTGAGTTCTATCGATACCATCTCGATGGTGCTGAGCCAGTGAGGAGCGGGGACCACTGCTCTGAAAACTGACCAGCAGCGTGGTGGCACACACCCAGACCGGATCCTGGCAGAAGCCCTCTGGTGTCATCAGCCGTGATTGAACCAGAGCTGCTCTGACTGGAGAGCAGACCCGGGGGTGTCGGTGCTCAGGGTGCCAGGGGGCTCCAGCCCTTTTTAGAGCTACTACATAGGGGAAGAAAAACAGTCACAGCTTGATCTTGGCCTCTAACCCCTTTCTCCCGTCCAGCCACCTCACCGTAAGCTTCACGGTAACGTGCTCTCGGGGTGCTGCTGTACCGGGGGAGCGGATGTTCACCGGGCGTTTGTACCCAAACCCGGCCGCGTTTTGCTCCACAATATAAGGCAGTTAACGCGGTGTTGGGGTCTCCTTGGAGCAGGCCGGGGCCACCGCGCGCCCCTCATGTGCCCGTCACCGCTCCCGGTCCTGCCGCGGCCACGTGGCGGCGCGCGGAGGTGACGTCACGGCGCGGCGCCGCGCGAAGGTCACGGGCCAGGCCGTGAAGATGGCGGCGGCGGCGGGTGCCGGCGGCTGCCGGGTGAGCCGCTGCTTTCGCTGAGGGCCGGGCCGGCTTCGCGGGCCGCGGATGAGCCGTGGGGCGGCGGCGGGAGGCAACGGCGAGGCGGAGCGCGGCGCGGCCGGCCTGGAGCGGGGGACGGCGTGACGGGGAGCGCCGGGGCTCAGCGCCTTGGCGGGGCTGGTGGGGGCCGGGCTGGCGGGTGCCGTCCGGAGAGGTGGCCCAGCCGCCGCCTCCTTCCTCTCCCTTCCCTTCTTACCTCCGGTGCTGCCGAGGCACCGGCGCTGCTGGAACGGGGGCACCGCGGAGAGACCCGCCCGGCTCCGGCCCTGCCCTCAGGGCTGCCAGGCCGGTGGTGAGGGCGCCTGGGGCCGGGGGAAGCTCCTCACCCCGCTCCAGTGCCCCTGCCTGCGCTGCCGTCAACCTCAGCGAGGGGCAGCCCAGGCCAGTTTCGCCCAGTTCGCTCTGGCAGCTTCCAGAGGGTCTCCCCTGTGCTGCCTATGATGCGGAGCTGCTCCCCCGGTGGCCTCTTGCAAGGTTTAAATGGCAACAGGAGTTTTCCCCTCTGTCGAGCAGATGATCAGGTGTATGCGATGTTTCTTGGCAGCACTTCGGGTGGGTTCCCAGAAGAGCAGTGAATATTGTCTGTTTGATGAGTTCTTTCCTTTCTTCCCTGGCTCTGAGACTCCTGTCACCTGTCGTTGTGCCTGATCTTCTGTTTTCCCTACAGAAATGTCTCCTCAGTGGCTTGTGGCTTATATCGAGAAGATACCCGGGTCCCGCAGTCCACAGGGGCACAGTATATGCACTGGGCAGGCCTGGTTTAGAGACCCATCAGGTTGGTTCATAGCTGCATTTTTTTATTTCAGGCTGAAAATGCTTTCCCATTAGAGTACTGATCTATTGGAAGGGGGTATGTTTCCGAGAAGACCAGTTCTAGGTTGAAAGTTTCCATTTGTGAGATATACCTGATGATCTCGAGGAATTTTGTGGTAGCTGAGTTCACCGATAGCTTCATCTCCCACATTGTCTAAGCCTGAACTGACCTCTGGTGTTAAACTCCCTCTGGAGAAGCATCTTTTTTAATGACTCTCTAGATGTATGTCCTGGGGCGTTAGAAGTGTGTTGGTCATCTGGCTGTTTCGAGGGTAAGCTGCTGCTTTTTCACGGTAGCTCTGTGTTTTCCACAACATTTAATATGTTCGAAGTAACCCAGTGCTTGGCTTCAGTCAATCTACCTGTTGGCTTTGCTTTAAGTTAATGTCTCTTTGGATTCTACAACATGTTCTGGTTTTTTTAGTCTAGATGCTACACTTCTGGAGGAAGAAAAGGTTTTATATCGGGTTTTGTGGAGAACATCAAACAGGAATTAGCGAAAAACAAGGAGATGAAAGAAAGTATTAAAAAATTCCGCGATGAAGCTAAAAAGCTGGAAGAATCTGATGCGCTTCGAGAAGCAAGGAGGAAATATGTGAGTCTTCCTCATAATAACAAGCAGATAAAATATCGAGACACTAATTTTAACGTTGGCAGTATTTAAACACTTCTTTTGCATTCTTTGAAGAACTTGCAGAAATGAAATGCTGATTCTAGTTTCTTGGGTAGTAACCAGCTCCCTCAGATGCAGCTCTTTGTGCCCTCAGTCACAGCCTTAGTGGGGCGTGCTCGCTTCTGTGTTGTTTTGGGTATTTTCTGTCCTCGTAGTTACATGCAGCATGGTTTTTTTCCACAGAAAACCATTGAGTCCGAAACAGTGAAGACCTCAGAAGTGATTAAAAAGAAGCTTGAAGAAATAACCGGCACAGTTAAAGAGGTAAAACGCAGCCATGGAAGAGCCTGAGGTTATGTGCATCCGAATGTTCTCTGGTCTGCTGCAAGGCGGTTGCTTTTCCAAGGGCCATTGCTATTCTGAATCTTTGAGGCCAGACTCCTTAAGAAAATCACAACAATATGTATATCTTACTCAGATATTCATAATATTTCTTATTCGGTTGCTGTGTGGTCAGAGGACGGGCCCTGTCCACGATTCCGCTCAGGTTCTGAGGCTGGAGATGGTTCGCGTGGTTTTGTGTTACCTAAGAAAAAGCTTCTGGGAGGTTCTTCTGCTGGAGGGTGGTTAGAGCAGCTCTGGGAGGTCATTTAGGAGGCGGGATGCTCTTCCCACTGATGCTTTTTGCCCCTAATGCTTTGGACTTCTGTCTGCGTGTTAGACATGCAGCACTGGTGGCTGCGGGTGGTATGAGCAGGAGTGCTGTGGGGTGGCTGAAGGGCTGTGAGTGATCCCATGGCTCAGAGTAAGTTTTCACTTTAAATGACCTTTTCTTTCCTGTTTTGCTTTGTTGCAGAGTTTGGATGAAGTAAGTAAGAGTGATATTGGCCGAAAGATAAAGGAAGGTGTGGAAGAAGCAGCCAAAACAGCAAAGCAGTCTGCAGAGTCAGTGACAAAAGGAGGAGAGAAGTTGGGCAAGACAGCAGCCTTCAAAGCTATTTCTCAGGTACATAGGTCCTGCACTTCTGTAGGACCCAGCGCTGTGGACTTCATTAACATGGAAGCTATGTGCGGGTTTGTGCTGAGTGTGAAATTAAATGCAAAACTCTTTCAACAAGACCCTGCGAGCCCTGGGAATAAGCTGATAAATTGAGAGGACGTCTTTTCAGGTTTAGCGTTCGCTCCACAACCCTTGAGTCTTGAGTAGCTGCTGCTAAAATGTGTTAACTGTGGAAAAATTGGTTTCTGTGCTTGTGGAGCAGGGCAGCAAATGAGAGAGGAGGTGCCAGGCTAGGCATCAGCTGGGACAGTGTCTGCTCTCTGCGTTTCTAACAAGACATCATCTGCTAAAGGTCGCTCCTACTTGCAGCTGCAGGTCACATTGGACACCATTTTTTTTCTGTGATGAAACCCATTACCTTCCTCCAGCAGCCGCCTCCTCTAAGAGCTGTTCGTCCCTTCCACCACGGGGGCTGCTAGGCCAGGCCTTGTAACCAGGCCGTGATTTTATAGGACCTTCCAGTAAATTTTTTGAGGCTTAAAATTCTATTTTCCCTGCAAACAGACAAACCTTTTGATTCCTTGTGAGGTTTAACCGATTCCTTGTCCGATTTAACTGATTCATGGGCCTTTTATAGGCTGTGAACAGTTCTTGTAGCTTTGCTGTACTTCCTGCTGTGTGTGTAGAACATTGAGTCCACTGCTTCAGAAAACCAAACACATGATCTTAGAAATCGAAGCAGTCGTCTCATTTTGAGCTCCCCATTGCTTCAGTATTTAGGAGCTATTTTATTTTTATAATCTGGAGCTAGGTGATATCCCTGGGGGCTCGTGTCTCATTCTCTTCTCTGCCAGGCCCCTCAGATGGTCTTTTTTCATCAGTACGAACAGACTGTGCTTTGGAGCTTTTTATTTGCTTATTCTGGATGTTTAAAGTCACTGAAATTCCAATTTCTGCTCCATCTCGGATCTCTGGCAGCTGCACTGTGGAGGCCTCAAGCACTGTGGTAACTTCCTTCAGGGAGGAGTCACTCTGACTTCCCGGAGCTGGCAGAGCTGTATTGGTGTGTGCTCCAGAAAATTCCTGCGGAAAATAAAGTTGAAAAACAATCAGCCCCCTAAAGCCACAGCTACATAACTTAAATATTCTAAATAAAAACACAGATCGGGAGAGCTGTATGGAGTGTGTCTAAAACATCTCGAGCTGTGTCTGGCTGTAATAGGAGAGCAGTTCCTGCCCCCGAGATCCTTCATAGGTGCAGTCGTTAGAGCACTGCTCAGAAGTTCATAACGAAAACAGAGCAGCTGAGGTGAAGGAGAAACACTAAAAATACCTTTTAGTCCCAGTCCCTGTTGAAGCGTATGACAAGGTGGGATGCAGCTGCCTCTTGGCAGAGTCTGATCGGAGGCTGTAGCTCCTCACCGACGAGATGTCCATCAGTCCCGATTTATCAAGTCCTTCTTGATGCAGCCTCAGCCAAGAGGGAGAGTATCTCCTGCTTCTCCTTTAGCTGTGATTCTTTTCACTCCTCTGGCAAACCCCAGTTTGCTCCGAAGCCGTTTCCTCAGCTGAAAGGGGTGTGGAGCTCTCTGGGAAGTGAGGCTCCTTTTAGTTCCAGGGAGAGCAATGCTCCTGTTTGTTTAAGCTTGTTCCTAGAACCTGGATTGCCTGGACCTTTCAGGTGGCTTTGCAGTTAGTTGGTGTCCTCAAGTCTTTTGGATATGAAGAATCATTCTTCCTTTTACTGTGGCCAATTGCTGTCAGCAGCTGCTGGCTGCTGCTGGGGGCTGGTCCGCCTGCCTTCATCTGACTTGATTTATCCCAACCAAAACTCCACAGAGTTACCCCGACCAGCTGTGAGCTTTGACTGTGCCTATAGCTTCTGTGATGCTCTTTTTTTCCTGCAGGTTGATTCAATATGCCCATCCACTTGCTGTCATAGGCTGATAACGTCTTAAGCAGAAGGTCTTGGTCCTTGTATGTTTATCAATAGACATCAGCAAAGAAGCATTTGCTGACTAAGGGAGAGGAAAATAACCCGTGGGCTCGTGTCTTTTCTTTCTTTTTGACACAAGTGATTTTCTGTTTCTGGGCAAAGGGGAGGGGAATGATGTATCAACCTAATAGGGGTATTTTCCTTTCAGGGAGTAGAAACCGTTAAGAAGGAGATAGATGAAAGTGTTTTAGGGCAGACTGGTCCTTACAAACGCCCGGAACGACTGCGAAAAAGAACAGAATTCTCAGGCGAGAGGATTAAAGAGGAGCGAATATTTGAAGCTAATGAGTACGTATGGAATATCATTTAGGGTGACTATTTCTGTGTATAATTTGATTAAAACTTAACCACAGGCCAGGGATGGTTAAAAGCTGAGTGCCGTGGGGTGAGGGGTGACCTAGCAGAGCAGCTGGGTCTGAGACCAAATTTCCAGCCCAGGTTGATGATACTGAATTTTCTGGTAGTGAAACTGGGCGCTTCAGTTTATAAACGGGGTCCATAGTGCTCTGACAATTTGACTCACACTTGTGTTATTTTTTTCTCAGTTCTAACATGCTGCTATTGAGTTACGTTTGGCAGGACTCTGTCCTCCTTCACTTTCTCTGCTGTCTTGCTCCGCTGTCGCTTATCGTTTCCGTGGTGTATCCGCCTCAGGACACTGCGGGGGGGACCCTTCAGGGCGTCCTCTGCATACTCGCTCGGTTGTAAGTCACTTGTTCACGAGTTCCCATGTCTGCTGCACTTTCCAGGGAGGCCATGGGTGTGGTGCTGCACAAAGACTCCAAGTGGTATCAGCAGTGGAAAGACTTCAAGGACAACAATGTGGTCTTCAATCGTAAGTGCTCCAAAGACCAGGGAGTGGCGCCTTGTTTCCCCTGTTCTCATTCTCGCTGTGCTGGATCTAAGGCCATCTGTGCAACTAGTCTTGACATAATGCAATCACAGCCCCGGTTTTTGTTGTTGCTGTTGCTTTGAGGTGCTGTGAAGGGGGGGAAGGTGTAGTTGAAGCATTGCAGCTTTTCCAAGCCGCTCCATCTGTGTTTGGTCCCCTCCCCCTGTCAGGCCTTCGTTCTGATCACTCCCTGCTCCCCGTAGGCACTACAACCTGCTTTTGCCAGGCTTAAAGAGACCTGAACTCTGTTCTTTTCTCTGTTTTTTTCTAGTCAGATCCACTCTGGCTCTGGGAGGAGGCCAGGGCATGCATACCTGTCCCCAGGGAGAGGGCAGGCAGAGCTCTTCTTCCTGACCTCGCTCTTAGAACAAGGGAAAATCTTGCCTCCAGTGAGCTGCTTTCTGTCGTCATCTGCTTAGAACTCTGGCATGTGTGGGACTTTGCCTCCTTTCTGGATTTCTTGCAAAACCTAAAAATCCTGAATATCTGTGCTGATAGTTATCCAGACATATAACACTTCTGAAAGGCACAAAGAAGCTCGAGACCAAAATCCTTCAACAAATCAAAATAATCGCTGCCAGGGACTTGTTATGGAAAAAAAGACACTGTGAAGGTGCAACACAGAATTAACATTGGATTGTGTTTAAAGTTAAGCTCCTTGGGAGCTGTCCAGGGATGGGTTTTTACAGCCCATTAGAGAGATGCTCATAGCTCCTAAAACTCCCCACATGTTGTGTCCACCGCCCCTGGGCTGCCTGCACCGGCTCGGTGCGTTCTCTGGATTTAGACTTATTTCCAGGACTGTGGTTTTGCGTTTCGGGCAGCACTGGGGCTGCACCAGCCTCTACAGAGTGTGCTCTCCCTGCGCGGGCTGCCTGTACTGAAAACATCCTGCGGTTTTGCGAAGGAGCATAAGCTTCAGGGCAGGATTCCAGTTATTAATTAACGCGGTGGGAAGAAGCTTCCCCGCAGGGCCCATTATCCTGCAACTACCTTTGCAGTTCTGGTCCATCTGATGGTGTCCAGAGACAGATAATGGGTTGGTTGAGTCCTTTGTTTGTTGCCACAATCCCTGCTTGCTTAAATGTTTTGGGGTTGTTTTTTTTTCCTTTTTGCTTCACTCCCTGCCCTTCTTTCTGGCCTAGAGATTTTGCTTTGCAGTTCTCCTTCCCCATCAATGAGTTCTGTAGTTTTGTGACGCGCTTGAGAGGTTGAGAAATAGATAGAGCTGCTTAAAACCTGCATCCTCACTGATGCCTTGCTGTTTGTTAAAAATGGGCAAGGTTTAAGGTCTATTCTTCATCCCCCCTCCCCAGTTAAACTTTCTGGTGTTGATTTCACATCCTGCTACCCCTTGTAGCAGACTGGATCAAGGGGTGTGAACAGTCTGGTACTGTCTGAGCAAGTCTGGTGTATTTTCTACCTGAAAATCTGCACAGAGGGTCCAGAGCTTCTGACAGCTGAAGGCAGAGAAACCTAATTCTCCCAGTGACAGTTTTTGATGGTTAAGAGCATCGCAGGAAGGTGGGGAAAAAGTAACTGTTGAAATTGAAACTTGTTAATCAGCACAGAGATTTAGAAGAGAAGTGGCAGGTTTGATCTGCAGCCCACTGCCTGTTGTTTCCTCCTTCAGGAGTGTCATGGAAGGACACTGTTGCTCACGTCTCCTCTCCTTTCAGGGTTCTTTGAAATGAAAATGAAGTACGATGAAAGCGATAATGCGTTCATCCGCGCTTCCAGAGCCGTCACTGACAAAGTCACCGACTTAATAGGTAATGTTCCACCTTTGCTGTGAGAGTGCACCTCTGCCTCTGAGCTCTGTGCCCAGCGACGGGTGGTGTTGGGGGCTGTTACCAACCTCTGGGACAGGTCATGGGGCTCTGAGTTTTGCCTGGCTCCTTATCCACTGTCTCACGGTGTAGCAGCCTGCTACAGTGCGATCACATGTGTGTGGGTGGCTTAAATCTCCAGCCTAACTTAAAGCCTGAAGGTGTTCCCAGGTGACTCTCCCCTACCCAAAGGTCTTTCTCTTTTTTTCTGGTGTTGGTTGTCGTGTCACCAGGCTCACTGCCTTGTTTTATTAGGTGGATTGTTCTCGAAGACAGAAATGTCTGAAGTTTTGACAGAGATACTCAAAGTGGACCCATCCTTTGACAAAGATCGGTTTCTAAAGCAGTGCGAGCGTGATATAATCCCCAATGTCCTGGAGGTAAGCTGGGGGTAGAGCATGATGTGTTTTATTTTGATCCTTTACTAGAACATGGAATATTTTGCTTTAGTTTTCTGACGCTAAAACGAAAAGCCAAGAGAGTGTTTGCTTCTCAAGCATCCAGCTTTGTGCAGAGCATAAGGTAACCTTGGGGAGAGGAAGTTGGATCCCACATAACAATTTAGTTTAAAACCATACTTCATCATTTACTAGACCAGCCAATATTTTTTCTGGCCTCAGAAACAACTAAACATCTTCTCCCATGAGAAATGATGTGAGTGTCAGAGGGGTTAAACTAGAGTAGGTGAATGAACAGTGCTGGGAAAATGATGATATCAAATATTGATAAGGGAAAGAATGTACTATGTGCTGCTGGGTTCTGAGTGATCTAGCTGCTTGGGAAGAAGCCCAGGTCGTGACAAATGGTTCAGCGAAAATATTTCTGGCAGTAGTTGAGGAAGTATGTGGGACTTAATATAAAGTGTAAAACCACTCAGAGGAAGCTGCTGATGAGGGACGTGACCTCAAGTGTCCACTCGCTCTAACAGTATGTCAGAAAAGACAGAGTGAAAGTGCAGCAGAAATTGTTTTGAGATTTATATGAGCCTGGAAAAACTGAGGCTTGAAGAGAGAAACAAATGCCAAGAAGGAGCAGGGTGTTATTTTCTCATCCCACAGAGCAGTGCAGCGAGTGACCCTATCTCAAATTGAGACACACTAATACATGTGGAGAACTATTTACGATACTTCTAGTCATGAGGTGGCATTATAGGATGGATAAAGAATAATCTGATGCTGATGGATACAAACAGCCAGACTGATGCCTCATTGGGTTTTGTGGCTGCTGTTGTTGTGTGACTGACTCGTGTGTCAGCTCCATGAGGATGTGACAGTGGACTGAGACCAACCTGTCATGGTGAATCTGCTTGTCCTGCCAGTGCTGGGTTGCTAAAGCAAGCTGCAAAAAAACAGGCTCTTGATTCTTGGAGAATGATTTTCAATGAATTTTATTGAATTTCTGAATTTTAATGAATTAAGATCGCTTTTATCTTAATTATCAAAAGGTTTATGTACATTTGACTCAGGACCCGTGTGCTTGTAGAAGTCCTTATTGCTGTTCAGCTCCTTCAGAGTTTCCCAAGATAGAGGATTTAAAGTAGTTTGCCACTAAAAATGCTGATAATGTCAACTCTGAAATAGGACGTGGTTTAAAATGTTCATATTTGGTTTGATTTTCCTCTCTTAGGCGATGATGTCTGGAGAGCTTGATATCCTCAAAGACTGGTGCTATGAAGCGGTAGGTAGACCTACTAAAAATGCTGAAAAGGTTCTGATTCTGCCTCGGAAGGAGGTGTATTGTGCCACCGTCACTCACAGGCTGCCCAGCTGCTCCCCTATGTAACACCTCGGGTTCACACCATAAAACGCTAACGCAGTCAAGTGTGTGCTGGACCTCTGGGTGTGAGAGAAGAGCTTTAGAGACAGCCAGTTGAGAGCTGAGCTCAAACTGGTCTAACTGGCTGCAGTTCTGCACTGCCCTTCTGGGTTTGGATGGGCTTTAGTAGAGCCTGTAGCCCCGATACGGGGTGAGAAGGTGCAGAGGCACTTGAGCTGACCCAAAAAGGTGATGCTTTGCTGCTTAGAGTCACATTGTCCCTGGAGCTCCTCCCCAGACGTTGTTCTGAGGTTGCAGCATAGACGATCTGCAGCCTGGACAATCTCACTGTGGGAAGCGGAATTCTAACAGAGGCAGGTGTTTGTTCTGGTCTTCACTCTGGTGTAGGCAGCACAGGGCCAGAGTTCTGTTTCTAAAGAATTAAATTGCTTGAAGTGACTGTTCTTAGTCATCTCCACCTGCAGAGGGCTGGAAGAGACAGTGGGTAGTGGTTAATTTTTTGTGATTAATAAAGAAAATTCTTTATTGGTTCAAGCAATCTATGAAATGGCACCATGGAATCCCTCTCAGATCTCTCGAGGGAAGTAGATTCACTGCAGTTTATAAGACAAAAAGCAAACCCCTCTACGGTAGTTGTAGTTATTAATTAAGCTCATAAGTCAAGAATCATCGGTAAAATAAGCCAGTGGAGGAAATGAGTCCTGGTAATGTGAATCCAGGAGACAAAGGCTCTTGAACAGAACCATACTGCAGATGTTAAGTGTGTGATATTGATCACTGAAGTGTTGGAATACAAACCAGTAAAGCAAAAACTTCTGTCAGTGGCAGGTAAATCAGCCAAGCTGGGGATTGATGCCAGCCCCCTGGCTTGGGTGTAGTTTGTGGCTCCTAGAGTTGACAGCTGTCCTCAGAATCCTGCTCTGGAACTCCAGCTCTGCCCTAGGGACTCTACCAGTAATTTTTGTGGGATGTTGGTGATTAGAAGCTGGGTGGTGGGTGAGGTGGGCAGGGAGAACACGGCAATAACACTGAAGCAAGTAGAAATCCTCTATCCCCAGCAACAGCTCTCAGAGCGTAAATAAGGGAGCATATGTGCATGTGCCTGAAAGGAGCCAGGAAAGGCTGGTCTGGCTCCAGGGTCTGCCTGGGTACTGGGAAAAGAGCTGCGCTCCCAGACGGCTGCTCCTTGTGCTGTCAAATCCGAATCGCAAGAGCCTTGGCTCGGGTGCACTCGGTGTACATGCTCTGCTGTGAATGATGCAGCTCCTGTTCTGGCCAGGGCAGGTGGGTTTTTTAGTGAGAAGAATTTGGTTATATGAAGCCCAGAGCATCTGATGTAGCTGTTTGGTGCCTCGCAAGACATGTGAGTTCAGCTTGTTTGTAAAAACCCGACTTTTATTCTTATTTTTTGGTGGTTCTCTCTAAGCAGAAAATACCATTTTCTTTACTACAGAACAAATTCAAACATATAACACAAGTTTATCGCTTCATTTAGACTTACAGTCAGCTGGCTCACCCAATCCAGCAAGCCAAAGCCATGGGTCTGCAGTTCCACTCCAGGATTCTCGACATTGACAACATTGACGTGAGTGTCCTTTACCATGTCTCGCCTTGAGGGGTGTGTTAGAAACCCCTGTCCTGAGCAGGGTGTTCTTGGCTCTGACTGCTGGAGTTTTGGCTCTGGCTGCTCCGGTATTTGCCATTTCTGCTGACAGAGGAACAGATCACTGCTGCTGCGAGGGAGCTTGGGAAAACTATGAAACCTTTCAGAATGGTTTAGGGAAAGCTTCAAATACAGGGGAAGTTATGAGGGAAAACACTTTGCAATAAGGTCTGCAGCGTCCGTATGAACAGAGCAGGTATAACCTGATTAAAATAACTGGGTTCAGCTCGGGAGAAGATGGGATTGTGTCAAGCCATAGCAGTTGGGTTAAAAACTTGATTTTTTACGTTAATCTACAGAAATTGTCTATTTTTAATGGCATTTTCTTGCATTGCAGCTGGCGATGGGGAAGATGATGGAGCAGGGACCAGTGTTAATCATCACGTTCCAGGCGCAGGTCGTGATGGTGATTAAAAACCAGAAAGGGGAGGTGGTGGAAGGTGATCCGGTAAGTGTTCGGTGTCCCTGGGTGCCCTGCCAGCCATGGCGGGTGTGAGGGATGCCATGGGTGCACCTAGAGCAGCGGGTGTCCACACCTCCTGCCTTCACCGTGTGATGATATCACATATTACCTGTGGGTAAGGTCTTGGTTCAGCTCAGGGTGGGCTGTTTGTTCCTATCAGGCTACAAGTCTTACAGCCCCTTAATCAAGATTTGTTGGGTATGAGGAGATTCGGCAGACATCTAGAGTGGGCAGAGAAAGAGAGGTTTTAAATTCTGAGTGAGGATTGGAGCTGGAGCTGTGACCACTGGCAGCACTTCCCTTCCAGCGGCTGCTGTGCCCGGTCAGCGTGCTCCCTGCCGTGGTTATCACCTTGAACTCTGCTCCCTCAGCACCCTCTGGGACAGGATGAACTGTCCTGCTGTCGATTAAAGCCCCATCACGCAGCTTCCACCTGGCCCTGTTCAGGTTTTTCTCCCTTTTCCTTTCATAAGGGCTCTGTAAGAACTGAACATGAAGGTGTTTGGCCAATGGGCTGGGAGCTGGAGTAAAGTCATTTGCAGGAGATGGGGAAAATCATGGTTTTGGCTACTGCCTCCCTGCCCTGGTACAAAATCTCTTCCAGCGCTGCAAGTTACTGGAACTCCCATATCCAGCTGCGTTAGATGCTGGACGTGATGCAGGCTTCTGATGGGAACCTCTGGTGATTTGTGCAGCAAACCTCCGGCCTGTCTGTGGGTAGTATTACACCATGTTCAGCTTTTAACCTGATGAGTCCAACCTGCCTGTTCTCTGTGATGCCAGACCGAGCCCATGGGACTCAACCACGGACTGTGACCAGTTACTGGATACAGCAGCTCCAGTAGCTCCAGTGTTGGGTCTGTGCAGTGTTTAAGCAGCTTAACAATACATAGTGGGGGGCATTGGGACATGCCTGGAGCTGGCCATTTCTAGCAGCCTTCTCTTAAAATTAATACTTGTATTTAAGAAATATTGGCTTTTTGCAGCCTTTGTCTTTAGTCCAGGCTGTAAGTTTACAAAAAAAGGGACTGATTTTAATGATGGGGCCCATCTGGACTGATTTACTACCTGTCACGTCGACTGCAGGGGAGGAAGAGCTGATACAGTGAATTCTTGCATTAAATTACTGCATTCCTAGAAGATAGATATTGATGTGCTAATTATTGAGCAGGATATCAAAGTCTGTTTGCTGTCTGATTTCTTGGGAGCAGCAATAAATCAAGGAGATGCATTAAAATTCTCCATTGGAAACAAAACTTCGGCTTTAATCAAATGTCAGAAGTGAGCTGGCTGGTAACTGTGATTTGGCGTTAAGTGCTGAGCTGCTCCTGTGGAGCTGTGAACAAATGACATTTGAGGGAAAAGGAGCCTCAACTTGTAAACTCTAAGTAGAAATTGTACAATTGTAATTGCTGCCGTATTGTACCTAGTCGCCACTGTTCAAGTTCTCACTGTTGTGCTGCGAGCTCCAGCCCAGCGAGGTGTGGGGAGACCAGGGAGGGTGGGATCTCTCCGGAGCAGGAGACTCCACCACCTCTCTGGGCAGCCTGGGCCAGGGCTCCCTCACCCTCACAGTGAAGAAGTTTCTCTTCCTGCTCAGGAGGAACTTTCCAGGTTCCAGTTTGTGCCTGTTGCCCCTTGTCCTGTCACTGGGCACCACTGGGCAGAGTCTGGCCCCTCTCCTGACCCCCCTTTAGCTATTGATCACATTGAGGAGGTCCCCCCTCAGGCTGCTCTTCCCCAGCTGAACAGCCCCAGGGCTCTCAGCCTTTCCTCAGCACAGAGATGCTCCAGCCCCTCAGCGTCCTCACAGCCTCAGCTGGACTCTCTCTAGTAGCTCCTTGTCTCTCTTGAACTGGGGAGCCCGGAACTGGTCACAGGGCTCCAGATGTGGCCTCACCAGGGCCGAGTACGGGAGGAGAACGTCCCTCAACTCTTTTCAGTGCACCCCAATTGAGCACCAAAATCAGTCTGGGACGATAGGACTTAGCCCATCAAGCGACGCTGCCAAGTTGAGCGAAGCATTTTCAAGCGAGCTCCTGAAGGACTGAGAGGCAGGAGGTGTTTGGCAGAGCAGGCTGTGGCATAAAAGGACAAGTTTTCACCTTGTGTGCAAGGCCATGGCAGAGACCTGCCTTTGGGAGTCCCTGTGTGAAACGATACAAATTGAGGTTCTGCTGGCAATGGTACATCAGCTCCCTTACCCTCTTCATCTTGAGGTTGTACTTTTACCCTCGGTAAGGATCTGTTAGCGCTGCTGTGGCTCCTACATCAGGGCATGGCCTGTCTCCAGCAGAAAAAGTTTTGGTTTTCCTCTCTTGTCCTCTCTGCTCTTCTTCTGATTCAAGTTTTCCATCACTTCTAACACTTCTGAAGCAAGTTCATCTGAATCACTGTGCAAGAAAAAAAAGGCTTTAAGATATGCGGTAACTCTAAAGCATTAGTTTTCTGGTCTGGTACAGCAAGTCTCCCCCCTCACGTCTGGGTACCTGAATTACAGCCTGTAAGGACTGGCACATTGGATGGAAACCGAAGCGGTTAAGTGCCCACCTGGAAGCTGAGCCAGTGCACAGTCCGATCCCTCCGTGGGGCTTCCTTAGCTGAGGGATAACTCTCTGTGGTTAACGGTGAGGTGATGAGATCCGGGTAACCTTTGATGTGCAGGATCTGTGACGCTGGGCTCTGGCAGCCCAGTGGCTGACGGGCACTGTCACCTCTCTCCTGGCGGAGCGGAGGCTTTGTGACAGGGAGCTGCAGTGACTCTTCAGGGGGTTGTTTGCATAAGACTGTAAGTGATGCCTCAGGATGTGCTGAGATCCTCATTGATCCTTATTCACCTACTACCAACAAAACTGCCACTGTTCTTATTCCACACATTGAGGGTGGAAAAGCCCAGAGGTGGTTTTGTTGTCTGTAACCCTGTCTGTCTGCATGGCAAAGATTTGATTGTACAACAGCGCGTGTCTGTGGCTGGGCTTGGTATGATCTGATTTCCACTGAGAGATGTTGCGGTTTTTAACTCTCTGTCAGAGCTGCTGATGGTCGTTTCTGGTTGATTCGAGCTGCTCAGATGGAAGTGTGAGAGCCTAGTGATAGAGCCATGGGGTGGGGATGCAGCTCACAGGCAGAGCTACAGCCGCAGGAAAGAGCCTAAACTTGATTGAAGGTTACAGAGACCAGTACAGCCTGGCAGCTGAACCGGTTTGAAACCAGAAGATTACATTTAAAAGTAAGGTCAAATATGATCAAGCCAGGCAGAGGTGGCAGTTAATGTGTGTCCGCCATAGCTCCCTGGAAACCCCAGCTCTGGGTCTGGGAATGAGGAGTTTGTTCCTGGCCATGGTGAGTTTCTAAGCACTATCTGGCCGATGCTGCTGGAGGTGCCTTTGTTCGGGACCTCCAGGCTTAGAACCAGGGAGCAGAATCACCAGAGCAGTCTCTGGAGGGTATGGAGCTCTGAGCTGGAAGGTCTGTGGCCATCTAGCACACTCTAACGCCGGGGTTTCCCTTCCAGGACAAGGTGCTGCGGATGCTGTACGTGTGGGCGCTCTGCAGAGACCAGGACGAGCTCGACCCCTACGCTGCCTGGAGGTTGTTGGACATTTCCTCATCGAGCACTGAGCAGATTCTCTGAGAATTGCACCCAAAGGCTTCCCGTACCTCTCCTGAAGCGACACCATCTCTGAACTCACACCAGTCCTCTGTCTGGTGGACTGGGGGCGGAAAGAGGCTGGACTAGTTCCTTTTCAGAAGCACAGGCAGTTCGGTGTGCCCTCATTACACCAACCCCTGTAATGAACTGGACGAGTCTGACATCTCTGCCTTAGCTTAGCTGTGTAGTCTTGCCCTGTAAGGATGTGGGGTGGCTTCCAATGCGAGTGGGCTGAGACACCAGCAGCAGCTCCTTTTGTTGGCTCCTTTTGTCGTTGTGCCTGAAGGAGGCTGGTTTGGGTCCTGCCTGTTTCCCGGTGCTTCCAGTGATGGACAGAGGTGGGTATCGGAGAGTGGGAGGTGACAGGTCTCATTCCTGTCTGCCATCATCCTCCAGTGGCCTCAAAGCATCCCTGAAAAGATCTTAGAGGTGCTTTCAAGGCACGTTGGTCTTAGCTAACAAACACCTCTTGTACAAAGTGGTCCCAATGAGCCTTCTGTTGCTGCAGTGTCTCACACTTCACCAAACCAAATACAACCAGGACTTTGCATGTGGTGGAGGTGGTGGCATCAGGCAGGTTCTGAAGGCCGGTTGCAGGGGTGGAGTTTGCTGCCAGTGACAATATTTATATATCCACAGCGCATTCGCAAGGGCTTGGCAGCACGTTCTGAGCGTGGCTTCCTTCAGCAGATGGGCTCGTGCTTCAGGGGGTGGCACGTTGGGCCTGGAGATGTCAGAGCGTGAGCTCTTAGCACAATGCCATGGCCTCCAGGTCTGGGGCTTCTGCTGGACGCTCAGTTTGGGAGCTGTGGTGTGGGTCCATTTGTCAGCTGCCTGCTCTTAATGGAAGGTGAGGTTGGGGGGGTTGGAAATTGGCCGTGGAAGAGGAAATGAAAGGACTGGTTTGCTGTGTTCTGCCTGTGCACAGAACAGGGCGGTGCAGGACAGCACTTCCAGTGCTTTGTGATTAAAGACAATAATTGCCACTTCTCTTCGGAGTGTCCGATCAGTTCCTTTGAAAGCAGCTGCGATTATCTCCCTGCCCTTGGGTGAGACACTTCACCCCAGCAGCTTCCGCAGAGCGAGAGGCGGTGAGCGCGGCAAATTCAGCGGCACTGTCCCCTCAGAGGGTGCCTGGCGCTGCCGGCCGCGCTGGAGCTCTCTGCTGCTCCCGGGACAGGCTGCGAGCGGGACGGGGACACTGCTGCCTCGCTCGTCACCCAGTGTTCTCGGGGTTTTTTTGCCAGTGAAACAATCTCAGATTTTTACTGAAATATCTTAAGCGCTAGTACACAAACTAAATATCTGACCAGAATAAATCCCGCAGTGCAGAAGTGGGCTGTGGAATAGGGAAGCGCTGTGTCTGCCTTCCGAAACGGTGGATGGATGATCCTGCCCAAGGGGGAACCCGATTCCCCCTTGCCCTGGGACAGCCCTCATCTCCAGACCCCAACTGCTCTGTGCTAAAGGGACAGCGGAGAGACTTCGCTTGCAGCATCTCCGAGGGAAGCATAACTTCATTATATTTTAGCTCTTGGGATAATTAATTATCTTGGGAATTTATTTTTTTTAAGTAATTACAAGTAGCAACCTCCTGGGTGGTGCAGAGAGTCAGGACAGAAAGGCAGCGCTCAGCCTGCATAGAACAGGAGGAGGATTTTAAATTATTTTTAAATACTTCTCCTGAGTGAACAGATTTACAGTGGGCTGTAAATGTTTTCAGCGCTGAGTTATAGTAGCGCTGCGCAGGCCTGGGCTTGCTGGCAGCCACCGCGGCGGCCCTGCTGTAAAGGCACTGGTATGTGGAGAGATCTCGGGGGTGCTCATAAATCTCACTAAAAAAAAAGATAACGAGTCAAACTGGTACGGGGAGAGCACTGGGAGGGGGAGATCTGCACCCAGGGGCTGCATCTTGAGGCTCAGCCTCTCCAGCCTGTTCCACTGGGATGTAAATACAATCGTAATAAAATAACGGTGACCCAGACGGTCACTGCAGAAATCCCGCTGTGGGGCTACCCGGAGAGCCTTGCCTTGTCCTGCTGAAGGGCTGGAAACGAACCCGGCGGGGGCTCGGGGGGAAGGCTGGTACCCAGGGCCAGCGCTCAGGGCACCCCCGAGCACCGGAGGTCCCTCTGCCTGTAGAACAGGAGCAGGAGGGTCGGGGTGAGACCCCGGCACCGCGATCTGCCCCTGCACGGGGGATGGAGCCTTCCCTAACCGGTGGTTCCATTTGGCTTCTCATAGTTCCAGTTTTCTTCCGCACAGAGGCGGATTGAAAACCCTCCTGCTTGGCAGAGAGGTTGGGGATCATCACCACACTGCTGAGTCAATCCCACCTTAACCCGCTTTGATGGTTTTACCACCGCCGTGATTCTCTGTATTGAGAAGGAGCTGGATGTCCTTTCCTGGGCTGCCCGCTGTGGGGACACTCCTTCCTGCTGCTCGCCACAAGACTCTGCCCTCAGCCCCGAGTTTTCTTGTCCCTCCTCCAGCACAAGCCCCGTTTCACAGCTCTGTTTGCACTGCCCTTGTGCAGAGGTTTAGGGAGTGGTGGTTTTTCTCGGCCGTGCTCCGCAGACGGACGTACCCGCTTGCAGCAGTAGCTTTTGCCAAATGCTGCGCGCGTGTTTGTGAAGCCTGGTTTCACTCTGCTCTAAATATGAAATGCCATTTGTTGCGTAGCCGGTTCCTCGCTGTGCTCTGTCAGTGTGATGCGGCGGCTCGCTTGAGAGCGCCTTCCAAGTGGGAGATAAGAGGGGAACTGGCTGAGAGCCCCTGTCCCCGGCTGCTCTCTCTGAGGATGGGCTCGGCAGCCTGCCTGGGTGGGGAAGTGGTGGTGACAGAGTCCTGGGGGAGAGATGTAGCCATGAACCCCTTGTGCCAGCATGTGAGACAGTCGTGGTGGCAACGGATGCTCTTCAACCCTCCTCTTTGGGGAGAGCGCCCTGAACCCAGATCACCTGGGAAGGCTGGGAAAGCAGATCCTTGACACAAGAGGTGGCACATCCCCAGGTGGCCACAGCCAGAGTGTCCCTAGGGCTTTGTAGGGCTTCCCCAGATGGACCACCCTGGCATGGGACGGTGCTTGTAGGTGTCCTCGGCTCCCTGCAGTGGTTGCAGCTCAAGGCAGTGGGATGCGGGAGCAGGATTTTGTGGTCTTGGCTGGTCGGAGCAATATGGCTGTGACTAGAATCAGAACCACAGACTGGTTTGGGTGGGAAGAGACCCTCAAAGTTCCTCCAGTCCAACCCCCTGCAGGGAGCAGGGACATCTGCAACCAGAGCAGGGGGCTCAGAGCCCCGAGGGCCAACCTGACCTGGGATGGTTCCAGGGATGGGGCTTCTCCCACCTCTCAGGACAACCTGGGCCAGGGTCTCACCCCCCTCAGCATCAACAATCTCTTCCTGCTCTCTGGTCTGAATCTCCCTCTGTCAGTTGAACCCGTCACCCCTTGTCCTGTCCCAACAGCCCCTGCTGAGCAGCCCCTCCCCAGCTTTCGGACAGCCCCTTGAAGCACTGAAAGGCTGCACTAAGGTCTCCCTGGAGCCTTCTCTGCTTCTGGCTCTTGTTCCTGGCTGCTGTTCCTGGCAGCCCTTCGGAGCCGCCGCTGCTGGGCTCGGTGCGGGGTTATTTAACGCATGTCTCTATTAGCAGGGTGTCAGATCCAGGCAGTAGGAATTACAGCCTTGCAGGCTAAGCCTGCTCTATCTGGGGGCTCAGTTCTGCTCCACTGAACCTCTTCCCAATTACCCGGACGTGATCCGCGCTGTGAGGTGCTGGCGGACTTGTTCTCGTCCTGTTCTCTGCCGGGGAACCGCACGTCAGCTCCTGCCCTGCCGCGGGGCGGGGGAAGCGGTGGCTGGCGATGCTGGGGGGCTTTGAGCAGGCTCTGGGATGGGGGAGCAGGGTGGGAGCTGGTGAGCTTGGACTGGGGACCCGTGGTGGTAGATACACCCCTGGATTATCTGCACCCCTGGGTGCATCTGCCCTGTCCTTGATGAACGCCGCTTCTTCCATGCCGGGTGCTGCCTGAGGATGCTCAGCCAGCGCCTTGTGTCCCCAGCACAAGACACCGCAGCTCGGCGTCCTGAACCCTGGGGGACTGTTTGCTCCTGCAAATTTGCATTTCATTAATATTAAATAAAGGATAAGTTGCTGTAATTAGGGCCTGAACCCTGCCGAAGCGGAGGGGTTTGCGCTAAGCCAATTAACGGTGACTGTTTAACAAGCTTGGGAGGCCGAGTGCTGCAGGGCAGGAGGCGGCGCTGAGGTCACTGCGGGGGGGACAGCAATTCCTCGGGTGACAAAGCGCTGCCCAGTTACTCATGGGGTACAAACAGGCTCTTGCGTTTACCTTGAGAGATCCCTTAGGGCCTGGGCAAGAGCCCGACAGGGCTGGATGAGCATCCCCCTGCCCAGCAAAGAGCCCCGTTGCCAGGTGGGGGAGTCCTGGTCACCCCCTAGCAGGGATCCAGCCCTGGATTAGCGGGGAGGGTGCAGCTCCTGCTCCCCAGCCCCAGCCCGGAGCTGGCCCATGCGGCAGCATCCCGCAGTGGGGGGTGCAGGACCACACGCCCCAGACGCGGGCTCTGAGGGGTGGGTTTTTCCCCCCAGGATTTGCCAGGACTCTCGAAAGATGTCTGGTTCTTTTCAGGAAATTAAGTGATTTTTAGGGGCAGAGGCTGTTTAGAAATCGCAAAGAAACAAGAACTGTCTGGAATTGGAAGTGGCAGCATTTGTTACAGCCGTTTGCGGTGGGAAATGTCAGTCTCCTGGGGAAACCCTGCCCAGTTCCCTGTGGGGATGTTTGACCCAGCACGGGAAGTGGGTTGGTATTTCCTTCAGAAATAGTCTCGTTCCCCTGAAAACCGGGCGATTTCAAGGCAAATGCGCATTTCTGGAGATGACGTCTGTTAGGTGCGACCCCAAGTTTTCTAGAACGTTCCCTCGGTGCAGCCGCTTTGTTGCGGTGGGTACAGGTCCTCCTGGCCGGGCTGGGATGTCCCCACATCACCGCCAGTCCCCCATGGTTCGGGTTGCCCAGGCAGCGGGTGCTGCTCGAGCTCACCCGTATCCAAAGCAAAGCGCGATGCTCTCCTCAGGCCCAGGCTGTAGAGGGGGGACGCCAGGCTGGGGCAGGTGCTGCGGTCCTCACAGCGGGGTTGGCAGCCCCTCCTTCTTCTCCATCACCCATCTTCTATCTGGGGGTGGTGGTAGGCAATAAGGACACGCAGGGTTTAGGTGGCAACATGAAAGCTTGTGATGCCTCAACCAGCGTCCTGCCTTCACTCCCCGATGAACCCCATTCAGTGCCGCGCAGCGCAGGTCGGCAGGGGAGGTTCTGGAGGACCAGGCTCGGTGTCCTTCCCAGCTTGGCCAGAGCACAGAGCCCTGGGAGCTGCGCTGAGGTCCTGCCTCCAGACAGGGCACGAGCTTTGTGTCTGTCCCCAGGCAGAAGACTCGCGAGTCTCGGGGAGTTTGCAGTTGCTATGGACCCTGGGAGGTCAAACTGGACTTACTCCTGGTTTTTCTCCGGGTGATGGCGAGACCTTCTGGTAGCAATGAGGTGTGAAGGTGGTGACAGTCATCCCAAGCCCCTTGGCTCCTTGGTGCTCTGCACCAAGCCCTCCATGGTTCCTCCATGCAGCTCCCTGCACCGCATGCCGCGTTAACGCTCAGCAAAGGCAGCGCGGACCGAGCTGGGAGCCGTGGGCTCCTCCGCACCCCCAGAGCTGTCGGGCTGTCAGCGCGTGACTCCTCTGAGATGAATGGAATCGCTTTAGCTCATCTCGGCAGTGTCAGAGTGATAAAGATATCCCTTGGTGGCCTCCGACAAATCTCACCCTGCGAGACGTGCCCGGTGTCGGGTTCGTTGTTTGGAGTAACCGGTGCTGATAAAGCCAGGCTCAGAAATAAGCCAGGCTCAGGAGGTGGCATCACCCGGGGATGTGATTCCCTGCACAGCAGGAGTGCTGGAGCAGTGGTGCGGACCCAGTTTTCAGGATGAAAACTTCCTTAAGAAATGAGTTCAATTCTGTTGTTGTTGTTGTTTTATATGCCTGGAAAAATCCGCCCCAAATGGGTGACTCACGAGCCATTCCCACCAGATTTTGCTCTCTGGCCCTGGGCTGTGAGGTTCTGCTATGAATATTCGGAGCTCATCCCACCCCTCCCGCTGTGGTGGCTCTGTGATTACCCTTGGTAGGAAGAACTCTGTCACTACCCCAGTGCCCGGGGTGGCTCTGGGGTCATGCCAGCTGGATGTTGCTCAGGTCTCTGGGCCAGGTCAGGGATGCTCCTGCCCCACAGGATGGGTATGGACATCTTGGCTCAAATCTTGCTCATGAAACGCTTAAAATCCCAAAGAAAAGGGAATGATTGTGGCAGTGGGGTGGCTTACCTCGTGCCCCCTCCCTCTGGCACTGGAATGTGTTGGTGTTGGTGATTCCCAGTATTCAACCTGGTCTTCCTGGAGCTGACACACACCGCAGGGCTCCGGGAACTGGGGAGCTCTTGGCCACCAGCTGCTTGATGGGACAGTCAAGCTCCTCAGAGAACTCCTCTGGCTTTCCTCGTGTGTCACCCAAAATGGAAAAATATTTTCCTCGGCCATCTCCAGACTCTAATCTTTCTTCATTTATCTTCGCCAGCTAATTCCGAGCCGGTCTGCAGTGGCTCCCGCGCTGCATGTTCGCAGCAGACACAGTCGTGATTCACTCTAATAGCTCCTAAATACTCATTTAAGCCCGTTAAGTGACCGTGACTGTAATAAACAACCTCTCGTGCTCTTTCTGCTCTGACTTGCTGCAGATCCAGCCTGTCCTGCTCCAGAAGATGATGTTGCTGCATTGCAAGCGGAGCAGGGGCAGGCAGCAAGCTCCAACCTGTTCTGTCTGGCTTCTGTTCTCCCTCCTTGGCATTGCCTCCACTTCCAGATCTCTCTGTGGTCATAACCAACCTTTTCCAGCTTCTGCAGAAAACAGGAGACACTTCTGCTCTCCAAGAGGAAGAGCCTGAGTAGTGGAGCTTCTCTGCAGCCAAGTCAAACTCCAGCCCTTTGGGCTTGACCTTTCCAAGGAGGAAGATGAGGAGGAGAATCAGTGGTGAAGATGGTCAGTGCATGAGAGTAATTTCTGTGGTGCCAAAGCTCATTCGAGGGCTGCATAGGGCTCCGCTTTTCCTGTCTGCTCTGAGATGCTCTTCACACCCTCATCCCAAAGGCTTCTCTCTCCAAGCAGAGTTTGGTGGTACATAGCTCGTGGGCATCTCTCCTCACATGGTGCTCTACAGCTCCTCTGCCGCAGTGGGTCGTCCAGCTTTACTCCATCCCAGAGGTTTCTTTTTTCCTCCTGGACAGCTCTGGACATAACGAGTTCCTGGCCTTTGCAGTGAACCTCTGTGCTCAGGACAGATCTATTCCATCTGACCTTCCGTATTTTCCTCCGTTCTTTGTTTTCAGCAGCGCTCTGACACCCACCTGCACCTTCGGTGGGTTTCCAGCCTTCGCGCCGTTTAGTGAGGTCGAAATCCCATTAGCGATGAGCAGTCGCCGTTTGCCCTGTAAATTACAGATTTTCCATGACCGAATCAATCGGAGATGGCGGTGCTGGCTGCCCTTTGCTGGAACACAGCTGGGTTTCCTGCTAGCTTGACTGAGAGGTTGCGCCAAGTCCCACGTCTCACGAAGGTCAGCACAGCTCGAGGGGCTGACAGGCTGCTCCGTGGGGTGATCTCTCCTGGTGAAGCCCAGCCTGCTCTCCTCTTGGATATTTTACCTTTATTTTGCTTCATGGAAGGGTGATGGTGGGGGCCTGTGTCAGTGCTGGGTCCCACGAGCACCTCGGAGCTCACAGGGGATCTGTGTGGATCCAAAGGATGTAGGTGAAGCCACGAAGAGCAGCACCAGCAGCAACGTAGCTTCTGCTGGGAGGGAAATCGCCTCGAGAGCCGTGCTGGAGGCAAGCGTGGAGCTGCCGAGCGCTCAGGCAGAGCTGGCAGGGACTGGTGGGCGGCTGGCAGGAATGGAGCCCTGGCAGGGAGCTGCCAGCTGAGCCTGGGGCGAGCCAGGCTGGAGCTGCCTTGGGAAGAGCATCCAGCCTCCTGGGGGGAGAGCGAGGCCTCAGTCAGCCAAGGCAACTGCTGAAGTACGTGGTTGTGGTTGGACGGAGCTGGAGCAGGGTGTTGCTCGGAGGAGAGCGGGCTGAGTCAGCGGCTGCCGGCTCAGCTGGCATCTTGTCCCAGGTCTGTCTGTCTGCGAGCTGCAAAGCCTCCCAAGGTTTTCTCCTCGCTCTTCCTGCCTCGCAGACTATGAGGGCTCAGCCCGACTGCCAAGTGTGGGAGCGGGGTGTCTGAGATCCCTGCGAGGGGGGTGGCTGTGACAAGGGCCACCTGCAGATCCACGACTTCTTGGACGGGCACCGGGAGGCTTGGCTCAATGTCCCGGCACACTCAACTGTTGTGTTCAAGCTTCTGCACCGAGCCCGAAGGTTTCTGTGAACACGTCAGGGGTCTTCATCCCCTTCCCAAGTGCTACCAACTAAATGGGAGCTGGTGGAAGGGCTGTTGTAGGTCTTGATGCAGCGTAGCCCTGGGTGCGAGCTGGGGCCTGAGATGGTCCCTGCTCGAAGCAGTCTGATCCTGGAGGAGCTCTTGGGATGACCCTGCTGCCTGGCATCAACCATCTCCTAACGGATACAGCTCCTGTGCCACCCAATCTTTCCTCAGCCTGTGCAGCACCAGGACCATGCGCTCTGTTCCTGAGACCTACCTCTGGGTTTCACCAGTGCCGTGCCCTGGTCAGGAGGGGGCACGGGCAGGGAGGAGCATGCTGGGGTCTGCAGCCCTGGCTGGTTGTGCAGAGCTGTGCCTGCACCCCACTGAAGAGCCGTCGCTGTGCGAGGTCCAGCAGGACCTGGAGAACGAGCAGAACGTTCCTGCAGAGCACCGCTTCAAAATTGCCTGGTGAGAGGAGGCACCGAGGCCTCTCTCCAGTGGGAATTTATGAAACGGCTCCTGATTGTTATAAGTCAAAAATAGTGTCTGGAACCCAATTGGAAGTTGGCGAATTTGAGTGCAATCCAAATGGTTTTCCAGCCCAGAGTCACAGATTTATCTGATGACGCCGCATTGCAGCTCACGGCTGCCGCGCAGAAATGTTGCAGGAGTGCCTGTGCCTCTCGCCGGTGATGGATGAATCAATCGACTGCACATCCGTGGCTCAAGGGCTTGTTTTCCTTCATGGAGTAACAACGAAGGAAGTGTCTAGAGCTTGTGAGCCCTCAGGAGCCAAGCAGAGCTCTCGGTGCCTCAGAGACGTGACCCCTCGTCCTGACTAAACTGGGACTGAGCTAACAACGGTCGGGGTCCTCTTGTGCTCCCCAGCCAGGAGGCAACGAAACGGGCAGGATGGTCATTGCTGCCCGTGGTGCTTTTGTTGTCTCCTGCTGTAAGAGCCTGTCGCACGCTTTGGGTTCTTGCTCTGGGTTGGAGGTGCGTGGACCGTGCTGTGACATCCGGGAAGTTCCTCTCCTTGGGAGTGAGACTGTGGATGAAATGAGATCTGCTGGGAGCTGGGGGTCTCCAACAGGACGTGGTAGATGTGGTAGAGCTCACCCTGATCATTGAGATACTTAAATGGGGGTATTCAAAACGCAGCGGGACAAAGCCCTGAGCAGCTTAGTTTCAGCTTGAAAACGGGTCTTGCTTTGGGTAGGGCAGTGGGACTGGAGGTTTCGTTCAGTCGATACGATGCTCTGAGTCCGGTTCCAAGCTGGTGTCATGACGTGCTCTCTGCTCTGAGGTTCAGCTGACTGGTGGGCAGGGACCTCGCAGTGTCGCACCACTGCTGATGGTCCAGTTGGACCAGGAATTGGTCGTTGCGTTATGGATCCCAGCTCCATCACCCCTGGCTGTCCTGGCTCTCCTGTGAGGTGTCCTCTGCTGACCGCAGGCAGGAACCCCAGCTCTGGGGCAGCTCTGGGGGAAGTAGGATGAGAAAGAGGGAGGAATTGTTTCTACCTTTTCATTTCACCACTGATCTTTTCACCTTCTAATGAATTCCCATGTGAAATAACTCCAGGCAAGTTCAAAGCGACTTTTCAGGCAGGGCTAGGTGACATCTGAGGGGCTACTTCTCAAGAAAAATGTTTTTATTTTTCCAAAGCGACCTCTGTCCTTCTGGGTGGTCCTGGATTGGACTGCGCTGGGAGCCCTGGGTTGCTCAGTGCCACATGCCTGCAGGGTGGGACCGCGTCTGTACGTGGTGCATGGTCCAGCTCCTGGAAAGCATCTCACAGCCCTGGACAGGCATTTAGATGACATTTAGACATGGCACAGTTAGATGCCTTCTGCCCTGGATTGTATGCCCATCGCTTCTGCAAAGCTTTGTCCATAATTATTGTTTCCATGCCTGGAGACCAAGAGACACCAGAGCTCCACCAGCCTGATCAAACCACGGGTAATTTCAGCAGGAAATACATGATGGGTCAGAATAGACCCATCTCATGACCCAGCCCTGGCCTCACCACCTTGATCCTGGCAGTGCCGTCACCGCTGCCCCTGCCCCTGCCTCACCACCCTGGTCCTGTTATGGTGGGACAGGCTGCTCGAGGAATCTGACAGTCGCTCTGCTGAGCAGCCGGGAGGATCCAGGGATGCTGGGAAGAGCAAACACAGCCTTTGCTTTCAGATGAAGAAGGGAACGGAACGAGTCTCTCAAGCTGCAGGTCCCTGGGGGCGGTTTCTATTACCGGCACAATAATGACACAAATGTGAAAATGCAAAACTCCCACAAACAGCAGGAGAAAGAGGAGCTGGAGCAACAGGCGGCTCAGGCCAGCGGGGACACATTTTGTGCGACAGCCCAGACACTTCAGAGAAGCAGCTCGGGGGAATCGGCGGGTGAGGAACCTGCAGCAGACGTGGGGAACTGAGATCTGAGAGGAGTGCTTGGCGCTTCGGCTGCACTGGAGTTAACTGAAAGAATGCTTCAGAGAGGAACCGTCTGGAGTCTGAACAGGGTGGAGGGTGGCAAAGGAAGTGGCAGGCGCTCGCTGGTGGGGTGTGGACCCTCCTCAGGCTGTGTTGGAAATCGTGGTACCCAGCCGCCACCATCCTGAGAGACTCTCTTGAGGGAGAGGCTTTCCTCGGAGTCTGTCCGTCTGCTGGTGTTCGCTGGTGCCTCTTGTGTTGTCCTCAAGCGTCTCGGGACAGAGGTCAGGGGTGTGTTTGTCCTTGTGTGCCTCCACAGCAGCCGGTGCCGTGCGCTCCCACCCAAAGGCCGGTGTGAGGCCAGGCAGGAAGGGCAGGAGGAGCAAACAAGGTCCAAGCTGGATGTGTGAAGCAGCTGCTAAAAGGCTGCGGAGCTCTGATTATTCGTTGGCTGGGTTACAGAGGACCAGCGCATCTCCAGCTCTGCCATGGCACCATCCTCGAGATCCCAGCTGGGGACTTCTGCTCCCCCCTCCTTCCCGTGTCCCACCCCATGAAAGCCGTTGTAGAAATAGGGCGAGGGAGAGAAGCTGCCTTCCTGCCACCCTACATGCTGTGACATCCTTTGGCTCCCTGGAGTAAAGACTGTTCCTGGGTTTGGCCAGGCTCAGCAGCAGCTCCAGGGCTTGAGCGTGGTTCTCCAGCCTGGCTCTAAGTGAAGAGCAGTCGTGGTGAGAGCTGTCCATGATGATGAGGTGGAGCAGAGTGCCAGCCTTGCCATCCTAGAGGAGCATCCCTGTCCTGGGTGTCTGGGGAGTGGGGGGTTCATCACTTCTCCCGTGGGTATCTACAGCTGAGCTCTGTGTGTGGCTCCTCCACGTCGGATGGAAGCCTCGCTGGTGGGGTCTAGCAAGAGATGAATCCCAGCCAGCACTTGGTGACCAGGCTGACTAAACCTCGCCAGTAAAGCCCTTGCTCCCCACATCCCCTCACTGCTAGATGAGGGAAGACGAGGGGATCCAGCTCAGTGCTTTGGAGTCACCCTTGGGCATCCGGGTGGTTCCACTCGTGATCCCATGAATGCGGTGCGCCCCCAGCTCTTTCATTTGAAGTGTCCCATGGGCCACCTTCCTTCCCTTAGTGTCCCGTTAGCCCTGCGGCTGCCTTGCACGTGGCAGTGAGACGTGCCGCGGCTGCAGAGAGTCAGGCGGGAAACGGACAATTTAAGAGTTGTCCCAAGGGCTGAAACTGCAATTCCCATTAACGACCCACAGGAGATGCAGTGGCAGGGACCGACCCCAGCGCGGGAGTGCAGGGTCCGGCCGCACCGAGCCTGGGGGTGGCATTAACTCCGGGCAGCTCAGAATTCAGCCTCGTCCCTGACACTTAAGCTCATTGATTTTTTCTTAGGAGAAATCCAGTTAGATTTCATGAGATCGAGCAGGCACCAAGCCTGGGAGAGTGTAATTTGATCAAGCTGAGCCTTTCATGCCTAAAGCTCTGACTCTGGGAAGTGCAGCCGTGGTTCTGCTTGGGAGGGAGCAGAGAGGGCTCGAGACTCTTTGGGGAGGATGCTTGGGGACATCATGCTGCACCCAAAAATGTGCTAAATCATTTCAGACCTACATCCTTGAATATCTCTGAGGAGGAAGACCACCCCCCACACACACACCTCCTGACCTCCCAGCAGCGCTGGGAGGAAGAGGTGCAGCTCCACCGTCTTGGGTGCTGGGCGTTCACTGATCCCGGGTGATGGCTCCCATCCCCAGGATGTCTTTAAGATAAGCGAGGTTGCCATGGGAATGGTGACGCACCGCTTTGCCAGCAGCCGGATGCTAAAAAGCGGCTCCACGCGGGGTCTGATGTTCCGTGGGCTGTCTCCTAGCGTGGGGGGTGCCTTTGGTCCCACATGCGTCACCAGTGCTGTGGCATTCTTCTGGCTGCAGAGGCTTGGTTGGCCCCATCAGGGCTCCTGGGAGCAGAGGGCTTCCCACCTGGTTGCCCCATCCTCTCTTCCCTTGAAGCTGGGGGGACCAGCAGGACCCCAACTGTCCTGGCACCCCATAGGGGTCTGCAGGCAGCTGACAGAGGGTGGAAGGATCGGCACAAAGCTGGAGCCAGCCAGCAAAGCCAACCTGGTTCCTTCCCTTTAGCATCAGCTCAACGTGGCTGTCGCTCCTGGTCGTGTGAGACCAGAGGACAGAATGAGAGACAGCGAGGAACGAAACACGTCCAGAGCAGCGTGGTAGGCACAAGGTGGCCAGTGAGAGACACACGTTCATTACTGTGAGCAACTGCTACCACCTTGAACGGGTTGGGGAGCATCGACGTGGCTGCCCGCTCCTGTGTTGTAGGCGTTCGGGATAAAAAGCAAGGCGAGACCTGTCACGTCTCCTGGAGAAGAGACCAAAGCCATTGTAGAGGACATGGGCTTTGACCCTGGTGTGTCCTATTGACCCGTGGGAGCTGTGGAGGACAAGTGGTCCTGAGGCTGCTCTCCTGCTGCTGGCGATGAGGTCAGGGCTCAGTGTCTACCAGGGTGGCTTTGCCCTCCTCTGCCTCCCGTCTCCAGGCCGATGTTTGAAGCTGGTTTGGTGACATGTCCCCTCTCCTTTGAGTCCCAGCAGCCTGCAGAGGTGAAAGCTCTGGGTTCTTCTTCCCTGGGTTCAGGGTTTTGCTCTGGCCACACTGACATGTCAGCCCAGCAAAGCACAAGTTGGAAACCAAGTGTAAGAGAAGACAGATCTTCAAAGCAGCAGAGTGTTCCTCTAGCTCCTTGAGATGTATCTCAGCCACAGGAGCCAAGGGAATGACTCAGGAGAATTTCTCCTCTTCAGTGCTGGTCGTCAGAGCCATGCTGAGCTTGGGTGGGTAGCTGAGGAATCCACCCCCATGTCCTGAGGGCCACCAGTCCCACCGCCTCGCCCTTTTGCCCAGCAGGTAGAGAGTCCCCCCACCAGCCGCCTATCCCCTTAGGTAGTCTGACCTTTGGAAAACCCTTCCTCCGTCTCAATCTTTGGACAGCGTGAACCTGTCCGTTTCTTACAGCACGTGCAACGTGTTTGATGACCTTCAGCCTGGCATTCAGCCCAAGCAGCAGCTCCTGGGTGCCTACCACGGTCGGACCCCCTGTGCACAGAGCACAGCCAGGACAGGGTGGGTTTCTGCCGTGTGCTCACGCAGACAGAGCATCCTCTAAAATCTGCTGCACCCCAGCAGCGGGAGGTGGATGGGGACCAGCCCAAGATGACAACATTCATTTGTTAATGAGCCCGGGGAGCCTGGCTTGGGCACCAACAGGTGTGCGGGGTGTGGGAAACCGCTGACACGTGCACAGAGACACCTCCGTGCAAAATGATGCGGGGCTTGGGGCCAGGACGGGGCTGATCAGTGAGAGATGGAGTCTCCCGTCGCTGAGAGGGAAGGCTTGGCCTTGAGCGCAATCCTCCCCTGAAAGAAACCAGTTAGAGGAGCTCCAATTAGCAAAGCCCCTCATTATCCTGCCGGGCTCCCGGTGCTGAAGGCAAGAGTCATGCAGTCACCGTGATTATAGACACAGGCGATGGCAAATTGTGAGCAATTTGCAGCAGGGGCTTTGCCCGGCTGCGTGACGTGACGTGTGTGTTTACGGTGCCGGATGCAGCCGCACCGTCGTTCATATAATGTTATTAATAACGCTCCCTGATTTTCTCAGTAAAAGGGAATCTCTTGCTGTCTGGGGTTGCTGCTTTGCAATGGAGCTTTTGTCCTACTGACGTCAGGACTGGGGTGTGGGGGGCTTTCCTGGTCCCCCCCAGACCCCCTCACTGGGGTAGCCTCGGTTTCCTGGTAAATGGAGAGTCACGTACCACGGGCAGGGGTGGCAGATGGCTTCAGGCGGTGATGTGGGGTGGTTTGGGCTGGCTGTGTAGGTGTTCGGCCTCCCGGCCCTTGTCCTCCCAGCTGCTCACCCGGATCCTTGGATTGCCTCCTCCTCATCTTCCCTGTCAGTCATGCTGCTCTGTTAGCTTCAGCCTGGCTGACCCTGGGGTTGGAAGGGACCTTCAAGATCATTTTGTTCCAACCTGCCATGGGAGGACCTTCCGCTACAGCAGGATGCTCAGAGCCCCATCAAACCCGGCCTTGACCCCTTCCAGGGATGGGGCATCCACAGCTTCTCTGGACAACCTGTGCCAGCGTCTCACCGCCCTTACAGTCAAGAATTTCTTCCCAATACCTAATAGAAATGGAAATCTCCCCTCTCTCAGGTTGGAATCTGCTCTCTGGAGCTGATACTCCTCACCAGGCCTGAGCACAGGGGGGTCAAGCATCCCGACTTTCCACGGTAGTTACAAGTCAACGAGTGGTTGTGACCTGGTGGAGAGGGAAGCCCCAGCTCTGCTTGGGAGCAGCTTGTTTACACGCTAATGAGGCCTTTCAGACGGGGTGTTCGCTCCACTGCAGAATGACGTGTCAGTGATGGATGACGCCGAGCTGCCCAACCTCCCTTCCCAGCAGCCTCACCACCGGGTGAGCACGGGATGGTCATCCTTGGTGGCTGGACCAGGCACCCTTGGGGGATGCAGCCCACCAGCGATCCTTTCCCACCACCCACAAGCTGCTTTCCTTGCTCAAGAGGTGCCCCAGCAGTGCTGTCCTCGGGGAGACTCTGCACCTGAAGCCTTGAAGAAATCTGCCCCCACCCTGGTCCGGCATCCCAGGACGTCCCTGGGCAGCAAGCGCCAGCTCTTGGTGCTGCAGGGTTGTGAGCAAGGCTCTTCAGAGCCCGGGGCGGCTCCATCTGGGTGCCCCGTTGGGTTGTCACCCATCCCATGGCTCTGCGGCCAGGTGTCCTCCCACTACCCCCGTCTGAGGGAAGGTTAAACAGCGATGGTTATTCCATAAGTACATGAACATTTCTCACCAGATCATTGTCACGTAGATCTTTGGGGCAGGTTTTTACCCCTGGATTTTTCTACACTGCTGTAGTTTGAGCCAGTGACTTCCCGGCGTCTCCTTCGGACTCTTTCAAGTTGTTTCCCTTCCAGCCTGTTCCCCCTCCCACAGCTCCCGCCAGGGCATCGCAGTTTAAGCCCCCACCAAACGGCATTTCCCCAGTCTCTAACGCGTTCGGTTCCGCATTTGTGCAGCCCACAAGGATGGTGAAAAAGCTCCAAAGAGCTTTTTCCTTTCCAGAAAGTGACGCGGATCGGGGAGTTATTTCACCCTCCCATGTGCCCCCCTCCGGACGGGCATCCAGGGGATTAGCTCAGGTTCAGCTGGAGGATTTCCATCCGACTGTCTTTTCTTCCCAGTTTCCCCAGTCCTCAGACAGGCTGTCAACGCGAGCACCGGGTCTAAGGAGAACTGGCCTCATTTTGTAAGAATTATTCTGATTTTATTCAGTATCATTGTCCCTGAACGCAGACGTCTCTCCACCAATTCCAACGGATCGATCTTGGGAGGTGCTGCTGCCGCCACACCTCTCCGCATGTTTTACAGGTACATTAGACCCTCCTCTGATTTATTTCTTCATACAGACCATCTGCTCACAGCATCAGCCAGGAGTCTCTGGGCGAGGCACACTCACGGAAACCCACCCGGGCCGGTAGAAGGAGGAGACACCGCTTGCAGCCAGGACATTCCCCACTTGCTGCACTAATTCTGGCAGCGTTCCTCCAGTCATCTTCGTAGCCCTCTCTTGGTTTCTCCTTCAACCTCTGTTTTTGTAGTTCTTCAGTGCCTTGTACTGTCCCCCCAGACTTGGCTGGCTCAGCTTTCCATGGCCACATCCTCCGTTCTCTGCTCTAATCTAATTTCCCGCATCTTGTTTTTCCAGTTTGGAGGTCTCTTGATCTGCAACACAGTGTTGCCTTGAGGGTGGGATTCTCTGAGTCATCTGAAATCAAGTATTAAATCTCATGTCCATTATGAGCACTGTAAATGTTCTCCTTTTCTTCTGGGAGCACGGTGTTCTCACTTTCTAAAGCAAAGACCCGTCATGTTTTTCATCACCTCATCTTCTACTAAGCGTATTTCCCGCCCCAGTTTAAGGATTTGATTAATTTTGACATTAATTAATTAGCAGACCTTGATAGAAAATCTATCTCGTGACCCCTGGTGGTGTCCATTTGACTGTACTTGCTTTCACCCAGAGACGGAATTCTGATCTGAATCTTTTCTGTTTAGCAGCTGCATTCTTGGAGACCTCGACTTTCAGGTGGCGTCTCCACATGCTTGTGTTGGTTTCAGACGCTGTTCCTGATGATGAATGATGGTTTCTTTGGAGTCTGTGGTTAATGTCAAGACTATGCTGGTGCTTAGAAGTCCCACATACACTGGAGTAGTCCTGGGAGAGGGGACAGAGAGCCCAGAGCTCTCCATCTGGTCTTTCAGAGACCAGCAAGCCTCTGTGGACAGCCCAGCCCGTGGCCAGCAAGCTGCCTATCTGGGCATGGCTCAGGCACAGCTTTATCCTGCCCTGTTGAACTGTCCCAACCAGGCACTGCCTTTGCAGCTCCTAGGTCAGCATCAGTCTTTAGTGTCAGGTCCCCCTTTGACTAACTGGAAGGTTCTCCTGGGCTGTTTACTCTGGGTTCATGTTCACCAGCTGAGAACCAGCTGATAACCAGCTGGTTCTCTCCTCTCCTCTCCTCTCCTCTCCTCTCCTCTCCTCTCCTCTCCTCTCCTCTCCTCTCCTCTCCTCTCCTCTCCTCTCCTCTCCTCTCCTCTCCTCTCCTCTCCTCTCCTCTCCTCTCCTCTCCTCTCCTCTCCTCTCCTCTCCTCTCCTCTCCTCTCCTCTCCTCCTCTCCTCTCCTCTCCTCTCCTCTCCTCTCCTCTCCTCTCCTCTCCTCCTCCTCTCCTCTCCTCTCCTCTCCTCTCCTCTCCTCTCCTCTGTTCTTCCCCTCTCCCTCTCCCTCTCCCTCTCCCTCTCCCTCTCCCTCTCCCTCTCCCTCTCCCTCTCCCTCTCCCTCTCCCTCTCCCTCTCCCTCTCCCTCTCCCTCTCCCTCTCCCTCTCCCTCTCCCTCTCCCTCTCCCTGTTCTATACATCATTGCATCACATACAACCTCTGCTTAAGGAAGAGGTGTTTGACTTCCTACACGCTCTCCTGAAGGCAAACCAGGGTGTGTGGAGGGGGGAGAGGGCCGTGCTCCAGAAACATGGCAGAAAGCTGGGCAAGGAAAGGGAGAAGGGAGCAGAAACAGGGATGGAGGAACTTTCTGGAGCGAGCCTGGGAAGGCTGTGTGGAAGCGGCAGCAGGCCAGGCCAACGTGGGGAGGCAGCAGCTGAACAAGGAGAGATTTTTTCTGTGTTCGGTTTGCTTTTCACAGTATCATAAATTCAGGTCCCGTCTGGACCCAGAGACTGTCTGGAGGCCAGAGGGCACCGCGGCTGCCAGCAGACATGAGGTGAAGGAGGGGCAAGACGGTCCTCCATGGTGAGCCAGGAGCAGAGGAGGGCTCTGGCAGGGCAGACAAACCCCAGCCTGGTGCCCCGCTACGTGCTCACCGTGAATCCAAGAACTGGCTGTCTCGGGAGGGCAAAACCCCCAGAGAAGGGGATTGGGAGCAAGGGGCATCTGGGGCAACCCGAGGGCTCAAGGCTGCGTGGAGAAGTGCTGGCCATGCCGGTCTTGGAGCCTCTGTCTGCGTTGAGGGGAGCGGAGAAGCAGGACCCCCGGTCTCTGCAGACCCCGTCTGCTGCTGCCAGTCCTTGGCTCAAGTCTGGCCAGCTCAGGCCATCTTGGCGGGGACTGTCTGCCTCGCTAATTTAATGAGCCCCGAGCTTAATGCATGGCGAATCCCGACATAAATAAAATAAAACATGTCAAAGTGGAACTTCTTTCCAATTACAATTCATTAGCGAGCTCTGAGCCGCGGGCCTGACCACAATCAATACCCTTGGTTGGGGAAAAAGGAGTTGGTATCCCTCCCCGGGCACCTCAGGAGGGGGCCCACCCCACACGGGCATGGTCGGAGCAGGGCCGGCCTCCATAGTGGGGTCCTGCGTGGGTCCCATCTGGCCTTGGACCCAAGGACAAGGACATGGTCCTCCTTCCCTCACCTCACCCCTCCATGGTGCAGGAACGCACCTGCTGTTGGGGTCTTGGTGTCACCTGAGGCGGGTTGGCCATAGAGGCCACGAGCTCCTGACATCTTCACAGGGACCTGCCAGGGCTCCCCACGAACCCTCTGTTTGTAGGAGCTGTTATTCGCCTGGGACCTGGGGTAGGCACTGCCCACCCAGCTGTCTGCTACCCTCTGTCCACAGCCTTCTTGGAGACCCCTGGGAAGGCTTCTGGCCATTCTCCATTGCCATGTCCACTGGGTGAAGATGACCAATGGCCTGACCTTTTATGAATGAGGCTGTTGTGTGCAGTGACTGTGACATGGACCCCTCTGCTGCCCGGGATATGTGGAGGCTTTGGGAATCAGAGGAGGGGCCAGAGGACTCAACATTTTGCCAACAAGTGGGGAAGTGTCTCCTCTCTGGAAAGCTGTGGAGCATGGTGTGCCAAGGTGGGCTTGTGGACCTGTCATTGCTGCCTGTCCCTCGGCGAGCACCGATCCTGCAGACCAAGGGCAGTGCTGCATCCAACTGAGGTCATCGTGCCAGCAGTCCCCTGGGCTTCACAGCCAGGGAGCTGCTCCTGTCCCTCCAACCCACGGACTCCACAAATGCTCCCGTTAAATTCAGGGACAAAGTCACTGGGAAGTGGTGGTGCCTCCCACTAAGGAGGTCACCAGGTCTGGATTAGATGCCTTTTGGCAACAGACATCTTGACCGGTCGTAAGGTCCCCATCGTACGGGAGGTCAGACCAGGTGACCTGCTTGTCTCTTCTGGCATCAGGCACCGTGATACCGTCAACGCGTAGGGTTGGTCGTGAGAGCCTGAGGGGAAACGGGACCATCTCAGACCTTCCCCTGCTGTTGTCTCCAGGCACTTAGAGCTTTGCCGGGCCGAGCCGGTCGTGTTTGGGTTTGACGGCGTGTTTGCAGACCAAACACTTCTCACTGAACATTTTGTTCAGCCATTTCCAAGTTCTGCGCTTGATTTTGATGAAATGTGATGATCAGGATGGCTCTGGAACATGTCCCCCACGACTCCCTGGGTGCACTCCGGTCTGTTCCTCCACCGAATGGCATTTATTAGGGATGCAGCCCCTGCTGCCAGGTGAAATTGTCCTCCCTGGGCTTTCTGGCACAGGCTTGTTTCTTTCCAGACTTTAGCACAGAAAATGCTCGCTGCCAAATTACAGCGACAAGGCAAGCGCCGTGCCAAGACCAATGCATCAACCTCATTTACCAACAGCGCGTTAGCGGTGGAAGATTTTTTGAATGAGGTGTATTTCACCTCAGGAACGCTCCTGCCTGGCCCGGGTGCAGGTCCATGGAACACAAGTGGCTGGCGCTGTCTCTCCAGACGCCCGTCTCCGCCGCCGAAGGCTCCGAGACCGGTTCGTTTGCGCGGTGAATGACTCCAGAATGAATCTTCTTCTTTATTAGATCAGCCCAAAGCGCTGCGAGCTCTCCCCAGGTGCTGCTGAAGAGAACAGCGGTGGGTTTAGCCAAGCTCGTTGGAGGAATGAATTACCGAGGAACACGTGGATCCTTCTGACTGTGACTATACCCCCACATTTAAAAAGAAAAAGAAAAAACAAACCAGCTTCTTTAAGGCAAAAGCTTTAAAAACACTTCCCCCCCCCAGAAAGCCTGGAGAAGAAATGCCGCGTTGAAAGGTTCTTTCTGAAACGCAGCGTCAGCGTGGGGGAACGGCTCGAGGTGGGACAGCGTCTCGCCGACACGTGGCCGAGCTCCGTGAGTGCCGCTCGGCGCGCGACGGGGTTTGGAAGGCGCACGTGCGCGGGCTCTTAAATTGCGGAGTCACCGCTGCCGCTCCGGTGTGGCATGGGCAGAGAGCCGGTAGCACAAGCGAGACACGGAACATCATTAAAAAAAGAGCCACACTCCAACTGTCAGCTCTGAATTATGATCCGGGCAGCAGCCGCAGATGCCATCAGCAATTTACTTTCCAGTGGGAAAGCGCTCGGCGCTTCCAAACCTCGCATCCGCCTCAAAGCGTCTGGAGGCAGATGCCCAGAATCAGAAGCATCCTGACACAGCACGCCGGCTCTGAAGCAGCCTCCGGCGCGGGGCTGAACACGCCGCAGCAGGCGGCTGTCGGCAGCAAGACACAAAAAGCTGCAGCCACCGCTGGGAAAACTCTCAAGGGTGTCTCGGGAGCCGAGGGGAGGGCAGGGAGAGCCCCGGAGATCCCGTGGGGAGGCAGGAGCCGGCACATCTGGTTACCCCTCCGCAGCCGTCACACTTCCGCTTCATTTTTGCGGTGCTGCGGTTCAAAACCACTCTTGCGAGAGGGATGGTGACAGGTCAATTGGTGAAGACGTTGGGTTTGTTTTGTCCTGGGGTGAAATCTCGTAACGCTTTCGGCTGAGGTGTTTCCTAAAGCAGCTTTCCTGTATTTTCGCTCTGCTGCTGCAACCCCGCTAGCTGGTAACTGGAACTACTCGATGGGATTTACATATATTTTGAAAGAGGCAAAAAACAACAGCCAAAAATATCACCGTTTTTAAAAGGCAGCAGAAACTTCTTGAAACCGTTTTCTTAAAATACACCACGCACACCCTACGGTTCTGAAAGACCTTCTCCCAGCAACGTTTGCTTTGGGGGAGGACGCGAGGTGCCAGCGCCCTGGGAGGCTCTCGGGGTCTGTAGCCAGGCAGGAGCTGCCCGGCCGGGAGCGGCTCGTCGCCCCACGCTCCCATCGCCCCGGGAACACGTGCCGGCGGCAGCAGCGGCGGGCGGCGCTCGTGGTTCCCAGCCGGGCCCACCTCGTGCGGTGTGTGGGATGGTCTGGTGGCTGGCGGCTGCTTCTACCCCAGCAGCCCAGCCCTGCCCTGATGGAGGACGAGCATCACGTCTGATTGCCCGGGTAACGTCTCCCGTCCTCCGACACATCTCCGGTAACCATAGATACGCAGAAGCGATGCGCAGCAACACTTTTCCACGGGTTTTTTCTTCTTTTTTTTTTTTCTCCTCAGGTATGTGATGACTCGGGCTGTTTCCAGAGCAAGGGCTGGAGATTTGAAGCGGATACAGATGGTGATTTTTTTAATGCACCCTGTTAAAGCTTTGCTCTGAGCACCCCACTGCCTGTGAGCGAAGGGCTCTGTCCCACCAGTGGGCACCTCCTCCCATTGCGTGAGAAGCCCATAAGGAACTTCCGAGCCAGGCTTTGCTTCGACACATGCAGCTTCTCTGATGGGAAGCTGATCCCAACACCCTCAGGGCGGGATGACCGGGACAGGATGGGGGACTATGCGTGGTGGGAGCTCGGCTGTGCTGCCCATGGGGTTTTAGGAGCTGAGACCATTGTCCTCTGCCATCTGAGGGGATAGCAGCAGTGTGTCCCAAAGCTTGTGCCAGCAAGAACCTCTTGTCAGCTCTACACCTAGCCAGTCCCCGAAGAGCTTTGGAGGCTCTTCGTGGTCCTTCTGGTGCAGGGGACAGAGGATAAGGCTCCCCAGCTCCCAGCAGAAATGGTTCCTCTTGGATCTATCATGTGCCGACGTATGTTCGCTGCGTAAGAGCAGCAGGGACCTGCAGGAGGTGTGAATTTTGTAGCAGCTGCGACTCATCCTGGTCTTGGCAAGTGCAACGGGGACGGATCTCAGATGGCTCCAGGGCTTGCACGGAGCAGGCGCCAGCCCTCGAGGACCCCTGCGAGAGGAGACGCGCGTCTCTGGTGGGGCCCTTCCTTTGCCCTTTGCCAGTTAACCTCTCGTCCCTGCACCTTCTCCTGTAGGTTGTACAGCCCCTGCCACGCCTGGGAGGTGCAAGAGGAAGCAGAGGAGGGGAGTTTGCTCATGGTGCTCACTCCTGCCTGTGGCTTCAGGGCCAGCTCCAGCCTCCAGACGGGGTTGGGGTGGTAACTCCTTTGCAGCATTGCAGGATTTTCTTACCCTCTATGGTGTTGCTCTGAGGTCGCCTGTTCTCCAAGCCAGCCCTAGGGCTGCAGCTACATCCTTGGCTCCTGGGCAGAGGAGGGCGAGGCAGTTTTGCCAGCTTTCAAAGCCGTGGGAGTGTGAGGGAGGAAGAGGCAGCCTGTCTCTCCTCCCCAAACCAAGCGTGCCCTCTCTGCTGGGTGCCCAGAGCACCCTTTGGAGAGCACCCAGGCCCCATCCTGGGGAAGGGACCAGCTCCGAGGGGCTGTGGTGCGTGTGGCAGCGTGAGCCCACACCTCCCTGGGGGCTGCTGCTTTACGGAGGGGAAGCAGAGAGAAAGTGGCTGCTGTGACAGTCCCCTGCCAACAGGGCTGTGGCTTCAGCCAGGCGCGGATCTGGGGAGGTTTCAAACCCCTCCCCATCCCAGTTCCCCTGAGCTTGGTTGGCCAGACGAGGGGTAACACCCCACACGCAGCGAGTGATTAATCTGGGGTACAGGAGTAAAGAACTTAGAAGAAAAGGACTTTGCAGGAAGGCGTCTGTGCCGACATCAGAACGTCACGCCGCGGCTGTTGCAGTGACCTTCCCTGGGCACAGCCCAGGCTTGCAGCACCCAGTGCCACAGGGAAAACCCGCTGTGGTCCCCACGGCAGCATCCCCCACTGGGCAAGTGGCTGGCGGGAGGGAGCATCGTCCACTGGTGTCAGTGGTGAGTCCAGCACCGCTGAGAGCGCTGGGCTAGGGAGTCCCGCTATGGGGAGCGTTAGAAGAAATGAGTGTGTGCGTGCAGGACACAGGCCCACGGGCATGGATGGGGCATCAGCAGGAGCCGTGCTGACCCCCCCAGCAGCAGCCACAGCTTTGAACGCCCCTTTCCTACATTTATTGCTCTGTAGATCGGTTCTGTTCCATTGCAGGGGACAAAAGTCCAAGTGACACGTTCCAGCCCGAGAAGATGCTGGGACAGCAGACAGGAGCTGGAGAGCTCCAAACCCCTTCAGAGACAGAGGAAAGGGGAGCTCGTCACCCTCGCTGCGCTCTGCTCCCGGGCTCCAGCGGGAAGCCGGCGCTGGTGCATTACTCAGGAGAGCGGGAGGGATGGATCCAGCCAGGGGATGGCTGTGGTGCAGCAGCAGCAACTGCTTGGCTGCAGGGATGGGCTGAGGCTGTGCTGGGAGTACTCAGCTGGGGAGAACCGGCAGCTCCCTCGCTGCTCCCCTGTCCCTGCTGTCACCCTGTGCTGGCCCTGTGGGGCCCTCGGAGATGCCCCAGCAGGACGGGGCAGCTCTGCTGGGCTTTGGCAGCCCAGCTGCGGCCCGGGGCTGAGCCCAAGCAGCAGCAATGCTGTAACTCCTGCGCTGGATCTGACAGGGATCTTATCCTGACCGAAAAATCCTGGGGGGCCTGAGCCTGGATCCCTCCCACCTGTCCTAAGCAAGCGGTCTGCGTCAAGGCCGCGTCCCCTCCTCCGGCACCCCCTTGGCTGTGCCCCCTCCCGTGCCCCTCGGCTGCCCATAGATGCCACCCCACCCCTCCCACATCCACCCTCTTTGGGCCCACAAACACGCCTGGGACCCTCCTCGGTGGCTCCCACGCCCCGTCCACCTCGCACGGCCACCCCTCCTCATGTGGCACCCCCAAAGCCCTGCCTACCCCCTGCCTCCCCACGGTCACCCCCCCATGGGGCTGCCATCCCCCTGCCCATCCCCCATAGCACCCTGCCTGCCCCTGCAGCCACTTCACCCCCCCTGCATTTCCACAGCAGCCCCAGGGCACTGCTCCTCCCTGCAGTTCCCCCCCCCCCATCCCCAAGGTCCTTCTGTCGTACCACACCCACTGCAGCCCCCCACACCCTGCAGCACCCCCCCACACCCTGCAGCACCCCCAGCCCCCCCATGATGGCACAGCCCCTTGCATCCCCCGCACCTGCTGCATCCCCAAGGCCCGCCAAGCTACCAGACCCCTCTGTAACCCCCCCCCCCACCCCCTGCAACCCCCCATGGCACCTCAACCCCCCGCATGTCCACACCCCCCTGCATCCCCTCACACCCCCTGCATCCCCAGGGTACCACATCCCCCCATACCTCCTGCATCCCCAGGGTACCACATCCCCCTATACCCCCTGCACCCCTGCACCCCTCCCCTGCATCCCCGGGGTACCACATCCCCTCGTACCCCCTGCACCCTCCCACCCCTCCCCTGCATCGCCGGGGTACCACATCCTCTCACACCCCCCCACACCTCCTGCATCCCTGGGGTACCACACACCCCCTGCACCCCCCACCCCTCCCCTGCATCACCGAGGTACCACACCCCCTGCACCCCCTCAGCACTCTCCTGCATCCCCGGGGTACCACACCTCCTGCAACCCCCCCGGCACTGCGCCTTCCATCCCTCCCTGCATCCCCCCGTTATCCCACCCCCCCCGCCACCCCCCTCCTCCCCTGCAGCCCCACGCTCCCACCTCCCCCGCATCCCCTGCCTCCTCCCAGCCGCTGCATCCCCCCGCTCCGCCGCTACCACACCCCCCGCATCCCTCCATCCCCCGCATCCCTCCACACCCCGCATCCCCACTCCGCCCCCCCCGCCCCCCGCTCCCGAGCCCCACCCCGGTCCCCCCCCGCCCCCCCCACCCGCAGCCCAATCAGGGCGGGCTGGACGAATTCAAACCCCGGCCCCGCAAGCCCCGCCGCCGGTTTCGCTCCGTTCCCCGCGGCCGAGGGAGGCTGCGCCGGTGGAGGGCCGGCAGCGGGCTGCCTTCGGATGGGCGCGGGGAGCTGCGGGGCGGGCGCAGCCCCCGCCCGCCGCCCGGAGCGCAGGTGAGCGGCGGGAGGGGGGAACCGCGGTGCGGGAAGCGGTGGTGGCGGCGGGGGGAACCGCCAAAGTTTGATCGCGGTGTCCCCGGGGCGGCGGCTGAGCGGGGCCCCGCGGCTGCACCGGGCTCTGCAGGGGCGGCGGGGAGCGGCGGCGGGGGGGGCGCTCCCGGTGCCGGTGGCGCGGCCCCGGTCTGAGCTGCTGCCGAGGGGGGGACACCGGGAAGGTGGGGTCTCCCCGCTGCCGGGGGTCTGTGGCACCTGGGAGGGGGGAAACACCAACAAAAGGATGTGCTGCCAGGTGAGAAAACGGGGGTGGGCGTTCCGGGGAGGGAGGAGAAGGGGAACCCGGGGAGCTGCTGCTGCTGCAAAGCTGCTGCTCGAGTTCGTACAGCAGGAAGCGATGGAGGTGTCTGAAAGAGCCCCCGTGCCGGGGAGGGGGCCTCGCAGGGTGCCCCTGCCGGGGTCTGGAGAGCTGGCGTGGAGCTGAGAAAGTTTTGTATTCAACTGAGCTGGTTTCTGCCTCCCGGAGCTGCGGGTCTGCTGGGGAGCATCGCCCAGAGGCTGGGACCAAGGCAGAGCCACCCCGGAGCTGGGGTGGCTCAACCCAGCCCCCTGGGGAAGAGTTGGAGCTGGGGAGCATTGCTGAGCCCTGCCCGCGCCCGGACGATGGAGCCCTGGGCAGGCCGGGCGTGCTGGAGGCAGCTTTTGGTGCAGAGCCCCCCGTTACCCGTGCAGGGACAAGCTGCCGGCAGCGGCCGGTGGGGGTTTGCTGTGGTTTAGGAGCTCCCCGGTGCTTGGCTCCCGTCCCGCCATCGCCAGCGATGGTCTTTCTCCCAGCAAGTGCCTCGTCACCCCGAGCCGGGGCTGCGATGCTCTAACAGGGTGCCCGAGGCCTCCAGTGGCTTTGCCCAGTTTGGTACCCGCCAGCCTGGGGCACGGAGCTTGAGCTGGACAGAACCACCGCACCCAGCAGGACCTCACTGGCCCAGTAATGCCCAGTTTGGGGCTAGGCAGGCAAGGGCCCTTGATCGAAATACCGGGCTGGTGGTACTCCTGGCTGCCAATAGCGTCAGGAGCGTGCCGGTCCTTGGGTTGGCGACTGGGAGGTGGCGGTGTCCAGCACCCCCCGGTTTTGCTCCAGGAGTGGTTCTGGTGGTGCCTCGCTCGGCCGGGGTGTGGGATGGGAGGTGGGGAGGGTTCTCCCGGCTGGAAGCAGGTTCTGCCTCGTTGCACCTCTGGTCTTGCCCGTAGCGGCGCAGCCCCAGCCTGCTCCCGGCAGGCAGCAGATGTGCCCATTCTGTGAAATGTGGAACTGGGCGAGGCTGAGCTCACCCCCAAGCCCCTGGGGAGCCTCTGCAGGATGGCTCAGGAGGGCTCCCCACGGCTCCCCGGCCAGGAGGGGAACGGAGAGTCCCAGCAGCACCTCCCCAAGCTGTCAGCACATTGCACGGGTAAAATGCCCAACCTGGGGGTCCTCCTGGAGAGGAGCCCTGCCCTGGGGCTGCACCACCACACCGTCCACCTGCCAGCAGCTCCCTGGGCTGGGAGAGGCCGGCTGCTCTCACCAAGCTGCCGGTCACCTGTTGCCGGTGGCACCGGCTGGGCACCGTCGTCAGGTCCTGCTGCCTCCCTCGCCCTGCTTCTGCTGGCGACATCTGCTCTTGTCGTGGGTGTTTTATTTTTTTTTTCCCCTAGCCCAGCTCTGCTGCACCATCTGCAGCGTTGCTGGGGCAGCCTTCCCAGTCCTCAGTGGGGATGAAGTGGGCTGCACACCAGTACCCAGCGCTCGCTCGGTGAGGCCAGGGCCGTGGGCGGGCGCTGGGAAGCCGGAGGGTTATAGCAGCAGGCTGTGTTATCGGCTCTGCTTTCTTCACGGATGCTGAGGCGGGTGACAGAAGCCGGTGGCATCCTCCGGCTCGTGGCTCTGAACGGTCTCCTCTTGCCAACTGTCAGTAAATCCCGAGCTGGTGTGTTTTCTGAACAGCTGCTCCCAGGAAGAAAACGCTGCCGGGCTGTCAGGCGCCTGGGAGCTGCGCTGGTTTTACTGCAAATATTCTCTACAAAGTAAAATTGATGGATCTGAATCTAATATTCTGAAGGGGAACTTAATGGCCATTAGGCCGTTTCTTTCCAGCTCCGAGCGCGGAGCTGCGCCATTGAACGGGAGGATTAAAGGCACTGAGAGAAGTGAAGAGGCTGCCAGATGGGTGGAGGGTGGCGGGGGGCTGGCTGCTGCGGGGCCAGGAGCTGGAGCTGGCGGGGGGCTGCTGTGAGCTCTGTGCTCCTCACTTGTGTCAGCAGGAGCTGCTACCTGCCCGGGCAGAGCTGTGGTGACCCGTAACGGGGGTCTGAAGTGGCCAAGCCTCCAGGGACCAGCGCCCCTGAAGCCCCCGGTCCTGGCTCTGCTCTCGGCAGTGTTCTGCTCATGGCTCTCAAGTCTGTGGACCCTTGCGGGGGTCAGGCAGACCCAGACCCGCTGCTCGGCACTGTCCTGAGGTCCTCTGGACTGCACCGGTGAGACAAGCAGACCAGCTCCTCGGGCAGGACTGGGGACCTGCGTGTGCCGGGAAAGCCAGCATGAACTGCCCTGGGCTGTCGGACGGAGCCTTCCGAGCCGTGCTGGGGCTCCTGGAGCTGCTGGACGCTCTCTTCCCAGCTCAGCTGGTTGCCATCTAACTGGCCTGGAAGCAGAGAGCTTCGCCCAGCATCAGGCGTGTCCTTTGCCCACTCGGTCTGTCCCAGTTGCACCCCATGTTCCTCACCTACCCCTGCAGGCACGCTCTTGCCCTGGTGATGCCCACACGCTCCATCCCTCCGGGCTCGCTGCTGCGGCGAGCTGGTGGGAGAGTGCTGGCACCAAATTCTCTCCTACTTTCCCAGGGAGGGGCAGTGGCCCTTCCTGCTGCAGCCTTTGCCACCCAGCGGGGTGCTTGCAGCATCTGTAGGATGGGGGCACGGAGGAGACACTCCACCCTGGAGAGCTGGTCATCCAGGGGAAGGGAGTGACCTCCAGGCCATGCTGGCAGGTGTGCAGAGACCAAAGGACTGTGACCCCTGGCACTCCAGCTCCTGTCTGCCCCGTCCTCATCGCTGTGTTCATCTGCCCTGGCCCCATCCCACCACAAAGCCACCTCTCCTGGCGCTGATCACACCTCCGCTCATTGCCTGTACCTTTGTTCCTGCTGATTGTGTGTGACCAGCTCCAGCTCTGCTTGCCCCAGGGACCTCCTGGGGCTTGGCCAGCCTGCGCCCAGCCCTCCTCAACCCCCGGGGCTTCTCCACAGCGCCCAGTCCCTGAGCGGGGCGGGCAGCCAGACCTGGGGTCCAGCCCCAAAAGGCTGCACCACACGGGCAGTGCTCCTCAGCTTGGGAGGTACCAGCTAGTGCAAGGTGAACCGGCAGGACCCCTCCCTGGTGCAGACGGTCTGCATTGCAGATTTGGGAGTTTGTCTTTAATTGTACCAGGCACGTGCTCTAACGAAGGGATTAAGGCCCGGAAGGGTGAGCAATGCAGGCCAACTTTTCCTGGCCTGTTTCAAGGTCTTGTGTTTTATAACATTCTCTGTCTCTCCTGTCCTCTGCCTGGAGCAGCCTCCTGGTTCCTCCCTCCCTGGAATCCAGTGATGCTCACCCATGTGCCCGCTTGCCCCAGACCTCCTTCCCCCGCCAGCTAGCCAAGTCTCACCCACGGACAGAGGGACAATTTGCATCAATCTGGGCACCGTGTCCCTGCGGCAACAGGGGAGAAGCAGGGTCCCACCTTGCTGTGGCTCTGCAGAGGGTCAGAGGAAGGATGATCCACCTGCAGACAAGTATCCATTAGAGGAATGATGGGACCGAACGGGTAAAGCAGGAGGATGGAGGCTGCTCGGGCTGCGTTATCTCCCCTGCTTCCAGCCTGACGGTGTTGGAAGCCCCGTGGCTCCTGCTCTGCTCCTGCTGTGTGAGCTGGACCCGGTTATTGTGGGAGAGGTGGGGACTCCCTTGCAGCGCAGCCCTGAGGGGAGGGAGGTGTCTGGACATAGTAAGGGTCACAGCCAAATGCATTCTAACACTCGTCAATCCCCGCTCTGGAGTGCAGAGTGGGGGTCACCACGTCACTGCCCATCTCTGGTTCTGCAGCCTGGAGCAGGGAGCTCTTCTCATTGTCCAGCCTCCAGATCCTCCTCGTTCCAGGTCAGGAGCGCATGGGATGCAACCGAGGCTTGGGGGAAGTGTCAGCTCCTCTGGTAAACCCATTGGGAAGGTGGGTGGTGACCAAGAGCTGCTGCTGTGGGTACAGTTCCACCAGTAGACCCAGCTCCTGTCTTTGCTTGCTGGGGCTGGTGTAAGTGATGGTGGAGACTGAGGAGCTGTGGGGGGGTCGGGTGGATCAGTAGCACTCCCCGGAGAGCAGAGCTCGGCTGGTCACAGGGGAGAGAACTTCATTCCCATCAGCTGGGGGATCTCTTGTTCTTCCCTGGAGGTGCCAGGGTTTGGGGTAGAGACTGCGTGTCTCTGGGTTGTGATTCTCTTTTCCAGTAAGAGCAGTCTCGCCAGAGGACTCGGATCAGCCGCCCTTCCTGGTGTGCCGACCTGCTTCCAGGAATGAGCGTGGGGACGCGTTTCTCGGCTGTTACATGGCAGGAAAGCAAATCAAGAAGAGATGACAAGCACTTGGCATCGAGATGGCACAAAGTGTCCTGGCACAAGGGGAGTCCAGGCAGGACCAGTGCTGCCCTGTGAGCTGAGACATTGGGCGCTGTGCCAGAGCCTGGCTCCACTGGCAGCCCAAAGCAGGGGGTGGATGGGACACGGGTCTCTGCTGAGCATCGTCCTGGTTCGTAGCTGTGGACAGGCGGTCCTCTCTGTCCCTGCCTGTGGTTCCTGCGGGAGGATAAGGCTGGTACGGAGGATGTGGGGAGGGAGAAAGAGCTTCAGCAGTGGGCTGAAAGGATTTGGGGTCTCTGTTGCCGGAGGCTCTAGTTGCAGGCACACCTCATGCCTTGCTTCCCAGGCTCAGAGGTACAGGTCTGACCCTCCAGGTGTCGCACACTGGAGAAGCTGTGGGCAGCGTTGGCTGCAGCCTGGGGGAAGGAGGGGGTGATGGATGGCTCAGAGGGCTCTGCTCGAGCCCGTGCTGTGGTCCGGCACGGCACTGTGCCTGTAGAGGGTTCGCGGCTGCCCTGTTCCATACATCTTGCAGCTGGGTTCTCGTGCCGCGTATCTGCTGTGCCCACCCCCAGCACATCCCGGGGGCAGGCTCTGGATCTGGCTCAGCCCAAAAGGCTCAACAACCTCCGGGCAGCCACCCTTCCTGGATCCATCCTTCCAGATCCACACAGTAGCCCCCAGTTCCTTTGTCTGCCTGGCTAGTTCGCTGCCTGTGGAAGAACTAGGGGGCTGCCTGTGGGCTGGAGGAGTGCTTCAGGTGCTGGGAATGGTGGCGGATGCTGGGAATGGTGGCAGAAATGAGATTTGATTAGCGCCTTCCCTAGGGGAAGCAGGAACGGGATACCCTGGCTCCTGCAGCTCTGTCTCTCGCTGCTGATGGTAGATAACGTTGAGTTGGTAGCGATCTGCTCCAGTCACGGGAACAGCATCGATTTACACGAGCCCCGGCCCCGGAATCGATCTGCATTTTTATCAGCTCATCTCGGCTGACGGGAGATGCGGAGGAGCTCTGCTCTGGGATCGCTGCTGCTGGTTGCCTCAGCTCCTCAGGTCTCCTGCTTGGTCCCGCAATGTCACGCAGCTGCCCACAAAAACGCGAGGGGTTAAAACCCTCCCGGGGACCACGGCTCGGCTGGGCAGCCCCCGCGGTGCTCCAGGGGAGAGGTTAGACCCGTTCCAGTGAGGTTTTGCCTTCACGTCTCTCCTGCTTCCATTCGCAGCAGAAGTGTTTGGGTGGAGGGGATAAACTCCAGAGCGGCGGGCTGCCCAAGGCAGGGGGTCTGCTCTTTTATCCTGTGACGTGCCTTAATGACAGCAATTAGCCCATGGGGCGTTGGGAAACCTCATTCTCCCTTTGGATTTATTATCATGGGGGGGCTGCTGGGTTGGAGAGCACTTGCCAGTCCTGTGGCAGAGGAAGCTCTTCATATGCTGTTTGATCAACTTGTCTCTTTGCGGGGCTCTGGCTACGCAGTTTGTCTGCTGTGCCCTCCAGACCTGACCTTCCCTGGCTGCTGGTTTCTTCTCGCTACCTCCCGAGTCTGGCAGGTGCTGTGTGGAGCCGGGCTGGAGCCATTGCTGTCCCCGTTGGAACAGAGGGGGTAGTCCTCTCCAGAGAAGTCTGAGCGGTCAGTGAGCCAGCAGCAGGGCTGGACTTGTCATTTGGAGAGCAGGAGCTTTGTCACTTCAACCTGTTTAACCTGCCTGCAGAGCCCCGCGAGTCCCCAGCGCTGCTCCCACCCCAGCAGAGAACGCAGCAGGACTCGAGAGAGTTAAGAAGGACCAAGAAGCCTGGCAGAACAAGCTGGATTTGATTAGCAAAGAAAGGGATGACCTCTTTCCAACACATAAAGCTGTTATAAACTGATCAATTGTTCTTTGGGTCTGCTGGGACAAGATGAGAGGCGATCAGATTAATTTGGAGCTAATGAGATTTAGGTTAGATAGGAGCAAGATGCAGATGAGTGACGAGGGAGTTCTGGGAGAATCCCCTTCAGCCATGGTTCAACACAGCAAGTGACTGTTCTGAGCATCCTCGGGCTTCCTGCAGCGCCGGGGGCGGGTGGGCTTTGGAGATCCTCAGGCCTTCAGGAGAGCAGGACTTTCCGTGTAGCTCTTGCTGGGGTTTTGGTACCACCAGCTCTTGCAGTGCCGTGCAGACCCACGGTGCTGTGGGACGGGGAGGGAGCTGGGCAGGCTGGGGTGGGCAATCCAGCTCCTGCACTGGCTTGTTCTTCTGAGGAACTCAGCTCCATCATCCATGGAAACACCCAGGCACCGCACAGGGATGGTAGCAGGACAGCAAGCCAGACAGAGAAATAGCTTAAAATCCCGTAATTGCAGCAATGGGTTTCTTTGGAGTAGCGTATTTGCCCACTTGCTCAATAATTCATAGGGGAGCCTGGTAATTAAATGCTAAAGACCTGATTTGCTTAGCATTGTTGGTGCTTATAATACTATTTAAATGCAAGAAATTACTAAGTCATTTAATTGCTAATTAAAAATAATACAGTTACTTACCATCGTAGAGGAATTAGTCAGCAGTTCCGTGTGGTGTTTGCGCAGAGCGTAAACACTGTTTTTAGGCGGTTTCTGGTAAACTTACCCCGTCTTTCTGCTGAGGGAAGGCATGTCCCCCGTATTCCGTCAACGGCTGTGAGAAACGTGAGGAAAAATGCAAATTAAAAAAAAATTAGGCAGCACAGGGGGCCTACCTCTGTCCCCCATCTTCTTCTTCCATGTCCCTGCAGAAAGTCCCCTGGGTGCCAGCACCTGCACTTACAAGCTGTCTTGGCCAAGGCGGCCAACGGCATCCTGGCTTGTACCAGCACTGGTGTGGCCAGCAGGACCAGGGCAGGGATGGTACCCTGTGCTGGGCACTGGGGAGGCCGCACCTTGAACCCTGGGTTCAGTTTGGGCCCCCCTCTTCCAGAAGGACATTGAGGGGCTGGAGCAGGGGCTGGAGCACAATGTGCTGAGGAGCGATTGAGGGACCTGGGAAGGTTGAGCCTGGAGCAAAGGAGGCTCAGGGGAGACCTTCTGGCTCTGACAACTCCCTGACAGCAGGTTGGAGTGAGGGGGGTTGGTCTCTTCTCCCCAGGAGCAAGTGATGGGACGAGAGGAACCGGCCTCCATTTGCACCAGGGGAGGTTGATGTTGGTCCTGAGGAACAATTTCTCCCCCGTTGGGGTTGTCCAGGCCTGGCCCAGGCTGCCCAGGGCAGTGGTGGAGTCCCCATCCCTGGAGGGGTTTCCCAGCTGTGTGGAGGTGGTGCTGAGGGACAGGGGTCAGTGGGGACCTGGCAGTGCTGGGAGAGCGGGGGGACTCGAGGAGCTGAAAGGGCTTTTCCAGCCCAAATCATTCTGTGGTTCTGCTTGGCCTTGGGTGGTGTGTAACGCCCAACACCAGGATGAAGGTCCTGGAGAGTCCCAAGCATCCAAGAAGCTGTCTTCAAGTTGGCAGTGACAAATAGGCTAATCCCCCAGACTTGTTGGGAAAGGCGCTGGAGGAGACAATGAGATGCGTTAGGAGGGTGAGTTAGATGTCAGACCCAGGGACTGGAGGTCCCAGTCTGATGGAAGACTCTCAGAAAGAAAAACCAAAACCGCGGGCTGCTGGACCAGACGAGGGCTTTGGGTGCAGATTTAGTAGTGCATTGGGCTGGGCTGTCCAAGGAGCGCAGTCCGTGTAGGCACACCGCAGCGTGTGTGCTCACCGGGGTGTGCGAGAGGGAGGGGATGGGGGTTGTCTACGTGGAGGTGGGGCGTGTTCTGCATATGTGCTGCATGCATGGAGGCTGTGAGCACGTGTGGTGTAGGCAGCAAGCGCTCAGCGTGTGCGTCGGGGGGTGTTTGGGGCACGCGGGTGCTCTTGGGGGTGGATTTGGGTATGTGGATCAGGGACCTTGTCCGCGTTTGCACGTGATCCCCAAGAAATACCGGCTGGTTCTCAGCTCTCCTGAAGGGAACTTGAGGGATGTGCTGAGGTCTCGCTCCAACGAACTCATCATTAAATATTTGTAATGAGTCACACGCTCCCAATCATGGATGCTTACTCAGTGTCAGCTCATTAGCCAGCTCCTTCTAATGATTCAGTCATAGCTTTTGATACTGGGAGGGGTTCAGGCCACATCCAACAAATCTCACAGCAAGGACAGTCAGCCATTGGAATAATCTCCCCAGGGCAGTGGTGGAGTCCCCAGCACTGGCCGCTTTTAAGATTGAGTGGGGCCAGCTTGGTTGGAGCATGGTTTTCCCAAGAGAGACTGGACCAGATGATCCTTGAGGTCCCTCCCAAGCTGGTGTTCTGTGATTCCAGGATGCACAAGGCCAAAGCAAGGCTTGGGGCTGCAGCCTGCAAGTCTGAGTCCTGCACTGAAAATCTGTGTTTTGGGGCTGGTGGTGAAGACCTGAGGTGGGCATCCCTCTAGAGAGCTCAGGAAGAGGGTTTGGCTCTCCTTGCGCCAAGCCTGGGTCCTGAGGAGAGGACACTGCACCAGCTCCTCACCTGCAGCACGGTGGCAGAGACCTTCCCTGCCAGCACGCTCATTAGGGTGTTTTAATTATTGAATCACTCGTTCTAATTGTGTCCCCTGGTTCCTGGTCTGCTGAGATTACATCTGCTTCCCCTTCTCCGCACGCCGGCTCTGCCCCAAGCCGCTCTGCTGCGCACAGGGGAAACCATCCAAGAGCCCAGGGAGTGAGATGCTCATTGTCCTCCACCGCCTGCCGCTACCCACCGGGGAGGACCCCAGTGCAGCCCTGGTCATGGCTTGGTGACACCTCCTGTGTCCCCATGGTGGCCTTGCCAGCCGTCTCTGTGCTGGTCTATGGTCCCAGTAGAGATGCAGCCACCCTCGAATGCGCTGTGGGGAGATGCAGCTTCTTCTGGGCAAGGAGACTTTGCGGGTGCCCTAGATCACAACCAGGGTTGTTTCTCTGTGGCCACTTCCAGTTCCGCTGCAGGAGTGCTGTCAGTGTCTGGTGTGTGCTCCTGGAGAGCAGATTGCTCTCGGATCCTGAAGGTGGTGAAACAGCTCAATGGAGGAACATCCTGACCTGCTGCAGCTGGTTTAGATGGGTCTGTTGAGTTGGTTCAGGATCTTTTGGGTGGCAACCATCATCTGCAGCTCCGAGGCATCTGAGACCTTGGAAGGCACCTAGAGACACCCAGCAGCATCTGGACAAGCAGCTGCATGTCACCACCGCTGGCACTACAGAAAATCTGTTTTGGTGAGCAGATCAGGGATCCTGTGCCCGGGTCAGGACGTCCTCAGGACGAGGATTAGTGCTGCCTGGCTCCAGCTGAAATGTCTCCCTGCCAGCCTAGAAACAGCGCTGGAGCTGCTCTGGGCCTTTATGTTTAACAGCACATTGCCCTCTCTGCTCTTTATTCTCTGGTGGGTTTATTTAGACAGCAGTCACTACCTCGCTGCTCTTTGTTCACTAGGCTGAGCTCTTCTGGTCTCCTGTCATTAAACTTCGCATCCCATTGATGACCTGCACAGCTCTCCCTGCATCCAGCCCTGTTTGAGACCATGTTTTGGACCTGCACATGGTTTCCAGATGAGGACTCCTGAAGCCTTACCCTTATTGCTTCTCTCATCTCATTATCCTGGTCCTTCAGACTCCTCTTCTCCATGGCTTAGGCTCCTCAATGACCCTACCATCTTTCCAGTGATGTCCAAGTCTCCCATGACCTCAGCGGTGTCCCTCAAACTGCCGTCTGCCACTTGCTTTTCAGCACATTTCTCACTCGGTTGTGCCTGGCCAGTAACAGAACCTACATGCAGCCTCCAGGAACGGGCTGAGAAGCTCCCTGAGCGACCCCTCTGTGCCCTCCCTTCTGAGCAGCCCCCCTCACATCTTCCCTGCTGGCTGACAGCTCACCGTCTTGTCCATCATCACCCCCAGCCTGACTACGGGTTTCTCACCGTACCGAGCACGGTGCTGAAGCCCCGGCAGACGACATTAATTGGAATCTCTTTCTGTAAGCAGTGATCTTATGGAAAATAGCCGTCAGCTCCCCTGGCATGGCCATGTGCTGTGGTGCTGCAGCGTTTTAGCTGGTTTCACATGTATGTCTTTGTCTTGTTCCCAGCTTTCTGGAGAACCCTCGAGTGCTCTTGGAGCTGGACGATATGGAGTCGACAGTTGCGTCTGTATCTGTTGTTCTTTCTGCAGTCTGGGAACTATATTGGCTGTTCTCCAGAAAGAGGAGCGTAATCAATAGTCTGTAATAGCATATCCTGGCTAAACATAGTCATTAGTGATCCCAGCTGACGACCCCTGACTCTAAGCTCCAGTTCTCCAAGGGAGACACGACCGAGATTATCCAGTCCTGCTGACTACAACGTGTTAGCTCCCAGACTGATGCTCAGCTTACCCAAGCTGTTCCCCCTGGCCCCATGCCTGGCTCTCTCTGAATTGGCACCCTTTTTCTGTCCCCTTGGCCACTGTTCAGCTTCCCGGGGCAGTTAAGGTGAAGGCACGAGCCCTTTGCTCTGAAACCCAGCAAAGCCAGGACATCTGTGCCTGCCGTGACCCAGCTGGTCCCCCTGCCAGTGAGGTTTGCCTCTCTGGTGATTTCTAGGTAACCTGAAGCAAAACAAGGCACCAGCTCCCCTTCCCTTTGGCGAACAGCTTTTCTCTGAGGTCCAAACTCTCTGACTCTTCTCCCACTGCTGAGGTGCTGGAAGGAACCACAGAGCCATAGAGCCATACGTGGTCTCTGGATTCCACAGGATATTGTAAGCAGATGTTGGAATCTGAGTTTGTCCATGGGTGATCCAGAGGAACCATCACTGTTGGGAGAACTGGGAGATGCTGGGGAGTACCTGTTGTTTCTGAGCCCCTCGAGCACGTTGCTCTGCAGGTCAAGGTCCTTTTGCACGATGGTACTTTGACAGACGCGTTCTGCTGGCCCCAGCCCTCACGGTAACGATGCCCGAATCTCTGGGAGGTGCAGGCAGGTGCCATCCCTCCAGTGTCTATATATTGGGTACCCTCCTGCTCCTGGAATAGATTCTCAGACAAAACTGGGTTACGATGCAATTAAGACTGAGAATATGAATCAGTGATTTAAGGGGTGGGGAAATTAGTGAGGGTGGTGGCAGCGATCCCACACTGAGCTCGGCTCACAGTTAAGGCAGAGTCCGCTGAGTAGCGGCAGTGGTTAGGTCTGAGCCCCTGAACTCTGCCTAGGAGCTGTGCCAGGCTATGGGCAGGCGTTGAAGACCACTGGGCTACAGCAGGAAGGATGAGAAAAGCAGTGCCGTAACCTTGTGGTTAATGTCAATGCAGTTAAGGTACGTTGCGGGTACCATGGCAACCTGCGCCGGCCACAGGCTTCTCTCCGGGATGCTGCGGAGCTGGCAGGCTTAGAGGTAGCAGAGCTGGGAACGTGATCGCACTGGTGGATGCAAGAGGCATCGAGTAGTGTTGGTCCCCACCTGAGGTGGCTTTGTCTCGACACTGATGTGGCTGCACTTCTCGTTCAGGCATGTGTGTGAAGTGTTTGAGGGCAACTAGTTCAGAGCACTGGACTGGATAAGCCCTAAACTGATAGTCGTGATGATGGGAGAGGTGAGGCAGCATGGGCAGGTCAGAGAGCAGGAGCGGGTGGCCCGTAGCAAGGAGAGCATTCCCACGCTCCCTGCTGGCAGTAGACCAGCAATTTCCTCCATGACATTAGGAGAGGTCATGAGGTCTTCAGGGTGGTGGAAGTGTCTCTGCTCTGCCTGAAGGAAGATGCTGAGGTCTCCGGTTGTACCAGGATGGAGAGAGAAGACAGAGGAGCACAACTGCCGAGGCTGAGCAATCAAGAGCTTGCAGTGCTCGTGCTCTTCCAGACCACCAGCCCAGCCCCGAGGAGCCGGCTTGGCAGCCAGCGTCCCGATCTACAGAAGCAGTGACTGTGCATCTTGGCTTCACCTCTGAGTTAATTAGTCTTAGAGCACCCACCCAGGGCTGGAGCACCCTTTGCCTGGGGCTGAGTGACCTCCTGCTCCCCCTTGCCAAGACTTCTCGTTCCCAGTCAGGGCACAGCAAACAAAAAGCTCGGGATCTGCAAAGGTTGCTCCTTCTCCTGGGGAACGTGCTAATGAGATCATGAAGGGCTGTTGCTTTTCAGAGCAGATGGTCACTGGGAGCTTTTTTCAGCCAAGGAGTTGCTGAAGCTTTTTTACACAGCCCTGCTCAGGGATGCGGAGGTTAAAGGCAGGAAGGTTCCCGCAAGCGATTTACCCACAGCCAGCACAGGGTGGAAGTTAGTTGGTTTTGTACCAAAGTGGTGGAAGACCTGTTCCTTGTCATTTCTGGGTGTTCCCATGGTTATTCGTGGGTCCTTGCTGGAGGTGACACCAGCTCCACCCTGGGCTGGCCACTTCCCTGGGTTCTCATCCCTGCTGCTCTGGGCTCAGCAGAGAGGGGTGCTGGAGCTGGCAGTTCTGGTGAGGTGTTGCCACAGTTTGCAGCACAAAGCCTAGCTAAAAGCACAAGCTTCCTCACCGTGGGCCTCGGAGGTGCTGCGATGCAGGAAACGTTCATTAAAGTGTGCCTCATGGGCTGATCTTGCAAAAGCTGACAAACTGCCCTGAAGGGCTGGCGATGGCTGTTGTCCAATGAGCCAGCAGTTACCTCCTGTGAGGACTCAGAGTGGTCGCCCTGGCCTCTGAGCTGGGATTGCAAGTCAGAGAGTGGAGGAGAGTGGAATACATTTATGTAGTCTTGGATGAAAGACCCCGGGGGAGCTCTGGAGCTGGGATATCTTGATGTGGTCAAAGCTGTAGGCATGAAGAAGAAAGAAAGTGGTGTGTGAGACGCGGATAACATTTGCATTTTCCCAGCTTGAACTTAGACTGAGCTGGTTTTTTGCTGCCTAAGCCCTTCCATCTGCCCTTTCCTTCTTTCATTCCCAAATAACAGACTCTAGAGGCATCGCAGTTCCTTCGCGTCAGAGCCAGAATCTGAATTAATAATGCGCTAAGAAAATAAAGATAGTTCAACAGACTTTAAATCAAGGAGAACAGCATGTTAAAGAGTTTGAACAAATCACATTACTTTGTGCGCAGCTTTAAGGCTGGCAGAAATAAATCTCCCAGCAATTTATTGATGGTGACAAATTCCTTCAGAAAGAGCCTGCTCAGGGGATGCTTCTCTTTATCACTAGACTCTCTGCGTGAATTATCTGGGACCAGATTAATGTGTCCCAGTGAAGGTGTCCGCACAATTTGTGCCCCAGGGCTTCCGTGTCGCCTGGGCTGACACGTCATTTGAATAGATCTGTTGAAAACCGTGTTGCTTTTTGGGGGCTTCTCCCTTTGCCGCCGTGGGGTCCTGGGCTTGGCAGAACCAAGCGGATGGAGGAGAATGGGGCAAGGTCACAGCCTGCCTTAGCCTGGACAAGAAATCCACTTGTCTAGACCCCTGGCAAGAAAAGAGCAGCCAGCAGGCTGCAGGGTTCATGGCTCAGTTGCTGCCGATGTGTGCCTGGCCGAGCCGGCCGCCAGGGCTGTCCTCCCGTGGCTGGTGGGACCAAGTGCTTGGCCCCTGGTTGACGTTGCTGCGCCCGTGTCCTCCAGAGCTCTTCATCCCTCTGCACAGCCAAGACTTGAGGAAGGACTGAGGGGCAGGAGACACCCCCATAATACTCCCCGTATGCTGTGGGGCTGGCTGGGGAGCAGTCTCATGGTCACGCGTCTTCGTTTACCAGCAGGGCTTGCAGGAAACCGCTCTGGCTCAACTGGAAAAGGGCTGGGTTTGGCTGAAAGCTGGAGGAATTTATTTCAGAGGTGGGCTGCCTGCAGCCGTGGGTGTGCTGCCCCTCTGCTGGTCTTGCTTCAGCTGCTGGTTCCCCCTGTTAGTCTGAAGAGACCTCAAGGGGCTTCTCCTTGGGGTCAAGGTCTGAGTTTCTCCCTTACGTTGGTCTGCATTGCCTGGCCCCTTGAAACATGCTCCAGGATCTCTTTCCCCTTCTCAGCCTCCTTGGGACTCCTTCCAGCCTCTCAGTGCTCACGTTTCAGCCCAAGACAGGCTTCCCAAGCAAGGACCCTTGCCCATCCTATGAGGCCACCCCTGCACCTCTGGGAGGAGTATGGGGAGGTGTGGGGACACTTTGGGGCCACTTTTCTACTCTTTGAGTAGAAACAGGGAGGTAAACCCCATCCACATGAATGAGCCGGGCTGCAAGGCATGAGCGCTTCTGCGGCTTGAAGATGTGTCCAGGGTGGTGGTGGAGAGCATGTGTGCATCCATGGTTGTGACAATGAGGGACAGGAGAGCCTGGAGCTCTGTCAGGAGGTGCCCAGGTCCCCGCACGTCTGGGCAGCGGGCTGACGGAGCCCAGCAGAGACCTCCAGGGGACAAAATTCAGCCTTCGCCTGCTTCAGAGCCTGGCCATGGGGGTCTCAACTGGGTGTTGTGCACCTGCCCTGACACCACAATTTACTCAGCAGTTACGCTCCAGCTTAACGGGGAGGCAGGCAGAGAAGTTAATTTATTACTGCAAATGACTTTGAAGTAATTAATTGATCTTGTCAAAGGCAAGGGATAATTCCGTGGCTGTATAATCCCAGCAGAAAGATACTTCTTGTCCCCTGACAAGGCAGCTTTGATAGAGCTATTTCACGAACACATGCTGAAGTCAGGGAGGGGACATTTCATTTAATGATTCGTGCTAATTAGAGTGAAGCAGGCGCGCTCCCGCTCCGCCCCACGGCGCAGCAGCAGCCGGGCATTTCGTGCCGGCCCCGTTCCCCGTCCTACCCATGGGCACACGGCGGGTCTCAGCCTGTGCTGCAGAGGCAGGGAAGGTCCCTGGTGACCAGCAGCTCCGGGCGTCTGTGGATGGAGCTGGCTGGGACAAAACGGAGCTGGTTAGGAGAAGGTTCCTGACCATCCGGTGAGGGGAAGGAGGGTGAAAGTTCCTCCCATCTCAGGAGGAGCAGAGATGCTATTTCAAGCACTTCAGCAGCTCCATCGTGCAACGTGGCACATGCAACAGGGCTTCTGCAGCTCTGTCTTCCTCAGCGGTCACGTGCACTGGATTTGGGGGGAAAGGTCCAGGTCTTCCCTCACTTTCCTGTCCCTTGTAGAGCCAGGGTCGCCTGGTGGCCTCTGTTGTACCGTCATGCCTTGACTGCTTGTCACTGTGCCCAGCTCTCCCTGTTTACAAGGGCTCGCTGTGGCTCTACCGCAGGGTGAATTATTTTTGGAAGGAAAATTTTGGCTGAAATGAAATTGGAGGAAACTTCTGTTTCCTTCTTGTCGCAAGTAAAACCTCGGTCTTTTAGAATAGAACCTGAAACAAAACCTAGCGGTCATCACTTGGTCCGCTTCTGTCTACGGAAAGAAAAAGTTTGTTCATACATCTGGCAAGATGAGACTGAAACCCGCCACAAATTCCTCCAACCCCCCTCTCTGTCCTCACCCTCTGCCCTGGGGGGTGATTCTTCAGCACTCCAGGAGCTCGTGTCTGCCACAGCAACTGCGAAGGGGTTTCACGGTCTCATAGCCCAGGTGGCGTTGGGTGGAGGATGTGGAACAGCATGGCCCCCGAAAAAGAGCACGAAGCCGGGACGGGAAATAAGCTGCCCAGGCATAGGAAGAAACCAAGAGTGACTGTGTCATTAATTGCTGTATCACGATGCTGTTACGGAAGGGGGACTAGTGAAAGTGCCTGAGACAACCTTCTGTCTGGCAAATCCCAGCTTTCGAGTGGCTTGACCTTACAACATCAGTAACGCTCCTTAGCTGGGGCTTTGGGGACTTAATCCAGCAGCTGCCGATGACCTGGCCAACCCCTTGGCACTGCTGCCTGGTGGGGAGAGCAGAGCCACTTCTCCAGACACCTTCTGGGGATGTGGGAGGGGCTGCTTTGGCTGTGCTGAGTCCCAGGGATCTTTTTCCCAAAGGAGGGTCTGCTTCAAGAGCCAGCAAACACTTTCTTGGAGCCTGGTCTTTGTCTGGTGACAGCTCCGAACTGGCACCCCCGCCTTGGGTTGGCCCCGTGAGTCTTTGTGCTCTTTCTCTGGGTTGCGGGCAGTGGAGCCCTGTATCTTCAAGAGAATTTTGTCGACCAAGATGGACAGCTTTAGATGATCAAGTAGGAGATCACGATAGCCCATCATCAACAGTTCGCTGACTAATGCCACAGCAACTGGTGGTACATCCAGCCTGGAGTTTCTTACGCCCAACTGTGACTCTTGGGCAGCAGCTGGGGCAGCAGCAGCCTCTGGGAGCAGAGGAAGGACCTTTGAGATTTGTCTGAAGGACCATGGTTCTTCTCCTCCCGTCTCCATAATGGTTAAGGGAAGCTCTTGGTAGTCTCCAGGTCCAGGAGGCTGTGCAGGGAGAGGTCACAGCACTTGCAGATCCCAACGAGCAGATCAACTATGAAGCATCATTCACGTTATCCATAATAGCTTTGCAAAGCTGAGCTGGGAAAGAGGAACGAGGTGCAATTCCCTGCTTGATCGGCTGCCGTTACGGAGGAGTCAGCTGCTCCCGAGCGCTCCGGATGAGCCCGGGAGAGGACACTCTCTTCTCTCATTGTCACCCAAGCATGTTGAGAAATGTGTCCTCAGCCCTCAGAGGAAGGTTCAAGGCGCTCAGTTCTTTCCAGGAAAGGGGATGGGACGATGCCACCCGCCCTGCCAGCCACAGGGGATGAAGAAAGGGACTCGGTGCATCTGACCTGGCTCCGTCCTCACCGCTCCTGGCAGTCTGCAGCAGCTCAGCACGTTGCCTTCAGATCAGGGAGAGGCCAGAAGCTTTCCCGAGCTGCCCAGCCCTTCTGAAGCAGCAGCAGCGCTTGCTGCAATCCAGTCTCGCAATAAATCGGAGGTTAATTTTCATTAATTGCCATTGGCAGTTAAATTAGAGCCTTTAATCAGTGAAACCTGCATGAATATAGAACGGTTTTCACTGAGCCACGGGCAAATATTTTTGCCTTGAACTGAAGCGTCCAAGTGTGCGTTCGCAGTCACCGTCCTCAAAGACAAAACCAGTCCTTCCCTGCCACAGAGTTTTACCCAGTGCAACCACTGCAGTATTTTACAAGATCACTTTGTCAGCACTAAAAAAAAGTGCTTAGATCCTTTTCTGAGATTTATTGCATTTCATAGGTGAATAGATTTTTGATTAGAGAAATCTCGGCTTTTTTTCTCTCAAAAGTGCTTGGCTGAGTGGTGAGATAATGCGAAGGCTGAGCCTGCTGTAATTACCAAATCCTTTAAGCCCAGGCAGAACAAACTCCTTCGCTGGCTCCGTGGTGCAATTAGTGCAGCATCACCTAGAGCCTGGACCACCCCTCCCGGCGCTGTGCTGGGGCAGTGACTGTGCAGTATTAAACCCGCGCTCTGAAGTGCAGGCAGGATCGATATTTCTGAATGCCAGAGTCTTCCGCGTGCCCCAGGGAACTGGTGTCCTGAGTTTCTCTGAGGCTCATCCAGCTTTTTTTTTGTTGTAAGAGGCAAAATCTTCAGCAGAAGGCTATCCTCCAGCTCTGAAACCCTTCCAAGAAGGGAGGGCAGAGTGGGAAGCTCCCCACTTAGTGATTCCCCCAGGCAGGTACTTTTAAACAGACACTTGAAGAGGGAGGGAGGAATCTCAGGACAGAGGTATTAGAGCTGTCGGAGTTAGGCTTCCCGCGCTGACACAGCTCCTCTTCGCCCAGGGACAGGGGAAGAGGCTCGGTCTCTTCTCCCCAGGAACAAGTGACAGGATGAGAGGAACCGGCCTCAGGTTGTTCCAGGGGAGGTTGAGGTTGGCCCTGAGGAACAATTTCTTGCCCGTTGGGGTTGTCCCGGGCTGGCCCAGGCTGCCCAGGGCAGTGGTGGAGTCCGCATCCCTGGAGGGGTTTCCCAGCCATGTGGAGGTGGTGCTGAGGGACAGGGGTCAGTGGGGACCTGGCAGTGCTGGGGGAGCGGGGGGACTCGAGGAGATCAACGGGCTCTTCCAGCCCAAACGATTCTGATTCTCCGCAAGATGCCACCAGGCAGAACAGTATAAGTTGCTGCCACCAGCGCAGCAGGGAGTGACCCCTGTGCCTGTGTGCTCCTCTGGGAAGACTCCAGAGCAAACGAGGTTGCAGAGGTGAGGGTCACCACCCCCCCCAGCCTCTGCTGCTGCTCACAGACCCTCTGTTCCCCGTGCTCTTGGGAAGGGCTGGGCTGGAGCTGCTGCTCCCCAGCACACTCAGCACTCCTCCTGCTCCTCCTGGCTCCTGCTCAGCGTGAAGAGCCCAGTCCCAGACGCAGCCTGCTCTGCTGGAGACAATCCCAGCGAGGGAAATCCTGTCCAGCCCTACCATGGCTCAGCTCGTGGAGAGCCCTCAGCTGAGGTAATTGTGTTTGCACAAACCACCCTCAGCTGAAAGGAGATAAAATCAGCAGGAGCTCATTGGGATGCAGCCACAGTCTCCCCCTCGGAGCAGAGCTGCTGTCACAGTCTGACACTGGAGCGGCTGGACCGAGGATGGGGAAGGGGCTGGTCCCGTCAGGGGGACCAGCTCCACAGCAGCTCTCTGCAGGGGCTGGGGGAGGCACCGAGGACCCCTCTTAGAAATGACGGCAAAGGCTGGAGCAGCCAGGGGACCTGCAGAGGGGTCCCTCGGAGAAGGAGTGGCCAGTGGGGAAATGAGCCACGGGGAGGGAAGCCTGCAGAAATTTGGGTCTGAAAGCCAAGCAACATCTGGAAATGCTGAAAACTCTGCCCAGCTCAGGGACCAGCTGCTGTCCTGAGCTTGGACACTGAGCTGGTGCGTGACCAGCCCGGAGGGCTCAGCTTGGCTGGAGGCTGCGATGCTCAGGACGTGCCAAGGGTACTTGGCTCATCCTGGTGCATGAGACACATGAACATCATGGCAGTGGGGCCAAGGGAGGGTTAGACCAGGCTTGGCTGGGCTGGTCTAGGCTGGATTGGACTGTGCTGGAATGGACTGGCTATACTGGGCTGAGCTGGGTTATGGTGAACCGCTCTGCCAGCAGGTCCCCATCAGCAGGGGGGCTCCGGGGCTCCTGGACACGAGTGGATCCTCTGCCTTGCAGGGGACACAGCTCCCCAGCCAGCGCACCCACAGAGCACGAAGTTGCCGTCCACACCGCCCCATCCTGCCGGGGCACAGACGACGGGCAAAGCGATATTAATTTTGCTGGGAGGCCACTAGAGGTGGCCTGTCTCCCCTCTGCCCCCGGCAGTGAGCGTTCCCCGCGCTGATGAAGTGTGAGAATGCTCCCCGTAGGCACCTTTCAGCAAAACCATTTCAATTAGCAGCTGAGATGGATAGTGCAGGAAATGGGGTGGTTATTTCCAGCTATTTACAGTGAATCACCTCGGTGTAGGAAGGGGACGTGGCTGCGCCATGCCAAAGGGGCTGGGGATCACGCTTGTGCTCCTCTGGTACCGGTAACACAGAGAGGAGTTTATTTTTACGGTTTGGTGATTAATTTCTGCAGGATGGATTTTTGCGCTGGGGAAATAAATTGCTGAAGTTGTGAAGAGGAAGCATCGTGGGGAGGGATTGCATCAGCTCCCAGCAGCTATGCGCAACCTTGGCACCTAATCCTCAATGCAGGTGCCTCCAACAGCCCGTTGGAGTCTCTTCTGTCCCCTCCTGAGCACCTGGATGAGGAGGGATGAGTCCTTTTTTCTCCTCTCGCTGCTACCTGCCTCGATCCCCCTGGGGCTCCTGGAGCAGAGCTCTCCTCTCTTCTTCGCTGGGATTTGCGTGGTTCAGCGGGTGCCGTGAGCCACGTGTGGCCAAAGCAGCGACGGCGTGGGGGGAAACTGTGCTCAAAGGGGCATCCTGCTGCCAGGGCTTGACCTGAAATTGTTCCCAGAGTGGCTGGGAATGCCCGAATCCTTCTTGCTGGCACGGTGGCAGGAGCTCAGACGGGCAGGCTCTGCCGGGAGCTCAGGGGGTTGCTGGCCTGACCAAGTATATCTATGTCAGGTAATTTTTGACCTGCTGACCTCCTCCTGGCAGGAGCCTGGACCTGTTATTGCTGCATCTTTTAGCTCTGAGCGTGTCCCTTGACGCTGGGTGTGGGTAACATCCCTCTGGTCAATCTATCCTGTCGCGGTACCAGCCGTCTGGTGCTAGTTCTTCCTCCACATCGCATCGTCAGCCCAGCCTCCACGGCTCCCATTGCTTTTCTCCAGAACAGAACATGCATCCCTGGAGTTTGCTGGGACAGCTCTGGCTCGCAGAGGTGGGGAGGGCAGGCAGGTGGGAGGCAGCAGCAGGCAGAGCCGGTGACGCATGCTCATCCTGCGGGAGCTGGTGGGGGACTGCGGGGTGGGAAGGCAGTGCTGGGTGCCTGATTGAGGGGCGGGTAGGCAGTCGGGTTCCTGGAGAGCTCCCAGAGGCCGGACATGTCTCCCTGTGCACTGGGGGTGGCTGCATGCAAGCCCGGCAGCTCTTTGCACCCCAGAAAGATGGGTCACCGTTGAGCCTGGGGTGGGGAGGTGCCCCCCGGGGATGCAGTGAGGTTTTGCCGCCCCTTGAACATCTGCACGGCCAGCTGTGCCCCAGCATCTCTCTGGTGCCCAGGCCCTTGCCCTGGGTGCAGCAGGTAGTGGCCTGGTGGCCGGTGGGTGCCTGCTCTGCGGGGATGCTCTGCGGGGATGCTCTGTGGGGATGCTCTGCTTGCTCTGGAGGCTGCCAGGACTGGGGCCGCGGGTCTGGGACAGACAGTGGCACACTGGATGGTCTGGGATGTCTGGGAAGGGCTGCGATGCAGGCGCGTTGCCCTGGGGATTAGAGGGTCTTTGGAGGGGGGATGCAGGAGCCGTAGCCCAGGGACAGGCAGGCTCAGCCCCCAGCCCCGTGGTCTCCCACGGTCTGGCTTTCCCAGGCAGGCAGCTCACGAAACTTCTCTCGTCTCCAATTGCCGTGCTCCACCTTTTATTATAATTGATTCTGCATCGCCATAGGAACCCGCTCCAGCGTGAGTGAGGAGCAGCTGCCGTCCCTGCGCGCTCTCCAGGAGAGGCGGCTGCTCCTTCCCCGGAGATGGCAAGGGACGGAGGCGGGAGTCCATGGCAGCCAGGTACCTTCCGTGCCCCAGCCCCTCTCCAGTGCTCACGCCGTGGGGAGCAGAGTCGGGAGTGCAAGGGGGGGTTGGTTCCCTCCGTGCTCGGCTGCGAGGGAGCCCACGCCCCTCGCGGTGGTGGGCGCAGGAGATGGGGTCCAGTGCATCTTCTGATGGCAGATGTCAGGTCTGGATGGAGGGGGCAGGAGGCTGGGGTTTGGGGTGGGATAGGTGGGAGCAACCTTTCCTGGGGGCTTATCTCCTTGCTGGATGGCTTGGTTTGGCAGTGGTGGGATTTCATGTGTGCCGGGATGACTGTGGGGAGGAGGCAAGGGAAGGGTGTGCTGCAGAGCCCGGCACTTGGCCAGGCTTCCCAGGATCCAGGGGATCACGGAGCCTGGGATTTGGGGACAAGCGTCTCTGCTCAGGTGGGGCTGGGCTAAACCTCCCCCCGGGCTGAAGGGGGTCACCAAAAAGGGGATGGGACATCCCTCATGCTCAGTGGCTCATGCTCCTGCCCTGGCCTGATCTGCTCCGTTCTCCCCTCCGTGTCCGTGGGCTGCTCATCTTCCCCTGACTGCTGCTGGACATGGCTGCAGCCCTGCCCAGCAGAGCTGCCTTGCTGGGAGAGCCCCTCCACGGTGACTGCCTGGGTCTGGAGGAGCAGTGGTGGAGGCGGTGGCCTTCCCATTAGCCAGAGGGTGGTTTATCAGAAGACTGGCCAAGCTCTTACATCAGGGTTTGGGGTACAGACGTGCTGGGCTGGAGTCCCAGCCTGTCCTGCTGCTCCTTGTGCTGGAAGGTGCTTGAAGAGGGATGTCGTGGGCAGGCTTTAGAGCGTGAGGGGACATCTGTCTACACCAGAGCACCTGGGAGATCCTGCTGAGACTTAGGATCTCCCTTGGGCATGGGTCCTGGCAGCCGGTCCAGAGCCATGGCAGGATGTCTCCCGCACCCCATGAGTCCGGCCACACGCTGAGCCCTCACAGGGCGGGGTGATGGAGAGGAGCTGAGAGAGTTCCTGAAGGAGCACCTGGGATCCTGCTGCAGGTAACAGGCATTAGGGAGCCCAGATCTGGACTGGTACCACAGCAGAGACTGGCACTGCCTGTCCATGGGCAGCTGCCTGCTGTTTGCCTGTACGGCCGCCTCTGTGCTGGTTCAGACACAGCCAGGCTGAAGGTGGAGGAGGGGTCTCAGCATCCCTCCTGGGGCACAGCACCCTCTGTACAACGTAGGGACCCACCTCAGCGGGGGCAGGAGGGTCTCTCCCTGCCAGGGTGGAGGGTGCTGGGGTTAAGGCTCGGGTCCCTCCTGGCAGCGATACGAGGGAAACTGGGAAGGTGAAGTCACACATGGCAGATGCTCCCGGCGGTAACAGGGGGCAGAAACCCCTCTGAGGACACGGCGCAGCCCCTTGTTGGAAGTTCGCTTGCCCTGGCCAAGCCTCTGGCCACGCTCATGCCGGCAGCTGGGCAGGAACCCAGCGGGGCGCGTTCGCTCGACCCAGCAGCGGCGTTTACTGAAAAAGGCTCTGTAAACCCTGCAGAGAATTCCTGAGCTCCGCCTAATGGGGCCAAGCACCCGGCTGCTCTTCCCAGAAAGGCGTCCGGCTGCCTCGGTCCCAGCAGGGACAAGGGCCCTCCTCGGACAGACGGACCCTTGGCTGTGGGAGCGACGGAGGGAGCGCCCAGCCCTGCCGCACCCGCAGGTAAAGCCTTTCCCCACCTGGCAGCAGCTCAGCCCCTGGAAACCCCCCTGCTCCGGAGGCTCTTTGCCCGCAGTCTCGTGCCACGCTGCGCCCCTGCCCCGCTCATTTTGGCCACAGAACCGCCGTTGTTAGCCGTTCCCAGGACATCCGTGGGGTTTTTCTCGGATGTCTGGAATAGGCGCGTGTGGGGAGCGACGGTGGGGTCGTGCTTTTCAAGGCGGGGTTGTTTTAGCACCGTCCTAATGAATTTGCTCCAGGTCTTATTCCGCGTGCGGTCGTTTGAGTGTGGGCTCCACGAAAGCTCCATCTGAATTCAGGCGTTTTAGCCCCTCCTAGCTCTCCTCCATCAGAACGAGCTGCACTGTCTCCTTTTAAGACATCAGTCTCACTTCTCATTGTTATATAATGGTAAACGACTATTTTGGGTTATAAACGTACCAAGTTGGGTATATTTAAAAGTGCGTAAACCGAGTAATTCCCTCCCGTTGAACTGTCTCCATGACACCATGCAATTAAACCCCGCTCCATGGCCCGTCATCTCCCAGTTTCATTCTTGGAGCAGATCAAGCCTTTCTGGTGCAATTCAGCTTCACCGTGCCAATCACGTCGGGCTTTGTTCATTCCTGCCGCTAAAACACGCACCTTCCAGAGCCGAGTCTCGCAAAGCCCACGGACCCTCCCAGCACCCTGGGACACCTTCACCCGTGACCTGGGAAGCTGCCTGGATCCAGAGCTGGTCCCCGTCCCCTGCAGGGAGCACGGACCAGGCACTGATGCACAGCGAAGTTTCATCTTTTGTTTGATGGTGGGAGTAAACTTCTTGAAGGAGAAACAGATTCTTGTGAGCACGGTCACTCCGCTGTAAATTGGAAGCAAACAACACCCGAGTCGTTGGCATCCAGGACTTCCTTTCCAGCCGGCGCAGAAGAGTTCCTCCAGTTGCTTTCCCTGGTTAGGCTGGTTCGGCTTTGGGCACTTGTTAGGACCACAGACTGGTTTGGGTTGAAGGGACCCTCAAAGCTCCTCCAGTCCAACCCCCTGCAGGGAGCAGGGACATCTGCAACCAGAGCAGGGGGCTCAGAGCCCCAGGGGCCAACCTGACCTGGGATGGTGCCAGGGATGGGGCTTCTGCCACCTCCTGGGGCAACCTGGGCCAGGGTCTCACCACCCTCAGCATCAACAATCTCTTCCTGCTCTCTGGTCTGAATCTCCCTCTGTCAGTTGAACCCATCACCCCTTGTCCTGTCCCAACAGCCCCTGCTGAACAGCCCCTCCCCAGCTTTCGGACCCCCCCCTTGAAGCTCTGAATGGTCACACTACGGTCTCCCCACAGCCTCCTCTTCCCCAGGCTCTTGCTCTTTCCCAGCCAGTTCCTGTCTCTAGGTCTTGACTCTGGTCAAAAAACCTGCAAGGACTTAAAGGGTGGAATACGCTGGCGCCAGCGGGAGTGTCGCCCAGAGCCAGGCTGAGTCACGCCGGTGCTGTGCAGCCCCATCCCTGCCCAGAGCCCAGAACTCTCATCGCTGCCCACTCAGCTCCGTTCCGCGGCTGCGGTGGGAAGGGCAAGCCTTCCGTACCAGCTGGCACCCCGCGTGGCTGAACACCGCGCCATGCTCCTCTTTAAACAAACAGCTCGTGAGATATTTGCCCTTCCCAAATTAACGCTTCCTGCGTGTTTCGCACGCAGAAGAACCTCACCGCAGCGTCGTGGAGTTGTTGACGGCAATGCTCTTCCTCGGTGAGTTCTGTCCCTAATAGGTTTCCTTGCTCGCGTGTTCTTTTTAGTTACTAAGGGAACATGAATCTTAATAAAACTCCATCAAATGTTCCTTAAATAACAGCTGCCTTCACTTCACTGTCTTAGCAGAGGGTTTTTTTTTTTTTTTTGCTCCTCTCCAAAGTTCCAGGAAATTAAGATCTGGTTCTTCACACATCCCCAACGCGGGGGGAAGCCTTTGTCCTGGGTGCTGGAGGATGTGACTCCGGGGATCCCATCGAGCAGAAACTCCTGAGTTTTGTCCCGGAGGTGCCTGTTCTTCCTGCGCTTTCGATGGGAGTCGGTTGGGCGTCTCCAGACACACAATTTGCGCTCGGGTCAGTTATATTGCGGCAGGGCCTTTTCTGAGCATCTCCGGCGCTGAGAACCGTGAAGGGGGATTTTTCTTAACCCCAGCGTGTCCGTGGGAAGCATGAGCAGACGCCGAGCACAGAGAGGCAGCGATGGTCCAGCAGTGCAGTGCTGTCAAAGCCCGGAGTGTTCCCGAGGGCTCTAGGAGCTCTGCGAGGAGGTGGAGACCTCCATGGAGCGGAGCAGGACATTCTGCCCCCTCAGTGCTCCTCTGTGGGTGGACATTCCTCCCCTAGATAGGGCCACACGGAGCATCACCCAGGGGCTGGAGACCCCAGTGCTGCCTGCCCCTCGCTCGGCCCCAAAGGGCACCTGGAGCCTCAGCGAGTCACAGGGAAGCTGGTGTTAGTGGAAGCGCCAAGGCAACTGGTTCGGGCTGGTCAGTGTTAGGGGGTTCAGGGATGCCCTGGCCGTGTATCGATGCCGGCATGCCAGCGCATCCCTGGGCAGGGGTGTGGTGGTGGTTTGTGCTGGGAGAGAGCAGGGCTGGATGGCTCAGCGCTGCACGGACCCTTACCGGGAGCAGCCTGCATCCGGGCTGGGCACGAGAGACGTGTCTGGGAAGGGGGTGAAAAGCCAGAGAGCAGCTGGGCTCACCTTGGGCTGCTCTTGCCCTTGGTTTTGCTGCTAGTACATGAAATTGTTGGTACAGCCCGCAAGCACTGGTCCTCCTGGTGCCCCCGGAGGTGCAGCTGCAGGAGAGCGAGCAGGACCTCAAGTGTGAGGAGGAGCCGTGCTGACCCTGCTCTGGCTGGGGGAGCTTGGCCTTGGCTCTGCCTTTTCCTTTCGCGCTGATCTTTGTTCCAGACAGACAATACTGCTGCCTGGGGGGCAGGGGAGGCTTTGGTTCTTTCCTGATAACCTCCCAGTGGGGTTTTTGTTTTCTTCTGGAGCCTCCCCAGCACTGTGAGCACTCAGGCTCCAGGATGCTGCAAGGGGAGGTTGGTGCGGACGTTGCCCTGGATGAACTCCAGCCGGTGCTGCTCTGACAAGAGGCACTGAGACCTTCTGAGGAGCCTTGTGGTGTTTTGCTGTGACTCCTAGTGACTGTGGCCCTTTTAACCTCCTCTGCTGACTCCATCCTTCTGCTTTGCATCTCTAGCCCAAGAAAGCTGGACCCTGGAGATCTTTCCTCAGTGATGTGGCTGCTCGGACACAACCTCCTCCTCAGCCTGCTGCAGTAGCGATGCTCGTGTCCCCATGCAGCTGCAGTGAGGTAGGTGCCCTCCCTCTCCATCGGGACTCAGCTGCTTCTGGACCTGGTGCAAAGGCAGCCGTTGTGCCAAGGGAAATGCAGCTGCTGGACACGCCTCCCTCAGGAGCAGCGGGCAAACTCTGAGCTTGTGTCCATCTTGGCAGGACTTCAAGACCAGCCTAGATAAAGCCCTGCGCAGCCCACGCTGACTCCACAGCTGAGGTCCTTTTCCCTGTGAATTTTCCTGGTCCAAAAGGGTCCTGCAGCACCAGTCTTGTCAGGTGGGACCCTCTAGGGGATTGCTGGGGAGTTGTGGCTGAGAGGAAAGCTCTGCACCAGCACCCTGGGCTGCCCACCCAGCCCATGCCTTTGTGCCCCTCGCCAGCGGCTTCTTAAGCTTGGCAGAAAACCAGGCTCCACTGGTGAAGATCCCTGCCCTTGGTTATTTACCAGAGTTCGTGTAGCCCGTGGCCAGCTGCTACTCCCTCACCATCTCTGCTTTCCCCTCCAGGAGCTCTTGGCCCGGGTAGCAGCGAACCCTGAGCTCGCCGTAGCAGCGCCGGCCGCTATGGAGTAACCCGTGCGCTGGATGCGTGGGCACAGCGGGAGGCTGACGCTGGCTGCCCGGGCACCCGAATGCGCCCTGCCCACGCGCTCCTCTGCCATGAATGATGCATCAACAATGGATTATGAACTGCTCTCCCCCTCCTTGGTCGAGCACCCAGCCGGCACCGCGGGTATGGATGCTGAGCAGAAAACCGTCTTTGCCTTTGTCATCTTCCTCCTGGTCTTCTTGGTGATGCTGATGGTGCGCTGCTTCCGCATCCTGCTGGACCCCTACAGCCGCATGCCCGCCTCCTCCTGGACTGACCACAAGGAGGGGTTGGAGAGGGGCCAGTTTGACTACGCCTTGGTGTAGAGGGCAGGGATGGGGCGAGCCTGGGTGCTCCATGTGCCTCCCACCCCGGCTGGCCCCGGCCCCGGCCCCCCCTTCCTCTGTGGTGTTGCCCCGGGCCCTCAGGGATGCTCTGGGCAGGGAGGTGAGGTCGGGCTCTTGTCCAGGGTGGGTTTTCTAGGGGTTTCTCTCTTTTCTAAGCACCTTTCAGTTCTCTTCGCAGTCTGCGGGACTCTTGGAGAGATGCGTTGGAGGGGTGATAGGACTCTGCGCGGTCCCTGCTGCCCACCGTGCCCCCAGGCAGCGTCGCGTGCTGCGGCGAGGGGCAGGAGGCGATGGGGCAGGGCATGGCGGGACCTGCCCTCAGCCGCGGCCCACGGCGCTCCTGCTCTGGGTGCCTCTGCCTGCTGCCAGGCCGGAGCTTTGACCCCCACCTCCTCCTGCCCCCCGTGTTGCCCTCGTCTGTGTCCTCCGGGGAGTGCTGACCGTGGTCCAGTGTGCGTGTGCGTGTGTCCCTGTAGCTGAGCTGTGTCCGTCAGGGGGTTTATCGGCACCAGACCCAAGTGCTGGCTTTGTTCCTCTCCGTGTGGCAGCCCCCAGCGAGGGGGAGATGGAGACACCCCCCCACACCCCCCGCTATGTGCAGCCCCCTTTTGGCATCCAGCCCTGCAGCCTGCTCTTCGCTTTACACCGTCGTGACCTGTCCCTGCCCAACTGGTGAAAATGGTCCGAGCAAGGTGCAGTCGTGCAGCAACCTGCAGACCTGCCTGGGTGGCCCTGCTGGGATCCCAGGAGGGATCAAAGGTCTCACATGGCCCTTGGGAGACGCTCCTCAGCCAGCCCAAGGCTGGCAGCCTCCCACCAGTATCCCATTCTGGCCAGTCCCTGCTCCAGCAGGGTCTGGGCGACCTCCCTGTGAGCATGGGGTTGCAGGGAGTGGCCGGCCCTTCCCTGGCCATCCTGCAGCTGGGTACCAGAAGGGCTGTGTAAATAGTCGAGGGGAACCCAAGGCTGTCCGCCCGCCCTTCTGTGGGAGCCATGCCTGTTGTGTAGGGGTGCTGCAGCTAGCCACAGGGCTAGCAAAAGCCATGGTGGGTTCTGGCTGTGGGCCACTAAGAAGCTTTGTACTAAGGGATTTGAGCCCAGGGGGGAGAACTTCCTCCCCCACCATGGAAATAAAGCTGCACTGTGCTAACCCCACGCGGCTCTTCCTCTGCTCTTTGACGCATCCCAGCAGCACTGGCCGCTCCCCAGCCGTGGTGGGCTGCTCCGGCTATCTCTGAGCCAAGACCCTGCATCTCCCAGTACCAGCTGGGGCAGCTCCGGAGGGTATGGATGCCATGTGGGACAGGAGCATCACCATCAGGCTGTGGGGCTGTGGGTGCCCCATACCTCGGCACGTGCTCTGTCAGGGACGTGCAGAAGGTGCTCCTTGGCCACAGGATGGCATCTGGGCCAGTGGTGCTGGGCAGGGACAGCCACAGCCTGGCCACGTCTGCTGCAGGACCTGGCTGTGCCTCCGACACCCGTCACGGTCTGTGAGATGGCAGCAGCCGCGCAGGAGCAGCCTGGTCGGTTCTGCTGCATCCAGAGGGACCTTCTGGATGGATGGGTGCAGTCACCCCCGGAGAGTCGCCGGGGTCCGTTCATGGAGGAAGATGCTGGGTCACTGCTGGGTGCTGCAGACCAGCAGGAGGTGGGTACCCAGGCCCAGCGCACCCCGCGGCTGCCCCTCCTCTGGCACCGCGCTGTTGGATACATCTAACACCAGCCCAGGAGGGTGTGGGGGAGGCAGTTTGCAGCTGTCTGAGCTCAACGGGACCATGTTTTCCTTTGCCCAGGGTTCATTGTGTGCTCATGTGTCCCCCCTCCAGAGTTCCATTGCTCTCCCAGCACCCAGTGAGGCAGGTGGGCTCCCTCCTGGGCGCAGGGATGCTGCGGCCCTGCCTGCCCTCTTGTGGTTCCGTGTCCCAGAGGAAGGTCAGAAAGAGCTTGCTAAAACCCAGAACATCAGCCTGGGACTAGGGTTTGCGCTGAACTAACACAGCTGGAGCCCGACTACCCCGACCCTCAGCATTACCTCTGGCCAAGCACCTCCATCATCCCACACCCTGCGTGTACCGTTCACCGCGCAGTCTAGACGAGCCCGGCATGGCACAGCCCCGGCTCGGAACGGCACAACTCCGGCAAGCAGTGAGAGCGGTGCTGCTCCTCGAAGAGGGGTGAGCCAGGAGCCAAGGGCAACCACAGCACCAGGCAGGGGAGCAGGGCAGGAGCGGTGGCAGCAGTAGGTTTGCCTCCATTCTTCTCCACCCTCTGTCTCCTCTCCATCAGCTCTTCTTGTGCCCTGGCCCCTGTCCCTGCTCCTCAGCCCAGCAGCAGTGACAGGGGGCATCCCCCTCCTTCCAGTCTTCTCGCTCGGGGAGAGCGAAGGGTCAGCAGAGACTTTGCTGATGCCTCTGTCCCTCCTCCACCTGTGCCGAGGCTTTGGGAGAGACCCCAAAGCCCCCATGGGTGCCGAGCCACGCAGGGGCGGGCAAGCTGGGAAACCGTGTCCCTGAGGAGCGCAGAGGAGAACCAGCCTGGGCTCCCTCCGTGCTGGAGCCAGGACGGGTCCTGCCTCTGATGTGGTCTCCCCACTGCCCCAGCGCCCAGACGAGAAGGAAGGCACGGAACCACTTAACCCAAAATAATTTTATTGTTGCTGTTGCTTCTGATACAAAAAGGAATTCCACAAACAGCCACCTCTCTGTGCGGGACAAGGGGGCACAGGTTTGGGTTTCAACGCTTCCCGAAATAAAACAACCAGCAAGAAATGTCAATACAAAAAAAATAACCAACACCGCACCAGAGAGGAATGAAGGAAACCTTGAGCTTTTTCTTTGAGGCTTTTGGCTCAACACACACACACAAACCCATCTCTGCTAATTTATTATTATTAATAGGATTTAAAAAAAAAAAAAAAAGAGCACCTGTTGGAAAAAACAAACCAAAATAAACCAAAATAATAAAAAAAACCCCCAAACATCAGGCCACCCATCCTGTCACGAGCTCTGGGACTCTTGCACAATCCAGAGTCTGGAGCTGCATTACGCAGAAGAGTTTTCAAGTTTGACATCAGCTCCAATACAGTATCCGTACACTTCCCCCACCCCACACGGCAGCGTACCAGGAAAACACCCCGACCCCCAACAAGCACCAAAAAAAAAAAAAAAAGCTACAGGAATAGGCACTCCTCGGCACCGAGCAATCGTAACTTCGGTGGTTTGACGTAAATATGAGGGTGGATGGATACAGTGCACGAACGCTGACGGTTCAACACCAGCACCAGCTTCTGGAAGCACCTCAGGGTTGGCGATCAGGTAGTTGTGTGTGTCACCGCAGTGAATTAGCACCTTTCGGTCCCGTGATGATGCACAGGGGGATGCGGAACTGCAAAGGGATTCAGGTGAAACGAGAGGATGGCATCGGCGAGACCAGTGGGGGGAGGAACACGCTGGAGGGAGGAAGAGAAGCCCACCTGGACGGGCTGAGGCAGCAGGGAGACCGCGGTTCGCTTCATTAGCATTTTCCAGACGAGTTTTAGTGCATTTCGTTTGTCTGCATTAACTGTCCCTCTCGGTTCTCACCTTGGACTGACCAAGACGTAGGTGGCAACCAGAGGGGAGTGACCGGCAGCCTCCGCTCTCAGGGCCGCTCCTGACTGGGGGGATCTGGCTGTAAGCGCAGAGCTGGGGTGGCTCGGGGTCAAGGACCCCGAAGCTCTGGCTGTCCCCAGCTCTTTTTTCCTGCCTGGCTGCAGAGACAACTCCATCCCCATCTTGCTCCTGCTGGTGGGAAACTTCTCACAGGGTTTTCAGATGCTCACTTGGTTGGCGGTGGCCACCATGCCACCCACGTCCCACCGAGCCCTCCATCCCCTCTGGCAGGGGAAGCAGCCAGATGCTCTCTACCAGACTCAGGGCGTTTTTCCTGGCTGGTTAGTTTGTCCAGCCACATTCACCAACGCACCGATTTGCCTTTCCCCAGAGCTCCTTCTCATTTATAGAAGGACACCTTAACCCCTGGATGTGCTGGAGCTCTGGCAAAGCCCTTCCAGCTCCAGCCTCTGGAGGACGTGCACGTGGTCAGCGGACCGCAGTGTGAAAATCCTCAGTTCCCCACCAGAGCCTGCGGTCCTGTGGCCGGGCTGCTCCGCGACGCGAGGTCAGCAACCCGAACTGCCCCTTCACCCAGAGATGACCTTCTCTGTCTGACAGAGGAGCCCAAAAGGACCAGAGGACATGGAGAGGATAGAGAAAGAGAGCACAGCCAGTGTAGGTTTGGGATGGTTCCTGCAGCACCATCGTGGCAACGCAGAAGCAAAGGAGGAACAAGAGCTGCTGGGAAATGCACTAACACCGCACCGTGCCAGAGCTCCCTCCCAAAGCTGCCCCCAGCCCCCCTCACATTCCCTGGGCTGTGGGGTGGTCTATGGCCTGGGACCATGAAGGACAGGTCACTCCCCAAGGTACTGCCCTCACCAGCTCGACCAGCAGTGTCTCGGTTAAAGGAGCCAGGCAAGAGCTGAGCAGAGGGAGGTTTGAACCCTTGGCAGAGCTTTCATGAGCTCTTTGGCAGCGTGGCTTGGTGTTGGCTCAAGCATCCGTGAAGCGGAGTATCCTGCACGGCCGGGGGGGTGCTGAGCCCCAAGGGACTTTTCCCATCAGTTGTGCAGTGCCGGGGGGAAGGAGTGGCAGGGGGTGCGGCGAGAGAGGAGGCAGCTGTTTCCAGGAGTGGATGGCGAGGCTAAGGACTGTACTGTCGGTTGGGTGGGTGGATCTCGTGGATGTTAGTAGAGCTGGAGCTGGAGCTTCATCCTCAGTGCTTGGCCCAGCTCCCCTGCTAAGTAGTTGAGGTGGTTCTTGGCCTCTAGTTTCTGCAGTTCCCTCTTGCGGTACAGGGGCACGCTCACAATTTCCAGCAGGTAGGTGCCGGGCACTATTTTCTTGCGGCCGAGGTGCAGGTAGCTGAGCCCCTCTTTTTGGTGGATGCGGAAGTAGCCATCCTCATTCCCGTGGGAGATTAGGTACCGCACGCGGTTCTCCAGGGGCTCCACAGCTGGCAGGAGCTCCAGGATGTGCTCCTTGTGGGCCAGGTCAGAGAGGTTCAGCATCATGGACAGAGGAGCCTCCACATCCATGCTGGCCAAGTTCACAGTGTGATCCTTCGAAAGGAACCAGGCGTGTTACTTACAGACACCAGGAAAAGCTCATGGTCAGGTGAAGGAGCACTTGATTTAGAGGAGTTCTGCCCCGTGGGCCACCCCAAAGCAGCTCTGAGAAGTGGCTACGACTTCTACGGTCCTTGCTTTCCTTCAGGTGTTTCTTGGTACCCTGTTGGTGTCTCTGAGACTGAGCCAGCCAGAAGACAGCCCTCGTCATCAGGGAAGACCCAATAACTTCAGAGACAATTTCCTCCCAAGGCCCGAAGGGCCCACAGTGGCCTCCCAGGCTAATCTGTCCTGTCCAGGCCTGTGAACTTCTTGGGGGAGCCTTGGGCAGAGGCCAGAACTTCCCTCCAAGGAGTAACCTGTGTTTGTAGTGACAGGTCCAGTCTGGAGTCAGACAGCAAGTGGTGACAGTCCTCTATGGCCTACAGGAACCACTCCCCAGCTTTATTTCTTGGTTCCATGTATCTCCAGACATTTGTGGCCAAACCACACAAGTGTGTGTCACTTAAGACTGTTCTGACCTCCTCTAATCTTTCCTTTCCTGCAGAACTTCTGGTCTTAGTGGCAGCTACAAACACCCAGCACGGGCAGGTCCAGAGCGAGCTGCTTGCTCTGTCTGGACGGAGGCAGCCCCACAGGAGTGGGTGCACTGAGATCCGCTCTGGGGAGATGTCTCCAAGTGACCCAGCTCTGGCCTTGCTCCACCCCAGCCAGGAAGCCCTAAGTTTCTTACCTGGTGCTTCTCAGTGCCGTTGACACTGCGTCGCTGACGGCCCCTCTTGGGGTAGCCATTTATCTTGCACTCATAGCAGGTTTCAGGGGAGAGCAGGTTGTCTTCATCCTCTTCTTGGGGAGCAGGAAGGTAGGAACCTTTCCCAAAACCCAAGCCAGAAATACAGTGTCTGGTGGCAGAAAAGCAGAGAGACCCATCTCAGATTCACCCTTCAAGAAGGAAATCATACCATTGTGATGGGTGAGGAACAGCCTGGCATGGAGAAGCTGAAGGACGCCTGGGGGAATGGGAACTCAATGGCTCCTGGGGCTCCTTCAAAGCATGTTGGTGGCAGAGAGCTGAAGTGTGGTGACGGAGCACGTCTGGGGGACGGAGCATGCCATGTGCTTGGCAGCCTGTGATATCCCCCAGGAATGTACTGTGGGGCCTATCTGCTGGCTGCTCTCTTACCCTTGTCCTGCTCGGAAGTAGCCTCCAGGACAGCCGCAGAGATAACCTCCATCAGTGTTGGAGCAGCCGTAACTGCAGGGGCTGCCGCCTGCTGAGCATTCGTCCACATCCTGGCACCCACCAAAGGCTTGATCAAAATCGAAGCCAGACGGGCAGACGCACTTGAAGCTTCCCAGAGTGTTGTAGCAGGAGGCAGAGCCGCAGGCCGTGGGGCTGGAGCACTCGTTTTCATCTGCACCCAACAACAGCACAGCTGGTCAGAAGCTCCGTGGAAGGGAGCTCCTGTGCTGCTGGTGCTCCCCACCCCTCTCAGCCAAAGAAATCTGCCCATGGCCACTGCTGAGCCAGCAGCAGGCTCCCTCCTCCTGTGAGACCCCTTGGAGGGAGCTGCTGGTGTCAGGAGCTCGGGGAGCTCATCACCCTGCAGAGCAGCTTCCTGACACTCCCCGTTGCAGAGAGAAGCTGGGGCAGGGCAGGGGCACTGTCTCTGGGCACAGGCACTCTCTGTCTCTGGGGCAGGGCAGGAAGATCAGCTCTAGGTTAGCAGAGACGAACCCAGAAGCCAGTGTGAGGGGTGGCCAGGAGCAGCTGGAGAGGGACTCAGGGCTGAGGTGCCCTCTATTCCCATCCCACAGCTCCGGGGTACAAGACTCCCCATCCCACACTCACCCACGCACTGATTCCACTGGTAGTGTTGCACGTAGCCCTGCGGACAGCCGCAGCGGTAGCCTCCGAGCACGTTCTGGCAGCCATGCTGGCACCGATGGTTTCCATCACACTCGTCTACATCTGCAGCAATGGAACACAGATAGTGATGAGACAACATCTCCCTGGGCTGTGGGCAATGCTGGGCGCACTGGGACCACGTGCACATGGTACACGCTGGGCAGCCAGTGTCCTTGAGGGTGCCCACATGGGTGGGTGATTTAAGGTTCTGGTGATCTGCTCTGCTTCAGGCTGCTTGTGCTGAGCATTGACTTTTCTGTAGCACAGACCATGGTGGGGTTTTGCTGGCATCAGATCTCCCCTGAGGAGATCCGGGACCATTCCTTTCCCAGCCTTGGCTGCTGTGGTTGCAGCCCTGAGACTGTCATCTACTTGTCCAAGAGCCACTGTTCCTCAGCAGCTCAGGCACTGACCTCTCCTTTGCACCAGGGCTTCCCCTGTGGGTAAGGATCAGTCCCTTCTTGGCCAGCCTGAGCTGCCTCAGACAGACTGTGAGTGAACTAGGAGCTTTTCCACATGCCCGTCAGAGACCCAGAGACCCAGACCCACCTTCGCAGTTGACACCAGAGCTGTCCAGGGAGAATCCTTTCTGGCACTCGCAGTTGTAGCTGCCCGGCGTGTTCAGACACTGTCCTTTGGCTCCACACAGAGAGGGCTGAGCTGTGCACTCGTTATTGTCTGCAAAACACGGGTGGCCACTCGTAAGCCTTTTCCCAGTGACGTGGCCGTGTGTGGCTTTGCAGACAGCGATCTCGCGCCGTTGGGCTTAGCCCAGCCGGCGCAGCAGGCAGACAAGTCAGATGCACAAGTCCAGGCCGACTGGAGAGGGAAGTTGCTCAAAGGCCAGAGCTGGAGCTGGAAGGACTCTCCTGGGCTTAAAGCTAACCCATGGGACCTTGCTGGTGCTGGTCAGCGAACGCCTCTACTCACCGATGCAGGACGAGTGGTGCTGAGTGAAGCCCGGCGGGCATTTGCAGTTGAATCCCCCGATAATGTTGACACAGAGGAACTGGCAGTTGTGCTGCTTGGTGGAACATTCATCCAAGTCTAAAGCAAGAAGCACAAGAACATGTGTCTCAATTTATCTAACAGGTATTTTATCTCTGTGGCCTGAGCCTGTGACACCTGCACGTACACGGTGATGCACAGTGGTGCTGGGCAGACCAGGACCTGACATGGACCAGCCTCAGGAACAACACACACACAATTCTTATATGAGAATAACAATCCCAGGAGGCCTCTCCCCACCTCAGCTGCTGACCACACACAGACACAGTTGGAAGACGCAGAGAATTTTCTCTGACTCTCCTGTAAACCACGAATCCCAGACTCTGCCAGGTTCTCAGGCCACTCTCCTCGGAGCCTGATGCATCAGGACTGTGGGAGGTGGGTGAAGCCCCAGCCTGGCAGCTGCCAGCTCCAGGAGGAGCCCACTTGTAGGAGACAGGTGGGTTCAAGGCCCCTAGAGCTCAGCACAGGTTGGAATATGCTGTGGGATGTATCTGCAGGAAAGGGCAAGGAGTAGTTTTGTTTTCCTGATGAGACAGATCTAGAGTGTCTGTGGGTGAAACTCTCCTGCATCTGTCCATGAAGGTCCATCATGGCACCTTTTTCCTTGTCTAGCCTTCTCCTGTGTCTGAACAGAAGGACCTGACCATTGTGTCACACGTTCATCAGCTCTTGCCACCCCCCTGAGGGGAGGGCAGGGTCTCTGCTGCCTTCTCCTGACCTTTGCAGATCTTCCCATCTTCTTGCAGAATGTACCCTCGGGGGCAGGAGCACTGGTAGCTGCCTTCTGTGTTCTTGCAGATGAAGTTACATGGCTTGGGAGACTGGTTGCACTCATCCAAATCTAGACTCGAGAGACAAGACACATCAGCATCTGCAGGTCGTGCTGCTGGACTGGGTCCCCACCACCCTATGGACCATTCAATCTACCAAGGAGCTCCCGAATATGAAGTGACCCCAGGTTTTGTGGCCCCACATAACTGTCAGATGGTCCTACGGATCCTGGCACTCCCTGCTCCAGGATCAGGAGCATCTTCTCCACTCTCTAGGAAGCAGGTGAGCAGAGACAAGGGCTTTAAGGGAGGACCTCAGCCTGAGCCAACAGAACAAATCTCGGAGATCTCCTGCAGGAAAAGAGCTGAACCACCTCCCTGCTCAGACATGGGATGGTGTGTGACCTGGTGGATCTGAGTGACAACTTTCCCAGCTGAAGAGACGGATAGATGCTTTTCCTGAGTACTGGGAACATCAGGGATGGGGCCAGCCCCATACTTCTGTGCTGCAGGGAGTAGCAGCCATGGCTCTGAGAGCCCATAGCTTTGAGCCAGGCTGGAGGGCACGAAGCTGGAGAAAGGACAAGGATGTTTAGAGAGGAATCCTGTCCTGCAGCTCAGGGTCTTATGTGCTCTGCTCCTAGGCAGAGAGCTTGGCTTCTGGGAGCCAAGGTCTCTTTTCCACCCCATGTCTTGGGCACACAGCTGCTGGGATGGTCCTGAGCACCACTGCAATACTGGAAGTATGGCACATCCTCAACTCCTTCAGTGCTTGCCCAGATGTCTGCAGCTGTGATCCCAGGGGTGCCTTTTATGTCAACATCTGGATCCCCAGGGTGGCACTCAGGCTGGCTAGAACCAGCTGCCCTGTCAGCGACAGGTTTGGCTGCTCACAGACCTTCACCTCTGGATGACAGTCCCTGCCAGTCCCTGTGACTCCTGGGGTCAGAGCGGGAAGACAAGGAGCCTTGGTTTTAAGGAGCTAATGACATGGAGTGAGGACTTTGACACCTAGAGGACCATGCGATAGGGCAAAGTGTCCAGAGCCCAGCTATGGCCAGAGGTGAGAGCAGGGCCCAGGTGGGGGTTACAGAACCTTCTCTTTGCATGCTGAAAAGTCAGGGGGGAGTCTGCCAAGGCCAAGGGCTGTCCAGGGACACAGGTCTCCTCCTCCCGACTCACCCACGCAGGCAGTCCCTGTGATGTCCGCAGTGTAGCCCAGCCTGCAGTGGCAGCGGAAGGAGCCGATGCTGTTGATGCACTGTCCGTTCTTGCAGAGGTTGGGCAGCACTTTGCACTCGTCGATGTCTGCGGGAGGGAGGGAAGGACCTGTTAGTGCCAACGCTGCCTCTGTCCCCGTGCCCGTGTCAGGGCAGCTCCGACTCTCCCTGGGAGCCAGAGACTGTGTTCAGGGAGCTGTAAGATAATGCCACAGAGGTTCTCATCTGCTCCCAGCACCGTCCCAAACAGTTCCCAGGGGAATTCTGCCTGTACCCACATCTCTGCTGTCTCCCCTCTGCCCTGAAGGTGGTTTGGGCCTCAGCTCACCTCTCCCATCAGTGGAGTACCCTGGCCCGTGAGGACACATTTTCTTGTACTGGGCGGTTCCAGGAAGGGGGCAGAGCTCGCACTGGGGCCCCCAGCTGCGCCCACTGTTGCAGCAGCACTCAGATTTGGTGACCAGGTTGCGGTTGGTGGAGGACATCTGGCACATGGTCTGTAGTACTTCAGTGAAGCAGAATCCTTGGCGGGTGTCTGGACAGAGAGAGTGGGGACACAAGGTCAGGATCTGAGATAGTGACAGCACCAGCTTGTCCAGCCTGTGCCAGTTCCAGCATGGAGGGCAGTGTGGTTGGGATAATGCTAAAGGTGATGCCCCAACATCCTTTCCCCTCAGAAACCCTGAAACATCTGAAAAGCACCTTCTGCTGCTAAAGAGAGGCTGCTTAAGGCCCCCCAGGACGTGATAATTACCGATACACTCTGTGCCAGAGGGACTGACTTCAAAACCTTCGTTGCAGTCACAGCGGTAGCTCCCCACCGTGTTGATGCAGCGGCCGTTGGGGCAGATTCCAGGCTTGGTGCGACACTCGTTCTCATCTAGGAAGGAAGGAACCACAAAGCGCTTTGGTGAGGCATAGGACCAACTCCAACCTTCCATGAGTCCCCACGCTACCACTGTGCGAAACACCTTCACATAGTCCTTGAGAACCACTTCCACGTCCTGAGGAAGCTGAGAAACTCATCCACCTGCCCTGGTCCTCTCCCAAAGCAGGGTGCCTGAGTGCCCAGCTTCCCTGGTTTGCACATTCCCCACCTGCAAGCGGCCAAGCTGCTGGGCTAGCAGTGGAGCTGGGCTCTGCGTTCCTGCTGTGCAGGTCTGGGCTGTCCAGTGCCGGCCCTTCCGAAAGCAGCTCAGTGCAAAGCAGCTTGACATGGACATGGAAAGACTCAACGGAAAGGACACAAGGCACAACGCTGTGTCATCCTGTGCTGGAACTGTGCGTGTAGGCATCTACTAGGACATACAGGAAGTTTTGACACATGGGAAACCCTGGGGAGGAGCTGTTTGACAGATGGACATAAAATAAAGCTGCATGGCAAATGTCTAGGAGAGGATGGTCTCCAGCCCCACTGGGAACCACTCCCAGCCTGGCCTCTGGTACCTGTGCAGCCCTCTCCATCGGGCCTGCGCTGCATTCCTGGTGGGCAGATGCACATGAAGGTACCGATGAGGTTCTTGCACAGCATCCCTCGAGACTCGCAGTCGTGCAGTCCCTCTGTACATTCATCCAGATCTGCAACCGAGAACCTTGTGAGACCACGTTCAACCTGCCAGCTCACAGGGCTCTGGGGAATTGCTCACATCTGCCCTGCTCCACCAGCCCCTCCTGCCTTGATCCAGGCTAGCTGGTGCACAGCATGGACACCAAGGTAGGGGAGAACGATTGCAAGCCCAGAGATGCTGGCTCCAGAGTCCTGCCTTCTCTCTGAACAGAGACCAGCTGGGGGCTGGGGAGGGCGTGGGAGCTGCCCTCATGGTGCAGAATGGGATTTTACCTCTGCACATTCTTCGGTCTTCTCGGAGGGCGTATCCAGAGGGGCAGGTGCACTCATAGGAGCCAAAGGTGTTGATGCAGCGGAAGGCACAGAGCAGGGGATTCAGCGAGCACTCATTGATATCTGGGAGGTGGGAGAGAGGAGAGAGCTCAACTCTGTGGCCTCAGCAGGGTCAGCTGGGCAGTGACAGTGGTGGACCTTCCCAGGACAGCCTTCCCGCCTCCCCACACATGCATCTCATGAGAGCGTTGTTCCACCAAGGCTGTCATGGTCTTCAGTTGCAGAGGGACAGACAGCTGGTGTCTCAGCAGCTTCGCTGGGCACAGTGTCCTGGCTCCTTGGTGAGGCAGCTCCTGCATTGAGGCAGGTCTCCAGATCTCCTCCTGGGCTCCAGCCTCAGAGGAAGCCGAAGGGGACCAGTGCTGATGTACACACTCGTGCGGAGATGAGCCCCAACCAGCTTTTCTGTTCTGTCCACTCGAGGCTGACCTGACTGCTGCTCACCCAGGCAGCGACCCAGCAGGGTCACACACATGGCCCAGTATGCAATGGGGGTGAAAGGATTGCCCGCAACAGCTTTACCTTCGCATGTCATCATGGGACCTGGCTCAAAGCCCTCATCACAGGCGCACTCGAAGCCTCCCACCACGTTGGTGCATGTGCCGTTCCCACAAGGGTTGCCGATGGAGCACTCGTCGGTATCTGGAGGGAGCAGGGACCACATTAGGTGGATGAGTCAGACAGGAAAGGTGCAGGCTGGTCTCTTCACGCAGCCAGAGCATCCAAACAAGCCCAGCAAAGCCCGGAGCCAGGGGGAAAAGCAAAGGGGCAGGGGAGAAGCAAGTTCCTTCTCTCCACACACATCCCCTGATGATCACGCACATGCTCACAGCCTCTGAGGTAAGGAGGGTAAAAGCAAGAGGAGCAGGTGCTCCCCGTGCAGACCCTTACCCACGCAGTTGACTCCCGTGTAGTCCAGGTTGTACCCGAAGGGGCACTCGCAGCGGAAGGACCCATCGGTGTTAATGCAGGCCCCGTTTACGCAGACACCCAGGTTCTCTGAGCACTCGTTAACATCTAGAAAGGAAGCCAAGGCACTGAAACCTCAGGTGAGCAGGTAGCCAGAAACATACCCCTGTGCCCTCAGGACTGACTCTGCAATCTCAGATAGCCCCTCTCCAGTCCTGGGGGCTGAGCCTGTGGTGGGCAGCCAGAGACCATGACCTTGGGAGGGCACCCAGCCCCATGTCCCTGCCATTGGGATTCACCTCTACTCTCCACACAGCCTGAGTCTGGTCGCTTCTAGGCAACCCCCCCACAAAACAATTTATTCTTATCCCCAGATCAGACCTTACCTTCCCGGGTGTCACCTGGGCCTGGAATGGCTCCATGGCCATATGGACACAGCTCCTGGAAGGCAACTGGAAGAAAGCAGAGAAGTGTGATATGGGTACAAGTGCTTCTGCTCACAGAAGCTGAAATGTGCCTTGGAGGCTTCTGGAGCCTGACTGAGAGCTTGACAGCTCGCTGCCCGTGGGAGACCATGAAACCCTGGCTGGCTGGAAAATGCCAGTGCTTGCCTTGGGTCTGGAGACACCGAGATGTTTTTGCCTTATCTAAGGCCCTGCAGAGAACCAAGAGCAGAGGGTTCTGCAGTCCAGTAAGGGCTGCTGGGTTCCAAGGCAGCTCTCTCCAGGTTGAGGAGCCCTTTGCCAGCCGGCTTGCACTGCTGGTTGTCTGTCTGACCTTCACACCTTCCCCACACCCTACGCGTGTTTGGAGACACACGCAGCCATCTCTCCTGTGGAGTCAGGTCCCAGCACACCCACCGTTTCCTTCCTGCGGGCACAGCTCACAGGGGTCTCCCCAGCCTTCTCCTGGCATCTTGCTGCAGCAACACCGAGCCTTGGTGGTGTTGAAGGCCTTGGGGACAGAGCACTTCCCGTTGTCAAAGCGAGTGAAGCAGAAGCTCTGGCGAGTGTCTGTGGGAAGAAGGAGAAATGCCCAGGTCATTGCAGACACCCAGAAGGGTTACACTCCCCTCGCCACCACGATGGGCTGCACTCACCAAAGCACCGCCGGCCGTTATCAGACAGCACAAAGCCTGGAGGACAGACGCACTGGAAGCTGCCAGGGGTGTTGGTGCATGTTCCGAAGAGGCAAATGTTGGGCTCCTCTTCACACTCGTTGATATCTGGAAGCACCGGGACACATTACTCACAGAGCAGCCAAGGGTCACTCCTTTCCTCATCACACTAAAACCAGCTGAAGCTGCAACGTCTGGGGAGCTCTGATGACATCACCCCAGCCCCAACCCTTAACCTGCCCTCAGGGCAAATGGGACATTGAGATGGCCAGGGCACAGCACAACCAGTGAGCTTCCTCCATCACCAGAGCAGGCCTTGCCTTGCTCTGCGTCCAATTGCATTCAAGAAGATATTTGGGGGTGGTGATGTGTGCCCCAGCCCGCTCTGGAAGATTATGGTTGATCTGGAAACAGTCCCAGGTAACCACATGCTGTGCTGGAAATGGAGGAGGCAGAGAGCCAACATTACCGATGCAGTTGTCGTTCTGCACCTCGTAGCCAGGGGGACAGATACAGCGGAAGGAGCCCTCCAGGTTTTGGCAGGTGCCCGGGGAGCAGGTCCCAGGCAGGCTCACGCACTCGTTGATGTCTGCAGAGGAGGGGAAATAACCAGTGATAGTGTCTGTGCTCAGCTTGGAGGACTTGGGTGCAGGGGGACACCTTACTGCACCCAGATTCTACCTGCAGCTGCACCCTGCTTTGCCCAAAAGATGCAAGAGAAGCAGATAAGACATTCTGCAGGACCTTGTGTACCCTGGGAACAGGGACCCAGCCCTGCAGGACCTGCTGCTGCAGGAGGCAGTGGTGGACAAGTAACAGAGCATCATGTGCCTGTCTGCCCCACAGCCTCTGCCTGCAGGGGGATTCCCAAAGCATCCATGGGACAACTTTAGGGGCATGTAGGTCTCAGCACATGGAAAGGGACTGGCTTGACTATTCCCTGCATTGCTGGAAGGGAGATGCCAGCATAGTGGGGCTCAGTCCAGCTCTCCATGGGCAGTCAAATGACCAGGCTTTGGCTCCAGAGGACTTGGCACCCTGTGAGCAGAGTTGACTGCTCCATTGCCTCTGATGGGACCAGCTTGGGGACCACATGTTGCAGCACTGCACAGTGCCAGACATGCCAGCACACAACTCAACCCACCGAGAAGGGCCAGCCCACTGCCCAGACACTCACCTACACAGTTCTTCCCATCAGGGGTCCGGTCATACCCCTCCTGGCACAGGCACTGGAAGGAGCCGATGCTGTTGATGCACTGGCCGTTCCGACACACCTGCCCCACCAGGGATGAACACTCATCAATGTCTGCGGGAGGGAAATGATAAGCACAACGGGAAGAGAGACACACAGCATGTGAGTGTCAGTGCGGCACCTTAACCAGCCCCACGCCTCCGGCACATATAACCACCCCTACGGCCACTGCTAGGTGACACCCAGAGGTCCCTTCTGCAGCCACTGCCAGGTGACATACAGAGCTGATGCCCTGTTTGCCACTGTGGGGCTCACTGTGGGACACCCATGGCCCACAGCCGTTGCCACGCTGACCCCAGTCAGCAGTCCCCATGGAGAGGATTTCATGGAACTCACCCATGCAGTCGTTGTTGTGGGTCAGCTCAAAGCCGGGGAAGCAGAGGCAGTTGTAGGAGCCAACTGTGTTCTTGCAGGTCCCATTTCCACAAGGCTGTCGGTCACATTCATCAATGTCTGCAGAGAGAAGGTCACAGCTGATTCAGGGGCGGAGGGACCTGAGAGCCACTGTCCTGGGTGCACAGACAGGGTCTGGGCAGCTGCACAAGAGCCTTGTGCCTGGCAGGGGCAGCCTGGGATCGAGAGGACACTGCGGCCCTTAGCTGTCCTTGGCACTACCCAGCGGGTGCCGGAGAGAGCTCAGGTCCATCCTGATATCTGATTCATGCAAGGCTGTGGCATCACACTGACCCATGCACATGGTCTGCTCCCCCGTGGCCTTGAAGCCGTTGTGGCAGATGCAGACGTAGCTGCCCTCGGTGTCAACACAGTCCCCATGGCTGCAGACATTGGGGATCTCCTGGCATTCGTTGCGACCTAAAACAAAGCAAAGTGGGCACCAGTGAGCAGAAGGGATGGAGCAGACGGGAAGAGCCAAGGCACTGGCCTTCTGCAGACCCTGCCTGCTGGTGGGAAGCTGTGTGTGTGAGCAGCAGCACAGCAGAACAGGGTCAGTTGCTGTTTTCTGAGAGGTGGCTTCGCAGAGAACAAGATTTATGCACTGCAATCTCTAAAAACTCCATAAATTTAATGGGAAAAAATGGTCTGAGCCACCAGACTAGAGCTGCACTTCCCAGGGACTTCTTCCCATCCCTCAGGAGCCCACAATTCCTTGGAACTGTTCCAAAAGGACAAACATCCCATCAGGTCAAGCCAGGTCACTGTCCCAGGCTTGACAAAAGACCAGGAACCCAGGTATGGCCCGGCCTGGCCTTCACCCTGTCCTTCCCTGGGTCTACACAAAACCCTCTGAAGAGCCCAGGCAGCGGTGCCTGCGCCTCGCACGCGTGTCTCTGGAATAGGCAGCAAAGAGCTCCCGTCTTACCCACGCAGGCTCCGCTGGGCGACAACTTGTATCCGGTCGAGCACTCGCACCTGTAACTGCCCGGGATGTTGATGCAGTCGGCGTTGCGCTGGCAGAGGTTCTCCCCGCTGCTGCACTCATCGATGTCTGTGGGAGGAGAGCAATGAGAACCCCGAGTGTGCCGAGCGCTCAGTGCGCACCGCCCTGGTGAAGCCCCAGGACAAGGGGTGAGGGTTTAAATGAAAAGAGGGAGATTTAAACTAGACATAAGGAAGAAGTTTTTTATGCTGAGGGCAGTGAGACCCTGGCCCAGGCTGCCCCGAGAGGTGGCAGAAGCCCATCCCTGGCACCATCCCAGGTCAGGTTGGCCCTTGGGGCTCTGAGCCCCCTGCTCTGGTTGCAGATGTCCCTGCTCCCTGCAGGGGGTTGGACTGGAGGAGCTCTGAAGGTCCCTTCAACCCAAACCAGTCTGTGGTTCTGTTGTAGGGCTGGAGTGGCTCAGTGGAGCCAACTGAATTTTAACCCTTGGTTTGCTCCAATCAGGGCCAATTTTCAACCTTTTTCTATTGCTTTGCAGTAATGGAAGTGTTAGTTACAACTCAGAACTTTAAAACACTCACATTTGCAAACTTTTCCTAAAAAAACCCAAAAAACAGAGGAAGAGAAAAACCAGGCAGGAACGTGAATGAAAAGCAGCAATTTTTGTCCAACCATCGATGCTGAAAATTAAGATTTCAAGCAAGCTGAGAACACATAGACTGTCCGTGTCTGCTGACAACCCTGACTCCGGTACCCTATGAGGTGGGGAGATGCTGGTGCCACGCTGAGAACCCCCCCACCCTCCCCAGCACCCCTGGCAGCATTGCCCCTGCTGCCCCGTTACCTTCACAGATGAGCAGGATGTTGTTGTAGCTGAACCCAATGGGACACTCGCACCTGAAGCTGCCGATCTGGTTGATGCAGACGCCGTTCGTGCAGATCGCAGGGATCTCGCTGCACTCATCAATATCTGTGCACAGACAACAGCTCTCAGCATCCCAGGGAGGCAGCAGGGAGGAAAGCATCTCCCAGAGCTGGGCCACTGCTGCCCTCGATCATTCTAAAAAGACAACTACAAGAGGTGGAGGAACTCTTGAGGATTGATCCTGGATCCTGCAGATCATGCCAGGCTTGGGCCGCTCTGCAGAGGTCTGGGTACACAACAGAGCCACGCAAGAGTCCACCAACTACCAGCAAGTCCATCTTTCAAGACTGCAAAAAGTCTGTAGACAGCCCTCAAATCCCAGGACTTTCAACAGCTCCTCTGGCTTTCCATCCACCAGAACCCCAGCCTGAAGCCTTGGCTCTCAGCTGTGCCCTGGGGCTGCAGGGCCAGCACTGTGAGTGCAATCATGGGGCTGGATCTACCCGGCATTGGCCACTGTTTGCAGTCATGCATCTCCAGATGGGACAGAAACCAAGGCACAATTTCAAATGTGGGGAGCTCCGAGCAGCCCAGGACCTCAGACATAGGCTTGAAGGCTTGGCCAGATGCTTGCAGCCCTGTTTGCCACCTCTTTTCCTTGTCTGTCCTCTGCTCAGGGCTTAATTCACTAAGGGAGGGGAAGGGAACAAGCTCACAAGCACTGTGGGAAGAAAGCAGAGGGGCAGAGAGCAGACCTGGCTCCGTGGGGCACGGGGATCTACTCACCGATCGGCTTTCCAGTGTGGATGTCAATGATGAACCCGGGGGCCTGGTTCCCACACAGGATCTGGTACTCGGCTGGAAGGGGAACACCAAGGTCATGGCCCTGCCCGGCAGGGATGGGACAAGAGGAACAAGGGTCAACTATGGCTGGAGTGAGCGGAGCAGGGATCTGCACACAGACGCTCTGCAGAATATTCTGCAGATGCCACCACATGATGCTCACCCTTCTCCACCTCTATTTCGTTAGCGTCTGTGTCTCAAAGCGCATGGAAAAGCGAGGAGGCAGCTATGCTATGAAGATGCCCTTCCAGAAAGGTTGACTTACGGCTGGCTGGCGTGGGGCAGGGCTCACATGGCTTGTTCCAGGCCTTGCCAATGTTGTAGGAGCAGCAGCACATCTTCTTGGTCATGTTGAAGGAGAGTTCGTTCTCACACGTGTCGTTGTAGTTGCGGTAACACACGCTCTTCCTCATGTCTGCAAAGGCAGCCCAGATTGCATCTTGTGCCAGCCCCAGGAACGGGTGCTGCCAACCCCAGGGTGCTCATTGCTGGGGATATCCCACCCTGTCCTGTCCCGGCTCAGGACTGCGGGTGGCACGCAGGAGAGCTCAGCAATTGGCTGCAGTGATGGGCTGAAGCCCTGCTCCAGTGCGAGCACTGGGTCCTGCCCCATAGCAGAGGCACAGCTCTGCTGGGTCTCTCACCACCCCTTGCCAGCCGCTCTCCCTACAACTGCTGGCAGGGCGAGTGCCAGCCCCTCCGGCACGGGCAATGTGTGCGGTGTAGGGACCAGGACATGGTGAGGCACTGGTGAACTCAGGTGTCCCGAGCTCCCATCTCACACGGTGCTGCCCACAGCCCAAGCCAGGGGTCAGGTGCTGGCAGGGCACTGCCAGACCCCATCCCGCAGAGTCAACCCACGCCATACCCATGCAGTTATTTCCTCCGTTGACTTGCATGTACTCGGGGGGGCACACGCAGGTGTAGTTGCCAAGGGTGTTGTAGCAGGTCCCAGGGCCGCAGATCCCAATGTGGGCAGAGCACTCATCAATATCTGCCGGATAAAGGAGATTGGGGGTCAGAGCACTGGGCGCAGGTAGAGAAGGGCCTGGTAGCGCATTGTGGGTAGACTTGGCACAACGTATGGATGGGCCTGGCACAGGGACCAGGCTGGCCTGGCACTGGGAAAGGGGACAGGGTCTGCGATGAGGACGGTAAGTCTGGAAGAGAAAGGGGAAGGCATTCTGCCAACCACTCCTAGGGCAGCGCAGACACACGCATGACTGGTGCACACACGTGTGTGCCACACGCCAGGCACGCGGATGAGCACAGGCACCACGGCGCAGCTACCTTCACAGATGCGCGTGTCCTCGTTGAGGTAGTAGCCGAGGGGGCACTCGCACTGGAAGCTGCCAAAAGTGTTCACGCAGTTGCCACCTTGGCAGAGGCCCGGCAGCTCCTGGCACTCGTCGATATCTGTGGAGGGAGAGCAGAGGGGGTTGTTCACCTCCAGCCCAGCCCAGGCAGGGCCTTCACCCTGGCGTCCCCGGTGGGTTCATCCCACCACCTCCAGCCCCAGGTGGCTGGAGCAAGTTCAAGGACAGCACACATTTGCTGTTTATCACTCAGTGGTCAGGGGCTCAGCGGGCACCCAGCCAGCCCAGTGCCATGGCAGACAGTGCCCACATGGGGCTGGGCTCCCCCAGCACCCAAGATGCTGGTGAGGAGGCATGAGGCGTGGGTCGACTTACCTTCCAGGATGACAGTGATGGGGTTGGGCCTGAAACCTTCTCCTCCAGGGCACAAGGTCTTGTACTCAGCTGTGGAAAAAAAATCAGTCAGGGGGATCCTGAGGTGAGTGGGTTCCCATGAGACAGGAGGGGTAGGGAGAACAAGGAGAAACCCAGGAGAAATAGGCCATGAGGATGGTGGCAGTGGTCCAGATGGAGCAGCTTGACTTTCATCGCATGCCAAGCCAGCTTAGCCACCGTAGCACACCTGCCCACCCCTGAATGGGGTTATTCCACATCCACTGCCCCCTCCCAGCCCACTGTACTAGGAAAGAAGGATCCCAACCTGGATCCCGCAGGCACAACCAGCCTGGTCTCCCCCACCCCACTTCTTCCCTATCCAGCCCTGCACTGATACAACCGAGTTGTCGCCTTCTTCCTCAGCTTCCCATGCTCCATCGTGAGGACCCAACCTGAGCCGAGAAGCTGTAGAGCACTGGCCCTGTCTCTCCTCGCTGCTCTACACTGCCCATCTGGCCTATGCCCAAGTTCACCCCAGACATTTTCCCAACTCACTGGTGTTGGCTGGAGGACAAAGCTCGCAGGGGTTGCCCCATGCACGACCCAGAGAGCAGCAGCAGGATGCTCGAGTGACCCCAACTCCAATTTCTGCGCTGCAGGAGATCCCCCCATCTCCTCGATCCTGGGTGTCCAGGAAGCAGTTCCCCACACGGGTATCTGCACAAAGACAGGAGTGGGTGAGCAAAACCTCTCCAGTGAAGACTTGTGTGCATGGGAGGAATGAAGGGCACTACTGCCTCAGGAATCAGGGATAGGGGTAAGGCCTCAGTCCTGTCCCAGATCTCCACGCCTGTGTTGTAGTTCCAGCTACATGGGACCAAAAAGAAGGACCACCAAGGTCTTGGATGGAAGGTGTGCTCTTCACACAGGTCCCCACTCACCCACACAGCCCACACCAGTGGGGTTCAGCTCGAAGTCCTGTGGACAGTTGCAGAGGTAGCTGCCAGGGGTGTTGACACACAGGCCATTGATGCAGTTCACGGGGTCTGCACATTCATTGATGTCTGAAAGGGTGGAAAGATGAAGACTGAAAAACCAAGGTGAAGAGTGCCACAGAAACCCCAGCCCCAGCCCTAAGCCCTGTACTGTGTGTTCAGGGTGTATCCCCAGGAGTGTGGTGTTTCTAAGGCTCTTCATGTCATGGCAGGCAAAGCCCTTCTAAAAACAGACCTTGCCTCGTCCTACCTCACACCACCCTGCCCACAGTCAGAAGAAAGGAGCAGAACCACTCCGAGCTTTCCCTCCTGCCCACAGCATCGAGCCGTGCCAAGAGCAGACACATCACCACGTCACACAGGGACGCTTTGTTGGCTTTAGGCTGTTAGTGCCACTCCCTGCCATGGCTGGGGCAAGCTCACAGCAGCAGATCACAGAGCACTGATCCCCACCCAGCAGCCTTATGAAAGTCCTGTACCTGTGCAGTTGCCTCCACTCCTGTCCAGTTCATAGCCGTCATCACAGGCGCAGCGGAACATCCCGGGCAGGTTCTGGCAGGTCCCAAAGACACAGATATTCTGGAAGGTGCATTCATCAATGTCTGCAAAACAGGGAGAGCTGGGTACTCAGGATCTGGCAGAGTGAGGGCCAGGCCAGGCTTCTCCTGCTCCTATCTCAAAGCCCAGCTCTGAGTAACCCATCTCAGGATGGTTCTAGTGCCATGGGATACCACCTGCTGGGTGAGCAGCACCAGGCATGCTGTGTGTATGCCTTCTCCTCTCAGCCCTGTTTTGCTGATTGTCCACATCCTGCATGTATCCTTGGCTTAGTCCAGCCTCTCCGGAAGAGGTGCCACCTCAGGAGCCTTGAACCACCAGGTGATGGCGGGTCTTGCTTAGGTAGGTCTTGCTTAGTAATGCCTCAGGTGGTGACAGTGCAGTGGAGAGACCAAGGCCAGAGAGGAGGTGGACACTGGCTCTCCTGGAGCAGCAGTCAAAACTCTGGGCACTTACCCTGGCAGGCCTTGCTGTCCTCTGTGGGATTGAAGCCCATCTCACACTCGCAGCGGTAACCCCCAGGTGCATTGAGACACTGTCCGTTCTCACACAGGTTCACATTGTCCGCACACTCGTCCACATCTGGAGAGAATCAAGCATGAGACTGACAGGATGTCCACCTGAAGATGGGAGCTTCCCACAGTTGTCCTAGAAAAATCCCACAAGCTCATTCCCACCCCTCTGCGGGAGGCTGGGAGGAGGGGGCTGCAATACTTCTCATTGCCCTGATCCTCCCCAAACACCTGCTGAGGAGAAGGTGGGTCTCTGCTGGAGGTATCTGAGCAGGCTGTGGGGCAGGGCAGGCTGCAGTGGCATTTGGGGACATCTGGTTCGGGGAACCCCAGACGCAGCCAGCAAGGTGCTGAGCCAGGCTGGTGGTGAAGAGAGGGTGACTCCATGTCCCAGCAGAATGCCCAAGCCACGTTTCTGCTGCCAACTGAGTCCAGAGACCTCACCTGAGCAGGAGAAGCCATCCCCGTTGAAGCCCTCTCGGCAGGCGCAGCGATAGGAGCCTGGTGTGTTGACGCAGTTGGCGTTCAGGTTGCACTTGTGCTCTTCGGTTGCACACTCGTCCAGATCTGGGCAGGGAGAACACTCTTGTTGGCATTTTGCCTCTGGTCATTCCCCTAAGCCGGGGTGGCTAGCGTAGGGCCCAGGGAGGGACATGCAAACAGCCCAGGAGACTGGAGCCTCCAGGCACGTGGCGCACTCATGAGGCTCCATCATATCTCCATGAGCCTCAGTGGCCAGCAGACACTCCCCTGGCAGCACTGACATGGACAATATGACCATGAGATACTTCCACACACATACCCAAATTCCCAGTACCTCCCCAGTTCAGACACACATATCCACCACACACATGCCAGCAAGTTCCTGCACTCACACACACCATACACCCCCCAACACACCCTTCCACATGTCCCTGCACCCCTACAGACACACCATGTCCCACCACCTCACCACCAGTGACACTACCAACCTGACAATCCCAGTGCCAGGCCCACACACTCCACATCCCACAAGCCCTCGCTCCCACATTCACGGCTTCACAGACACGGCTGCAGAGCCTGACAGGGCAACACCCACACGCCCACACCCAGAGTCCTCCTCTGCCACTCTTCCATAAATCCCCATGCAGGGCTCCTGGAGCTCAAGAGCATTTTAAAGGTGTCAGCTCAGCCCACAGAGCACCCGGACACAGCAACATCCTCCCCTGGGATGAGAACTCACCGTTGCACTTCAGCCCATCTCCAAGCCAGCCCGTGCGACACTTGCATTTGAAGCTCCCGGGCACGTTGATGCAGGACGCGTGCATGTCACAGTTGTGAGCCCCGATCTCGCATTCGTCGATGTCTGCAGGAAGGAGAGACATCAGAGCTGACACAGCTCGGCTCCCCCACGAGAGGAGGGGGCAGCCAGGGGCAATCCTGCCAGTGGGTCTGGGTACCGATGGCTCTTGGGAGCCTGAACCCCAGGGGATGGGGACAAGGTGCTTTGGGGAACAGGCTGCCTGGAGTTGTACCCTTGAGCTGAAGGGCTGATCTATGCCTGCCCTTGGAATACAAAGACAAAAGGAAAGGCAGGTCCCTAGCTTGGCTATAACCTCGGAAAGAGTCAATTCCTGCCTTCCCAGCAATCTCTGCCTGCCCCAGCAGCCAACCACAGCCCCAGGTGTCCACAGCCTCCCCCGGTACAGGGATGGTGTTCTTTCCAGGAGACGTTGGTGAGGACTCCCCCCAGCACCCCTGACTCCAGATCTAGGGAGTTCCCACCTGTGCAGCCCGTGGTTCCCTTCTTGACAAAGTAGCCCAGCTGGCAGTGACAGATGAAGGAGCCCTTCGTGTTTTCACACTCGCCGTGCAGGCAGATGTTAGGGTTGAGATCACATTCATTCACATCTGCAGCAGAAAAAGGACTTGCTTGGAACACTACAAGAACCATGATGTGACTCTGGGGCAACCCTCAGTATCCCTTCCTCCACCCAACAGCAGCCTTGAGATGCAGTGCTGGTATGTGCCCAGGGCCCAGCCTTGTCCTCACCAATACAGGTCTTCATGTCCAGGGACGCCATGAAGCCATCGAAGCAGAGGCAGCGGTACTCGCCGGGGATGTTAGTGCACTGCCCACCATCACAGATGTCTGGGTTATCCTCACACTCATCAATATCTAGAGAGAGGAGACCATGGCCAAAGGAAAGATGTAAGAGTCAGTGAAGGGGTATTGTGGGAGCAGGAGGGAGTCACAGGAAGGGCTTTGCTCCGGATCACGTTGTGACAGGATCCTGGAGCCTGTAGTGAGGGGCTGGACATGGCCATGGCAAAGCAAAAACATCTCTTCAGGGAAATAACTTCTCTGGAAGTGACTTAAAAATGAGACCCCCTCACTCTGAAGCCAACCCTTCGGCTGACTGGCAATGGGCGCAGAGGTCCCTGGGGCAGCAGCTATGAGAGTCGAGCTCACTGCTCACCTGTACATGATCTCTTGTCTGGCATCAAGGCATAGCCTTCACTGCAGCTGCATTCATAGCTGCCCTCTGAGTTGGAGCAGTGGGTGTCACAGCCGCCGTTGGTTATGGTGCACTCATCGATGTCTGGAGGAGAAGGGAGAGATCAGGCTGCTGTGCGGGTCGCGGGCTGGGGTATGCATCTCCCAGCAATGCTGCTCAGACACCATGCCAGTACACAGAGACAGGGTGGGAGAGGTGCTGAGGAGCAAGCAAAGCTCCCCCAGCCAGAAGAAAAACCTCTTGGCTTCTCTGCCAACCACTTGCAGCTCACAATCGGTTCACAGCCCCTTACCAGTGGTGCCAATCTGGCTGCAGCTCAACCAGGAGGTTCCCCCACTGAGCTTTATAAGAGGTGTGAGGCCAGGAGGGTTCTGGACACGTACCGGGGTCTTGGCACAGCTACTTGGCGAAGGGGAGCACTCACCAACACAGCCTTGCCTGTCCAGCGTGGCCTGGAAGCCCGAGTCACAGGCGCACTGGTAGGTACCGATGACGTTGACGCAGCGACCGTTGCGACACAGGTTGTCACTAAGGGAGCATTCGTTGATGTCTGCAGTGGGAAGAACAGTTTGAGCATACTGATGCCATGTTGAGCATCATTTGGTACCGTCCCTGGGTACCCCCCACCTACTGCTGTCTCCAAAATGAGTTTGTCATCGTCCCATTGGTCAGTCTTCAGGGAACAGCAGGTAGAACAACAGACATTGTAAATACAATGAAACCCTGGGCAGGACCTCAGTCCTTCCTGGATGAGTGCGTTCTACCCACACATGGGACTGGAAGGAGAGGACCCAAGTCTCCTGTATGGTTACCCTTGAACAGGCTCTGGTTGTAATGCAGCTTTCCAGCATCTCACCTACGCAAACGTTCCCTTCTGAAGTCAGCTCATGGCCAGGGGGACAGATGCATTCGAAGCTGCCATCGGTGTTCATGCAGATCCCGCCTCGGCACAGCAGCGGGTCCCGCTCACACTCATTGATATCTGCAGAGAATGATGTGAAATGTGGTGGGTTGTCCCCTTCAGATGGGCTCTCTGGATAATGGGGTGGTGCTGGTGCCATGCACCACAGTCTCATCACCAGGACACATCCTAGAACAGAGGGACTTTACAAAATAAACAGGGAAACGAATCCAGGGCTTGAGTGAGCTCAGTGCATTTTGGGAAATCGCAACTCTTGGCCTTGACCTCAGCAGAACATGAAGTGTAACATCAGGAGGAAAGAATTTATTGGCTTCGTGCAGATCAGCCAGTGAGGACTAGAAGGATAGTTCCTAGCTCACGTCCCACCTATCTTAGGACATTTCCACAAATGCCTTCAGCGGAGGGAGAGCTCCTCGGAACATGTGGAGTTTGATAAAAGACCAGCAGAGAGGCTTTCTTGGTAACAGCCTGCAGAGCAGTTCCAGTATCAGACGCAGGCTGGGAAGTAGTCTGTACACTTTGGAGAAAATCACCTCTGGACAAAGGGATTGACTGTACTAGGAACTGGAGAAACTCCTGACAGATTAAACTGCTGTGAGAGAGATGTGATCCAGCCAAAGAAGAAACTGGGCTGCTGGCATTACAAATAAATAAAGTGATAGAAAAGTCTATAAATGCCAGATGAAAAAACCCAGACAAGGGAAACTCCTGGAGTGATGCACTGGGGGCAGCTGGAAATAGAAACCAACAGGAGGAGATGAAGCCCTGTAAGTATTAAAGCTTGGAAGCCTCGTTATCGACACGTTACCCACAGACCCTGGAGAAAGCTCCCTGTGATCTACCATGACACTGTCCAGGGGCTGATCCTCTGACTCTGGAAACAGCAATCTGAGAATGATTTTGCTCCCAGAATAGATTCAAAAGGTTTGCATTCCTGCATGCCCCTAGGATTGACTCAAGATGTCCTGCCCTGACAGGGGAAGCCTCCCTGGAACGGCTCAGAGGATCTATCTGTCCAGAGCTGCACCCCGAGAAATGCGGGTTCAGAGTACAAAGCCATTGGGTGGAACATAAACGGACAGAGCCCCCAAGAACCCCTTCGTGACAGCAGACAAAGGGAGCGGTGTCAGGGTACTGAAAGAACCCATTTTCTTCTCATATGTTTGTTTTTCTGATTCCAACCTTGTAATTAGGCACGGAATCTTTCACCCACTTGAACATAACACTGTTGAGATGCTCAGCTTATCTACAGCTGAAGTGGACGGGACATCTGACCATGGGGCTGACAGCCCCTGTCGGACAGTCCCACGGGACCCATGGCTCCGGTTTGCCATGGTGGGAGACTGCTGCTGCTGAACCGCAGGCTGCAGGTTCAGCGCTGATGTTATTTATTGCCAGGGGCTGGCAAGAATTCCTCCCTCCTGAGGCTGAAGCCAAGTTCTTTTGCCAAAAGCAGGCGGGAAGAAGTTAAACCTTGTCCATGGGAAATGCCACAGAGTCACAACTTCTCACCCTTTGGGGTGAAACAACTCAATCCCCTGTCACCCAGGAAAAAAAAAAGGATAAGGTGGAATTGTGCAGGTTATAGTGAGCATTAAAAAAACAAAGAACAATGAAACAGCACCTTTCTGTTAAGATATAAAAATGCCATTACTGAAGTCAGCAGGCCATCAGTGGGGACTGGGACATTCTCAGAAACGGAGGAGGAGAAGGAGGAAGATGATCGGCATGAGCTGTGGTAACCCACGCTACAAAGCGTTCGGAGAAGACTGAAAACCACGCGAGTGGCAGGGCGGTGAGAGATGTTTAAAGAACCCAGAGAATCAAATACGAAAAATAAATAAATGGTGTTGAATCATGCCGCAGAGTGATGTGGTTTGCCAGTCCAAGCCAAAGCAGAAAGAGCGGAATATTAAACCTAGGTCAGTCAGGCAAGTTTGTCTGGCTAGACAGCCGAGAAGAGGAACACGGAATGCCAGGAATTAGAGGACAGCAGCAGTCTGGCTGACGTGCTGGAGACAAACTGAGGTACTGAGGTCATTGATGGGATTTTTTTAAGCTACACACAAGAATTATTCAATTGAAAACAGATGAGAATCTGACAGAATAAAAACCAAGCTTTGCCCAGACGGGAGGAGCTGTGAAGAATTATCCGAGGATAAAGGATGATTAAATGGGCCGGTGAAAGGGAGCCCTTACACGTACAACTGGAAAAAGAGCAGGGTAGAAGAATGCAGATGGTCTACCAGAACTTCTCATGAAGGACTTGATCTGTGCAAATGTTTGGGGAACCAGACAGGGGCCTGAGTAAAGGTTCAGGCTATTATGAAACTGCTGCAGATCCCAAGGAAAGGTGCAGAAACAGCGACAGTTGGTTAGACGTCACCTGTAAGTGAGATCAGGTTGAGAGTCATTTTAGAAACGATTCGGTGGGAAGTAGCCCAAGAAAAATGGGATGAATCCACAAGATTCAGAGCTAGAAGAGACCCAAGCTATCAAATGGTGAACCTCTTGCTGAACAAGGTGTATCTCCATGTTCTCATGCCAGCGGAGGCATTTGATTTAATGGCACGTGGTTGTAGGATGTGCCGTGACAGCAGGAGGGCCAGCAGTGCTATAAAGACCAAAGCTTAGTATGTCTCCTAATAAAGGAGTGGAAATAACAGGTCTTATCTCAGCTGTGATCTAATGAAGCTATCACTGACAGCTGCTTGCAAGGAACAGATCTTACCTAGAAAAGGGACCGAGCTACATGTAACTGGATTAAAATGACCACAGTGGTATGTGAGACATCATTTAGGGCAGGTAATGAACCAAGTGAAGAGGATAACTGTGGTGGGAAGGGTAGGGGACCACACAAAAAGATTTACAAGCTGAGAAATGTTCAGCAGTGGTGTTTGAAAGCCCCTGGTTCAATGTATGGGTTGAACATACGATATTAATGATGTCTGGAGACGGGTGTACATGCAGAGTGCCGATACGTAAATAATCAGTGGCAGAATAAATAATAGATGGGTAACGCAAGGCTGAAAAGTAGAAGGAGATCAGACGTCACACAAAGGGAACAGCCAAGCGTGTGTGAGAACTGGAGCTCACAGCCATCGAGTCCAAGCTGCTGGCCTGGCAGAGCTCCGCTGTGTACTGGCCAACACCCGATAGAAAGGTCGCCGTCTCCCTGCGTAGCAAGAATGAAAATACCAGGCATGGATCCTGTCCCAGCTCAGTGGCAATGCCAGGCTCGAGCTCCAGCTGCTAGTGGCTAAAACAAGAGGAAAGGGCAGTGGCCAAGGTGTGGCACAAGGGAAGGTCCAAGTGAAGGAAGAGTAGAATGAAGAAGAATGAACATTGTACGAACAAGTACAAGACGAAAAACGAAATAGAAAGTTTTGGTCTTACATGAAAAAGGATGGCGACACTGCACTGGGATTGTGGAGAAATGCCCTTGGGCATAGCAAGCAGGAAAGGGATGGGAAAGAACTTGAGGAAAGCTGGTTGGTGACCCCATGGGCTCCCAGCGTGGGCTCCCCTGTGAGTTCCCACAGCTGAGGTGGCCAGGAGGTGGCAGGGCAGGATCAACAGTGTCCCATGAGTGTCATGGCAGGAAGAGCCCAGGATGCTCCCCTGGGCCAGGTGCTACACCCAGAGTCCTCCCTGAGGCTGGCCTGGGCTGCCAGTCTCCTTCCCCAGCTCGTGGGGTACCACCAGCCCAGGTGCTGGACTCTGCTCCAGGAGGTCCTCATAAGTAGATGGCTGAGGGAAGGCCCCCAGTTTTGGCCCCAAGTCTAGCAACCTTTACACAATCTGTCCTTGCTCTGCATGGTACAGGGACAGCACGGGACCCTTCACTGACGGGCTACTGGCCCACGACAAGCACAGCATCCATGCAGGAGGCAGAGGCTGCAGCTCTGCCTCTTTGCTCTCCTTCTTTGCTCTCCTTCTCTGGAGGATGCTGGGGCTCAGGCCAAGCCTTGCAGGGGACATGGGCTCTCCCTTTATGTCCCACAGCTTAGAGAGCCTGTGCTGTGTCTCACGAACACTTTGCATTTGCTTTGGTGTCCTCCCAGGGTCACACCTATGGTGCTCTCAGCTACACACAGTTTCTCTCTCCCCAGGTGCTGCCTTCAAGCCCAGCTCCACCTTTGCAATCAAAGCAAGGCAGAACACTCGCTAGCCTGAGGAGAGCAGAGGCTGCTGTCTCTGCAGCACAGGGACTCCCACGACTTCCCCAGAGGGCAATGACGAGATTTGGCTTGATACCAGGGAACAGAGAGACACACAGACAGGGACCCAGACAGATAGATGCGCAGAGAGCAGCTTGGCACGAAGCCCTTTGTCACCAGCTACTTTCCTCCCGTTGCAGAAGAGGAGGGTGCTGCCCTGCCCCAGGGACAAGGCCTTACCCATGCAGTTCTTCATCATCATGAAGCCACTCTCGTAGCCTTCGAAGCACTCGCACTCGAAGCTGCCTGGCGTGTTCACACAGTTGCCATGGCCACACAGGTCTGGTGAGATGCGGCACTCGTCGATGTCTGTGGGGATGAAGAGCAGCTAGAGGAGGCAGGACAGACCCCAGCTCCACTGCAGCTGGCACTGGGCTGCCTGCACTGCAAATTCAGTGAACAAGGACTGGCAAGTCTGACCCTGCAGACCAAGTAAGGGGGGGACAGCAGTTAAGCTTTCTCCCTGGTGCTTCATCCCACGAGCAGGAGGAGCCTTCTGCTCATGGTCCTGCCCTTAGCTTCTCAGCACGTCCCCAAGATAACTGCCATGCCTCCTCTGGGTACCACCATCACACCAAGCATCCCACAAGGTAGCAAGATGGGCAAGAGAGGTCCAGCTCTTCCCTTACCTGTGCAGTTCCTTTCCTCAGCATCCAAAGCAAAGCCGTTGCCACAGAGACACCTGAAGCTGCCAATGGTGTTTCGACAGGTCCCATGGGTGCACAAGCCAGAGAAGACCTTACACTCGTTCACATCTGTGGGCAAAAGCAGAGCAGTGTTTCAGGAAGGGGATGTCTCCAGTGAACCTGGAGTCCCCAGGCAGGCAGCAGGTTCCTTGGGCTGTAGCTGCGATGAGCCAAAAACACAACCCACGATCAGCATCTCCCTCTTTCTTCTCACCTTTGTAGAAGGGCCTTCCTGAGAGCACATCTCCTCGGTTGGCAAAGCCGGGTCCCCTCGGGCAGATGGCCTTGTACTCGCTGGAGCCGACCTTGGGACATTCTTCACAATCGATGCCCCAGGCTGAGCCCACAGAACAGCAGCACATGTCGATCCGGTACTTGCCCGGCAAAGGCTCCGTGCACTCATCTTCATCCCATTTCATGTAGCACTGTTCCACACGCACGTCTGGTGAGAGAGCAGAGCTGAGCCCTCGCCTGCAGCACCTAACCTCTCATAGAACCAGAGGTGTCATTTTCTGTGATGTAGTTAGCGAAGTTCCTGGAACAGCTTCGGCTGGGGCATCCTCCAAACAATGCCCAGGTATGGGCCATTAGGATGAGGCCACCTTGAGATGCTATGCAAGATCTAATAGTACAGACATGGCCAGCCTGTGACTCTTGGGCCAGAGAATGGACCCTCTGTGGTGAGTTAGTGCAGATGGCTCCTATGAAGGCCAGAGGTTTGTCACTGTGTCCAGAAAGTAGCCAGGAGTTGTTTTAGGGCTGCTGGTCCGTGTCATTAACCAGTTAGGTTATCTATTTGGCTACCCCCGAAGTCCACCCAAGGAGAACGATTGCATTCCTGGCTGGACCTGGGGATGTGAAGTTACGGCAGCCTCGCCTTGGCTGGGCTGCTGGGTTTGGTGGCCCTTACCAGGTATGACGTACCACCACTCAATTCCCAAGACTGCTGCACATGGTGGGTAGGGGATGATTGAATCTCTGTAGAGAGGGCTGGACAGAGTCCAGGATCTGGGCGAGGTGAGGTGTTCTTACCCACACATGTCCTAGCAGTGCCATCAAGGGTCAGTCCTTCTGGACACTCGCACCGGAAGGAGCCAGCCGTGTTCACACAGCGCCCATTTGGGCAGACGCCAGGGAAGACCTCGCACTCATTCACATCTGTTGGCACAAAAGCAAGAGACAGGCATGAGGGTGGCACATGGACAAGCCCAATATGGCCTTGAGGGGCTCCTGGAGGAGACAGAAGGAGCCCAGAGCTGCCCACCAGACTAAAACTGGCAGCTGGTCACACACTCCATACACAGCCTCAGCCATGCCCAGCCAGGTTTGCAAGGAGGCTGCATTACAAAGCCTTGTCAGACACTCAGACAGAGTGGTCCATGTCCATGTCCATGACAGGGTTGCACATGTCCATGACAGCACTGACAGAGCAGCACCAGCACTCACAAACATGATGCTGCTGATGGAGCAGCCAAACCTGGAAACCTGTTTCCAGGCACACGAATGATAAGAAACTCAGCAGCAGCAGTCATGGATTGATGAAGGGAAGTCATGATTGATGAGCTTGACAAATTCTGTGATGAAATGACTGGTCTGGTAGGCAGTCATTTTCAGGGAAGAGCAGTGGACATTGTCTACCCAGCCTTCAGTGGGGCCTTTGGCACTGTCTCCCATAAGATCCTCATGGAGATGCTGTTGATGTACGGGCTGGTTGAGCTGACAGTGAGGTAGGTTGACAGCTGGAGAGAATCTAACAGAGGGCCAGGAAGCGTAGATACCCCCCTGGACTCAAAGATCAGGATAGCAACAAATAAACAGTGACCACATTCCCAATAAAAAAGAGTCTTCTGCACCCTGCAGCGCTTTACCTTCACACGTGACCCCCTTCATCCTGGCATACCCCCGGGGACAGGCAGTATCTACAAGAAAACAGAGGAACATCAGCGAAGAAACGGGCTGCCTCCCGCCTTGCCGGTCTCCGTGCCAAGCAGAGCCTCACCAATCTCGCAGCGCTCGCAGGGGCTGCCCCACGCGGCCCCCAGCGTGGCACAGCACTCTGACTTCAGCGTGGCCCCGTTGATGTTCACCTCGCAACGGCCATCCTGGATGTTCAGCCAGCACGTCCCTTTCATGCTGTCTGTAGGGGCAAAGACAAGGCAAGAGTGAAGAGCTGCTCCTTGACAGAGGTTCCTTGGAGAAACCATCCTGGAGCTCCACTGTGACTATTGCTCTCTGGTGTCACTTTTAGGCTGTGGGGCCAAGCACTCTGCAGCACGGACACAATCTGTGCTGGTCCCCAGAGGCCAGTCCCACTGTTGCGTGGTGGAGCAGCATTTCTGCACTCAGATACAACCACTGTTGCATCGGTTCATTGTCCTGGCCTTTTCTTAGTCCCTGTCTGCTCCTCTTCGTGGTAGAAATAGTCCTTTCTCTTCAGCTGCCCCTGTGATCTTTGAAAGGCCCTGACCATCTAGGAGTGGGAAGTGGCACCTTCTCATCATGTCATGTGGGAAGCTGCCATATGAAGAAAGGCTGAGAGAAATGGGTTTGTTCAGCCTTGAGAAAACAAGGCTCAGGACAGACCTTCTCACCATGTTCCAGGATTTAAAGAGTGGCTACAGAGAAGATGGAGGCTCCCTTTTTAAAAGGATTCAGTCACATGGAAAAGACGAGGGGTAGCAGGTAGTAGTTACTCCCGGGGAGATTCCGATTGAACACAAGAGGAAATTTTTTTCACAGCAACGACAATCATCCATTGGAATAACCTCCCAGGGCAGTGGTGGAGTCCCCAGTATTGGACACTTTTAAGATTCAGCAGGACAGGGACCTGGGCCAGCTTGTCTAGACCCTGGTTTGCCCAAGAAAGGTTGGACCAGATGATCCTTGAGTCCCTTCCAACCTGGTACCAACAGCCAAGAGAGAGGCCTCAAAGGATGCCCATCCCTAAGGCAGGAGCATGGGACTTGCTTCAGATGAACAACAAGGGGCGATGATGGGCCGTGCCGCCTGTCGAAGGTCCGTCCTTACCCACGCAGATGGTGCCACTGGGGTCCAGCTTGCTGCCCGGGGAGCACTCGCAAGCAAAGGAGCCAGCGTTGTTCCTGCAGACACCGTTCACGCAAGGGTTAGAGGTGCACTCGTTGATATCTGCGGGAAGAGAGGGACTGTCACTGGAGTGAGTGCCGCTGGACCCAGTTTTCTGGGCCAGAGACTGAGGGAGAAGCAAAGATTGTGACGAAAGGCATTTTTTCAGTTTTTTGGAGGATCACCAGTCCAGGGCACAGGAGTCCTGCATGTACAACTCAACTATGCACCACCTTGAAGGGGAATGGGCATGGACAGCAGACACCAAGAAATTAGTGAGCTGCTTCTCCAGGACAGAGGGATGGATGGGCTGAGGGTGCAGCCACTGGGGAACGATGGACTCACTCACTCAGGGCCACTCCTGGTCAAGATGGAAGCAGCCACAGCGCTGGCAAGGCCTTCATGTACCTGTCTGACCCAGGTTAGAGGCTACACAGCAGTTGCCATTTTTCACCTTCTCTACAGAAAGTCCTCTGAACATTGGTGTGCAAAGTGCCAGTTCTCAAATGTTTGAGGGCTTTGCGGTCAGGAAACAATTCCTTCCGCTCCAAACTGTAAGCTCTCAATCAAATCCCCCAAACTTGCAATTTTGGTCAGCTTTTAGCTAAAATTTTGAGGGCCTAGAGGAAATCGTTCTGGTTTTCGGTCTGAAGAGCCCAGATGTTCTGGGTTTGGATGTCCACTGCTTTGAATGAAGTGTGAAATTTCTCCCTAGGCAAAAAAACCCCACACACCCACAAACCCAATGCCTGGACCTGCTCCAGTCCAAACCGCTGCGGTCAAAAGGGAACCAAAGACACATTAGACCTTGAGCTCCCTTTCAAGCAGGACATCAGGCCTTTACATCTCATGAAGACGTTCCCCGTTGCCTTCAGAGCCGTGTTACCTTCACAGGTATCTGTCTCCGTCCTGAAGACAAAGCCCTTGGGGCAGGTGCAGGTGTAGCTGCCGGGCGTGTTGCGGCACAGTCCATTGTCACACAGCAAACGGTTGACAGTGCATTCATCGACGTCTGTGGGCAGAGAGACGGGTTTCTGAGCTGCACCACCAGCATCCACGCTTCTAAACTGCCAGCCCCACAGAGCCCTGGCAGCCTGAGAGGCACTGACACCATCCTCACAGCTACACAACCTTAAATCACAAAGAGCACCTTGTGCTCTTCCACGTGGACAAGGGACGGTGCTCGAGGGCATCAGCTGCTGCATCACCTCAGGCGGTCTGCAGCTGGCTCCCAGCCTCCTACGCTGAGTACGGGCCACCCTCTCCCCACCAGCACTGAGCTCCTGGTGCCCTCTGCCCCGCTGAGCCTGGGCTGCCCTGAACTTACCCACGCAGTTCTTGCCCGTGGGATCCGACTCGTAGCCCAGGTTGCAGATACAGCGGTAGCTCCCGCGCAGGTTCTCGCACATGCCGTTGGGGCAGATGTCTGGGTTCAGGGCACATTCATTGATGTCTGCACAGAGCAAGAAGGGAAATTAGATGGACCACAGCAAATGGAAATACAGGAAGCTTCCACCCCCTAATCCTTCCTTGTTCCTTGGTGTCCATAACCAGCTAGGACACCCCTCTGCAGAAATCCCTCCTTCCTGTCCTACTGCCCTCCTGGTTCCTTCCTGGGAGCCTTGTTTCTCTCCTTCTGGTGCTGTGGAGCTGGGCACCTTTGCCCTGGGCATACACAGCTGATCTAGCACAGGGCTCTAAGCTCAGGAGAGAGAACTGGCTGAGGGGTTGAGATAAGCCCAGACTCAGTTCCATATCAAGGGCTCTCGAGTCCTTCTGTTACATTCCCGAGTCTCCTTACAGCATCATTATCCCCGGTACCCAAGTCAGACCATTGAATTATCCTTCCTACTGGAAAACGTGGAAGGAAGAAGCTGTTTGTGCCATGAGCAGGATGCTGGGGCCAGCTGGAGTGAGGGCAGAGCACGATGGACAACCTGGCTGTGGGCACACAGCCCTACCCCAGGGGACACAGCTGGGGACAGAACAGGGCGAGGAGTACTCAGCCGTATTGGAGAGTACGCAGGGGGCAGCTGGGCTGGCAGAGGGGCATGTCCATGGCTAGATGGTCACAGTAAAACTCTTCTGATGGCTGTATCTCCCAGCCCAGCCATGGTCCCCGAGCCGAGAGCTTGCATAGGCTCCCTGACCTCGCTGCTGCCAGGCTGGAAGAAGGTCTGATCAGGCCAAAGTAAATTTCCTTTCCCTACTGCTGACATAAAGAACTGTCTGACAGCAGCTTGGACAGCCTGGAAAGAGAAATGAGGACCTGTGGCCTCTGCCTGGTTTCTGGCCCTGGAGAACGTGTGATGGTGGTGCGGCAGGGACAGAGGGGAATGTTATGTTTGGGTGAGGGCAGGGCCTGGGACAAGGACCAAGTCCTGCAGGATGTCAAAACCTCACCTTCAAAGACTTGCAAAGTGCCTTGGACAAATCTGCCTCAAACTGAGAGACTTCTGGGTGGTGCTGCAGCAATGGGCAGTGGGTACCACAGCCCCTGCTGCCCAGGAGCACAGTGGTTGGGCTCAGGTCTGCAGGACATCAGGCAGGGAGAGATGTGGCCATCTCTGCCATCACCCACCTCCTGCCCGCCCCCGCCACCAAGAGCACCAAGTGCCCAGTGTATGTGGAGAGTAACCCAGGAGGGTGGCAGCCAGGCGGGCAGCATCTCTTCCTCAGCATCAGCATCCTCTCACTGCCTTTCTGGAGCAAAGCTCTGGTGCCCAGGCAAAGACATTTTACCCTGGTGAGAACCAGCCTCCCCACAAAACCGGGCAGGTCCATGTTTGTACAGCAGTGTCCCTGAGTGCGGGGGTGCCAGAGGGCAAACAGCCCAGGCCAGGGCTTCCCAGACACTGCTGGCCTTTGTCTCCAGCAGCTGGAGTTCAGTTCCATCCCCAGGGAAATGCAATCCTGCGTGCGTATCGTCCTGGCTGCGGGCAGCCATGGGCTGACCAGAGCAGGTCTGACACTAGCTTCTTGCTAGAAAGCGTCTTATCATGAGCCTGAGGCTGGCTTCGGCCAAGACACGGCGCCCTGGAAGGAAGCCCAAGAAGTCACCAGGGTTTTGCCTCTGGCTCCTTCCCATTTGGAAAATTTCGAAAGGCCGTAGCTCTCTGGCTGCTTTCTGCTCTTCCTGCTAATCCAAGCACTGCCCAGGGCTGGCAGCGCAGCGCCTGCCTGACCTCCTGCCCGGCTGTCTAATCCAAAGCAGTCCCTTGGCAACCCATCCCAACACGTGCTTATCACCTCCCTCGCCCTGGGAGACCGTGAACCCTCTTCTGCCGTGACCAAGGGAGCTGGAGGGCAGAGGAGGGACACAAGCAAGAGGATGCAATTGGTCACGCTCTCCATTCCTATCAACGCAGGGAGTAAAGCCAAGCTCTGTGAGTGCATCCCCAGAAACGGAGCTCCCACAGGGTGCCAGGATCAAGCACACGCAGTTGTCAGGGATGCTGGCTCAACGTTCACTCGTGGCGCTCAAGGGAGGAGAAAAGACACACAGCACCCCCCTCCCCCCATGCCCAAGCTCACGACCCACCCACAGACGCTCAGTAACCCAGAGAGAAGCTCCCACGCGCACTCACACCCACCCAGGCTGTGCCGGTCGCCCTGCACTCACTCACAAACAGCTCGCACGCACATGGGCACGATGTGCTGACTCTCCAGCAGTGCCCACTCTCTCGTGGCTCCCCCAGCCACACGGACGCACACACACTCCATCAGGAAAGAGCGAGCCGTGCCCATCTAGAACCCGGCTTGTGGGATGCACGTACCTCTGCCATCAGCTGTTATCCCGATGCCGCTGCTGCAGAGTGCCTGGAATTCAGCTGTGGAGAGAGCACAACGGAGCTGTTAGTGATGATAATTCTGGGTAATGCTGGGTTTATTGTTTGTTTGTTGGAATGTCGGCTACGGGCTCCCAAGCAGCATCTGTTTGTGCTTCTGCAATGGGTATTTCAGAGGTGATAGTCAGTAATGCAACACCGCGAGAATCCCTGCAAGGAGATCGGCATCAGATTTGTGAATCCAGCCTAAATGTGTTGACTGTGTGGCATCCCTCTCCCCCCGCCGATGGCTTTCCTGTGTCATTGCCAAGCTGTCTAGGCTATCCCAGCGTCCTGTCAGGGACCCAGAAAGTCTCTGAGCACCTTCACGGCTTTTTGCAGACTCAGATGGAAGAGGAGCTCACCAGAGTTTTTGGCCGGGCAGGGTTGGCAGGGCTCTCCGAAGCCATGATCCGGGTTAGCGCAGCAGCACTCAGACTTGGTGACTGCTCCTGGGAAGGGACGAGCACACGTGCCCTTTTTGATGCCTCCGTAACAAGTGCTGCGCATGTGGGTGTCCACGCAGACTCGTCCATCCACCCCGATAGCCAGGCCCCCGAGGCACTCGCAGCGGAAGGAGCCCTCCGTGTTAATGCACCAGCCGTTCATGCAGATTCCTGGAGTCTCGCACTCGTCGATGTCTGAAGGAGGAAGCACAGACTGGCTGCTACCGACCCACAGGCAGCAGGACACATAGACAGGGGCTCTGGACTATTTTGCAGGGAGACTTGTAGACTAAGAAGGAGCCAGGGTTGCAGTTCAGAACTTCACATCCCCTGTGTGCTCTGCTGGCTGTCCCTGATGGCCCAAGGAAAGGAACAGGGATCTGGGCTTCTTCAGTCTCCTGAGACCCAGCCCCTTCTCAGTGGCAGGGTCTGGTCTCTGCTCTGTTCGTGGGGCAGTGGCCCAGAGAATTCACCCTGTGTCACAGCAGCATAACAAAGAAATGCTCTGTTCTCCTCCTCCTCCTCTCCCCACCCTGCTTACATATCCTGACCTTCCTGGCTTTGGGAGGTGGCACACAAACCATAGTAGAACGTGCTGTAGAGGCTGGGGAAGTTGCGGAGATGACTGCTACTAGCTCCCATGGGCCATACAGAGCTTCACAGCCCCCCTTATGCTCGTCAGAAAGAGGAGTAAAGCTCCAATTTGTGCTGAAGCAGTGGAGGTACAAGAACATTTTCCCTTGGGCCCATTCTGCTCTGAGGGGGTAACTTCTGGTGGCAGAGCCGGAGATGCCTGGCAACAGCCTTGGTTTTCTCAGCTCCCCTTGGCCTCAGACACATCACGAGTCCCCAGGAACATGGTCGGCAAGCTGGAAAGAGGGCAGAGACTGAACCTGGGGACCTACGCACCGACACAGTATCGCCCATTGGGAGCCAGCACAAAACCAGGCTTGCAGATGCATTTGAAGCTGCCGTCCTCGTTGATACACATCCCGTTGAGGCACATGTTGGTCGTGGCACATTCATCATGATCTGGGGAAGACAAATAGAAAACATGAGCTGAGCCCAAGAGCTGCAGCAAGACTCTCCTGCGCTCAAAACTCTGTCCCCCATCTCATGGTCAAAACTGCTTCTTAAGGCAGTGGGTGCTCATCCTCATGGCAGGATCCCACTGGTTCTCCTGGTGTCCTGCTGCGTCCCTGCTGCTCTCAGTACCCTGCTCAGCCGATGCAGCTCGCAGCAGGACTCAGACATTGGCTGCTGGAGAATGTCCTGCTTCCAGACCAAGCCCTGCTCATGCTCCTGGACCCCAAAACCTACACGAGCACTCCAGGAGCACTGGTACCCTTATAAAACACCTTCCTATTTCAGTCCTCGCATTTTAAGCTGCGCCCTGCCCTGTCGATGAAGGGAGTACAGCACAGACTGAAGCAACCACCAGTCCCCGGGGAGGACCTGGTCTCAGCTCAGTCCCCACCTCCCCAAGGCCCATCAGGAAACACGGTTCTTACCAACACAGTTCTTGCCATCGGGGGTGATTTCGAAGCCAGCGTTGCAGATACACTGGAAGCTGCCGTCGGTGTTGACACAGCGGCCGTTCCTACACATCACCCCGTTCATGATGCACTCATCGATGTCTGACAGAGAAATAAGCATAAGAAAGTAGCAGTAGGTGGAGTGAGGAGCAGCTCCATGAGAAAACCTGGCCAGTGCTCTCAGACACCCAGAGCGTGCCCTGCTCCAGGATCACATGCTCCCCTCCGTACGAACTACAGGAGGTGGCAAAGATGTGGAAAAAGCTTTCTGCACCTTCCCCCTTTGCACCCCAAACTATCCCAGGGCTCTTGCAGCCCAAAGGAGACAGCAAAACCCTCAGACCCACAGACACAGACTCAGGCCTGCCACAGATGTGGTCCCTGTGCCTCAGAAAAGGACCAAAGTTGGGGTAGCACATCCCTGCAGTCCGGCAGCAGGGCAGGTGCTGTGCTGTGCATCAGGCGTCCCCTTGCTCTGGGAGACAGGCCCTGCAGCCACATGGGACCGTTTCTTGTCCTGACAGCTCAGACAGGTCACAGCTGAAGAACATTCAGTTTTGGCACCGCACATTAGAAAAGATAAAGACAAAATGGAGGAAGTTGAGAAGATAAAACCAAGGACAATGAGAAGCTTAGAAACATTATGACTGAGAGGAGATTGACACTTGCATTTGTTTAGTCTAGAAGGGAGATGACAGGGGCGTTACAAGTTGCAGTCTCCCAACATGTAGAAAATGTAAAGGAGACACCGATGAGCCAATTTTCACAGCCAGAAAGGGAACCACAAGACGAATTCAGTTTAAAAGACTGAAGTTTGGAAATTGGGAAAGCCTTTCATGTTGTCAGGGAGGTCCCTTTGGAAACCCCTTCATCAGAAGCCACCCAACAGAAAGATAAAAAATTCAAAGACACCGACAGGACATGGGACGTTATCTTTTCAGCTGTCCCTCCTCTAGGGCACCATCTTGCAGCACCACACCGACAGAACAACTTTGTTAGAAATCACCATCCCTGCATTGATACAAACGCTCCTCAAACCCCCGTGTTTTGTCCAAAGAAAGAGCTGTCATCTTTAAACAGTTCCTGCTCTTGCGAAGGACTCTCTAAGTTCCCTGATCACCTCCAGCCAATATTAAGGTAGATAAAGGCAGAGGAAACCTCTCCTAGACAGACCTCAGGACACTGCTGGCAGCTCAGCTGAGTTGTTCTGAGATCCCATCACACACCTGGCTGGGAGGTTGGTTGGCACTGGGACCTCCTCAGGCTGCTCCCTCTTTACAACCATTCTCTGTTGGTATCAAGGTCTCTGACAACCCTCTGATGCTCCTGCAGCACCTCCCGAAAGGAGAGACGGAGGACCCTTACCGATGCAAGCCTGCTTGGTGGGGGTGCTCTGGAAGCCTTCGTGGCACTTGCAGTGGTAGGAGCCGGGGGTGTTCACACAGTCGCCGTGCACGCAGGGGCTGCTGGAGCACTCGTCCACATCTGCAAGAAGAAAAGCCTAAACCTGTGAGTCACCATTATACCCAGCAAGCTGCCAGGGCAGGCAACAACGCCTGCGAGCTGCTGAGCCCGGCCTTTCAACACCGGTGCCCAGAGCTCCAGCCGTGTGATCCATCCCTCAGTGTACCTTTTCAGTGTACCTTTCCAGCCACACAGCGGCTTCCAGCTCCTCCTGGTTGTTACCCATGCTGCATGCATTGGTAACTGGGCTACCAACCCACTCACCTTTCAGAGGAACACGCCCTAATTCCTCTCAGGTGGTTCCCTGTTGGTTCCTAAACATCAGCAGCCCCTGGCTCTTCTCTGCTGCTCAAACCTCCATCCCTTTCTCCCACTAGATCTAGTTCAAAGCCTGGCCACCTATCCCCAGCCTCTTGCAGGGAGCTCTGAGGGGGATGGGGTTGCTGGGGCAGCAGCTCGAGGCGCTGTGAGGAGCAGGCACGGGGCACAGTTGGAGCTGACCCTCCTCACCAATGCACTCTCCACGCACGTCCTGCTTGTAGCCCATGTTGCACTCGCAGCGGTAGCTGGATGGGGTGGGGATGCAGCGTCCGTTCAGGCAGAGGTTAGTGAAATGTTTGCAGATGTCAATGGTCTGATTCAGAGTGGCGGTTCCTGGAAAGCACAGAGACAGCGTCAGGTCGAGGATTACAGCTCCCTCGACTGTCCCCAGGAAGCAGGTAAGTCCCAACGCTGTGACAGATCGGTGATGCTCCTGGGTCCTGAACAGCCCTGGGGCTGCAGACACAGACTCAGCTGCCTCAGAAATCTCTGCAGGGTGCTGCAGTACCTGGCACGCTCCCACCAACATGCCCAGGACGGCAGAGCCTCTCCAGAGTAAGGTGGGAATCAATATTTATTGACATCCAGTGCATCTTCCCAGGCTTCAGCCCTTAGCACGGAGCTATACAGGAAAGTTTTGTTTTGGGGAGGCAGAGAGTGAGGCAGAGACATGAAAGCTTCGTTCCTGTTTGGTAATTAGAAAGATATTCTGTGCTGGAGCCAGCCTCGGCTCCCCCGCTCTGCCAGCAGACGCTGTTTGATCTGCTTCTGGGCTCAGCATCCTGCACAGCGTTAGTGTCACATCCCACCGCTCCCCCCGTGTCAAAATAAACCTTGTAGCTGTCTGAGAGCATGGGCGCACAGCTCAGAGAAGCGGGCAGACCCGCTGCCCGTGTCCTGAGACAGGCAGGGCGGTAAGAAAGTCATCTTAATTACCGATGCTTGAACTTCCTGGGCCCATTCCAGGCAGACCTGGGATCCCGCCTTGTCCATTTGCCCCATTTGGTCCAATGCCTCCAGGCCCGTTGAGTCCAGGCCCAACACCGTTGGGCCCGAATCCAGGAATTCCTGGAAAGTTCCCAGGGAACCCTGGCATGACTGGGAGTCCTTCGATGCAGAGCCTGCGGTACTCATCTGAAACAAAACAGTTGCCTCAGAGCTTTTCCAAGCGAGCCCGAATCCCCCTCCCACCTCTGCCAGAGTGGAGAGAACAGGGGGATGGAGATGGACTGGTAGAGAGTGGAGGGTGGGTGCTGATGAGAACAGGGCAGATGGGCGAGGAGGGCTTTAACACCCTCCGCTCTGGAGAGGTGATGAGCTACAGCTTGCCAAGGAGTTTGGCAGCAGCTTCTCGGGGTGCGTGGGACAGCTGGCACCGTGGGAGAGGACAGGACGCAGGAGGGTGCCAGACGCTGTAAAGTTCTGCCCTGCTCAGAGCTGGTGATGAAAGAAGAGAAGCACAGAGATACATCTACAGGGCTGTGTCTCCTCAACATCTCCTGCGGCCTGGGCATTTGGCCCCGAGGTTCAATTATGGTGGGAGCCAAAGAGAGCTGAAGGGGTAGGAGGAAAGGGATAAATTCTTGCCTTGGCTGAACTCATCTGGCTCAACTTCAGATGAGACTCAGGCAGGAGAGTAGGCATCCCCATGTGACCTTTCCCTGGGTGTTATGTTGATGATTCTCAACGTCAAGCCTAGGGTACCACTGGGGCCATCAGAGCCTCGAGTTGGCCCAGCAGCAGGTGGAGGTCCTTACCAGACCAGACCAGTGTGTGACACTTACCAGAGCCCCGGACAGGACACATCTCTGGAGTCTGACCAATGGCCCAGCAACGCCCCGAGTCGCAGCAGCACTGCATCTTGGTGTACTGGCCAGGAAGGTCCCCGGCACAGCGGCCCCCGATCAGAGCAGAGAAACACGTCCCAATCCGCTGGTCTGTAGACAGGGAGAGAAGGAGACATATTCACAACGCACCATCACCACATTCTTGGTCAGATCCCAAGTGCCCATTCCCAGAGGTATCTCTTCTGGCCATCCAATGTCCCAAACTGCCCTCTTCTCTGCCTCATACTCCCAGATCCTGAGGTTCTCCAGCACCTCCACCTGGAGCACATCAAGGCTGTAGGGCCAGGCCTCGTTCCCCAGTATTAGCTCGCACATTCCCATTTAGGCTCCTAAATAGGCATCCTGACCAAGAACCACAAGCAGGCAGTAGTTGGGTGATCCCTCTCCATCGGGTTGTCCAGCAGGAGCTGACTTCTTGCCCTGCAGGAAGGACAAGCTGACCCAGCAGATTCTGGCTGAATTCACAGAGCAGAAAACAGATGAGATCCCCCACCTCACCCCATGCTTCCTCACCTTCCCAAAGAAACTGGATGACTTACAAGTGTCTCCCCCCTCTCACCTCTAACATCCTCTGGTGTTAGTGTCCGTCTTGCTTATTTATATTACGTTTGTGACCAAGGGTTGGCCATCGGTGCCAATGTAACAGTACAAAGAGCTCTGAAGCTGGCCTCATGGAAGGCAGTGTCTTCTCCTCCTGGGCTGTTGGACCCAGCATGATGTATTTTCCTCTGACTTCTGCCACTAAAAGCACTTCCCTGTGACAAAACCAAGCTTGCACTGCCTACTACTATTTTGAAGGTTCCCAGACAGCGAGCGGGCATTCCCCAGCCGCTCGTGCTCTAGGCTGAAGCCTTGGCTCCACCAGCCCTTTCCCTCATTCTCACTTGCTGCAGGACAGAGCTGGCAGACCAAGCCGGTCAGCTGTTTCCTGCACCACTCTGGTCAGGCTGGAGGTCCAGGTCCAGCCCTCCCAGTGTTAGTGATCCCTTAGGACCTTTCCACAGCTACCACTGTCCAGTGTGATCCTGCACATCTCAGGCCTGGCAAGGACCCACCTCTCCTTCCCAGAACTGATTTAATGGCAAATGTCCCATGTCCCAGGCTTCCCATGAGGAAACATTCCCAGCCAGGTACCAGTAGTCCCAGCATCTCTCACCAAACACATTGAGCCGTTCCCAATCCCATGTCCCACCAGGCTGATCACTCCCACTCCCAGTGGATGCCTGTTTCAGGTCACGGGTTAGCTCCCACAGCCTGGACTGAGCTGAGAGAAGAAGGAAGCCCTGGATGGTGGTCAAAGTCCATGAGCCTGGCCAAAGCCACAGACACCAAGCCTGGCACCTGTGTTTGGTGTGTGTGGCTTCTGGACAAGGCCCAGGAGACTGAGGGGCTTTCACACGTCTAGCAGGCTCCGTCTGGCACCAAGTCCTCTAGGAAAACCTGGAATCTTCTACTCATTCATCTCCTGTCCTTGTTTCTCAAGTAAATTAACGAGGAGGAAAGTCTGGTCTGATTTGTCATCTGTGCCTCCAGACTGACATTAGCCAGCAGGCTGACACTTCCCTGAAATATAATTGAAATTAATTGCACGGAGCTGTTTGATCTGTGGGCTGTGGTTACCTTTCTTCTCTAATCACAGCTCAGCGGCTTGCAGCGGACAGTGACCCCGTCTAAAGCTGGGGTGACTAAACCAGCAGGTCTTTTCTCAGCTACATCCTTTCCACTGTTCTGCAGCACCGGGTTCAGCTTGAACTATTCCCTTTTAGGAAGCGAGTCACCAAAGAGATTTGCAGAAAGAGAGACGAGGAGAAGGGAAACTTGAGTGAGGGGACTGAGTGCAATGCTGGGTTAGCTCCTAACCCTAGCAAAGAGAATAAAACCACACGGGTGTTTGGGTCATCTCAAGCACTTGACCTCTGGCAAAAGACAAGAGTGGAAGAGCAATGCCCATGTCTCACGGGCTTCAGCAGATGTTGACGCGTAGAAGAGAGCTGTGTTTCCACAGCAGGTTGACAGGTTGGTGTTACTTCGCATCAGCCTGTAGCCCCCTCCTATTCCAGAAAGAAGCGGAACAAGCCAGGGCAGGATCATGGGGCCATTTGGCAAAGCTGCACCTCAAACCCTTGATGGGACTTAAGCTAAGTGAGCCCTTAGGGCTGAGCCTAAATGAACTTCTGGAAATGAGGGTGGTAGTTTGGAATAAACCCTTTGGGCATTAGAGAGGACAGATCCCAGCCAGCTCCTTCTCTTCTTCTGCGAGGCGCTTGCTGTCCCCAGAGCTGTTACATGCAGTGACAGCCAGCCCATCAACGGGCTGCTGTGATTTGGAGAACGCAACCTCCTTCCCCACAGATAGACATGTGCTGACAAGTTTGACAAGGCAGGGAGGTCACAGCAGTGTGTGTCACCGAGGGAATGGGCCAGCCCTTGTTCATCTGGACAAACGTTTATTAAACTCAGCTGTCTTTGCTGCAGTTCGCAATAATGTCTCATAAATGAAGGTCAGAACTAATTGAAAACTCATCTGGAGCTGCCTTGGGCAGAGAGAGGGGTGGATGGAAAGAACAGGGGGTCCCCACAGTCCCTCTGTGACCTCCTGCAGGACCACCCACACGCTGGAGGGACCCGCCGTGGTTCTGTTCCGCCTTCCTCTGCAGCTGTGAAGGGAACAGGTTTGCACAACAACCTCAGTAAATCAGATAACGCTGCAGGCGAGAAAGGAGGTAAAATTCCACAGGAGATTAGACAGCGCACAGAGGTGGGGGATAGAGCCACGGGTCTGTCAGAGGCCTCTGACTCAGAGAGGTCCAGCCAGGAGCGGCAGAGCAGGAGGTGGGAGGTTGGCCTGTTTACCAGGATGGAACAGGAGTGACTCCAAACTGGACCTTCCTGCTGGGGTCTGGCAGAGTCATGGCTGGGCCGTGATGCCCTGATGTGTGTGTCCTGGTGCCCAGGAGAAGCCCCACACGAGGAGCTGCACCCTCTTCTCTATCTTCCCCTTCACTGTGGACATCCCCTTCGTGCTCTGCACAAGTGTCGAAGATCTGTTGTGCACCCACAAGAGATTTTGTAATTTTCACCCTAATGAAAACCCGGGTTCTTTCTTTGGTGGCAGGGTAGGGCAGAGAGAGATGGAGGAATGGAAAGTGCCGGTACTGGTTCCCAGGAAAGATCTTTAGAGGGTGAGTATTTCTCTCACTTTGTGTCTTGTCACGTACAGAAACTGAGAAGCTCAAGCGACCAAACCCAAACAAACCAGCGGTTGCAAAAGGCAGTTGGCTCTGACTACAAAGGACATGAGGGCTATGAGCTCCGAAGGAAGCTGAAACTCAGCAGCGTGTAGCCAAAGGTCTCCCACCCAAGACCTCCAACGGTGCTTGGTTTGCAAGGAAGAAGAGTGCAAGAAGCAGCCTCAGGCTGTGGCGAGGACAGTCGGTCTGGAGCGACAATGCCATGATATGTTCTCAGTTTCCGAAAAATTGACTGATCTCATTCTTGTCTGGGCAAGATGAGATGGTGGTGGCTGTCTGAGCGAAGAGCCATGCCAGAACAAAGGCACAAACCATCCCCCTGTGTACAGCTCCCAACAAACTGCAATATCCATGGCCCACCTTGGCTGCTGCTGTCTCACCTTCTGCGGCTCTGGGCACTCCGGGAAGCTCTGGGTGTTATTGCAGGGCAGTTTCTTTCCTGACAATAAATTCACTCCCTCCCTGGCTGTTCACTCTTTTCCAAACTCACCTCCCAGTTCAATGGCTACAAGGCTGAGGTATAAATGCATCCCTGAACTGACCTGATAAAAAATTCTTTTCTCTAGGGGGAAATGCTTTACAAACGTGGACTGAATGACCCAGTTTGCAGTCAAGGTTCCTGCCCAAATTCACATCATGGAGCGACTATGGAGCCTTTCTACACCCTCCAGCTGTCCAGGCAGATCTCGGCTTGGCGGCATCGCCAGATCCCCCGATGCCTGGGTAGCTGTTGTGGGGCTCTGCTCAGGGTCCCTCCCCAGCTCCTTATCAATCTATTTCAAGCCTGTGACCCTCACACCACCTCCCTTTTGTTATTTCTCACCCTCATGACATCTCCTCATATTTCCTTTTTCCTCCTGCTCTTTCTTTTCCTGGATAACAACCAAAGTGGGCAAAACTGTTCTCCAGGCAGGAGAAGTCCTCAGTGACACCCTCTCAACCTTCTCTGAGCCCAGGACTTTGCAATGATAAGTGAGCTTGGCCCCCCCTGGAACTTTAGGCAGTAAATCTGCCGATGTTACCCGCTCTCAAAGCTTCGCTACGCTATCAGGGAAAAAGAGCAAAGAAAGTGATGCGTGGGAGTGCTGCCTTGCAGCGAGCAGGGAACACCCCGTGCGTGTCCGGAAATGCATCTGAAAGGCCACTTTTCTCCCTTGAAAACGATTCTTTTAAGCTGTTCTTGAAAAGCAAACCCATCGTACTGAAGAAACCAAACCTCCAGCCTGCTGGAGCCCATCCTGCTGCCACCTGCAAAGCCCAAGCCTGACTTTCACAAGCAGAAATGAATGGAACTGTTGTGAATACGTGTGGAACTGGAGCCTTTGTGTCAGGCGCAGGTGGGTGAATCGTGCCATAAATGTTCACTTCCAGCTCTGACGGACTTTCTCTGCTGTTTGCGTTTCACCAAGAAAGCAGCTAATGAGATCTGGGATCAGCTCGAGCTCAGCCTCTTGCTGTTTCAGCTGCAAAAGCTACAGGAGATTATTCAAACGCAATAAAAAGGTGTTTACTTTACTAAAAAGGGAGGGGAAAGGGATGGGAATATATCAAGGCTGCCACCATAAAGTCACCACATGGCTAGTGCTGGTGCCCCATGAGACACTGCGGCCACTCCCAGTCTGACCATCTGAGAGGTGCCAGTGGGACAGTCTCCTCTGCTCCCTCCTGATGCTCTTCCTGCTTTAAGGGTGGCCATGTTATTGATTAATTTTCAATTTTACAAACTACTTCTTTGATTTATTTGAGGGCTTAAACTACCATAAAGTCTCCAAACGAGCGCCAAAACCCTCAAACGATAGAAGCGGATACGGATCCCGGGGCAACAGCACCCCAGGAGTGACTGCGCCTTTCTCCAGAAAAAATACCGTCTGTCCCAAAAGGTGACAGCAAAATACCGTCTGTCCCAAAAGGTGACAGCAAAATACCGTCTGTCCCAAAAGGTGACAGCACACTAGTGGCACATATTAGCTCAGGGAAATGGCTGGAGCGTGATGCACTGAGTTCAGATGCAGCCAGAGCCCACTGCAGCTAACTCAGCTTCGGACTATTTTTAAATCCGGGCTTTCTAATTTTATTTAGCTTTCATTTCTAGAAGCACTGGGTTTCAAAGAAAGTGGGGAAATGTCCGTATGACTCATTCGACAGCCGTCACGTCCACCCGGGCTTACGGCAGCGGCTGGGAAACAGAGAGGAGAATTTCCTTCTCGTTAAACCCTGATGCCCAAACACAGTGACTCGTACGTTACACTTTACAACATTTTTCTTTCCTGAACTAGAACGTGATTCATTTTTACTCGGGGTTCTGTGGCTATAAAAGAATTTGGAAATGGTTTTTCTCTGCGTTGATTTCCAGGACTTTGAACAGAAAGCTGTACCCGACATTTTCCACTGCACCCACAACGATTTTTGCCCTTTCTCCTCTTTGCATCCTCACCTTCGAAAGACGAATGGACCTTCTGAACAGCGAGACAAACCCTGGGATTCATTTTGAGTAAAGCAAGTGCCCTGCTGAGAGCGAGTAAACAGAGAGGGGATCCATTTGTCACAGAAACGGCTGTCTGCTACAAAGAGAAATGGACCATCAAATATTTACAGGCTTGGAAAGGAATTTTGATCTGTTAAACATGCGAGATGCACTCCAGGCTCTGTAGTCTGGAGGCAGGACAGCTCGTCGGTCTGGGGAAAGCTCGCCTGGCCTCGCGCCAGCCCTGAAGCTTTGAAACACAGACACCTTGAGCCAAACGGCGACAGGGGTGAACGGGGATGTCAGAGCTGGCGGAGCGGCAGGCGCCAGCCCCACCGAGCCCTTCACACGGTCTGCAGGATGGGGGCTGCACGACTGTGATTTCCGTACGAGCCTGGGAGTCATTTTGCTGCCAGAAATCGGATGCTGTGGGAGGAAGGTGGGAGACGAGGTACCGTGCCAGAGCTCACAGGACGGTATGAGCTCGCAGGCTCGGCACGGGTGCAAGAGTCGGCGTCTGAAGTGCCCTGCACTGTGCGGGGGAAGCTGCAATTTCCCTCCGCTGGGTACAGAGGGATCCAGACAAACAGCTCAGAGCAAAGCAACTCACTCCCGAAAGGTCGAGTTCAGCAAGATGAAGCGAATTGAGTCCCCAGCTCTACTGATTGCTAGCTCGGGGCAGTGGGGATTTATGAGCCGTTACCTGTGGTCTAAGCAGGAAGGAGGAGGACTAAAGTCACTGTTTATTTGCACTGGTTATGCAAACCCTTGGAGCAAACCTTCCCCTTCACCTCTGCAGAGGAGGGGCATGAATGTGCAGTTGTGGGCTGTTCCCCACCACTGGGTCCCTCTTTGCTCCAGGAGGGCTGGACTTATACACTCCCCAACCACACACTGTCCCAGCCAGACCCCTTCCAGCCCAGTCCTCCTCCTGCTGTCCTCAGCAACCCCCTGCCAAGCACTGAGGCACCTGCAGTCCAAGTTATGGAGATGGAGAAAGCCCTGGTCTGCACCTGCCTCAAAACCTGTGACCAGGATGGACGGTGTCAGCCATGGCACGTGCAAGGACAGCACATGGAAAAGAGCATTTTTCCAGCTGTTGCAGGAACAATGTGCCCTTTGACTGGTGAATCTGGAGATCACCAGACAGTGATTGGCAATGGCCAGGTCTGGGTTTCAGTGTGACCTCTCCCTGGGTCTCTGATCTTGAGGTCTATTCAGCACTTACCAATGCAGCGTGATCCATCAGGGCTGGTCATGAACCCACGGGGACACGTGCATACATAGCTGCCCGCCGTGTTGGTGCACTCGCCGCCATCGCACACGCCAGAGATCGCGCCACACTCATCCACATCTAGAAAAGAACAAACGAGCAGTGAGGATGTTTCCCTGCAAACCATTTCCTTCTGTATCTGCAGCGTGGATCCAGGACCAGCGCTGGGACCGCAGAGGACAGCAGCTGGTGTTATGGGCTGTCATGGGATGCTGGAGATCAGTAGAGCCTCCTGGCAGTGGATCCAGACTCCCCTGGAGGGGGGTACAGAGGGATTCATGGAGTCCTCTGCTAATCTCTGCTGACAGGGTCTGTCTTTGGGGAGGCTGATCTAAATTGCTGAGCTCCCTGGAGTCCAAAGGAAGCTCCATGACAGGAATCTGTCATGCAGGTGCATGACAGGCTGGACAGCAGGTCCCTCCCTGTGGCTTGAGGCCTCTCTGAAAGCAGAGGCATGACATCAGAGACAACCTCCTGTTTTTAAAAGCGCTGGCCTCATGCATTATTCATCGAGTTTCTCCAGGCTGGAGGGATTTGGTTCAATTTTAATTACGTTCAGGCATTTAAATCCAGGTGAAAAGGCCTCTGTACTATCAGCTAGGGGGGTCTGGACATACCACTCCGGGGTTCAGCTCCTCAAGCCCATTTTAGAGTGAACTGACTTGCATAACAATGCCATGAGCACCACATGGTTTGAACTATTTATCTCTTCACGGGGAAGATTAGTGAGCTACAGATCCACATCGAGTCCCTGGGGAGATCACACCTAATTACCCACAGCAATCAAAGAAACACCATCCGTGTCAGCAATCCCTTCACAGACTGTGACTCCAGCCACCCACGGCCACGTGTGTGACGACAGAACATGCCGGTGAGCTGCATCTCTCTGGATTGAAGAGCACGGAAAATCAGGACCTTGCAAGAAGACTTTATCAAGGCGCAACAGCCAGACTCAGACATCGGAGGGACCAGGCAGCCCCACGGCCCAGACACGGGGTGATGACTGCAGAAAGGTTACAAACTTCAGAGCCAACCACCCCAGTCATGTCACTTCTGCCATTGAACTTAGGATGTGCTCTGCAAGGCCCTGTCTAGAGTGGAGATAAGTCAGACCCTCACCCAACCCTCACCACAGGCTGAACATGGAGACCAGCCCTTGCCAAGGTCTGGGTCCTGGAGCAGAGCATCTGTGCTTGAAATCTTGCTCAGAGTTAGATTTTAATCCAGGCTGGAAGAACTGAGCTGGAAAGATGAGACGCTACAGGGTTTGCTTGAGAACTGGAGAGTTCTCCAAACTTTCCAGGCAATTTATTTTACAACCTTGAGAAAATTCTCGAGCAGAAAATTCCACCAGTACCTCTACAGAGACAGGCAGCCTGTAACTTCTCCGTGTCGCTATCGCCTGGGACCTGGGCCTTGGAAAATCAAAGGGCACAGAGTGGCCAATCAGTTTGGAAACACGTTTCGACACATTTTGACAAAGACGTCAATCTAAGTGAAGGTACAGGGCCCAGCCATGCTTGTGGGGCACTTCACTCCAAGGACTTCTCTGGGAGCAGGATTGTAGATTTTTTTTTTTCTATTGCCAACTGAAATCTGTTTCAGAAACTGAGATGGAATTAGATCCAACGTCTAATTAATCCACCCAAGGCTGTTGGTTGGTGGTCACTGCCCAGGTGGTGGTAGAAGGCAGAAGGAATATTTGCCCAATAGTTATTACAGTGGCAAAAAAAAAAAAAAAGTGTCTTGGCAATTGGCAAAATAAATTATTTCTGCCAAGAGACTTTATTTAAACCTATAACACTGTTGTGAATGGACAAGGGGATTTTTATGTGCAACTCAGATGCTGCCTGGGGCTGGCAGGAAAGTAATGAAAAGGAACTGGTCAAAGCCTGCTCCTTCGAGGGGTTTTTTCTGCTGTGAACAGCACACCAGCCCTGCACAGCCTGATGGCATTAGCACATGTGGAGGTTAGAGCCGCTGCAGGGCAAAGCCTAAACTGCACCAAAAAAAAAAAAGGCAGAACAACAAAGACCTCTCGCCCAGGAGTGGGGATGGAGGGTGTGTCTGGAGGAGCTTATCCAGCAGAGTTCGGTGATGAAGGCAGCGGACACCCACGGGAAAGAGTTACCTGCACCCACCTCACCAGTGCAAGGGAGGGACCAGAAGAAACCTGTGCTGGGAGCCAGAAGACCTGGCTGTGATGATGGGTATGAGCCACAGTGCTAGATCTGAGATATTTCTGTAAGAAATGGGTGTGGGCTACTCAAAGGGGAGGCGAGCTGCACCCTATCCAGCATGAAACAGAAAACTTTGAGTCAGGAAGGGAATGTCTGCTGCAATCTCACAGTGCCATGCAGTGGCCTGCGATGCTAGTGCAGCCCTGGAGATGTGTGGGAGAAACGCTGAGCAGAAGCGTGTGTTGGTGATGCTACCTCGTAACTAGGACCTTCAGCTCTCACAAGAGGGTGTTAACAAAACGGAGGGGTTCAGAGCCTAGAGGGATGGCTCAAGGCCTGGAAAAACCTGCCTGACATTAAGGGACCATCAGGAATCAAGTGCCTTTATTCAAGAAACTATGAGGATGTGATGGGGTCATAGAGAAGAGACGCGCCAAGGTGATGTTGAGAGCGCAGTGCTCCGCAGTCTCAAAAAGAGAAGATGAAAACTGAAGTGGAGACATAATGAATTCAGGCTGGAATGAAGCAGACAGATTTATACCAATGGTAAATAATCTTCATCCTACGTACCCAGGATAGGGTTAGTCCTCCAAGGCTTGGGATGGATTGAACTCACCTGTCTGTTGACGGGATTCCCTGGCCTAGGCACAAATCCAAGGAAGGGCAAGGGGGCTGCCCAGAGGTGACTCTCAAGGACTGTGTTGTCCTCAGTCCTCCAGAAACATCCTCATAAACGTCACCCTTCTCTCTAAAGAGGCTGCCAGGAGCCTTCTGCCTTTGCGTCCCAGGCACTGTGACTCCATGACACCAGCCATGGACATCTGATGACGACAGTTAATTCACATCACCCCAAAGCCCCCACCTTGCTCTGAGGGGAAAAAGGTATTAGAGGGTCTACATGGTTAGACCTCTAGAAGACCATGGAAATTATCTGGACCGTGGGGCATGCTGAGTCATGTGAAGATGTGGTAGGTGGATACAGAGCAGACATGTCCATCAGAGTTTCTTCTAGATGCTGTTTACACCCAGCAGATCTGAATGGAAATGTGTGAACAGAGCAGAAGAGCTGTGCCCTACCAGTGATGATTTTTCCCTGCAAAGTGAGACACAGCGAAGTTCATCCCACTCAGCTCAGCGCCAGACACTGGCGATGGATGTCAGATGAGCCGAGCTGCCTTTTGAAGTGAGGCACATGGCATGGCCAGGGACCCCCCATGGGTGCTTCATGTGGTCAAAGAAATCATCTTCCATCTCTCCTCCTTGCCCACACAACCCGTTACAAAGAAAATTATCTTCTGTTTGATGTTGGCTGCGGAAGCCAGTGAAAGCTCCATCTCGACGTGCCCAGCGTTGAGCAGAGGGCAGGTTGTACTTCAGGAGGGGACGCTGCTCCCGGTTTGCCTTCTCAGGAACTCTAAAATCCCACTTTCAGCTAGCCAAAGATTTCAGCCACCTTTTGCAAGCGGCAGAGACATTGCCTCTGTCCTCGCAGTGCTCCTTTAGCTCGTTGATGCTCCAACAGACAGACACCACTTGAAACCTCCGAAGGCAGCGATGCAGACGTACAGAAAACACTTCCCCCACCCGGGCCCCTGCAGCCCCGGAGATTTTATCACTACAGCCTGCCCTGGCCTTTAATTACAGGCCTGTGTTTGGTTACAATTTGCAGAGCACAAAGGGAAAAAGCTTTACGAAGCAAAAGCTGGTTGTACTCTTAGGGAAAACCAGCTGAAAATTTGTGCGTAGCTCCCCTGAAGTCCGGGGTGCCGGGGGTCTGGAGGCCAGCCGATAATCTTGCTAGACCAATACTTACGACATAGCGTCAGTCATCCAAGAAACAGCATAGGGCAGCCGCTGCATTCCATTCTTAAGGAAAACCAGAGTTAATTCAAAAGGTTAAATCAAACTGCAAGGCTTTTTTTTTTTTTTCCCCTTGAAGATCTCAGCTCAGACGAGAGCGGCGTTTGCAACCCAAGCAGCAGAAAAAAGAGCCAGAGTGTCTCAGGACCGCTCGCACATCCTGTACTTTGAGAAACTGAGCTGCGGGCTTTGTTGTTGTTTCAGCTCTTCCCCACCACATTTGCCGCCTTTATTTTCTCTTTGTAAAGTGTCTCGTAGTTTTGATTCGTTCAGAGCTGAAGTCCTTGGAGAGCCTGACCCGGTGGGACGGATCCGTCCACCTCTCATTAACACCCAGCTGCCAGCTCTGGGTAGGGAATTCTTCCAACTCCAACCTGGCTACTGCAGGACTTTTCCAGCTCTCTGTTAAAAATTAGAGCAATATTCTGTGCACTCTGCTCCTCAGACAATGGCAGAATTCAATGCAAACGTTGATTTTGGATCCAGTCTCCAGCTCGCTGGGTTGGAGTTGGCCTGATCATTAAGGCTGAAAATGCTGGAAGCCAAAGGCTACAGAGCTTCAGTCTGCAGAGCCCATCCAACACGGGTGCCCACAGACATGTTGAAACCCCAACCGTTCCATCTGCTAAAAAAACAGGACTTGATGGAGAAAACATCTCCGTGTCACGTAGCAGAGGTCATGCCTCATCAGCCCTCTCTCGTGCAGCGCACGGGACTCTCAGACCTTCCCTTCTAGAAAGCACAAAGAAACCACAGAGGAGAGTAATGGAACCCTCCAAACCACACCAAATCCATGGAAATGAGCTTTTAATGGATCCAAACAATGAGCTCTTCTGTAGACATTTTGTAAGAAAATTGAAAACACGCTAATAAAACGGCTATCACGTTCTGTCCATGAGGAAAGCGGGCCAGCCTACCCCTCCGCTCCTGGAAAATGCAGGAAAGCTCCCTCCAACTCCAAAATATGAATGAGATTCAACTGGCTAAAAAAACCCAGAGCCATTAGAAAACGCGGAGTTTTGTGTGGTGCTGACAAAAGACTGGTCTGTAGGGACAGAAGCAGCATCTAACAGGTCACCCTACAAACGCTGAACAGGAAAAAGGTGAGATTTGTAATTAAAGGATTTGTTCTCCCTCGCCAGAATCTATCTCCTGGAGATGCCAAAGACGGTCAGAAAGGACCTGCCCTGGCTGGATTTGAGCAGAGCCTGCTGCCCACAGCGCCCTTCGCTCCCCCGCCTGCTGCCTCTCCATGTTCTGTTCTGTATTTTGTATGTTATCATCCCGGAACAATTTTGGACGCGAGACACTTCTTCCTTTTGGGGCATTGGAAAGCATCGGGGGTGAGGTACTGGCATGACATTCCTCACTGATAACGGGGCTGGCTTAGCATTCTGTCAGGCAGCGGAGGAAGGGCTATTGAGAACAGGAGTTAGATTGTTGGCAGAGAACCACTAAAATTATGGAAGGAAAAGCTTTAGTCAGTCAGTGATTCCACCCTTATGAACACGCCGTGGAATTGTTCCCTTAAGCGTAATCTCTATGCTTGTTTCCAGGATAATTTAAAAACGTCTCTCTGTAACAAGCCCCCGCTTCCCTACGATTTATTGATGAAGGCATCAGGAGGACGTGGCTGATTGCAGCTTTGATGTTTCCTTTCCCCGCTTTGCACTGTTAGTGCCAGAAGTGCTTTCTCCTGTCCTCCCCAACAATTCTTTTCCTCCAGCAGCGTTAGGAAGTCAGCTGGGTGTAAGCACGTCCTTCTCTCAGCACTCCCACAATTATCGTTCCCCTCAACAGATCCTGCTCTTTCCCAGTTTCCCCACGAGCCAGGTGCAGGATCTGTCCCCTTAGCACTAAGCTGGCAACGCCTGCCCTCCTTGCCCATCTTTTCATCCAAACACAAAATAAATGCCATCCTCTGGCACTTGCAAAGCTGGCCCAGCCTCCAGCACTAGTTAAGAGCCTTCCTCTTCCTCTTCCCATTCCCCACCCTCAGTCAACCCCCCCACCACTGTCTCTCATAGACTGCTTATCTCTCAGAAAGTGAGCAGGCACCTCGGTGCCAGAAATTTCTCATTATATGTTGCACAGCCCCAAGCTCAGGAACTCTTGATCCCTTGAGCTCCCTCAGAATACAATGAACAAAGGCATAAAATAAGCCACTATTTGAAATGTGACTATTTGTCACGTTCATTAGAGACGAGCTGCAGAAATAACTCCCGAACGGAGCAACCCTGAACTTGGAGGATATTTAAGTTCAAATCCAACCTCGATGTCGCGTGCACGTTTTCACGTTTTGCAGATAGAAAAAGGACAGTGTTTTCCTTTTGGGGTTGACCAAAATTCATCCCATGTATCCAGCTGCAGCCCCCTCCAGCGCCTGGAGATCAGGGACTCTGTTGTCAGCACAGAAAACCTCGCATACGAAAAGCATCTTTATCCTTCAGGGACTGAAAATGGAGCCTTAATTCCAGGTGCCGTTTGTGTTGATAAGTATCACTATGGGAAACCAACAACATTATCTCTACTGCTGCCTATTCCCACCAATAAACAGCCCAGAGAAGATCGGTGGTACACGCTGGTGCCCTAATGAGGGAGACATCATTAATCAGCAGCCACAGTGACACCGGCTCTGACCTTTGGCTCAAACGCAATCCCAGCTGCTGACTTCACTCCCCGGGAGGAATCTTCTGAGCAGAAAATACAAGCTCCTGGGAACGAGGGAAGAATTTAACATAGACATTTAATCTCGTTTTAATATTTCCTGGAGGCTGGAATCTGGAAACAAGAGGAAACCACCTCCTCTTCCTAAAGCAAGATGGTCTCAGCGCAAGCTGAGAAATGGCTCCTTTCACCAGCTATAAAGTGAGTGTGAACACACCCGACAAGGGAACTCCTGCGGCTTTGAGAGTTTAGGCTTGGAGCACACCTGGATAAAGAAAATATCCTCTTATGCCTGTGGCCGTTATTGTGATTAAAGCCCTTGGCTCAGTGAGGAGGTCACTTGGGCTGATACAGCTGCTCTGGCAGTACGGACAATTGCAGCAGACCAGGAATTCGCTGCTCTATCAGTTCACTCCCGAGTTATCAAAGCGTGTGGCAAACTCTGAGACAGGGCCCAGATCTTCCTCTGTTTTATCTGTCAGCAGCAGATGACCCCCCCGCCAAGACACTGCCTCTCCCTTTCCCTGTTCACATGGATTTAGTGACTCACATGGGGTACGCATCCCAGAGAGGAGCAGTGATAACCCAGACAACGGCATCCTCTTCACCCTCCGACTGCCCGGGGGGACATGTTGGTGATTCATGTCTGGGAAGCAAGCTCTAGAAATCAATCTCAACCCTGTCAGTTTAGAGCATCCCTCATGTTTATGCCATTCTGCAGAAGGACCCCTGGGTCAGTAAATCGGACCAAAGGAAAGCATCCTCTTTTGGTGGTCTCCTTAGCAATTGAGGCAAGATAAGTGATGGAACAGACACTCGAGATGCTGGAGATGGTTCTTTTTATGGCCATCCAGGAAAGAGAGTGAAAGGAAGCTGTTTATGGCCACATCACGCTGCTTTTGCAGGCGTTCTGGGAAGCGGGGACCCACACAGAGGCCCCTCGCATCTGGATGACAGATTCAGACAATGGATTGTTTTTAATCTTGGTATATCGGAGATTCCAGCTAAACTGATTGCATATGTGCTTCGCCTGGTCCCCAGCCAGCACGGGTGAGGCAGACCAAGGCAAGAACAATTTTGTGTGTCCTAAGGTTGAGCCCAAGGTTCTACCACAGTCCAACCTTTGCCCATGGGCCAGCCAAACTGCATGGGACATTATTGCATTTGGCAAACTGGTTCTTCACCCAAGATGCACGTAAAAGGGCTGGTTTGGACTCTACCAGTTCCCAGTCCTGGATACCAGAAACCCTGCTGCTAAAATTCTAGAAAATCTCATGGCATCCTGCCAAGAAGATCCACAGACACAGACATCTTCTCAACATGAAAGAACATCCATCCCCCACCAAAGGATTAACCTGCGTAGCTGGTGTCTCACTTTGGAGAAGCTTTTCTGAAGGGCTGAACCCAGGTCACGCGGCACACACTGCCGCAGAGTCTACTAGAATTATCCCAGCAAGGAAAATGTCTGGCTTGCAGGAAGGTGGGGATACGGGAACAGTCACCTGGAAGCTGTGATGGTCCTTTTCCCAAGAACTGACTGTTGGGAGAAACGCCATGGGACAACGTACGCCGTGTAACCCACAGTGCCATGGAGGTGTTTCATGCCTCTATGGTGATTGCTGAAGTTGCCGTGTTTACGTGGTGGCTGCCTTAAGTGCTTGCCCTGTGCCTCCAGTTCTGCCACTGTAAATAGTTTTGCCACCTGGAAGCAAATTCCAGGTTAAACATCTGGATTCCTTTGTCTTGATTACAGCAGAGCCTTGGAGAGGGATGGGAAGTGGAGATCCTGAAGCCCAGCTAGGTGGGACACAACCACACCAGCCACATTTCAACCCTAAAATGGCAAACACAGGCCAGGAGGGTTTCATTGGGGTATGTGGGCAAGAGCTTCTACAACCATGGCAGGAAAAGTTCAATGCTGTTTTCTTTTTCATTTGCCAGACGTTTGGAAAACACAACAAAGGTTCATTCCCTACTTCTGTGAGGTGCAGCCTGCCTGGCAAGGTGAGCGTCTGGCCCTCAAGAACTGCTGCAAAATGCCCGGGGTAGAGCGTGTCCTTCCTACAGAGGCTTGCACACCCCTCAGACATGGTGAGCGGTGGCATAGGAGATGCTGAGGCTGCACCTTGAGGAACTGGAGCCGGACTCTCAAAAGAGCATGGAGAGTGCTCAGATTGGTGGTGCTGTGAACGTTGAACGTTCTGACTGCACCTCACGCTGCCGCACTCCACACATCTCTGCTCCTTACGGCATAGACCAAGACATTGCCTTGCGCTGACTAGGTGCGTCCTGGATTTCACTGCAGTGAACCAACCAATCCCAAGTGCAAGAGCAAAGGGCAGTTCCAGGCGCTTCCAGAGCAAGCAGAGACCTGCCTGAACTACCACAACCAGTCTTAACATCGTCAACTTTTCACACCCCAAATGAATCTAGACCTCTGGTCTGAGGATCAGGTATCTGGCCATTTCTAAGCAACCACTAACCACCTGGAAAGTATTGCCCTTGAAAACGGCAGAGCTCTCTGCACCATCTGCCCAGACCCTGCTGAGCTGGTGAGACTGGTCCTTTCTGCCTCCTGCAGCCCTGCCTCCAGACACTGGGATCCCCGTGCTGAGCCGTGGTGAAGCTGTGCAGAAGTCTGCGTTCTTACCTTCACATCTGTGGTTGGTCTCACTCTGCTTGTGTCCCGCAGGGCATTTGCACTCGTAAGAGCCTACTGTGTTGATGCAGTTTCCACCTTGACAGAGACCAGGAATGGCTTGACATTCATCCACATCTACAGGAAGAAGAGCAAAGATGTCGGAAAGTGCAGCCATGGCAACAGAGAATGTTCAATCCCAGCACGCTGGGAGTGCTGTGAGAAAGCAGCTTTGCTCCAAGACGGTGGATTCACATTTGCTAATGCAATTACCCATCAGATGACATTAGAGATAAGGTGAAGGACAGAAAATGGACATAAGGGTATTGCTGGCTTATCTACACAAGCAAGAGGGAGACAGAAACCAAAGCAAATGTCAATGTGTTGAACCCCATCGTGGTTCACGCCAGGGGGCTGTACTGGGGCTCCTGGCAGGCATTCATCACTCGCCCCTTCCATGCACATCAGCACAGATAAGGGAATGTCCTTTAGATGTTCACGGCATTTACCTTGGCAGGCTCCAGTACGAATGTTGGGAATGAAGCCTCGACGGCAGGGGTGGGGTTGGGCAGGGCACATCTCACAGGGGTGACCCCAGGCCCGTCCAATGGTGGCACAACACATGGTCTTGGTGCAGACGATGCCACTGAGCTGGCCCTGGCACATCTGGTTATTTACTTGGCTAAAGCAGGGACCAGTGCGATAGTCTGAGGGAGAACAATAACATCCACGGGTTAGATCAAGACACAAACACAAGGATTTCTGTCTAACACACAGGCTGCCTGTTCCCCTTCCCACCAGCACAGCCACTTAGGTGCAAAGTCAAGAAGTTCTGGAAAACAAAACAAAACAAAAAAATCAGCAATCATGAAAAGAAAAAATTTTAAGATCAAGCTGGAGACCAGTACTGGAGGTGGTGACTTTCGTTCTGCTGTATGCTTCATGGGATCATGCAGAGGTTTTCCACGCCAGCTCTTCCTGGTCTCCCTCAGGCTCATCCCATGAGCTATATTTATTCTAAGCCTTGAGTCACTCCCTTTAAGTACCGGCTCTAGAACGAACTCCTAATGCAAAGTCAGGCAAAGACTGGGCTGCAAGTTCACCTGCTCTGAGGACCTGCTGGGGCCAGCAAAGCAATCGAACTCCATTTCAGTTACGGGCAAACGTGCATATGGAGATGACATGGTACAAGCATCTCTCATGGACAGCTTTAGGGCCCGACAGTCCATATAAGGTAAACACGGAGGATGATGGAGATGTCTTGCTGCCAGATCCCTTGCAGAGCGAGAGTCCTAGATCTCACCCACAAACCATTCTGGGACAGAATTCCCAAGCCTTTCCCCACGACGTCTACTGTAAATCCCGCAAAGGGATTTCTGTGCCCTCTGACAGCCTCTGTGAAGGCCACCTCCTGCCGTAATACCCGTCATTGTGATTAATGTCTTCGGTTTAACTCCTAACGGTCCCCTGGCAACTTGAACTAGATCTTTAAAACCCAGATGCTGCAGAAACCACCAGCCTATTTCCTCTTCCCACCCAGGATCCTCCTGTCCCTTAAAACCAACAGGATTTTGAAGGGCTGGTTTGCACTAAAGAATGTGGTTTTACCGCTGTCGGGGCTCTCATGACCCTCGATGAGGGATATTAGCACAGCAGGCATTCATCAGGCAGCAAAATTCTTCCACAGGAGGGATTTTTCCTTCTGCTGGGAACAGATGATTGCATGCGAGTGTTTGATCTGTGGCTTGAAAAAGGACCTTTAACCATGTTACTGTCAGACCAGAAAATTCCACTTGAACTGTCTAAGGAAGTTAGGTGTTGGTCAAACAGCCGTTACTTCCGATCGTCTGGCTGAGATCTGGGCCATTGCTTGGGGAACTGTGATGTTGGAGAGCCTGGTAATTAGTAACCGACTGGGAACCCAAATCCCTGCCTCAGCACCCGGATTAGCCCACAGCTGTCTGTGCCGCAAAACGCTTGAGCTTGACGTGGGAAGCAACGAAAGAACTAGTGCAGAGGGTGGTTGTACCTAAATGGGGAGTAGAACCAGCACCCACATCTCAAGATTGATAGTTCTGATTCCAGAAACATCTTAGTACAACAAAGAAACTCGACAAAGCAAAGCTCCACCTCTTGGCCTGCGAGTCCTCAGATACGAGTCTTCCCACACGTGATCTTTGCCATCAGCTCCGTTCCGTTTAAACCCTGGCACACACGTGCAAACGATGAAAAGCAAGGAAAACCGTCAACAGCTGGTTGGAGGCAGAAAGCTTTCTCCCATGGGGTGTGTTTGCACGACAGCCACATGGGCAGAACCTGCATTTGCATGAAACCGCGACAGTGTCTTTCTCCTGGGCCATGAAATATCATCTGGAAATGCTGGCAGTTACTGCAGGCTTTAGAGTGACAGTGCCTGTGCTGATGGGCCTTCCGCAGTCAGAGAGCGGTTTGGGTTGAAGGACTGGAATCCAACCCCATGCGGGGAGCAGGGACATCTGCAACCAGAGCACGGTCCTCAGAGCCCCAGGGGCCAACCTGACCTGGGATGGTGCCAGGGATGGGGCTTCTGCCACCTCTCGGGGCAGCCTGGACCAGGGTCTCACCACCCTCACTGTGAGCAATTTCTCCATTCTCTCTGGTCTGAACCTCCCTCTGTCAGTTGAACCCATCACCTCCTGTCCTGTCACTACAAGCCCTGTTACAGAGATTGTCCCCATCTTTCTGCTGGCCCCAGTCCTGCGGCTTGTGCCGAGTAAAAACTGTGTGAGCTGATACTTGTCCCACCTGCCACCAGGGTAAGCACAAGCTACATGGAAACCCCACAAGAAATCCTCTTCTGTCTCTGGGAAAGAACCAATTAGCACAATAATTGCTTATTTCCAGCTTAGTGCTTCCTCTGATTTGTATTTCTTGAGCCGTTGGGAGCACAATCCTACTTTCATGCTGATAAAAGTGTCAAAAGAGGTTTGGTCTGTGGATGTAAACAGCGAGAAGGATTTGAGGAAAAAAAACCGCATGGATTTTGAAGTTACATTGCTATAAAGGTGACACGATCTCATAAAAATGCCTTTGTTTGGAATCCAGAACAGAAATCTGTACTATGTCTGCAATGGGGAGTTATCAAAGAACCATCTTTTCTTTGACCCAAATTTTAACAAGATACTAAAGCACGTGGTCCTCATTAACGTCCCCTCCCATGCCAAGCTGGAAGCTTTAATTTGTTTGACTTTATTCCTAGAAATCAACAAAATTTGAGCTATTTTCTCACCCGTTGTCTTTTTTTATAAAAGTGAAAGGCTCTTGCTCAAATTTTTAACCTTGAGGAAAAGACCAAGGAGAGCTTTTATAACCACACCAGTGAGCAATTTACATCTTCTCAATGATCTTACCCAAAAAACTGTGAAAGAATTTGCTCTGTGATCCTATTGCAATGGAGTGATTAACTCCCAAAAAAGCCAACAGATTGTACTGAAGTATTAGGAGAGGGATAAAGAACATCGGGAGAGAAACCAAGAGAGCATCATCACTAAACTCACAGTTCACTTCCACCCTGAGGGCTGCTTGCAGTCCCAGCCCCCAACCCAGCAAGGAGAATTGGGAAAGGATCAGAACAGGGCAGCAGGGATGACTGATGGTGTGGAAGGGCTTATATATGAGGAAGAACTGCGCCGGTTAGCAGTCCTCAGGCTGAAAAATAAACACCTGGGGGAAGACCTGGTAGCAGGGTCCAAAATCTTGATGGCCTGAGGAGGAACAGGCTACTGACTTGCAGAGCCAGAACCAGGAGGTTCTGGAGCCAGGTGGAACCATCACAGGTTCCACACAGAAGTGATGCTGCTTCAAAATAAATCGAGGAAAATGGTTCTTCAGACAACGTATAAGCTACAGGGAATTCTTCTAACAGCAGAAGTTGTGAATTGTGGAGGATTGTGAGCTGCTGGTGCCCAGGGAAGTCTTACAGAGGAGGATCGTACAGGATTGCCCTGTTCCTATGCTGTTCCCCAGGCATTAGCTGTTGGACGCTGCCAAAGCTTTGAGGCACAAAGTCACCTCAGGCAGGGGCCCTCAATCCACTCTCGTATCACTTCGTAGGCCACCCGGGCAGCTGAATTTTAGAGTTGTTTTTGGTTCAGCATGAGCTGCAGCACCTTTGCAGCTGGAGCCCCTGTGTTAGATAACTGGGGTTGGACAGGCTGCAGCTCTGGTTGAGCGTGGCAGTGCCTACGTGCTTACGGTGAGATAGCACATGTTTTATCAGCTGTTTTGAGGCCTCCTTAACCCTAGGACAATGCAGAAACACCTGATAAAGCCAGTTGGCTTTTCCCCTTTCCTGGACAAGAGGAGCATGGAGAAGAACATAGGGCTGGTGTCATTGTGGTTGTACCTACAAAGCTCAGATCACACAAATGTACAACCCAAAAATTGAGGCATGGCCGAACCGCCCAGAGAGGAAAGGGGAGCACTTGCAGCTCTGGTGTTATGCCGCTGAGATGTGGTGGGATGGATGCCTTGAGATTGGTAATGAAAGCGCGATTGTAAGGAGAACACCCTCTTTTAAACAAATAGTTGAAAAAATAGATTTTCATATGTAGATTACTTCTTCGGAGGGAACGAGGCCAGGGAAATCGCAGCCTGGAGTCCAGAGCGCCTGGTTGCACGCCAGCTCCCATCTGTTGCTAATTTTAATGGTCAAATTATTAAATTTTTAATGAGGCACCAATCAAACTTTTCTCTAAGGAAATACGCACACTTAGGAGATATCTAAAGCCCTTTTACAGTCTACGTATGGGATCCCACCTCCCAGGAGCCCTGTCACAGGGAGTTTGGTCTTTGTTGGTACATTTCTTGGTAAAGCAGAGACAAGGCGGCTTCCTCGCTGGAAGCCGCAATTTCTTCTGGTCCCTCTTTGAAACTCACTCAGCCTTACACCACCAGTGTCCAGCATAGGACGTGGACGAGTTCCACCTTTCCATCTCATTAAAGAGACTGCAAGAAATACCGCATCAGGCTTTATTTTGGGAATCAGTCAGAATCTTTTCAACTCCACAGAAGAGACTTTAACTCAGCAGGGACACACATGACTGAGCCTTTAGCAATCACTTGTAGCTGCAAAAAACATCTCGCCAGCTCCCTGCCCGACCTGACAGGACAGACACCAGCTTCTCTCACCAGCCCCAGCTATGCACTGGTCCCATTTTATTTTCTTGCCCTATTCTTTCTCAAGTAGAGGGTGCTCAGCGTGATCAGCCTGTAGATTCCCTGTCCCCGCAGAGGTAGATCAGGTTACTGCTCGTGTCTACTTGTCTGGAGCAGCCAGCAAGGAGAGCGAGTGCTCAGATCGCAAAAGGCACCATGGAATCTGACTTGAAGCATCAACGTGTTTGCATTAACCACAAGAAACATGACTCCTCACTCTGCTCTTTGCTTTCAGCCCCTCGCCTTCCCCCACGAGTGGATGTGAAGCACCACGAGCCTGGACCAGGAAGTTTCGCAGATGCTGCAGAGCCACGTGGGGGCTACGGTGGGTCGTATCTACTCAATCCTGCAGCCAACACAGGCCCCAGATGCGCTCAGAAGAGGAAGTGTAACAGGAATAGAACTCATTCCCACTTTCCATGTTTGGCTGGTTGTCATGGACGTGGCTAGGAATCTCTATAGCTAATGGTCATTCCCAACAACTCCAAGATGCAAACCCTTGGGGAGGTAACGGGCGGGATCCCTACCATTACACATCTCTTATACCGAGCCACGCTCTCCCATTTGCAAGCAGCTTCCTGAAAATATCCCTGTAGATATTTTTAACTGTCCTAATCAGCGCGTCAAGGACATAAGTGGAGGAACGCTTCATATACGCAGTGGACACCTGCCTTCCCCCACGGGCAGATGGAAGGAAGGGGTGGGATGGTAAGGTGCAGTGAGCAGGTTCAAGTATTTCTGGTTTGGCCAAGCCCCCACACAAAACCTGGTAGTTTCCCCGATTCCAGCGCTTGGGGTGCTGTTCTGACCAGGGATCTGCCCTGGCTTTGCCTGTCCAACCCAACCCAACTTCACCTTGCCAGAACCTGTCTCACCTCCTACAAGAGGCAATAAAGAATGATGTCCTACTCTTTGCCAGCTGTAATTTATGCCAGAAATGCAGCTTGGACTCATTAAAAAAGAATAATCCATTTCAGGCTATTAAAATTCCCACTCTGAGGCCATCAAACATTCAGGTACGACAGCTGAAGGCACCTTCTCTGTAGCTCAGCTTCCCCGATGCGAAATGAAAACAACGGAAATCTTCTGTGGGGACGTTTCCCCGGGACACACAGCGTAACTCAGAGCCGTTATTCTGCAGGGAAATGTTAATGCAGCAGCTCAGACCGATTTCTTTGCAGGAGATCTGCCACGAACAATGTTTTTCAAATGTTTTGTAAGACCTGAACTGAAATGGTACCTGAACCTGAAATATTCACAACTTCATTTCATATTCAATTTAAATTACTGCTTTGTGCTGCTGGGGGGAAAAAAAAAAAAGCATTTAAAATTAACATTTTACTCCTCTTTAACTGGTTCTTACCGTCCCTTTGGGAAAATGGGTTGGTTTTGACAAAGCCCTTTCGAAGAGGAGCATTTTGTTTGAAGATCTTCCCAAGGAAAAGGAGAGCATCCTCCGCTTCCACAACATCACCCACCCAGCGGGGTGTCAGAGCTCTCCACGGGAGATCAGACCCAGCCCTAGAAACACGCGTGTGCCTGACCCCCGCCGTGTACGCGGCTCTGCAGGGTCCCGGCTAGCAGGGAGGCGAAGGGCGTGACTCTCTGCACTCTCACCCAGTCCTCCAGCCGGCCACTTCGGCGGCCCCGTTTGGCTGGAATCCCCTCACGAGACAGGCCATGGGCTGGGTGAATTCTTTCTCCACAAAAGAAATAAATAGAGCAGCGAGGAAGAAGAGATTTTTCTTTGCTAAAAATCAAATTCCTTCTCATAATAAACAATGCTTTCTCTGGAGGCTTTTTCTTAAAACAGTAAGGACAAACGTTGCCTGTAAGTAATCCCCGGGAGCTGCAGAGCTCGCTGGGATGAGGTCACCACAACGCATGCCCCAGGCTTTGGCACTCTTCCACCGCACTTTCTGAAAGCTCCAGCAACCGCGTACAGGAGAGCGGGGAGAGTGGACAGCCGGCCCGAGAGCCCTGGTTCTGTTTTCAATGAATGATTTCCACCAGCACCAGCCTTGGTCCCCCGGGCCAGGGGAGCACAGCCCCGACCTTCTGTCTGGCTGTAACCCACCAGGCTTCTGGAGCAAGAGGAACAGCCAGCTCTGGGAGCGAGCAAGAGCTGCCGCAACCAAGGCAAGGGGCTGAGCTGGCAGATCCCTCTGCAAAGTTCTACCCAAAAAGCTTCCCTGGGATGGGGGTGTTCCCCAGAGAGCCCACGCAGGAGGCTGGCCGTGCCCTCTGGGACCTGCTGGGAACACTGATAACGTTAAATGTTTAATGGAGCAATTCGTGCCCTGCTCACAGTGGGACCATGAACAGATGGGAAAGTGCCCAAGGAAACAGCATCCAAAAGCCAGCAGCCAAGAAACCATGCCAACAGAGCCAACCAGGAACCCTGCGGCTGTTTCTGCTGCGCTAAATGGGGACGCCGAGATTTTAGAACATCGGTCGCAGGTCTCGGCACACAATGCGGCTCCAAATACCTGCTAAGCCTGTCAGGCGGCGTCCAGACGTGACAGCTTCGGGGTGGGGGGGTGGTGGATGCAGGGAGAACAGCGTGAGGGTCTCCGTAAAGGGCTCCTTTCTCATGGAATACTTTCTCCACCTAGTCACTTCCTTACCTCATCCAAACAGAGCCACATTCCTGACGGTTAACTGTTTGGACTTTTGCAGAAAAGAAAAAGCTGGCTGGGGCAGTTTATAAGGCCAGACATTCCAAGTGCTGAAAAAACATATTCAAAGGAAATAGTAAAGGCAGAACTTTTTAAAGTTTTCCTGTCCTATTTTTACAGTTTCCTGTCAAAGTCTTGGCCTGATGAAACCTGAGATAGAGCTCCACACACAACCATCCTCCCAGGGCTCTCCACTGCAGCAGCATCTGAGGCACAAAGCAACGGGGCAGGCAGTTCTAGCAGCTGCAGCGAAGTCGGGTAGGGCTGGAGCAGGCACTGCCACGCTGTGTCCTCCATCCTGGAGGAGACCACGGGGTCAGAACGCTGTGGGCTGTTGAACCCCTGCCTGGTCAGTTAGTGCAGAGATGGAGAAGCTGGGGGTGATGTAGGGGTTTGATAGCTCCTGACTCTTCCCCATGCACACGCTCGTCCCGGGCAGAAGCCTTGCACCTCTCAGGCTCCTTTAGCAGAGACATGGCTACGGGCGGGCTGCTGGACATCAGGGGAAAGAGGATGTGGAGAAGGGCTTGCCGAGCATCCGGCAAATGCATGTCTCAGCTGCATCCTCAACTCACCTCCCCAGATGGCTTTGAATGGGCAGAAAGGAGCCACCACAGCCCCTGCCTTTCCCGTACCCTTGAGAGCTGAAAGCCCAGAGAGGAATACGAGTTCATCACACCCTGGCAGAGCCTTGCAGCTCAGGGGATGCCTGTGGAGGGGTCCTGGTCCCTGTTTCCGGGCTCTCTCCATTCCTGTGGGATTGTGCCTTCAGCAGAGCAGCTGGACTGGGGCTGTTCCACAATGTGCGTGGGCCTCAGGCACAGCCAGAGCTTACATTTATCCCCAGAACAAGAATTCTACTGGGCAGCTCAAATTAATGAATTCGACGAATCTTCACCTGGAACGCAAAGGCTGAGATTAAAGACCTTTCTGAGCTATCTCAGATATCGAATTCCCATGAACTATATGTGGTCCCTTTCTTGCTAGCGTGATGTATGCTCCTGCATGCCTGAGCTCTGGGGGAGTTTCCAGCTCAAAGTATGAAATACGTATATCCCCCCCGATGACCTCACTAGGAGCAGCACTTCAGAAGTTCAGGACTGTGACCTGAGTCAAGCAGGAGGGAGCAAAGGGACCAGGTTACTGCTGGCTGCTTCCAGCCGTGGCTTTTGCAGGCGCACACAGGGATCAGATACATCCTGTGCGGCTGCTTCGTTTCTCCTCAGCCTCCAAATTAGACTGAAAATTTGAGGGAAAAAATCATTATGAAGAGGAAATAGAAAAGCTGAGACAAAGCCACTCTTAATAACTCTTCTCTTGAGGGGGGTTGGAGAGGCCTTAGGAGCAAGAATAATGGAGTATCCTGCAATATTCCCACCATCTGGAAATCCGAGTGGATTAAAGTGCAGCTTGTGCTGAGCCCCTCGCTAACATCCATCAGCATGTTACAAGACGGTGTCTTGGATCCCGATTCTGTTTATATATGGCACAGGGTGTCTGTCGCTAGAAGAGCTTCGGCTGGAGGAGAGGCTAGAGATCGTTTTGGATTGCTCTTTCCCTCAGACCGCAGATGGTCTCCACACAGATTGAGAATGTTACTCTCAAAATCTTCTTTTCCAAGTAAAAGACGACTTTCTTTCATGAGAGGTGGCAACTGGCATCCACATGAAGACTTCGGCATTTAGATGGAAAAAAAAAACAAATTAAACCTCATCGTCGGAACCCAGGAGGAGCTTCCACACCTTCACCTGCGTCAAACGTTGTCACTTCACAAGAAATTTTTTCCTACTTGAAGGAGGGTGAAATCAGACATGACGCTAAAATGTTTCATTTTTCTGTAAAACTATTTTAAAAAATTGGCCTCTCTCCCCACAGATTCATTTTTTCTGTGCTGCAGCTTTTCCGCCGACACTGACGTAATGCGAGTTCATGTTACCAACGGCTGCTGGGGTTATATGTTATGTTCACTAGTTCTTCATCCCTGAAGATGTCAAGTTGAGAGGAAATGACGGTAAGATCCTCTGAGTACCGAGCTATTAAGGTATTTAGCTCTGGAGTGGAGTATTTCCTGAATGAAGTGTGAAGGTGGTCAGATCGCTTCCAGTACAAAGCAGCCTCTTACTGGAGCTGTTGAACATGAGGCTTGTCGAGCGTAGGGCAGCAGAAGCCGCTGCTTAGCGCTCAGGAATTTAGTTTATTATGGTTTAAAAGTAAAATTATTTCTTTTTATGGTTATAGCAAAGTCAAATTAAAACCCCAAATAAATTTGTAATCAGGTAGATTTGCAGGGTTCCAACGCCTTCATCAACACAGATGGGCATGTTTTTCAGGGCTCGCCAGTCTAAACTCTCACCCTAAACACTGTAGGGAACCCCAGAGAGCGAAGGAACCACCAATGGCCACACTGGAAACAACAGCAATCGTACAACTAACGAGCTCTTTGGAGCATCCCGACTCCTCAGCAAGATATGAGCTGGACCAACACAACTCTGTGTTCTCCTTGCGTGGCGTTACCTTCTGCACATACAGCAACCTGAGACCGTGGCTCCATGTTGTGCTTGCAGCAGAAAGCAGCCTACAGCCAACCACCCTGACACTGTCCAGGCACTTACAGATGGTAAAGCTAAGGATGAATTGGTCTGAAGTCCAACAACAACCAAGCCAAAGACTCTTGCTGCACCTCAACAGACAGTCCTGCCTCCATCGTGCTCTATCAGTGTCAGTAGCCAATTTACCAGCCCTCCTGCAACCCTTGGGTGACTCCTCACAGCTCTTGTGCTGCAACAAAATGTCTGTTATTTTACAGAAAACCACATCAAGGTGATGTAATGAGCTTCCAGAACAAGCGTGAGCAGTGGGCCACACTCAGGACGGAGCTGCAGAGCTTTGTTCTACACTCAGAACATAAAATCTCCACATTACCCAGCTACGGTTCAAACCAACTGCCCCATTTCAGTAATGTCTCACTAGACAGTAACTGGTGGAAGCTCCTTGCCCAAAGAGATGCCAGCAGGAATCCGAGGAATTTCCAGATTACTCAACCATGTCTATGAGAGCATCATCACGAAGCCCTGGGCTGAAACCTGAACTTCCTACATGCGAAGCTAGTGGATTTCAGGCTCCGCTTTGAATTAATCTTTCTTCAGAAAAAATCTTTAGGAACGAGACTCAGAGCTAAACTGCAAACACTATAGATGGTCTGTGTTGCTTCTAAGCCCACTGCTCGAGTCTCCTGTTACTGGAGACTCCCAAGGATGCTTGTAAACCTGTCGAATACCACGGCTGCCTTAAACGGAGAAACAACAGAAATGCAGCAGTGGTCATGTCTCCAGCAAGCCTGGTGCTTAAGGACTTCAGATTAGCAGCCCTAGGGATGGAGCAGGAATTCATTGTCTCCTTGGAAGGGTTAAGTTCTTCGCTGTCGCGCTAATTATTCTCGGTGGGTCAGTCACAACCACCTCACCTGGCTGCAAACTCACAGACTGCCCAGCCAGGAGCCTAGTGGAGAAATGTAACTTCTAACATCTCCGAGCAAAGCGAGCGCTCTGTTTGTCTTGGCAGGGAAGACCTGTGTATACACAGCTGGAGAGCTTGTTTTGTCTCTGAGTACAAGTCTGGACTAACCCAAATCTCTAAAGGCTTTGTAAAAATGCTCTCTTTATTTAAAGAATTTTATACATTACAAGATGTCTCCAAAGGCTGCCCCTGCTCAGACCCCGTCTGTCCCTGCCTCTCCCACCCCCTCCACTACCACGCACATGCAGTCAGGACAGCTGGATTTTTCAGCCCCTCCTGGCGTTGCTGTATCCAGAAGTTTCCTTAAGAAATTTCCAGCTTTCTTTTCAAACACAGCCAATGTCCTATTGATTCATGAATCCGAAAACCTCAGAGCCCCTTGAGCTAGAAAAAAAGAAAGCAGCTCTACAGTTTCGGAGCTTGGGTTTAGGGGACGGAGAACCTTCAAAAGAGAGGCTCAAACCACAGCAGAGGCATTTCACAGGGCACCTGCACCATGAGGGTCAGTAGATACTTTAGTGACCCAAGGGACATCACACAACCGCAATGAGTTCAGTGTTTCTGCTGGCCGCGGCTCCAGCAGGGCTGACTGATGCCTGGGCTACCGGAAACCAACTGTTATTCCTATGTCACCCTCTAAATCATGGTGCCAAGAATCCCTAAACTTGAAAAAAAAAAAAAAAACATTAAAGGCAAGAACAGTCCAACCCTTGGACATGGAGTTAGACAGAATTAGCCCAACCTCGGCAAAGGGAGAGGCTGGAAAAACAGACTATTTCCAGGGTGCTTTGATCTTAATCCTGGGAGTTTGCATACTGGCTTCGTGTTTCAGTTTCGGTTCTGCTCTGTGCCACTCCGACCCTTGCCAAAAATCATATCAGCGCTGCAAGATGTCCATCTAAGCCAACAGGAAAGGGAGAAATTTCATCTCTCAGCCAAAACCTCAGTCATACCCACACTGCCCAAACATAAACCTGATCTGGCCTCTCAGCGCACACTGCCTGGATGAGACACAGCAAAGCCACAGGTCGCTAAGAGCCGTGTTCTTAGCTGGTGAAAACCGTGGCTCTTACTGGAGCTGTTCCGATTCATACTGGATGAGCGGCTGGCATCGAGCTGCAGGAGGTTCACAACGACCCAGAGTTGGTTTATGTCTCCTTTCAAAACATTTTTACTGAAATCCGGTTCTTTCATGGAAAACCTTAAGTTCTAGTCAGAGTTTTCAAGGTTTTTCAAGTAAACACACATTCTGGTTTGAGTCCTGTGCTGTGCCAGTGATAATATGAGGAAAACGCGTCCCTTACCTCTCTCGCACTGGGGACCGGTGAATCCATAGACACAAGCGCAACGGTTCGGCCCAATGCATCGCCCTCCGTTCTGACAGCCGTTTTCACAGACAGCTATTTTGAAAAAGAAAGAGAAATCAGGGATTTCTGAGCTTAGTGAAAGCTCACTGTGAGGCGGGTGGTGCTGGCAGGACTGGGAACATCACCTCCTTCGTGGTGTTCACCCGTCAGGAGTCTCCTCCACGCAGTGAATGCACAGAGAAAAGTCTGATATTTTTTCCTGGGAAATTGCTTCCTGTTGATGAATGAAGCCATTTATGAAAGGGCTATAAACTCTTATTTCACTCTGAGAGGATTTCCTGCGCTCTGGAATCTCAGTTCATTCAGGTCAGCACTGGGATTTAAATGTCAAGGTCAAGAGGAACGGATACAAATGAGAAACTGCATAAAGGCAAATGTTCAACGTATGACAACAGTGTAAATGCGAGGAGAGGAGACTAGTCAGCCAGTTAATCCCGCAGCCCAAGGCGAAGAAGAACCAGTCTGATCGGCAGACAAGTACTCAGTGACTTAAAGTTAGACCTGTAGTCAAAGAACTGCAGTCAGTAGACTAGGACTGAAGTCAAAGGAGCAGCTGCTGATCAGGTCCTGGGCTGAGGTTGAGCTAATTGAACAGGATCACAGAATCACAGACTGGTTTGGGTCGGACAGGACCTTCGGAGATCATCTAATTCCAACCCCTCTTCCATGGGCAGGGACACCTTCCACTAGAGCAGGTTGCTCAGAGCCCCGTCCAACCTGACCTTGAACACTGCCAGGGGTGGGGTATCCACAACTTCCTCAGGCAACCTGTACCAGTGCCTCACCACCCTCATTGTAAAAAATTTCTTCCCTGTGTCTAATCTAAATCTACCCTCTTTCAGTGTAAAACCATCACCCCTTATCCTATCACTGCAGGCCCTGGTAAAAGGTCTCTCTCCATCTCTTTTATAAACTCCCTTCATATATTGAAAGGCTGCAGGTGTAGGACCACTTCTGCGCGTGACATGAGCAGTCGCTGGTTGTGACAGATGCCATTGACCTACTAAAATCTTGTTATGACACTTCCTAGAGTTCCTACACAGAGCTTCACTCTCTGAGTTACTCAGTTGCCCAACACCACCAGCGCACTGAGGATGAGAAGAACACAATCTCACAAAAGGTGATGTCCATAGCAGTCTGGTACCACACCTCAGCGTGGCCCTCGCTGGGCTAGTGCCAAGCTCTGAGCTGTAGAGAGGCCAGGTACTGCCGCGTTTCACCGCCTGCAGAGGCTACACCCACCCTAGAGGCGAGGAAGCCGAAATCTTCTCTGCTGGGATGCTGCCAGCGGGACTCGCCATTGTTCCCCACCCCGTCAGGGATGTCTTGCCAAGACCTGAACCACTATGAAAACTCTACTGAGGATATTATAGGTGGAGCTGGTAGCAGCACGTAATTAAGGTCGTGTAGCGCATTCCATTATAAGCCCCGGGTTGCTGTTACTTATAGTTTTCCCAAGCTTTAGCTGTTCAGACTGAAATTTTCCATATGGTGCCTCTGCCTCTAGTTGAACTTTTTGGAAAGTTTCAGCAAAAATGAATCAGTCGAAGCTGACGATAAGTTTAGGGGAAATATGGTGCTTTGCCCATCCTGAAAAAATTCCTACGGAACTTTTGTGATTCTCATGTTGATACAGAGGGTTGAAATTCGCCTGGAAAGTTCTGTTTGATCAGAGATTCTCACAAAACTATTGTGCATATTTCCTTACTCGACACTTCTTTAAGATGCCACCTAAGTTGTTTGGCTGTTAAAGCTACAACCTGCACGAGCAATGATTTAAAATTGCCAAACATCTTTCATGGGAAACGAAGGGGGAAAATTGCATTTCTCCCTAGGAAAGGTACTTGTGCTTCGACAAAACCGAAAACCAAGTCATAAAACATAAAGCTATAAAATCTCTTTCAATGACTATAGCGAGGTTTCCCCACAGAAAGTCAACGTTGTCAAATAAACAGAACGAAAAATTGAACCCCCCAAATGGAACCAGGTCTTATTTATAACAACAAAAAAACCCCACGTTGGTTTGTTTGGGGGGGTTTGGGTTTTCTTCTCCTAATTGAAAGAAAACTTCATCTGAGCTAAAATGAAGGTTTCCCACAAAAAATGAAGCTTTGCCAAAAAAAAAAAATGGTTTCCCACAAAAAGCCCATTCCCAGAGAATATGGTGTTTACCTAAAACTATTTACAGAGAAACGATATCTAACAATCTTATATATTTGTATATAAATTCATACATATTTACAGGGAAATGACATCTAATATCTCTATATAGACCCATATCTATGCCCACCTAAGATCTCAGTGGAGAGGAGAATCTAGCGGTGACATCCAAGAGCTCAACAGCGTGTTCAAGGTGCCCTCCCCAGGCCGTGTGGCTCTCGCTCACCCTCCGGCTCCCCGCGTCTACGGGTACTTACGCTGGCCGCAGTACGTCCCGGTGTAGCCCTTCTGGCAGAGGCAGGACTCCTCGTTGCAGCTCCCGCCATTCATGCACCTCACGCTGCAGGTTTGGGCTGTGGAGAAGAGCAGGGAGATATTACACGACGATGGCACAAACTGTGGGTGACAGGAGGTGAACACCTCCCGGGTAGCGGATGTTCCCAGTGCTGAATCAGGGCAGGGGGATGTTTAGCGTCCAGCTCCTTCAAGTTCAGTGGAGACACTGCTGATGTCCCACGGTGGGACAGGAGCCCCTGGCATGGTTAAAGGTGTGCAGCTGCTTACAGAAGTAAACACCACGGTCTGCTCTTTATTCCCCAGCGTGAGACATTTCTGCTGTTCCTGTACTTGTCATATTGACCTGTTCGGACAGGGGAAAGCCACGAACACGGTGGGCACTGCAAAACGAGGAGCAACGGAGGGGCTGTCGTTCCTCAGACCCATCTCATCCAGGGCAAGGTATCACTGCTCCTTATGGCGAAGGGTTTTTAGAGTAACATAAATCGACCTCGTTCCACAGAAACCAAAGACATCACGTTACTTCGATAAGGAACCCACCGCGATGGAAGCTCTTTCTGCTCGACGTCCTGCCACTGCCCAAGTGACTGTGAGTGGGGGCATGTTTCCTGATATCCCCCTTTCTTTGCTAACTCTGCCATTCTAATCAATTCTTTCTTTTAGGACACTGCACATTTCAAATATTTTCAAACCCTTTTTACTGTTCTTTTAGATTACTGCTCCATTCTAAAACTCGCTTTTCACATCCTGGGCAGTCTAATCTCCAAAACACCTTCATATTAAAAGACCCAGGAGACGGGGGGGGGGGGGGGACAGAATTTCTTTGGTGGAGGAAAACCAGCAACTTTTGAGATATTTCTCTTCGTTTTACAATTACTAAGTGCTTTATTGGTGAGACTCATTTAATACAAGAGGGTTTTTTAAAGAAATCTGAGAAGAAAAGCTCATCTCATCTCTTCTTGCTGCGTTAGAGCTCAGCTCGCACACTGGATTACGACATACCAAATGCGAACGCACTGTAGGAAAATAATAGCAATAAATAAGAGTGAGGAAGTTTTATGCTGATGTAGACACAAAGCTTTAACTGTTTCATCACTATTCAGGAGTGTGGTATTAAAGCAGAAGAGCCCAAAAGGGTAGGTTTACTGCTAAACACGGAGTCACAAATACAGGTCAAGCGGTTTTCATTCCTTACTGAAATGCCCGGAACAAGACATTCTGCCTTGGTAAGACCTGACAACTCAAACTGCAAGTGTCTGAGGTTACAGCAAGTTGCATGAAAACCATTTTTCAGCATGTGCCCCACAGCTCATGTCTGCCAGGGATAGGAGGGGCCAGGACTTGGCAGAAGGAGGGGCTGGAGGGTGCATGAGCGGATGCTCAGCTGCGGCTGGTGTCCTCTCTGCGCATGCAACAGCGGCTCCAAGCAGGGAAGAGTTGGGGCCGCTACAAGTGAAATGTCTGTCCAAAAGGTAGTAGGAGGCAGAAGTGTCCAAGAGGGATAATTATGGGGTTGATGCCTTGTCCGTAGGAAGCCTGGAAGGAAGGAGGAGCAGAACGGGAAGTCTCAGGGCTTTGCCTTCACGCTCGGCACATGTGCTGCACATTTAATCCACGCACTGCTGGTGTGGTTTGAATTAGTCATGATGTCTACGGCTCTTCCTAGTGCTCTATGGCCAGAGATCAGGCCAAATTTAGATGAAAGCTTAATCCTTAAGGAAAGTAAGCTCGAGGCTTCAAAGCGTTGCCCAGACTGTCAGACGGGAGACCAGTCTCTCTGGGAAAAGGCACTGCTTCCAGCGCGTGCTCACCCTACACCCCTCGCTGCAATTAATCAGCCATGGGAAAGCAATTACACACAGCAGATCTGGGAGGGCTGCCCAGAGGTAGCTAGGAAATGTCTGTCTGTCAGAGCTGTCCGTCCATCAGAGCTCTTCCCCCCGCAGCACCCTAAGCGTCGCACTCAACGTGTTCAGCAAGGGGCGAGGTTTAGTGGAGCTGAGAAACTTGGGGAGTTCAGGGTCTGGACATAACAAGAGCCCTGATGCTCATTCAGGAACTCTCCAACTAAAAGGCAAAGACTGTTCCTGGAGCTGCACAGAGCAGGACCCTTTTCTTACGTCTGCCACGATCCCAAAAGCCCTGAGATCCCATCACCATCTGACTCATCCCCAAGTCTGGCGCTGATAGAACCTCCTGCAGATTTGGAGTGCAGAAGAACATCTTTCAACCAAGAATTTAAAGGCCTGTGACGCTTTGTCAGGATTTTCCAGGGTAGCAGAAAGCAAAGTTCTAGGAAAAAGAGAACGACGGCTCGCCCCAGTTAACTCTTCCCATTACTGGACTGGATTAGTTCCACAGCTCACTGGAAAGGAGCAGTGGCTGCAGCCGTCCTGCCAGCCATCAGCAGTGGAGTTTGCAAGCAGCGTTTCTGCCCACTCCCTGACTACTACTATCTAAACAGTCACTTACAAATTGCTCCTAAAATATCTTTACTCCCCGAAGTAGGAAACCAAGCTTTTTGTTATGACAGAGAGAGGCAGAGTGGCTTTTATTGCCTCTGGAATGCACAATTTGTCTGCTTTACCTCCCCTGGAGCACTCATGATAAACGCAGATCCAAACATCTCCTCAATGAATGCCAGATTTGATGAAACCCCTGCAGAGGAACCTACCCCCCTCTGCTGAAATCCACCCCAGGCTCAGGGGAATGCCAGGGCTGTGCCCAAATGTATATACTGCTCACGGCATTCCTCGCATTCCTCCGTGATTGCTAACATATGGACCCTCGATCCAGAAACTCCTCTGTTTCCAGCACCTTCCTCTCCGCAGAGCGCGGGGAAGCTCTGCGCAGCGGTGAGCGCACAGGCTCTGGTCTCGCTGGGGAGATCTGCAGGGCTGGAGCACAACGTGGCACTTTGGAAGCACATTCTGGGAATTTCCTCCTTTGAGTCACACCCTGAACGTGGTTTCGAGGTTGAGAGGGGTAGTTCTCTGGCCTTCAATCAGATGCCTGCAAGCCACTTGATTAACACAATAGCTTGTCTACAGCAAGATGGGCAATAATGGAAAATAAATTTCTGGGTTGCCTCTAGCAATGGCCATCTGAGACCTTAAAAGACTCCACAAAACCCCATTAATTTCTGCATTTTACTAGCAAAACCATCCTTCTTCAAACAAAACCGTGCCACAGGTCTGTTCCTTTGCTTGCAGGGTTTTTTTTGGCTGGTGTTTGAGCAGCGTCATCACATGTGGGTGGATATAGCCAGGTGCAAGTGGTCACTCAGTCTCATTTGGAGATCTGGAGTGTACGGCAGCCCCTTTGTACACGCTGCTGCTGCCTTTAGAGGCCAGTGAAGCCCCTTTTGGACAGACCTGGTGGCTCGTGCGCTGCCAGGTGGGTCTCTGTGCTGGCTTACAGGAGCATGGGTGGAAGGGCTTGCTGGACACCTCCATCCAGCCACCCCACACATCAGCCTGGCTGTGACTGTCTTACTAAGTCCTCAAACCTGCAAGGAGGGCAATCACCTATCGCTCTGCTTACTGGTCCCAGCACTGCACCACCCTCCAGTGTACGAAAATGTTCTTCATGCCTGAAGACCAAAAGCTTCAACATCCCAAGTAGCAGCTTGTGGCCATCAGCCTCTCCTACACGCCTCATACTCAGCCTGGTGTCTACCATCACTCCCAGGTCCTTTCCAGCAATGCAACTCAGTGGAAAAAGGGGCACAGAGGAGCAGTAAAGTACACAAGACCATGAGCCATCAGGATTTAGACTCAGGCAGGAGTGTTTTCTGTGCAGAGCCACGTGCTGCAGGGCAGTGGAGCCGCTGCCAGCAGGACCTGGTCTTGAATACGTCCTGCAGGGACTACCAGAGGGATACGGGAATCACCTTCTAGGTATGTGACTGACACTCTGCTGAGCCTTTCATAGTTTGTCTTTCAGAAATCTCAGCCACCCCGTCCTCTTCCCAGAGCTTCTTTTGTCCTGAAGGGCTGAGATGGCAGAATAAAGCAGAAAAAGTGGCTGTGCAGTTTCTGCATTCCCAGCTCCGCCAGTGCGTAACGTCATCGTGTCACTGCCGTCTGCTAAAAGTGCTGGGCAATTCTCCCCGACACCCACATCACAGCCTGAGAAAAACTTCAGAGTTTTTCCATTGGAAAAAAATATTTATTTGGTTAACAAAAGCAGTGACCAATATAACACCACTTCAAAGAACAGCAAGGGGTGGACGGGCTCTTTGGCAGCAGTGTCGCTCTCTGCTGCTGTGAGATGTGGTTTCTGAGCTGCATCCTGGAGGATTTCTCACACCAAGGCAGCAGAAATTGCAGGTGGGTGGCCAGTTTCCTCCAGGTATCAGGGACAGTGAGGACCCTCAGTAAAAGCTCCATGAGAAATGAAAGATTGCATGGCTACTGCTCAACTCAGACTAGAACCTGGCTGCCAAAGCACAAAACATTTCAGAGATGCACAGAGAGGTGTTTCCTTTCATTGTGACTGGGAAATTTTTAAGAGAGCACGTAACTACTCCAGAGGGAGGAGAATCACCAACAACGTTGTCTTACCTCCAGCTGAGCCACAGTTAGGAGAAAGTTGTCCGTTGGAGCACGTACACATGTTTGGCCGTGAACAAAATCCATCACCACAAGAATTCCTGCAAATTGCTGGAGGAAGAGAAGGACACAGTGATTAGCACAATGTGCTGGTCTAGGAACTCACTGGCAGATGTCCTGCCAGAAGGCTGTGAACTCATCCCCTCTTTTAAGAATAACAACCTGGGGAGGAAGCTGGGGCACCTCTTGAGGACCCCAGGCAGAGCAACAGTGGGAAAGACCCTCTTGTTCACAGGGGAACAAGTCCCTGGAGACACCACCGTTTTATTACAGACCATGACTGGTCCTGCCACCACACTGCTTTTTCAGCCAGCAGGGGATGGGGAGACACATTTCACTACTCAGCAGAGACAAGTGATGTTCACACTGAGCCAGGTCATTCTTTGCCATAAAGCTTTTGTGTTTCCATGAAGCAGTTCTGCAGTCCACGGTCTGGCATGGAGGAAACTGGCTGCTACTGAGGCACATCCTGTTGAATGAGGGGCTGAGCCTGAGCCAGCCCGAGACGCACCAGCAGGATGGCTCCACACCGTCCCCGTCCTTCCTTGCCTGGGACCCCTGTTAATCTCTTCCCCTTCCTGTGCCATGGGAGCCAAGAGCATAGCTGGCAGTCTTGTCCCACCTGTGTAAGCACAGCTTTTATTAGAGCCCCATGGAAGTATCTCATATCTGTGTGTTTTATAAATACAATTAGAACACACAGTCCCCCGAGGACCTCCAGCCCAGATGGCATGTTTTACAGTGATGAGAAAACTCAGCAGACAGCCCCCATGTCGCTAACCCCGCATGCCACAGAGCAGCTATTTGGCTGCGAGTTCCTTAACCCTTTGCTGCAGCCAGTGTTAAACCAAGCGATGCGACCTTGGCAGGGCACCAAGGGGTGGTGAGGAGGATCTTAGGAGTTTGCCTGTCTCTTCTCGTGGGGAAAGGAGAGGGCGCAGAACTCCATGTCTGACCATCACCAGGGGTGAAGTTGGATGCTTTTAGCTCTTGCATCATGCCTCTGTACTGCCCTTCTTAGCGAGCAGAATGCCATACGCTGGCACTGGTTACTCACTGTGCGCAAGACACAGTGACTGGCCCCATCACTCAGCATACAACAGACAACCTGTCCTTTGAGAGAAGAGTATTTGCAGCTCTGGGCCCAGTTTTGTACATTTGAGCTCCCAGACAGCTCTATATTAGGAAACACAAGGCATTGGTTTCCAAGATGACTGAGTTTTTGACTCTGAAGGTGGAATTACTTCTGAAACACGTGACCTGTGCTATGTGGGAGATCCCACTGGAGGAGCCTATTGTTCTCCTCAGCTTGAAACCTCCCACTGTCAATTTTTAGGAAGTTTTGGAAAATGGCATTCACGTACAATTCCAAGTGTGCTCTAATGCAGAAGACTGATTCAGAAAGCTAAAATACTGGAGACACAAGCACCCCACAGTGCCGTCTGCCATTCTGTACGTCCAGGCGATGGTTAGTACCTCCAGGACACCATGTATTTACTGTGTTTCAGCATGAAGCATGACCAAATTACCCCTGTTGTCTCCAGTGAGAATTTCACTTATTTACTCCTGAGTTGACTTTCACTTCCCATGGGAGCGTCCTCCAAAGGGCAGCTCCTCCTTTTCCCTATAGCTCCTGCCTTCAATCTCCAGAAATGCAAAACATCAGCCGCTTAATGGATTTTATAGGTGTATATCAGCACCTGAGAGTCCAGTAATGCTCTGTTCCAAATGGGAAAGCTACCTCCCAAAATAGGTGGGATGTATCTGCAGCAGCAGCCCACTTTGGGTGGCCACTCAAAGAAAGACACAAATTCCTGCTTGTGGATGCTGTCCCACAACATCATGTTTCAATGTCAGCATCTAGCTGATGTTTGAGCAACTGAAATACTTCATCTAAACAAGCAGCTCTAGAACAACTTTCTCAGGAGCTTTGCTCTGATGTTCATCTCCTAAAGCAGGCACACACTGTCAAGCAATGAGGAACATGGTGGCATCTTGGCAGAAGATAAAAGGCCACGCACTGAACGGGACCAACTGCAGCCACCCTGCTTTAATCACAGCCAGCAGCGATGAGAAATGCCAGCAATCACTGCTCCTGTCCCCGTGGATTATGAAATGTTCTGTCCTCTGCTGGAGGGCGAGATGTGCGTCCCCTCCCACGCAGCGGTTGGTTCCCGTGGTGGATACTCACGGACAATGCACTGGTTCCCTCCGGGCAGCGTTTTCCAGCCAGGGCAGCAGTAGGAATGGAACCTCGAGCCGCAGACATTGGGTCTGAAAATTAAAAACAATGGTTTTTCCTCCATTTCTGTGCAGTGCCATTGGATAAATTCAGCATGTGTCATCCCTGCAGGAGAGCAGCTGAAGAGCTTCTTGTGTGACATTCCTCTCACAAGCCATGTTTAATTCCCATCGTACATCATTTTAATGACCTACATCTGACCTCCCTGTGCAGAACGCTTCGGGGCTCAGTGACCCTCTTGGGACTACACAGGGGAGTGAAGAACTGAGGCACAGCCACGTCTACCCCGACATACCCACAGGGTATCAGCATATCACAGCTACTGGTAGAAATAGCTCTGGCTACACAGGAGCAAACATATGGATTTGGCAAACTGGAGCAAAACCAGCATCAGATTTTTAAAAACCTCAAAAAACTTTGATTTCTTTGGGTTTGGGGTAGTTTTTTAGTTCTAAAAATTTGTTGATTTGTCCCTGATCTTCATCTAGACCAGCAAATTAACGTTTGTTCTCCTGAACTTGCCTTTGTTTCTGCCTGACTGGTGGGATTTTGTGAAGATTCCCCTCCTCTGGTTGCCATTCTGCAGAAAACAGAGCAAACACGAGGCAGACATGCAGCAGATACACAGAAGTTGGCAGCAGCCACAGCAGAAACACAGTGTCCCTACAGCAGCCACCCTGAAGATGTGCAGAGCAGACACAGAGCAGAGGCAGAGCAGACACACACCAGGACACTCAGAAGAGCAGCACGTGTGCAGACACACAGACACACTGCAGGGTACCTGTCCCACTGGAGGAGGCAGATGCTTCCCCATGGGAAAAGGAGTTGGGCAGTGTCTGCATTAATGACAAAACCACTGAGCTGGATAGAAAGAAAACTCTGAGGAACCCTCTGAGCAATCTTAGCTTCTGCTCTTCATGGTGACTAGAAGACCCCTGAGAAGCATTGGCCACATTGGATGAGTTTCTGTGCAGTGAAGGGTGCTGCTCTGCTTCCCAGGTCTCATTTTCCCATTTTTCCCCCATTTTTTGCAATAACCTGGGTAGAAGCTACAGCAGCTGTTTTTCCATAGAGCTGCTTTTGCCCATTGTGGAGCCTCCTTTCCCAACCCTGCAAACATAGAATCAAGGGCTCTGCTAAAATAATTTGGTGCTATGGTTGAAGGTGGAGAGTAAATCTGTATTTTGATTTCAAAAGCACCTACATTTTCCAAAAGCCTGGGCATCTGCTGCTTCTCCTGTGCTTAGACGTTAAAAGGAGACTTGAACACTGAGCTGTTTCTGCTAGTATGGATTAAGGTTCCCTGCAGATGGGGGAACATCTTGGGTTGCAGTTGCTGGTTGGATCAAACACAAAGGCAGCCAGTACGGCCAGTGATAGCCAAGAGCAAATCTCCAGTTAGAAGCAGACGTATGTCTGTGGTTGGCATTAACTGGGGAGATATGTTCGCTCTGAGCAGATGGAGGTCCTATACAGCCCAAGTTTCAGCCCTCGGGTTCCCAGGAAGGATGGATGGATGATATTCTGCTGATAGAGGTAGCCCAGATGACTCAGAGCCAGGCACCAGATACCGTGGTTCGACACCTGAATCTGTCTGCTGGTCCCTCTCTTTTCAACACATGGACGTGAACAGCGTATGCAAGGAAGGTCCTCATCGACCTTAGCACACTGGTGATCTTCACAGCCTGACCTCGAGCTGCTTCAAGCCTTGTTGAAGATTGAAGAACATTGCATAGTCATCAGGCAAAAAACAGGTTTTTTTGTCAAAATCAGTGGAGGAAGAGGAATGTGGCATCAATCCCACAGACTAAGACAGAAGCAAGCAGAAGGTGAATGACATTGATAACGAAGTGGGTATTTTTAACTATACCACCTCCTTCTAAAAGACAGTCACAGCCAAGGAGTTCCTCAAGCTCTGTGCAGGGACCTGGGAGAGGTCCTGGGCACCCTGTTACACAGGAGGCTAAACTACAGGAGCACGACTGCTCCTCCAAAACTGCACATTTATAAGCATATGCTAAAAATTAGCAGAGTTTCAAAACAAAACATGGGGCAGAATCCGTTTTGAATGGGTTGAAATCAATGGTGTCACAAAAATGACCTGGAGGGAGAATGAAATTAAGATTCCAAAGCAAGAACTCAATGAGGAGAATGTTGTTTCGTAAGGAAAAAAACCACCACTCTCAAAGTTGTGACAAAATTGCTTTTTAAAATTAATAGCAGTTATCTCGATGCTGGGAAAGAGAAGCTGGAAACCCATGTTCTGCTCAGTAGGAAGGTGTGGATAAAAGGCACGCTAAACACAAAACTGCAACCACAGTTGGTGGTGAAGAGCTAAGAACGAGAATCAAACTGATCATCAAAATCCACAGACATTTCAGAACTATCAAGAACCTTCACAACAACCAGTCCTACATGGAAAATCAAGAGGTTTTCTTTACCCTGCTCACTCTCAGCCTTGCCTCCTCCCTAGCCATCAGCAGCAAGGGCATCTCACCAGCCGTGATGCTGTCCTGGAGAGCGACAGTGGTACTGCTGAGGTGGTGCTAACGCCTACATGACTTTTCCTTTGGGTGTTAGATAAGAGCTGGCATGTTTGTGCCGGTCCTTCCTTGCAATGCTCTCTGGAAAAGGGCTGCACTGCTGGTCCACCCCCATGGTTCAGCTGATGCAAAAATAGACCTGCCAATATGAGGAGATCTTCCCTCATCACCTTCTGCGCAGCCTAGGAACAGGCTGAAGAGCTCTGCTGCTAGAGAGAACCATTTTAATGACAGCAAATACAGCCAGAAGAACGACGCTAAGAGAGGACGGGGGAAAAGCAATGCTGGCCATAGCATCTCCTTGGTCCACTTTAAATAAACAATTGCATTATAAACAGGGACAAAGCATGAATTTCAATTGACAGCACCAAATGCTGCCTCCTGGCAGTGGCTCCATCTGAGAACTGGGAGATGCCAAGAAAAAAAAACTGCTGGAGCAGAGCAGAGCTGTGGCCATGTGATGTGCAAACACACGGCTATGAGCAGCCTCCCAAATCCACAACAGTGGCATGAGCAAGGACTGGGAGCCAGTCCATCCCACAAGCCTGCCCGCTGCTTGGGGTGCCAGCCCGCCCGTGGGGACCGGACACAAGCGGCATCTGGCTGTTGCTGCAGCAGCCTGGGAAAGACAGCCGAGAGCGCTGAACTGTTGCCTACCAGCTGAGCAAGCGGCCGAAAAGGACTCGGTCCTGCCAATTATTGTCAGATGCCTTGTGTGACCCCAGCAGAATTGTCCTCATTGTTAAAGGGAGGAGAGAGGAGGCAGCACAGCAGGTGAAGTCCAGGTTCAGGATGCTCTGCAGACTCAGAAGCCAGCCAAAAACTAATTCAAGGCACCCCAAGCTTCCCACTAACCCACAGCTATGTCCTCAACGCACGCACGTACACGCAGGGCTTGGTACACTCCTCCAGCCACAGAAGAAAGAATACCCAGCTAGAACAGATTATCCCAACCTTCTTCAGAAAGCTCCCCATGATCACTAAAGGGCTGACTTGTGCTGTAACAGCAGCATCCTGCAAGGAGCAGTTATCCTGCCACCCAGCAAGACACATTGCTAATGAACCCCTGGATCCACATAGCATGTGCTTTCCAGACAGCACCAACAGCAGCCCAGGATTTGACTCCCCTGTCAGGAGCAGTGTCCCTCAGTTGTCACTGGCCTTCAGAAGTGGTATTTCCATGCCCTAGATTAGAGGAAGACAGAAGTGGATGAAAATTGGTGGCTCACCAGGGCTGTTCTGGTCTGCTCAGGGATTGCTGTCCTGACTGTTCTCCTCGCTGGCCTCACCCAGGGGGATTTGACATATTAATTCAGGAAGAATTCACTCTAGTGCCTTATTTGGGGCCAATTTCCTGCTCTGCTCACCAAGTGGAGACGCTTGTCCAGTGGCTGAGATTCCCTGGGCTGTGAACCTGGAACCAGCCTGCTTTGGTGCACGCTCAGTGCTCCAACAAACGCTTCTCCCAGCTCATTGCTTGATTTGCATCTGCCTGGAAAACTCTGGGCTGGATGTCCACTGCCTGAGCATGGGGACCCTTTTCCTTAGTTCCCACAGTCCTTCTTCCCCCCGATACAACCTAGAACTTCTTCCTGCTGGGTGAAAACAGGTCCTCATGCTGGGACTGTCTCCTGAGCACTGCTCCCAAGATACCCTCTGTTCCCCAGGAAAAGGAGCCTGAGCTAAGAGGGTCTGGCTGCCCTGAGCAACAGTCCTCTGGACCAGTTTGAGTCTCTTGGTAAAGGCAGAGATGCCAGCGCTTTACATCTCTCGCAGGTCTTCCCTGCTCTCTTGATGAGAGCAAGTCAAAGTTACAGAGTAAGTGCTCTCAAATTCATACTGCTTCATTTTTGTAAACTAAGAATTTAATAAAAGTATGGCTTGCACTTTTAGCAGGCCCCAGATGTAAGTCGGGCAAGTGATCAAGAACAAATTCCTTTTTCTCAAAGTGTTTCAAATAAAACACTCAGTAAAAACCACCCTCTTGCCCTGCCAAAGTACAGCTCTGCAGGCTCGTAGTAGGGCTGGAGCCCAGGGTTTCATGAAAGGGTGAGCAGCAACTTGCCCAACAGCACATGGCTCAACATCTGGCGAGTTCAGGGTGAGGAGCACCACAGCTTCACTACCCAGCCGCAGACCTAACGATCAAGAGAGAAGAGACTTCATCCATCATACGGGTCCTCAAAACAGGGAGGGACAGATTCATCACAGGAGAAACCCACACCAGCAGCAGACCACATCCCGGGCTGGATTAGGAGAAGCGTGGCCAGCAGGTCCAGGGAGCTACTTCCCCCTCTTCTGCTTGAACGCAATCTACTAATTTTAGGAGTCCAGTAAGCTCACCCAACCTTCTCCATTTTTCTCCTGTTCTCTCTTTGTATTCTCTGGGTATCTTGAGAGACATGAAAATCTCTCTTCTGCTCAGCAAACACATCCAGCTTGGGAGCAGCAATTCTGGCAACTTCTGTGGGGTGAATGGAAACCCCTCGTCATGCTTATAGATGATTATCACCACGACATTCCCCAGCCTTACATGACTTCAGCATGTAGCTTTTCCAGGGACAATGACCCCACCTCTCCATCTGAGCTGGAAATTTCCCCTATAATTCAAGATTCTTTTTGGTTTTGATCTTAGCCTGGTTCTTTGATGGGCCCCAGGGATCATCTCTCGCAATAACTGGGGGGCACCACTGCAGGCATCAGCCATTCCCGGCCTCAGCGGAGATCCCCAGGAGACAATAATTACTGCCAAATGCTACCGTGGGGTTTGGTAATGCATCTCCCCACCCAGGGGGGTTTGGGATTGCATCATGGCATGAGAACAGACATGAAACAATGCTGACTTTCGGATCCTTGGCCTAAAGGGGAGCATATTTGTGTTCTCGTTCTTGACTGACCAGATCCCTCAGATGTACCGCAAGTATTTCAGTGATTTATCAGTTTTATGAGTCCAGGACAGTGCTATCTGTATGTTTGCCGCTCGCTTCCCCAGGCTTATGCGTGCCCAAGCCATGCGTACAGTCTGAGAAGCAATTCGCAATGAGAAAAAAATCGAGCAATGCCCCTGGAGAAGGCAGCTGTTCCAGTCCAGCCAACCCCTGTTTAACACAAGGGTATGGACTGGGTCCTGCAAAGGAGGTGCTCAACTCCTTCCCCCCAAAACATCGCCCTCAGGGCTGGCAAAGCAGCCCAGCATCTGCCGAGCTTTGAAGAGTTCAAGTCCTGGTGATGTCCATTATTTTTGGCTCTAAGAATTTGGTTTTAAAGGTGCGGAGGTGCTAACTTCCTGCTACCACCAGCAGGAGCCACACACCCTAAAGCTGCTCCCAGCTGTTTTGCTGGGAAACACTGCAAAAACTGGAGCACTCAGAATACAGCCCATCCTGAAGTCGTTTGCTGGGGATCGCTTTCCCCCGACTCCCAGCAATACCTGTAACACACCTGTGGCCACAGAAACATTGTTCTCTGCTCTCACCAAAGCCCCAGACTCTCTCTCTCATTCCTGCTGGAGACCCTTGACTCTCCCTGGCCCCAGGAGCAGCCCCGCCTCCATCGCAGGGATAAAGGTGGTGGGAACTGGAGCAGAGCTCCCTCCTGAGCAAAGCCACATAGCCTTTTTACATCGTCTCTGTGCCCAGGCTTGAATGTCCTCCACCTCAAACACACAGATTCCAGATCTCTATCTCCACCCCCTTTCCTTCTCCTGGTGAGATGCAGCTATCAGAAAGGTCATTTGCGAGGTGATGGTGCAAGAGACTACAACAAAGGGAAGTTCTATCACGGACCTCTGGACCCCCAGTACAAAAACTCCTCCAAAATCCTCCCTGTGTTCAGGCAGAGGTCTGCCAGGACCCCCTGCACATGTGGCCTGCAGACAGGCACACACAGAGAAAACCAAGTGGAGAAGGTGGCCTGGAAGATGACCAGATGACACCAAAAAAAAAAATCTCTGTGCTTACAAAAGTTCTGCCCAAGTTTAGGTGACCCGAGCCATGCAAAGCCAACTCCAGGGTAGACACCTGAAAATCATGACGAAAGAGATGGAAATAATTTTAAGGGTTTTTTTTATAATTCAGTTTCATAAAAGCAATGACGCAAAATGCAAGGAAAGTCTTACAAAGACTGTATAGGATTTGGATTCCAGCTGCTTAGTTAATGCCAAGTTCAAGTCCAATAATGTTTACAACGGTATTATTTTTTAGCAAAGGAGGTCTATAAAATCTTCCGTTATACAACATTTCTTTGTCAATAATACTATTATTCCCCCTTTATTCAGATCTTCATACACTTTGTATGAGCGATGGGAGGGCAAATCCTCCCTTATTCATGCACATTTAAGTTTAAATCCTATATATCGGCAAGGAACCATAGAGAATAATTTCATTTGAAAAAACACTAAAAATGCAACTGATTTCCAGGAACAGCTTAACACTTCCATTTGGAAAACAGCATTACCAACTCTTCCACCTTTTTTCCTTCCCTTAAATTCTGAAATAAATCACAACTTCAAATCCAGTTTCAAAACTTCCAAACAAAACCCATATAACCTCTCAGTTTCCACGCCAGATAATCTTTTGCCATGCCAACACTCGCCTTCACGTTTCCTGCCAAAACCAAGAGAAACCAGCCTAGGCGAGAAGTCCAAGATCAACCATTTCACAATATAAATCAAGACTCAGGGAAAATTTAGGAACAAGAGTCTTAAGTCAGAAGTTTCCAGCTGCTGCCTTAATTTTGTTCCTTCTGTTGTTTGTAGTATTTCATCTCTAGCTTTATAGATAAATATCAGGTTTACACGTGTGGAGTATGCGGACCTGAAAGCAGACGAAATGTCCTCCAGAGGTGACTAGGTCCCAGTGACAGAAGCTCCAGCTGCACCTTCACTGAAGTGATGTCCTCTCACCCTCAACGCAGCTCACCAAGCCTTGGAGCATGGAGACCCACACCCTGCCCAGGGCAGGAATGTGGTGGGGGAAGGCAAGAAAGACCTGCTACAGCTGGACCACACTCTTCCCTGCCAAGTTCTTCCTCATCATTTCTAAGCAGAGATGCCCCAAAGCTGCCTCCTTCCAGATGAAGAGTCCTCTGTGCATGCACAAACATGCATTGCACCATCTTGTAAGACAAACAGCATTTAGAATGGAATAAACCAGAATATCCTAGTTGGAAGGGACTTACCATGATCATCTAGTCCATTTGCAATGACACATGGGCAACCACAAGCAGCACAGTCCATTTCAGACAACCACTTTTGAGAAGTGCTGGAGTGCTGCTGTTACTCTTTGGTTGCACATGTGTATAGTTTCACCTGGTATAATTAGTGACATATCCACAAATTTGCTGTTTTCAGTATTTAATGACCACAGTTACTGGCTCTGTCTCACAAACAACCCACACAATCAGTACAACAGAGTCTGGGTGCCTAAATATAGGATGAAGATAAGGGACATCTTGGCTTCTGCCAAGGTCAGGAAATCTTCTTTTTATATGGAATGAAAGCTCAACTTCTGCATTTAAAGGACTTTGAGGAAATTAATACCTCTCCCTCGATTTACAGTAGCAGCAGCAATGGTAACAGTGCAGAGAAGATTTGCTGACTCCCACTTAGGGCTTATTCCTTTCAAAGTCAACTGACACGTTACACTTGAACTCGGCAGAGGCAGAATCGGGGCCTCAATCATGAAACATCTGACAGTGCTGGTTGTGTTTGGGGCATCAGCTCTTTTTAAAGGTGCATGTTCCTGATACACATGAAGTGAGGGTGAAGAAAATTCAAATTGCTGCTGGTCCAAAAAACCCATTTGTAATTCCTGAACTAAGATGCTTGTGGAAGCACAACATCAGGGATGGAGTGCGATGAAAACACTGCTGGAAGTCATCTGTTCTCTGAGCACACCTCCGAGTGAACTGCAAAGCGCTGAAGCTCGTCTCCGCTATGTCCCATCTCCCCTTGACATTTAACATCATCCCAGTGCGGCCCAGAACCATGGCCTGTGGCTCTCCCTCTCCACAGCATCTGAGCTGCCAAGCTCAGGGTGGTGGCAGAGTTCAGCTGCGCCCCAGCAACTCCTCCTCTGCTGGTCTTTGGCACTTGCAATGCACTTTTCCTCTCAAGTTGGAAAAAATGGTGTCAAAAAAAAAAAATCTGCATGAGAGCAGCTTGGAAACTGCTCGTAGTGCCCTTTGCCCACAATTAACTCAGACACCCCCCTGCCTTTTTGTCATTCCTGTTCCATTGCACTGACATACAATTCCCCCCCAAACATCCTCTCTCCACCCATCTTCTCAATTGCAGTGGCCATTTCATAATTAATGGGCTTGACATAATGAGTTGTGTTTAAAGTCAGGCTATAGCTGAGCCTTTATTCTCCCTTGAAAAAACAGGCAGCCACGAACTTACAGGAAACGGTCCTGCTGGCCAACAGCTCTGCTGCCTGCAGACTAATCATCTTTTCTTTCCCCTTTGTTAAACACATTCTTGCTCTTGGAAACTGTTCAATAGTTCATTAAACTAATAATCCCACTCAAATCCTGCCTCATAAATGGATTTGTCAGTGCTGTTCCTTTCAGGAGACGGTCATTTTAAATTGTCTCTACTTTAATGAGTTTAAAGACAGATTAAATCATGGCTTTGGCTGTGATTTATTGCTCCACATTATTAATTGTTATTTGTAAAAGCATTAGGGAGTAACAGGCTGGTTTATTTTGCATATTTCATGCCTTGCATTTATTCCCTACTTTCCCCTTTATTAGAGACCAGGATGGGAACAGAGATCCAAAGAAATGCATTTCCCCCCAAAACACACAATTTTCCTCCTGCACCACTGAAGCCTCTTACCAACAGGACGTCCACAACCACCCTTGTGCATAGCCAGTTCCCTGCAGACATCAGCAAGGAGAGCTTGGGATGTTCACACGGGAGGTACTAGAGAGCACTTTCTCACCACAAGCTCTATGATATTCAAAGATTCTATACCTTTCTATGATTCTAAGACTTCACACAAGGTGTTGCCACCAAAAGACAGCAGATACTGGTCCGTGCTACTCAAGAGCTTCCTGGGAAACCCACAGGAAGTTGTTTGTGCAGGAGTAGAAGATACCAAAGAGAAAACAAAGGAAGAAGCACCGAGTACATTTGGGGATTTGATTTTTCCAGAGTTGGCAAAAATCTCCCTATAAAGACATCTGCGTCACTTCTCCATGCAGTTCTGGTGGGATTCTATTCTCTTGTCCAAATTGTGGTATTACACAACTGAGAGATAGAGGGAATCGTGGTTCCACCACCCAAGAGGAAAGGAGACATGTACAAGATTAACTGGTAGAGCAAAGGCCAGACCTAGCTTGTCAGGACAGGTGACTGTCCTTAGGGTGCTCTGACACATCTGTCCATCATAATCCACGCTGGGAGTAAAAACCTTTCTGCCATGGACACAGTGATCCGTGAACATTGTAGAAGTCTTTGAGATTCCGGCAAGATAGAAGGTCTCAGGCACAGTCTATGAAAGGAAACCACTAACTTGTGTTGGGAAAACAAGTTATTTCAAGGAACACGAAGACAGACAGTCCAGGAGCCCCGAGCAGAAGGTTTCCACAAAGGGGAGGAGGAAGAAGTTAGGACTCTGCTCTGCCCCATCATTAGATCTAATCAGCAAATCCTCAAAAGCTGTTTGTCCATTTTTTTCCCTTCAGAACCAATACACAAATTTCTGAGCATTCTCACAGAAACCAGAGTGTTCAGGACAGTGGCTGGGGGTGGTGGCCCAGGACTCACCAGGGAAGCTGCCAGTTCAGGCCCATGTGATGGAGCTAAGCTTGGCTGCATTTTAATTCCGGTTCCATTTAAATTCCTTTCATGAAAGCCTCAAAACCAAAGAGAGTCTCAGAACTGAAGACATTTCAGATGAAAGTTGGATTGAAACTAGTGTCTCTCTCAAGAAGCAAGCTGCGGGTATTTGAAAGCAAATGCCAAAGCAAATATTTGACACAGTGTCACAAACTGTTAAAACAGACACCACAGATGAAGGTGTTCAAAGGTTCAGATGTGTTTAGCACTGCAGCATTACAGAATAGATGACTCCACAAATCCACAACAGTCAGGAGAAGCTGCCTGTATTGTAAAAAAATCCCACCAAATTTAAGAAGATGACCCTGCCTGGTTTGCACCGAGCAAGCCCACTGTCCATTCACTTCTTTTGCTCCTGCAGCACTAGTCTGAGTGAAGCAGTGAAATTATGACTTATCTGAATGCCCCAGAGAATCGTATCAAACTCAGTTAAATCTCACAGCAGCAAAGAACCCTGACACCTTAAGGAAGCAGAACCCCTGTCAGGGAAGATGCAGCTCTCCAGGATTGTTTCAAGCCAGAGCATAAGGACAAGGGACTAGCGCTGTTTGGGGAATCTACAGCAAAGGTTACGTGGTCCAGGGATCCACAGGAGCTGGTTTTCACCGGCTACCAGACCCAGCACCAGCACTGTAGCTGGTGACATCTGTAGCTGCTTTATAAGCGCAGTAGAACATCATTTAAAACATCACTCTGCAATGGATTTCCCAAGTGGTTTTCCTCTGCTTGTAAAACACAGATTTTAAAGAGAGCAGTTGCTGAAGGGCTGGAAATCCTAAAGGAGAGATTTGGACACAAAACCAAAGAGACCGTCCAGGTCACTTGACACAGAGCATGGGAAGCGCCTGGGGCAGGAGCTCCAGCCACTCCAAGCTTTGCCAGCATCCCCTGTGCTGCCCACCACAATTCCCCTCCTGGACACAAGACTGTTCTCCCAAGGGCCAAGAAACAATGATTCCTCAGTTGTCTTAAATTACAGTGGCACAGACTCCCTTCAACAGACCTCACACTTATCCTAGCGGGGATTTTTTTTTCTTTTGCTACAGCAATGGCTTCAGAGGCCATGAGGCAAGCAGAAGAGAAAATGAAGGAGGCAGCAGTGTGGTCCCCAGCTCTGAGCAGGAGCCTGGGAGCCAGACACTTCAGCCTGACCCTGATCCTGCCTCAAACTTACTGTGTGGCCGCTAAGAACTTGCACAACTGATAATTTGGGACAACTTCACTGAACTGTTGCTCTATGTCTGAGGCTTTAAAGCAGAGAAGGGTTTCAGAAGTAATTTTAAACTTGGGAATCTGGGCTTCATTTTTCAAATGGGATTTGAACCCTTCAGACTCACTAAAAGTCAAAAGGATTTAAGTTGTAAGTAATTTTTGAAAACAGGATCTGGTCAGCCAAGGCCCTGAGTGCTATAAGACCACTGGACACCAGTGACCTTCTCTAGGTAATGGAAACACTTGTAGTTTCCTTGCTCTGCCCAGGGCTGTGTGAGACAGCATTATCCACACACGCACCAATCCCCTCCGATCCTTTCTACCCCGGTTATGAGCACAGTGATCAATCACACGTAGCCCCAGGCAGCCAGGCCGGACAAGAGCCTCTGGATCTGGTAGGCTGTCATCCCATCCTTTAAGTGATGGCCTTCATCCCCATTGGTCATAAAGATTTGGGATGTTTTATCTGAGGGATGACAGACTCAAAGAGAGGATCATGGCAAATATGGGTCATATTGGGGGAGACACGAGGCATCCCCACCTTGTGGGTGAGCTAATTGCTGCATTAGGTAGCTAGTTTTGAGAAGATCAAACCCCCAGGACAGTTGCTGTCCATCTTTCCAAACCCGCCGTAGCCAGAGGGAGTGGCCATGAGCAATTGAATTCCAAGAGCAGCAGCAGCCAGCCCCACGGCCCTGCCCCTGGCAGCTCCAGTGTTCTGGAGGCTCTGTGTTCCAGCTCCAGCACAGCACATTTGACTGTCTGGGCTGAGAGCACAGCGCTCCGTCCCAGTCAAGCAGCATTCCCCAGCAAGTGCCGGAGGACTCTGGCACAGCCCAGGCTTCGCGCGTGTATCACGTTCTGCTCCGGTTCTGCCCACTGACACAGGAACACTTTCCAAGAGCTACAGCCAGGCAGACTTAAAATAACCCAAAATCAGTGCTGGGGCCAGGAGCCATCTTGAGATCATGCAAACACAGCTCAACTCCAGCACAAGCATCAGGGTTTTCTAGCTGAGCCCTGTCTCCCTCCTCAGGTGGAAAACTCACTGGTCCAGCTCTCACACCAGTTTGTCTGTAGAGGAGACCACAAGCCACAGCTATGCTGCACCACAAGGGACTCCAAGTGACACCTTCCCACCAGCAACAATCATCACGTGCAAGCAGCTACCAGAGGCAATCACCTCTCAGTACAGCCCAGAGCACTGACCGGGAGCAGAGAGCCACGGGTGACTCCAGGGTCACCCCTGAGCTGACAGCTCTGGTGGGCAGCCCAGCCACAGCCATCACTCCAGCACAGCATCACCCCCAGACAGGCAGGGTGTGGATCCTCTCCACGATCCTCACAGGGGAGCCCCAAGGTGCTGCGATCCCCCGAGCAAAGCAGCAGACTCAGGGTGTGGTGCTGTGCTCCATGAGAGGCTGCTTGGTTGTCATGAGCCTCCCTCCTGCCACAGGTCTGCAGAGCAGACCCCTTCCGGAGCCCAGACAAAGGCAACTCTATGTGCTATGATAAAAACCCATGTTCTGCTTTGTAAAATAGAAATTAAACCTACCCTCGTAAAGTGTCTTGGCCTCTTCTTCTCACTCTGTTCACTGGCTGTCTCTCCTCGTAGCCTGCAAATCTGTCAGTCTGCAAGTCCCCTTCATATTGACCCTGGGCTCGTTCCACGTACATAACTGCTGTACATCCCAGCATGAACCTGGCCAGCCACAATAACCCCATGATGGCACCGGTGCCTCGATTTCCCTGGCTGCCCCAAAAGCTTCTTCCAGCTGGAGGGTCCCTGCTGCCTTGGTGGAGGATGGGTTGTGGCAGCAGCCCCTAAGCGCCAAGGTGCCGTCCTGCCGTTCCCTTTCTAGAAGCAAAAACAGGAAAGAGAAAGAGACAGGAGTGTTCTTAAGGGCATTCACATTAAGATGATTGACCATCCCAGGCAGCCCCTCCCCAGAGTTAACACAGGAGGGTCACACAGTCACACTGAGGTTGGCTCTTTGTACTTGCAGCCAACACGTTCACAGTCATTTCCTACTACAGCATTGCCAAACCTTTGGTTCCCAAGAGCTGGGAACCAAGAGAAGCTCTCCAAGAGTCACGGTTCTGCCCTTGCAGTTCTTTTCCTGCCCTTCTGATGGAGAAACGAAGAGCGACAAAAGCACATCTGACAAGGAATCATCATGGGCTTCAGCAGGACTGAGCTGGGGGTAGAGCATGAAGAGGTGGTGCAAGCAAAGGCTGGTTGCCACAGAGGCCGAAGGGACAGAGAAGGTGAGGGCTGGGCATGCTGGAAGGATGTAGGAGAGTTCCTGAGCTGGGACAGGCAACCAGGCATGAAAGGCCATGGCGAGAAGGATGATACAGGGTCCAAAGCCTCTGTGGAAAGGGGGAGTGGGCCAATGGAGGCAGCAAGGAGACCTCTCACACCTCTGGTTGTGGACATACCTTGGGGCAAGCACAGCATGGCCTGCAAATGAGCCAACAAGATGGCCATAGCCAGGCAGGGGCCAAATCCAGAGTTTGGCCCTGAATTACACCAGGGCAGGTCCTCAGCCCCCAGAGAGACTTTCTACCCTGAGCAAGCCAGTCCTGATGCTTCCCCTGAGGGTGGGTGACTTGGTGGAGGGGCCCCGTGTGCCATGCCTGGAACCAGCATGAGCAGAGCTGAGGGTCAGCCCATGCCATGGGGTGCTGAGGGGAGAAGGAGCCCACAGCCATCTCTGGAGCAGCTTTATTTTAGCCCTTACAGCCATCCTGGGTCTGAGAGGCACTGGGGGGGGGGGGGGGCGGGGCAAAGGAAAACAGCTCCAGGCAAAGAGTCAGACCCCCAGGGAGCCACAGTGTCAGCCAGGTACTCCCCGGGGTGGCCACCCATGGGCTGAGGGTGCTCATGTGGGTGCCAGGAGCTGTAAGGCTAGGTGCAGGGCAGGGGACCAGGGAGGCTATGAGAAAGCCCAGGGAAATGGCTCTGTAAAATGGATCTCAGAGGAATGTGCTCCACAGCCTGTGCCCCCCCACCCCCCCGCTCCTGCTCCCTCCTCTTCCTCCCCCCCAAACCCATTGCATCCACCACCACCCCCCTTTCCTCATATCTCCCAGCTCCACTGTGGAACCGGGGCTGGGCAGCAGGGTCAGGAACTGCCTTTCACCTTGAGAGCCCCAAAGTTTGCTCCTGCGAGGAGGAACCCTCACAGGTCTCCCCTTCTCCACCCCAGTGAATCTGCGGCTACGGGGAGAGGCAGGAGCTGAGTCCGCTCCCGCGGGGAGGGACGAGACGGGACGGGGCCCCCGAGCCTCCCCCAACCGTCCCCCTCAGCACAGCTCGCCCGGCCCCAAAGCAGGCAAAAAAAATCAGCCCAGACAAGACAGAAAATCTGTCTGAACTAAAAAAAAAAAATTAAAAGTTTAACCTCCCACCTCGCTGCTCTCAGGGTCGCAGCTGGGAACCTCCCGGCTCCGGAGCCAGGAGTTTTTCAGGCTCTAATATTTCCAGTGCAGTGAATGGGAGAGAGAAGAGCGGGGAGGGAAAAGGCAGGGCTGGGAGCGGAGGCAGAGACAAAGAAACTGCCCTTCCTGCAGCCCCGCAGCCCGCTTATCGCCCGGGACAAAAGGGAGAAGGTTCCCCCGGCACCCGGAGTGGAGGGGAAAAGTCGGGGTGAAAAGCCCCGAGGGTGGCACTTGAGGCGGTTCGCAGCCTCGGTGCAGGAATTTCCAGCGGAGAAAGTCCAGCTGCCCCCATTTCCTCGGGGGGAAAGGAGCGGCGTGACCGGCGGTCGATGCCCGGGAGTGCTCACACGAGTCTCCCGGAGAGGATGGAAAAGTCATTTCCAGCAGCAAAAGGTTTTTTTTTTAAAAAAGGCTTGAAACTTCATTTCAGCTCTGAGAAATTCCATCAAAGAAACGCACTGACAAAGCAAAGAGAATCAACGGCTAAAAGCAGATTTTAAAGCGATTTGCAAGTTTGGAGGGAATGGGGAAAAGAGGTTCCAAACCTTTGGGTGTGCAAATTGCATCAATTCATCAAACGAAACGCGCAGAGCGGTCCCGGACAGTCAGGCGGACAAACCAACCAGGCAGATAAAGAGAAAGACTCGAGCTCTCAGCGCTGCAGCTGGAGTCGGTTTAAATACCTGCACGTCCTGGAAGGGGTGATGTGCCCAGAGCTCCTTTGTTTAGTGGAGACCTGGGCAGAACAGGCGGGAATAAACCCCTCACTCCTGGGGGAGAGGAGAAAAGGTGCAGCCTCATCCAAACGGGCCAGGGGGAGGGCCCTGCGCCGGGCGAGGGGTGCCGGAGGAGTGGGAGCAGCCAGCACAACCCTACCGCATTCTTCAGCCAAGAGTTTCCAACTTCAAGGAGGGGCTGGGGGAGAGGTTGGGTTTCGCGAGAGCCGCGGCCCTCACCTCCCCGGCCCGCGGAGCGCAGCGGTGCGGGTCACCCCGCGGGGCAGCGCGGTGCGGGGGCTGCTCGCCCCCGAGGGCGGCTGGAGCTGCGGGAGGGCATTAGGAACGGCGACTTCCCTGCGAAAGGGCTGCGGAAAAAGAATCCGTTTGCAGTTTGGGACTTAGTCCTAAATTTTTTTTAACAATAGCAAAAAAAATTCAAGTAAAAGATGCTTTTCTTGCTGGTTTTCCTGTACTAAGTACAATGGATGTGAAACAATTAAGGAGAGATGGATGGCTTGAGGGAAAGGTGACCCAGCCCAGGACTTCACACTCAAAAGTTTTGTCTCCAGAGAAAAAAGAAGAAAAAATTTTAAAAAAGGTACAAGTAACAAAATGTCTGTCCCAGGAAACACAAGTCCTTGCAACTACTCAGCAGTGTCTATTGAAATCCCACCAATCGCCTTATTTCTTGATAGATGGGGACCAGTTCTTTGGCTTTCTCTGCATTAAAGAGTTAAAATCATTTTCTCAAAATATATATATTTTTTAAATATGCTGGTGGTATTAATTCTTTCTCCTAAGAAAGAGCTTTGCCTGAATGTCAGCTCTGAGTCTCATCCCACTCTTCTCTGTGCAAAAAATTCTTTCCTCTGCCACTTGCTTTAGGAATCATTAGTGATGGCTTTTCTTTAAATAAAATCTAATAAAACACCCATAGCCATCTGCACCACTGCAGCCCCCCCACGTCCCCAGGAGGTGGAATTCCCCCCAGAAAGCCCAAATCAAGCTGCTTTTCAGGTCAAAGAGGTTCTGAGAAGTTTGTGCACCAAATGGGACCCAAATGGCCACACGCCCAACGCCTCCTCCTCATCCACCATCTGGCTGGAGCTCAGCTCCCCCAACAACCCATAGGTGAGGGTTCAAATGCAGCTACAGGATCTGTTCAGAGGTGCAGAAATCCCAGGGAGAGCCCCAAGCTCACAGGGAGTCTCTTCCCTTGGAAACCTCCTCGCTGCTGCCTTTGTTCTCTTGGCTCTTCCTAATCAACCCCCCGCCAGCTCTACCAGGTCGGGGCGATGCGCAGCCTAATTACCAGCCAGCTCGTGGGGTCCACAGGAAAGGCAGAGCAGGCTGCCAGGGACAGCCAATAACTGAGCACTGCAAGGAATGCGGCTCCGTCAACACCGACGACACACAACTATTTCCTGGGCCTGATCCTGTAATGCCTACTTATCCTACTTTAAAATCAATGTGGACTTTACCTGGTTGAGAATGGCAAGTTCTCCCCAGGAACAAGCGACAGGACAAGAGGAACCAGCCTCCAGATGCACCAGGGGAGGTTGAGGTTTGCCCTGAGGAACAATTTCTTGCCCGTTGGGGTTGTCCAGGGCTGTCCCAGGCTGCCCAGGGCAGTGGTGGAGTCCCCATCCCTGGAGGGGTTTCCCAGCCATGTGGAGGTGGTGCTGAGGGACAGGGGTCAGTGGGGACCTGGCAGTGCTGGGGGAGCGGGGGGACTCGAGGAGCTGAAAGGGCTTTTCCAATGGAAACAAGTCTGCGAACTGGGGCATGGCCCAGAGCAGAACAGCACCACAAGCAGCAGCGACAACATTTCCCTCCCTCTCAAGGGCACAGCAAGTTGGTGACAACTGCTGAGGCAAAAGATTCACTTTCCAGTCTAGTCCAGTTCAACCCTTGCTAACTCCTATACTGTGATCCCCATGTTTGTGTGGGCTCTGGAGAGTTAAAGGTGTCCTGACACCTGAAAATGCACACAGGGTCTTTGTTACATTTGCAGCAGCTCCCAGAAATCTATCTGTGGATTTTGACCACCAAATACTTTTAAAACCAGACTTTTGGGTATCCAGAGCAGGTGATGACACATAAATGGAGAAGTTCTCTTGTTTCTTTTCCAAGTGCTAAATCAACCACAGATCTTCCCTTTTGGAAAGCATTTGTAATGCCAGTTAGATCAACTGTGGTCTGTGCCCAGCGTACCTGGGCTGGTGAAGACTGTTCTTTGTGCTGAGAACAGACACTATCCCATGTCTCACCTCCAGCATGACCCTCTCAGTCCACTTCCTTTGTCCATTCACATGTAACTGATCCCAGAGAACACATTTCATTAACATTTCCTGGGTACATTTGCTCTCCTCTCTGAGAGGGACACAGCCGTACAAGTGACTGGCACACAAGCGAAATACATTCTTTTTTTGCCCCCCTGCATTCCTCTTTGGAGGGTTCAGAAGCATTTTAACCCCTTCAACACACTTCAACCTCTCTGAGCACAATGCTTTTAGCTCCCAAGATCTCCTGCAAGCTCTCCCTCAATATTTCCTCCAAGGCTCAAACCAGTATTTTATTTCCCTGTCACCAAACACTCATTGCTGGCCACAGGCAGTTACAAACCCTCCACAGAAGCACAGAACACCAGGTTGGAAGGGACCTCAAGGGTCATCTGGTCTAACCTGCCTTGGGAAAGCCACAGTCTAATGAACCTGGTCCAGTTCCCTGTCCTGCTGAATCTTGAAAGTGGCCAATGGTGGGGACTCCACCACATCTTGGGAAGGTTATTCTAACTTGTAGACACTTGTCTAGCTCCCCATCTGTTTTCCCCCAGGTGGCTAGGGGGGTTGGCACTGCTTTTGTGCACAATAACATATTCTCCCCAACTGCTCCTGGGTCTCACTGGTCCCAGGCAGCTTAGAAAGGCAACTGAACACCTGAGGTGTGCAACCTACCTGTGCTGTTTGCATCCACTTCATCTCAGAGCTCAAGCTGAGGACAGGAGAGTGAGTTGGACGAGTAATCTTCCTTCTTTCAGGCAATACCAGGGTGCACCTCAGCTCCTGGCGAAACAAGAAGCAGTAGAACAGTTGATGTTCCTCATTGTTTCACAGTCCAGAAAATTCTGCAGGGGAAAAACCTTGAAGCAGGAAGAGCAGCAGGGTGGTTTAAATACACTCCCACCCAGCCCACATAAAATCACCCTCAACAGAAAGCAGCTGGATGGAGTCAAATGGAGAATCACTGTTTGTAGGGGTAAAGGCAGGTGGGTATCAACCACCCAACAGCTCCATCTGGAGCAGTTTGCTATGGGACAAGAATACCAGCCGCTATTTTAACCTGCCTGACTGATAAACATCATCAAATCAGAGAGATTTTCTTAGCTTGGCTAGTTTGGCTTCCAAGTCATACCTCCAAGGGCCCAAACCTTTTTTGAAAGCTCACGAACTGCTGTAAAATTAATAATAATAGAAAAAAAATTCTGTTGCCAGCCTCTCAAAATTAGCAAATGTTTTTTCACGCCAACGGCACTGCGTGGAAGATCCCCACCTGTAAAACAGGACAAAAGGCCCTCCCTTGGCTCACGGGGCTGTCAGCAAGACAAACTGCTCGTGAAGCGGTTCAGTTTTAATATGTGAAGCACAGCGGAAAAGTGCTCATAATTAATTCTTATTATTATTAATTATGTGCTCAGAATAGAGCTGTAAATGTAATTGATTTTTTTGCTGCACTGGACAAACTGAAAAGTAAGGGCAGAGAAAGGCGGAGTTGTTCAGGGGTAATTCGATGAACATTTTAGCTTGATATGACCATAATCCGACTTTAAACAGTGCATTTCCTTTGGGTTTTGGAGGGGTTTAAATTAATTTTAAATTATTATATTTATTCAAGCATCCAAAGGAGGAAAAAAGTACATTTCATGACTAGTGAAAAGACAGATTTGCAAATAATTCATTATCTGTCAAAACTATTTGACAAATCCCGTAGAGATTTACGAGTTTTTCGTAGTATTGGTCCATCACTTTTTTGCCGGGTCTCTTGTGCACCTCGACTGAACTGTAGGCGATAAATAACACGTGGGACCATCTGACGGGTCAGGGAAAAGATCCCGTCTCTTCCTTTCGGTGAGCTCCGGGTATCACGGGCACCGCACGTGACTTTCCTGTGGAAAAACAGCATGAGCTCCTCGTTAATTAATGTCATTGTAATCTTGAAAGTGTGCAGGGGAGGATGTTTAACGTCACCCAGACAGTTGTTAACGTCGACATTTGCTTTTTAATGCTGGACTTGGCAGTCTCACGGCTCTTTCTCTGGGCAATACGTGACATCAGGATCTTATGAACATAAAGACAATGAGAGTTGGGAATTTGGCTTCTCCTGTCTCTCCCAGCAGTGTCAGTTCGGGTCTCACACCTCTCGCCTCTAATTCTGCACAAAAGAGTAAAGGATGTTGTCACGTCAGGGACTGTCAAAAACACGTAACAAAGCTGAGTTAAAGTAGTTGTAACTTCTCCACTTCTGACTTCACTGAGGGTAACCTAAAAAACATACTCACTAAGATTGTGCGTGTTGCTTCTTGCAGGATGACACATACTGTCAAAACGGCCACGGCTCTTCATCGTGATGTCATTTAAAAAAAAAAAATCAAGATCAAGCGCTTGTGTTCAGGTTCTTGCTGAGAACTGAGGTCAGGGAATGGGGGATTTACACTGCTGTGTCCTGGCAAGCCCCGAGCTCCTTGCTCCGGCTTTGAATCTAAGAAATGAGATGTTATTGGAAGGGAACGGTGTAAAACAGTCTGAGGAGGACACGGGGATATGGGCATGGCTGGTGACCCTGCACTACCGGAGGGCTTTGTGGTGCCAGGGCGTGGGATGCTGTGATCACTAGGACCAGTTTCCCGGGTGATGGTGATGGTGGAGGCCAGAAGGATCCTAAGAAGCCAGATAGCCATGCCTGGAAAAGGTAACTGTGGGCTCCACTCCTCCTTGGTAGGGAGCCAAAGATGCTCTGTCCTGGATGGAGCTGTGACCCCTGGACTCCTCCTGCAAGGTACAGGGATGACCCTTGGGCCCAGAACAACCTGCAGAGCATCCCTTGCTCCTGCAGCCACCCCAGAGTGCAGCCAGAGCCCTGTCCCTCCAAGAACAGGACTTGTGCAGGAATAGGCCAGACTCACAAGCTGGGTTATGGAATGGGAAGACACATCCCCTGAATCTGCTTCACTACAGAGCTCCAGGGTTGTCTTTCAGGCTGGGTTTGCTGGCAGGACACACCAGGAGCCCAGCAACTCAGGCTGTGCACAGCAGGAGCCCTGCGGCCACATGTGCAAGGACACACGTCCAAATAAACCCAGCAAGGCAGCAGGATGGCTGACAGTCTGGGTAGGTGGTGGGCAGACTGCAAGGCAGAGACGTGGCAAGGGACATGTGCTTACCCTGTAGCAAAAGCCTTCTCAGCACACCCCAAGAGCACAAGTGCCCCAGAACCTTAATATCACCTGGCCAATAGGCTTTTGATGCGGTTCTACAATATAAATTATTTTTGTGAGATCAAGACAGAGCCCAACAGACAAGTTCCGTCTTTCTTCAGGACTTTTGAGGGACAATCACGACACCTCTCTGTGCTCCCGCTTCCGCACCCCAAGCTGGGGGCAGGATGCCGTCTCCCTTTGAAACACGCTCCTGCAGTGAATAGGAGTCAAAAAACAGATGCAGGGAATTTCCAGAAACTTCTCATCAAATTTCATAACTTATTTGAGATCAAAAGTGGAAGCCAGCAGCACCACATGAAGCATTTAAAGACGGTCAGGAACAAATTCAGACAAAGGTTTCCTCAGGGAAATTGTTCTACAACATTAACTGTTTCACTTGCTTTCCAGTCTAGCGTGATCAACAGGTTTTTAACAGCAAACCAGATGGTTTTATCATCTTATCTGACATTCTGCATAATGCAGCCCAGATCATTTTGCTGCCTCACGTTTTGCTGAGTCCAGCAACATTTGTTTGCCTAAAATATAGAGTAAAAAAGGTGCTGTGTGGGCACCAAGGCTCCAGGACTCATGACATGAGCTCCCCACTCACGCAGGCAGCGGAAGGGAACGGCTCAGCCCAGGGAACAGGCGAGTCCTGTCCAAGGGACGGGCTGTGCCCTGCGCCGCTGCCCATGGTCAAGGCCAGAGCAGCCCAGCCTGTGAGGGGGAGGGTTAAGTGATGTTCCAGTATCTTGCCTTCATCATGAAAATGTGCCTCTGATTTCCACAGCAGAGAACCTACTGCCACCCCCAGAAATTTTATCCCTCATTCATCACCCTCTGGTCTGGGTGAGCCCTGGACCAGCTGCTCTCACACAAACAAGTTTGAGTGGTTTTTTTTCCTGAAAAAAATGCTCTTCAGTAAGATCTTCTCCGAGTCTACAGAGGGTCTACAGCAGGATTTATGGGAGGAGGCGAATCTGTAATTACACATGTCCCCACTGGGCACACTTTACTGGAATCACTGGAATTCCAGACAGCCGAGGTCTGGGTGGTGTGTGGCAAGAGAAGCCCCGGGCGTGAGGATGGGTGTTTGACTTCCAGCCCAGCAAGGGACAGGGAAGGGACTAACAGCCACCTCCTGGTGCACCAAGTCACTGGGATCGGTGAGGGATGTTACTGCAGGTGCTGGTGGCAGTGGGAGAAGAGGGGAGAGGGGCCAAGGCTGTGGAGAAGGGACAGGGCACCAGTGGGAGAGACACGGGGCAGTAATGTGTTCACAGCGGCTGGCAGCCGCCAGCCTGGCTGCTCTTCCCAGCTCCCAGAGTGGGATGTGAAGAGTCCCTGCAAAAAACAAGAGCGTTTTAATACTTAAAGTGGTCTTTTGTTTCATTGGTTTCCAAAAGCCAAGTGGCCTGATGAAGCCAGAGCTGCTGAGATGCCAAACACAGAGCAGGGCAGGGCACAAACTGAGTTTCTTTGCCTTTGGATCACATTGTCTAGATTTTCTGCTCATTCATGATAGACAGAAAAGACTGAGGACAGGCAGAAAAGGGCAGCTTTTGTCTAGCTGTCTTCTGGACATCCCGACCAGCAGCAACCTCTGGTCTCTGCTCACGCTGTCAGTGCTCAGTTCCGAGCTGGCACAGGAACCACCACTCTTCTGGATGTTCCACAGACACCAGTGGAGTCTGGAGTGCCCTTGCCTTTGCAGCAGGGCCGGCCTCCCTCAGGTCCTGCCAGAGTCATTCCAGAGTGATGAGAAGAGCCCAAGCTTCCCTCCGCAACAGGATGGGATCCCACCTGGGGACTGCAGGAGACAGCCCGGTGCTCTGGATGCCTGGGCAGATGACACCCACCAAGTGCTTCCTTTCCAGGGCTTTCCTTGTTTGCTCCAGCAGGAACCTGTAACACCTGGAGGAGCAGAGCCACAGGGCTGTGGCCATGCTGACACTGCTGTCACTTGGCTCTGCATAAGCCCAGAGTGGCATCACCTCTTTAGTGGGTATGAGGTCCTCGTTCCCAGCCCACCTCTCCACCAGCGCCCCTGAATCAGCCCTGAGGGGCAGGTGGAGGAAAGCTGGGTCCAGCTGGGCTGTGAGCACCAGTGAGATGCATTCTTGGCTTCGTCAGCTTTGCCCGAGTTCCATGAGGATTAACTTGGATGAGAGTCTGCACCCATCTCTGGGCTTCAGTCAGGAGTGACAGGACTGGCCCAGATCAGGTTTGCCTCTGGAGGTCACAGGAAGCTCTGAGTTGACCTCAGGGTTGGGGCAAGGGGCCAGCAGAGACAATCGGATCCTCACGGCCTTCTGCCTTTCCCAGGGCTGTAGAAATACTCCCTAATTTTACACACAAGTGTGAGACATTGTGTTCCTGTGGGTACTGACCCGGACAGACCTGTCTGGTTCGCAGGAGCCGAGGGCAAGGATCGAGCCCCAGGTACCCTCTCATGATCAGCTGCTGTCAGTGTCCTGCTCGAGCCAAGGCTCCCGCCCGTGTGTAAGATTTGAAGTCCTAGAGCTTGTGACCACAGTTGCAACATTCCTTTTGTTTTCTAGGAATTTGACTCCACCAAGGAGGGAAACCACAGGGAAATTGTTTCAGCGTGCGCTCTGGATTGGGAGAGAAGGGATGGGGCCGAGGCACGATGTGTAACACACATCTCAACAGCCAAGAGGTTTAAAAAAACACACTTTTATTTAAACCTAAGGAAAGTAACTTTTTTTCTCTTTAGCTTGGCAGGCAGCAGCAGCCGTGCTGAGCCCAGGCAAGTGTAGATCAAAGCCAGGCGAGTCTGCTGCGAAAAATCAAGCACTGGACATTTATTAAGATTTTATTCATAAAAAGCCACGCCGTGAGTGCAGTGGGATTTCACTGTGGAACTTTTGACATGGGAGCTGCCTTATTTAGAATGAAAATTGCCTCTTTCTCCTGCCAGGAGTAAGGCGATCCCTCCATTTCCTGTGAAATTCCAACCAGGGGTACAAACACCTTTCTTGTTGCCCTCAGGTGGGCTGGGGGCTGCAGCCAGCCCCTGCCCGTGGGGGTGGGGAGTCTCGCAGCCCCGGAGCGGTCATCTCCAGGCAGATGTGACGTCTCCCCACCACAGCTGTCTGCTCCAGCCCCAAAGAGGCCCACGTTATATTCTTTTCCCTTGGCTGAATTCAAAGTCCCCCGTTTTCGAACCCTTTTTTCATTTGTAGCTCTTTTCTCCCCTTGGTGCAATCTGCAGCACAGTTTAACTTGGCAACGGCGCTGGAACAGATGGAGAACACTGGACCAGCTCCCCAGATCCCAGGAACTTCTGCTCAGTGCCGTATGCAGGATTTCCAGCCACTTACTGCTTGGATCTGCCAAGGCAAAGCCTAAAACCGACTTTCAGATAGAGAAGCTGGAATTTTCTCGAGGACATCAGCAATCCACCAGTCACCGCAGGACTTGTACTTCCCCAGTGCAAGGTCCAAAGACTGCAAATTCCGTGTGAGCAAGAGGATAATTTTAGGGAAAGCTGCAATACCCCTTCCTGCGACTCCCTTTGTAGAATTATCAATGTGTTTATCTTGAAGACCAAGATCAGGCAGAGCTCCGCGCATCCACACACTTCTCAGCCCAGCCGTGAGCAAGGCGCAGGCGGCAGTTGTTCCTCAGAGGAAAGAACATCCTTCTTGTTTCTTTCGGTGCAAACAAATGAGTAAAAAGCATGTTAAAGCTCATGAACATTGTGCACAATCCAAGCCCAGAGCAGTCAGTTGGTGCAAGGAGACAGAGCAAAGGAATGAACCCACAGGGACTGGGGAGGTTCAGGAGGGGAGCAGCGGGCAGGAGCTCTCTCTTCTCAGGTGGTTCCTGGCCTTTGTACAACCCACAGCAAAGGACAGGTTAGTTAAAAGTCCAATAAGCACAACTTCATAAAGTTTACAAGCAAATCTGGAATGGTGATGGGTAGAATTTTCCTGAGGAAAGCAAATTGCCTAGAAGAAATACTTGACGTTCTGGAATCACCCGCAAATTCTTGCAGTCTCAACATGTATTTTTTGGAAAGTGAGAACTTCAAATTTTTATAATTCTTAGACTGTTTTTTGTTTTGGGTTTTTTCAAAACAAAAACACGCAGGGGACCAGATGGGAGACATCTGAAGTGCTGATGCCGCTGGCTGAAGTCATCGTGAGGCTGCTCTCCATCAGCTTTGAAAGACCAACCACAGTCCGGGCTGTATCAGCAAGAGTGCGGCCAGCTGGTCATGGCCAGTGATTATTCCCCTCTACTCGGCACTTCTGAGACCACATCTGGACACTGTCTCCAGTTTCTGGCTCCCCAGTGTAAGGAAGACACTGATGTACTGGAGCACGTCCAGCAGAGGCCAGCGAGATGGTCAGGGGGTTGGAGTGCATGATGTATGAGGAGAGGCTGTGGAAAATGAGTTTGTTCAGTGAGAAGATGAGAAGGCAAAGGGAGGAGGATCTGGTTCCTGTCTACAGCTACTGAGAGGAGGGTGCAGAGAAGACCGAGACGGGTTTTCTCAGGGGTGCACAATGAGAGGCCACGATGCAATGGACACAAGCTGGGGCAAGCGACCTTCTGCTTGGCTACAAAAGCCTTTTTGTAAAAAGGCTGGTCAAACACTGTGAAGAGGCACAGAGGGATGATGGAATCTCCCTTCTTGGAGAGAACTCCCACTCAGCTTCCTACATGTTCATGCGAGGAGGAGTCCCCCCACGTGCCTATGCTCTGCCTTGGCTTGTCTTCAGTCCTGCCCAGTTCTAACACAGAAGATGGGAAATCCTGTGGTTTTCATTCAGGTTGACCCATCTCTGAGCAAATTATTTACACCAGCAGTTTCAACTCCCTGACCATAGCAAGCTAAATAATATCATACTCGTAAACTTCTACTGCACATATGGCCACCAGGCTCCCACATACCACCAAGACTGTCAAAACATGTTACGAGCCATTCTGTACCCACCAAGCCGTCGGTTCTCAGCAGTGTAAGTTGACCAATCATACAGAGAGTGGCCTAACCACAACCCAGCTTTGCTCTGAGCACCTGCCTTTAAGCCAAGCACTTCTTCCTGCGTCTGCTTCTAAAACAGAAGGCAACGATCTATGCTGTCAAACAACGGCAGTCTTCTGCTCCAGAGCTGGCGGTGGTTGAAGGTCAGATAAAAGTATTTTTGCATTCCTCACGGGGCAGTGACAAGCGCTGCAGACAGACAGTAAATGTGTGAGCCTGTTTGTTGAAAAAGCACAAGGAAAGACTCACCTTGAACTATAGAATATTTAGTCCAAAAACTTCATCTTATGATGCACAGATGGGACCATCTCTGGTTTTGCTTGGTGACCTTTTGTTTTCACCAGCTGAACTATCAGAGCACCTCAGCAGCTACCGAAAACAAGAGCTGGGCCCCTCCACAACCTTCCTGAACAATTAGAAAATCAAGAGACACGTTGAAGTGGAAGCGCAGCTGGGTTACCCTCCACGGGTTTGATGGGAACAGGTTTAGACACCTAGTGAGGAAATGTCGGAGAGCAGTGGTGGAGTTCTCAATTCAACCACAGTGCATTTCACTGTATGTGCAGGACTAGCCCTCAAGTCTCCTTGTGACATTTATGTCATTTACTTCTTGCAACTGGAAACTGTCTGTAAGCTCTCAGAGGCCAGGTCCGTATTAGCAGCTAAATAAAATGGGCACTAGTCTTTGGTCCTCAGGCTAAGTGGTGTGGCACGGCTTGTGTCAGGCCTCCACTTCCAAAACTTGTGCAGCTGCATCCAAAGGGCTTGTTGGAGCTGCCGGATACGTTAGCCCTGAGGAAAAGCATGATATGTTCACTGAGGTGGAGCCCTGCACTGAAGTGCTTGTTGGGCTTCCTGTACTTCGTAGGACCTGTAGCGACGGGACAAGGGATGATGAGTTTAAACTAAAAGAGGGAAATTCAGACCAGAGAGAATGAAGAAATTGCTCACAGTGAGGATGGTGAGACCCTGGGCCAGGCCGCCCAGAGAGGTGGGAGAAGCCCCATCCCTGGAACCATTCCAGGTCAGCTTGGACCTTGGGGCTCTGAGGACCTTGCTCTGGTTGCAGATGTCCCTGCTCACTACAGGATGACCTTGAAAGGTCCCTTCCAACCCAAACCATTCTGTGATTCTGTGATATAGCAGCCAGCTCGTTCACTGCTGACTCCATTGCCCCGTGCGGCTGCATTGCCCTGGATGGCTCCCCTTTAATTCTTCTCCAGTGACATGTCACCTGTAATAGTGCAGTTGGTTTGTTCTGTTCAAAGGAGATCACAGGTTTTGATTGGTGTGCTTGTGCAGAGTCAGTTGATAAGTGCAAACACCTCTCAGGTTTCACACTGCCTGGGCGTTCTTTTCTTCACTCCTTGTCCCAAGATTTGCCTCCGCAGAAGGTGCTGCACAAAACCGCATCTGTATTGTGAAGACTGCCAGACCACACAGGCAACACTGGAGCTGGAACAGTACAGCGTGTGCTGGAACAGTCCTACCGGCGCGTAACTGCAGTTCGGTGCCACAGACAACAAACCACCCCAAGGAGCACATTCAGCCCTGAGCTCTCCCTGCAGTAAACTGTAATACTGTAAATGCTCGAGCAAAGCCCAATTCTGCCACCCACAAGTCATGTTATACCACAAGAAGAGGGAAGCAGCTCCATTTAAATGAGTATAACAGGGACTGTTCTCCTGCCTTGAAAACCATTATCACATCACGGATCATGTCCGGATCCTTAAGTTCTCTTCCTGCCCCAGCACAGGCAGTGGCATCTAAAGTGGACCGTGACCTCACCTGTCCCCTGAACAGCGTGGGTAACTGGCTGGAAGAGTGTTCATCCACTTGCTCCAAACCTGGTTTATCAGCTGGATCGCACACCGATGGCCAGCCCCACGCAAGGCTCTGTTTGGTTCCTGGCCTAACCCTGTTGTCTAAGAAGAACGAGAATCTTCAGGATACATTTGAAATGAATTAGGTGAACACACAGAAAGACCAAAAGTGATGAGGAGAAATTTGTGTCTGGCAGTCCCCGTTACCACGGCCTTTACGAATGGCTCGCGCAGCACACGGACAGAGGATTCCTGTCTCTGATCATAAGATCAGCGCGGCCGTTAGCATCCTCTTAAGAAACACACACCGCAGACGTCTCTGTGTCTTGGCCTGTCTGCCGGAAGATCATTCCATGTCTCTTGGGAGTTGCATCATTAGTTTGTCCTCTTGTGAATATTATTAATATTTCAAGGTCTGGGGAAATAGATTTTCCTTTTTATTCTTTTGGCTCAGTAACAGACTCTGCTTGTCAGGGTCGTGTGCGAGCCACCCTCGCCCTCTGCTATGAGTTAGTCTATCAGCTGATGTCATTGTTTGGCCATAGTAACCTGAATGTCTTCAGTCCGTCGCCTGCAGCGTCTCTTTTCCAGTTCAGTGTAATGAGAGAATGAACCAAGAGCCAGCAGCAAATCTGTTTCCTTTTAACATAGAGAGATTCGAGCTCATAGTTCAGCTCTTACTTCTTTGCCTTCCCTGGGAGGTGCAAAACGCCCTCTTTCTTCTCAGCAATCCCTGCCTGGTGCCAGCTGTGAACTAACAGTAGAAGCAAATTTTCCTCCATGCCAACACCTCCATGAGTTATTCACTTGAAAAAAGCCATTCCTGGCTGACGTCTGACACGGTGCAGGTGGTGGACATTGGCCTTGGAGGGCTGGTGCAGCTGGTGGAGGGAGCAGGGACTCTGCCAGGAAAGGTGCTGGAGTGCGCCGACACCACTCCCACGAGCCTTTATTTTTGGTACGTGTTCAAGACCTTCGCCACGGTGGGGAATGAAAAGCCTGAAGGAATCAAATGACAATCAGACCTGACTCCCTGAATAACACCAGCTTAACTGCACGGCCTGCGCTGCTCCCTACCGTGTCATAAAAACCTGTGGCAGTAATTTCATGACAAGGGGGGTGGTTCAGCTAATACCGGTCAATACTCACCGGACTAGTTAAGGTTTCATAAAGTCGTCTGGTTAAACTGGATGTAACAGGGAAGATGCTGCTGGAGCAGATACTGCATGTCCTCAACTGTTGAAGACAGTTATCGATGTGGACCATATCGATATGTGCCCTTCCAGGCTTTCATCAAAGGCACAGAAATAAATGTTAAAGTACTGCCAGGAACATCTGCAGACCCCAAATTGGACAAGTTTTCAGCAAGGATAAGGACAGGGCCATCAAAGGGAGTGAGCGGAGCCACAGCGGCTGTAAAAGAGCTACAGACCTGATCAAAGGCCTGAAGGAAGTCCCTGGCCACAGGGCTGGCGAGGCCGAGCTACTCGCTTTATCAAAACAAAAGGAAGTCTAAGGGATACACTAGTTGCCAGGCATGAATATCACTGGGAGAAGGGGGGAATGCGGGATAGAAAAGAGATCTTTACCATAAAACCATGATCATCTGGATGGCAACGCCGGGCAATTACAAATCAGAGATAAGGAAAGGATTTCTACTAGTAACGGGGATTTGCTGCCAAGGACAGCCTGGAGTCCCAGTCCCCACTGGAGCCGGTCTGGATGTCTTGCACGAGGAACTGCACTGGTTAAATTGAGTGAAGAGGCTCAGGACCAGGATAAAGGGTGAAATTTAGTAATCTCTGATACATATGAGGTCACTCCAGATGATCTAATGTCCCTCGGGTCTCTGGCTCTGTGGAGCTGCATCACCACGCAAATGTCACCTGTACGTGTGACGGCTTCCCGGTCCTTCCCCAGGCTGTTCATCCACATAAAAATGACAACTACGGCACTGACAATTTCAACTAAAACCATCTGAAAACCCGGGGTCTCCTCCGAACCCATTTCCTGGGCATTCCTGACCAAACCTGTACTCAAACGCTCTCGGTACGTCTCTGTGTTTGATAAAAGACTAAGACCAGACTCACCAAAGCTGCTGTTCTATCTGCTCAGCCCAGGTTCTGCAGTGAAGCCCGTCAGCTCATGAGCCGCCCTCTGCAGTAGCAGGGAGCTGAACAAGCAGATTACCAGCAAGTTACCCACAAACGCCGCTGGCCACACCTTGTGCTGATGCCCCAATGGCTTCAGACAGGTTGAAGACCTCTGCTAAAGACTAGAAATTCTTCTTTCCTTGTGCTACTGAAGAGCTTACACTGAGCTCCACTGTTTTTTTAAGGATCCACCTCCTCATGTAAGAAGCAGTATTCCATGTGTGTGCATTTCAGCACAGAGGTCTGAGATACTTCCAAATTGCCACCTACACAGTCTTTCACTCCCGGCCTCCAGAAAAAGCTGAAGTCCCACATGTCCTATCACTGGATCCCCAGAAGAAGAGCTCAGCACCTCCCTCTCCACTTCCCCTCCTCAGGAAGCTTCAGAGAGCAACAAGTCACCCCTCAGCCTCCTTTTCTCCAAAGGAGACAAACCCAGAGTCCTCAGCAGCTCCTCACAGACATGCCTTCCAACCCTGTCACCAGCTCGCTTGCCCTCCTCTGGACACCTAATGGGTAGTGGAGACCCCAGAGACCCGCTGACTTTCCTGGGGGTCCCCACAGAAGGTGAGGGCGATGTGCTTAAGCCACCAATATGCACAGCCAGAGGCCCAAGCCACCTGTGTGCCTGCCTAGACGAGCCCATGCTGGGCAGGATCACTCCAGATCCACATGAGCCTTAGGAGACATCTCCAGGGGAGATTCACAACCCAGAGCCTGAATTCACGCTTTCTGCAATGAGAGGACAACTTTCTCCTCCTTTTTCACCCCGGAATCCTCCCTTTCCCCCTTCACTTTTGGTCCAGTCTCTCGCGTCTCTGGGCTGTTTCTCAGGGACACCATCACGGCGGCTTTGCAGGAAGGTTGTGTCTCTCCTCCAGCTGCATATCACCCCGCGTGTGCAGGGTTTCCTGGTCCTGCTCACTGGAGACATGAGTTCACTCAGGCTCCCTCTGCCTAATCACTAACAGGCATGGAAAAAACCCCTCACACTCCAGAGGAGAACATAAACATCGACGTGATGTGCACGAGCTTATGAAGACGGGACTATGTGAAACACATGGTTCCATTTTAATAAATTCTCTTACATTTCCAGTGCCTTTTTTTTTTTTTTTTTAAATGGCTTGTTCCCGAGCTGTGAATCGCGGCGCTTGTTTTGTTGTTATTGTTGTGTTTTATGAGGACAATACCATGTCCATAGCCGCAGACATCAGATATTTTGGTGGGGAAGATAAGCTTCCGGCAAGAGCTCTTGGCTTCTGCCCAGGTCTCTGTTAACTCCTTCTGGGATTGCTCAGGGTCTGACAGCCGGAGATGGGTAACAACGGAGTGGTCAAGAAGCCCCATATGCTCCAAAATATTTTATCTAATCTTCCTTCTTAAACCATTTCAGCCCCTACAGCTGGATTTTTCAAAGCCCTTCAGGCTTCCTTTGTGCTCACAAGCAATTTCCTGACGGCCTTTGGTGTGCAGGGAAGGGGCTTGTCTGCCTGGCCAAGACTAAAGAAGGTGGACGTGCGTAGCGTAAAGGCCCACATAGCTCCTAAATCTCTGCCAGCTCCTGCCTCAATGAACCAGTGTTTGATCAGATGGGTGTGGATGGGGGAAAAGATAAACTTTTCTCCTTATACAAACATACATGACTTCAACACGGCTTCTGTAGCTACAGGGATGATGTTTTGGGGGGCAAATTGACACAAGGCAGGACCAGAGGTGTGGGCTGGACTCAACCTGCCTGAGCTTCAGCACAGGGAACTCGGGGTCTCCAGGTGTGAGAGTGGTTCTCCTCTCTCGTCCAACACACCTCTCCAACACAGCACCCGACACCTTCCTCCTCTGTGGGTGTCCCAGTTTATTGCAGGCATGGGCTAGGACCAGGTTCCTCTGAGGAGACTCCTGGATACCTGGAGACAGAGCTGGGAAAGGGCAGATGGCAGAAACGCGGTGAGAGGCCAGTCAGTGAGCTGGATGAGCAATGAGCCAGAGCCCCAGCAAGGCAGGCAGGCACAGTCCTGCTTGGCTTGTCCCTGTACACCTTGATCACAAAGCTCAGGATGATCAAGCCTCTTCTTCTCCAAAGAGGAGGAGACACACCTTGTAGGTGCCTCTGTCAGGGAGCCAGGCAGTCTATTTCCTTTATCAGATGTGAACTCTAGAGGGTGTAAATATATGGACTGTTTTTTTTGAGGGAAGGGAACTCAGCACGCTGACATTCAGGATGGCTATTTGGGTACAAAGTCATGGGACTGGCCTGTTCTTCCTCCTCCTCCTCCTCCTCCTCCCATGCATCTGGCCATTCTGTGTTTGCCAGCCTCCTCCACCACAGCAGCATTGTTTCCACTTCAAAAGCCCCACCGAACACAATCCAGCCTGCATGGGCCCTGGTCTACAGCAGCGTGTAACCAGGCAGCTGTTCTCCTCCCAGGCAGCGCGAGGAGGCCAGTTTGAGGAGACATCCCAGGGATCAGGAATCCCACCTGAGGGCTAAAGCATCCATGGCTGGAGGAACCCTAGAAAAGTCACGTTCTACTGAAACGCTGTACTAATTGTTGTTGCTTTTAACACTGGGGCATGAAATTTTTGCTTTCTGGGTTGAGATTGGACATGAGTTTGCAGATAAAGGAGAAAGCGTTTTTACTGGGTGGAGCAGGGCCATGGGACCAACAGCCGGTAGCTCCGCAAAGGTAAGAAGGCGATTGGACACATCATCAGCCCAGCAGAAAAGGCCATACGCAGGGTGCAGAGAGCCTCACACATGCCTGATACAAGATTCCTGACTCTCCCCCCGTGCCGTTCCTGACTTCGCAGCTGGGGTCCTCCTGAGCGCCCGGAGTTCCAGCTGCTTAGTGAAGGGGATGAGCATGGGGGTCCAACAGAAAGGAAGAAGGAAAATCCAAGCGAGATCTACTCCTGCTGCTCCAGGACAGGCTGAACCAGCTCTGCCAGGGGCTTGTCGGGGATCATGGCTTACTTCTTCAGAGCAAAGGCTGGAGCCACTTTCAAACCGTTTATTTATGTCTGTGTATTGCTTGGGGAAAGGAATCAAATTAGGCAAAAAGCAAATACAACAGCACTATTTTAATCCTTCCCAGTGTATGGATGAAACCTAGACTAAAGCAGAGAGAATATTCAGATGCCCAGGATATTCTTGGAGATCTCTGCCTGCTGCTGTTCTGCTGCGCGCATCTTCTACAAGACCTTTCACCCCCACCAGCTTCTTTCTCTGCTTCTAGTTTTATTCCTGCTACATTGTCGTGTTCGTAAGTAGGGAAAGGAATATGCTGTAATTACTTATGTTTTCCCCATCACTAAAAAGAAGTGCCCTGGAACAAATCCCGAGCACTCAGCACTGTGTCTGCCTGAGTGAAAAGGGAGCAAAATCCCTCAATAAACACTCCTCAGGCTGCAGGAGCTACAAAAGGACTCGGGCACTGGCCTGGCTCTGCTGACTCCTTTGGTGTTTGATGGTGCTCCATCACCTCCCGTGCTTGCTGGGCTGGGGTGTGCGACCCTCTCTGCTGAGCTCCCCTCACAACCGAACCCCACGCTCGCCCCCTTCGCTCTTCCCTCCCGTGTTGGACAGTGTGATGTTTATTTTGGTATCAACTAGAAAAGCCTGTTTCCTGCTGGCTGCAGGGAAAGAGGTTTGGTTGAATGAGAGGGAAGGGGATAAAGAGAGGAAAGCACATGGGTTAAGTGGGGGGCAGTGGATCTCCCAGCCCTAGACACCACCCAAACATCGTGGGCAGCTGTGCCACACCAGCATTCCGAGAGACCGCAGGCAATCTCCAGGGGAAATGAGGCTTTTCCAGCTTTCACCAAAATCAGTAGGATTCTGCCCTCTTCCTAGAACATTCCTGGAACTGAGGATCACAGAGGTGCAGTTCTCCAACGCCGTCACGTTCCACGTGGAGAGCTGCCACGGCGCTGAGCTCAGGGCTGTGCTCCACTCGAGCCCAGGACCGCGTCCAAGCTCTTGGCCACGGCCCCACTCCGCTCATTCGGATCCGCTGGAGTTAGCCGAAGCCCTCCTCCCTCAGCGCTGGGGAGAAAACACAGAAGTCCCGCTTTTGTCCCAACGGGCCACTGCGACACGACAAGCTGTGACACACAGCGAGTCCCTGCACAGCTCAGGGCCTGTGGTGGCCCAAGGAGCAGCAGCCGCAGGTGTTGCTGCTACACAAACTCTGCAGCCGTGCACGCACATGACTGCGACGGCTGTTCCCGATCCAGCTTGACTTCGATTTAAAATACATCCTGCTGCATATATGGGGAATTTGAGAAATATAACATCAAGACACGTTCTGAACTTCAGCTGCTCCATCAACACCCTTGTAGAAAATGGGAGAAAACAGGCAGAGAGGAAACTCATTCTATGCCAGTCTGGGGTGCAGAAGGACTTGTTGTGTCTACCCAAAGTTTTACAAGCCAGTGAAAAAATATTATAGGGTCAATCTCTCACTTCTTTGCCACTTCCACATCTCCTGTATTTCAGCTTCCACTGGAGCGGGCCCTGGCAGGCAGCTCATACTTGGCCACCACACCGACTCCTTCTCTTTCCGAAAGTCAGCTGAAGGGGCATTTCCAGTATCAGCTCTAGGGATCTCTGACAATCAGCTTCACCAGGCAGCGATAACGGCGGCCAGAGCACACTGGATGATCTGACAACGGCAGCTGCCCTAAGCAAAGCAAGGGAGGCTTTAAAGAACGTGAAGGAAAAGGAGCCTATGAAAACCACCCTGCTGAAGCAATTTAATTGCCTAGAATGCACTAGGAGTCACATCTCTCCACTTCATTAGAGGGTTTGATATGGTCCGTAGCCTCAGAGAGAAACCAGAGAACTATCTAGCGACTGTAAGATGGAATCGAATTAACGAGTGAACACAGAGCGACTGTGAATGGGTCCATGTGATGTCAGGAGAGGGAGGCAGGACAGTCGCTCTGCTGGAGGGATCAGAGGATCTCCAGGGTTTCAGGTTCACAGGCGATAGAGCAACCGAAATCCAGTTGAGTTTAGCGCCTGGCTTGGAATTCTCCCAGGAATCTCTGGTTTCCGGCAAGCTGGAAATAAAACAAACCATTCTCATGGTATTCAGCCTCTGCATTCAGACAGAACGAGGCGAGGGAGCCTGAGTTTGCTATTTGTGTCGCGAGCGAGCAGCTTTTCACAGCCCAAGAACGCTGCGTTTCTGGTCACAGCTTATGCCAGCTTTTGGACTTCTTATTCTGATGCAAATTGTCTAGTCCAGCTACCGTGCTGACAGGCTCCACTATTCCCTAGAAGGAAGGGCTGGAGTCAAACTCAGGCTGACCCATGGAGGCAGTACAAAGAACATGAGAAAAACACAAAACCCCCTGCATCCAGCACAGCTGAGGTGTGCCAGGGACATGGGAGAAGCTGGGGGCCAGGAAAACTGGGTCAGTCATGCCCGCTGACCAGGAACATCCCTGTGAAAATAAACCTGACAGCAGCTACTAGCCATGTGGCCAGGACTGCCAGAAAGCTAGGAGGACAGGCTGATAGTGTTGGGGTTGTTCAGCCTGGAGAAGAGAAGGCTCCAGGGAGACCTTACAACGGTCTTCCAGTACGGAAAGGGGGCTACAGGAAAGGTGTGGAGGGACTCTTCATCAAGGAGTGTAGTGATAGGACGAGGGGTAACGGTTTCAAACTGAAAGAGGGGAGATTTAAATTTAGATGAGATATTAGGAAGAAATTCTTCACTGTGAGGGTGGTGAGACACAGGCACAGGTCGCCCAGAGAAGTGGTAGATGCCTCATCCCTGGCAGTGTTCAAGGCCAGGTTTGATGGGGCTCTGAGCAACCTGCTCTAGTGGAAGGTCCCTGGAGGGCAGGAGGGTTGGAACAAGATGATCATTAAGGTCCCTTCCAACCCAAACCATTCTGTGATTCTATGAAGATTCTATGAATTCTAATGACTTTAATAAATGTCCTCCAGCAGTCACTGAGTCCAAGGTTCAAGCCATCACTTAAATTTCCTGCCATGGTCTTTCACAGTCCCCAGACTGCAGGTCTGACAGTGCTTCAACCTTTCTCGACCTCGAGCCTCTAATTAAACAGAGTTGTGTTTAATGCAGCAATGGCTCAGCGCCTAACAGAGCTGCTCCACTCAGTATCTCAGCTCCAGCTCACCTTCATCATGTTACATGGGTCACTTCACCCCCTAACAACCAGTTTCCAGCCAAAGAGCTCCCACCCTTCTCCAAGGCCAGCTGCAGGGTGGGAAGCTGCAGGGTGATGTGTCCAGACGGTCCAACGAGATGAGGAAATGGTGCTCCCACGAGGCTCAGATGAGACACACCTTCAGAACTACGTATGAGCAAGATTAAGGTCATGATATATCGTACACCTTAGCGAAAGGCTGGTAAAGGAAACCCTCAGCTCACACTTAAGGCACTTTTTCCACTGGCACTCCCATCAACATATACTGGGGTGGAAAATCTGCCCAATGTCTAAACCAACACTGCAACCCCTCCCAGCGTTTGTTGTTACGTTGTTCTGCTTTGGTCTAACCCTTAAGTAATCTCCTCCAGTAAGAGAAGCTTTTATTCAGCTTCTCTTCTATATGGAAACCTCTCTTCCAAGCGGAGCCCAGATCTTTCAGGAGGGAGAACTCATATTTGACTGACTTGCTTGGGAAAAAAGTGAAAGCTGTAACAGTCTTGGAAAATCTGAAATGCGATCGCCACCCACACACATATACAGACGAACACACGCTCCAAACCTCCAGTCTGCAGGAAAATAAAAGATATTTTGGAAATAGCACTGGCACGTCCCTTGGTGTCTTTAGCAGAGTTTTGTTTGAACATGGTAAAAAGGGAGGAAAAAAACCGGCATCAGGAAAACCCAGAGTTACAGGCACACACAAATGACCTCACTGAAACCCACCAAGATCCTCCCGCTGATGGTGAACAGATGCCACAGACAAAGTGCAATCGGAGGGATGAAATACGATGTCTCCTCAGTGCCTCACCCACTACAGCTCCAGAAAGAGTTAAACCCTCAACCACTATACCTCTAGAACGAGTTAAATCCATTCTGGGACTGTCTGAATCTGTAGGTCACGTTATTTCCTTACCAAAATGAGAACCAGCCTCATCTCATGCCCCAGTTGTGTCTTCAGCACCTCTAGACTGACTGACAGATGCAATCAAAAATTGCTCAGAAATTATTTCCCGAAGTCTCAGCTAAGAGATGGTTTCTAATGGCGAAAAGAAACTTGACAGAAATTCCTTACTGGCCCCACTGTAAGTTCACGCAGATCCCAGCTTACATACAGAAGGTTGCAGCAACTCATAACCACAAAGAACAATCTCATCTCCAAGACACTCTAAACAAATTGAACAATGCCTCCTGCATGTCCCCACTGCAAGAAGAACATCTGTTTACAATGCAGTGAGGAGATATCTGACCATCTAATGGGTTTTGGGAGACTAGAAGGACAACAAAAGACATTTGCAATTTCTGAGTTTCCTAAAACTTTATATTTTTGCTTCAGGATGCCTGAAACAAAGGAGTTGAGTTGAAGTATGAATGTGTGTGTGCTGCATGCAGTGAAACTGGGCTGAATGGAGATCACCAGGAATCACGGAAAAGCTGGAATCATTTACATATCCCTGATCAGTTGGAAGAACTGCATCATCTGACCTAAGTTCATCAGCTTGTTGGGCTCCCCTCTTCTGGTGGTGGCTGTGCATGGCACACCATGGGTCACAGAATCGTTTTGGTTGGAAGAGACCTTTAAGATCATTGAGACTGACCATCCAATGGGGTCAACCAGCACACAGAGCTGAGTGGGGTCCCTGCCCCTTCCCACTGCTCCTCAAGGGCGTCTCAACCAATTGAGCCATCATGAGAGATGGGAAAGTTCAGCTCAAAGTATGTTCAGACTGAAGCTCGGTGTTGCCATCTATTTCCCTGCTGAACCCCTTTCTAGAGACATCAAGGTTGGACCAGATGATCCTTGAGGTACCTTCCAACCTGGTATTCAATGAGTCTATGATCTGTGCAGGTGAAGCGGGCCCTAAAGAGCAGTTATCTCTGCTTACACTCTGGCTCTTCCCATCCATCCTCCCCATTTCTCTGCCTTTTAATAAGCAGATGAGCTAATTCCTGCACTAGAAGGAAAAGCCCGAGTGCAAGCCTTGCATCAGAGAGCCCTGAAGGGAGCAGGAAGGGATGTGGTGTCATTCTTGCTGGTGCTGGACACCAATCTGACTTCATGGAGCTGTCCATGCGTTGGAGAAGACACTGGCTGCGCACTCTAATTCCTCTCTAAATATCAAAACCAGATTAAACAAGTCGAGTTTCAGGGCATCCATCCACCTAATCTTGTGAGGGCTGCAGAGTTCTCCCAGTGCCCCAGGCAAGGGGCTTCAGGGCTGACGAGCCCAGTTGACTACCCAAAACACACACCAAAACGTTCACCCAGGACGTTCATCCCCTATCGAGCCTGGGGCAAACGTCGCCTTATGTTTCCACGCGCTGGTTCCGTTCCGAAAGGAAAGCTGCTGCTACAGCCCCACAGCCCCTCTGCTCCTTTTGGGACTGAATCAAAAATGTACCTCCCCTCCCCTTGTGTTTCCCCACGACACACCTTTCCTTCCACTGGAACATAACCCCAAATAAGATGTTGGCCTGACATTAAAGCAAAATGTATAAATATTTTTAAAAAGAGAAGAATTCCTGCCTCGCTAACAGTTTGCTCCAACTAATAGGTTTCAGATGTCTCACATACTTCATTCATTCAGCCCCATTCAGTCTCCTAGGAGCCCCCGCTGTATTTATTAAACACAGCGATTGTGGAATGTTCAGCGCTTACAGAATAAAACACACCATTTTTACTTTTTTTTTTTCCCCAAAAAAAATAGTAATTAGAAAGCTTTGTGAGTGACCCAAAACTGTCATTCTGGTTCCAGTCCCAGTGCCCACTCCAGCATTCTGCAGCTGGGCCACAGCTTGACCCTCTCTGGATTGCACAAGCCCCCAACAACACATTGGACTTCATTTTCGTCCTCAGCAGCACCGTCCCGCCACTATCCCCGAGCACCTCCATTTCCCGCGTTATTCCTGAGCGTGTACTTTGGACTCTTGGCTCTCAAACACCTCTAGTCTCTGCGCTTTCAGTAACTCTCCCCACTGCTAGAGGCGAGAGTCAAGCCCTGAAGTCCTGGCGGGTGCCAGTGCTAATTTCAGCAGCAAAGAGCTGGAGAACACGAGATCTTTCCTAGAGGGATTCAGAGGGAAGCAGACATCACAGACGAGCCATTTTTCATTACAATGCTGGCAGCGGGAGCAGAGGAGGATGTCTGGGCTACAAGCACTGTAGAGAGGCAATAGATGGAGTTTGTTCCAGCAGGAGGAACCTGCCAGCACTGGGTGACTGGTCAGAACGGTTCGCTGGAGCCTGGCACTGTCCCAGCCCTTCTTTGGGGAGAGACGCGTGAAAAGCAGATCAAAAAGGGTACACGAGGCCCCGAGTCTAGGCTGGGAAGATGTGGCGGGAGCCAGCAGCAGTCAAACGGCCTTTGCTTATGGCCACATCCAGCCCGTGTGACTGAGGCGTTTCCGTCAGGGTCTTGAGTGCACTAATGGGATTGAATGGCCCCAACCAGCCTCGCCTGAGGCCCCTGGGCCAGGAGCTCCATTTCAGCTCAGTCCTGCCCGAGTTACACCAAAGGAGGGCCTGTCCCCAGCTCTGTTACTGCTGGTCTGGGCTCTCGCGACCATCTCCATCTGGGCCTTGCTGGGTGCAGACCCTGCCCGGAGAACTGTGCTGTCCTTGTCATCTACCAGCTCTCTGTACCGCAGGGAGCGGCCAACCCACGCCCGGTTTGGAGGTGCAGAGCAAGCAGCCTGAATGGGCACAACCAGGAGATGGAAAAGCTGGTGTCAAGGAGTGAGCACGGCTGGGAGACGTGGCTGAGACTCCCCAGACCTAGGAAGGCATCAGCAGTGACGAGGGGGCGGTAGTGCTGCTCCGGGAAAGACTCCGGGTTACGCAGCGTCTGGCTCTTGCTGTGGTCTCCAGCCCCCATGGGGCAGACCATCAGCAGACCTGGGGAAGGCAACACGTACCAAGGGTTTTAGGAGAGCTGCGATGTTGCCCGTCTGCGAGGCGCTGCCTTGCAGAACTGTGGGAAGTGCCTTGCTGCTGCCTTTTGGGTGGCCAGAGGAGACTTCTTCACCCCTTCTGACCACCACACTCTGTGCCGCTGCTCTGGGCTCTTTCCTCCCGCAGCAGCAGCGGTTTTGCAGACATAGCTGAGCCCTGAACACACACGGTGGGCAGACTGACCTCTCCCCAAAGGGGCTATGATTCATCTGTCGCCCTTTTTTGGCTGAGGAGCTCCATGCCCATGCCCACACGGGAGTTCACGGGCACTGCACTGGTGTCACTGTTTCCACATTACTGCCCGCTTCAAAGGCCCCACCATAAGCCTTGTCCCAGACACGTTCCCGAGGGAGCTGTTGGTTTAGAGTCAGTCGATTATTAGTCCCGCTGCAGGAGGTGAGACAGGAACGGACCAATACTGGTGTGCTATAAAACACACCAAACACGCCAAGAGCCGCTTTGGAGCAATCTTAATGCTTCGTCACAGTGCTCGCTAAGGGAAGCATATCTGTCACAGCTCTCCACTCAGGGCAAAGGACAACTCCTGGCTCTGACCACTTCCAGGGGGTTCCTACACTTCTGGAAGACCAAACACCCCTGGGAGTCTCGGTTCCCAGCATGGTGCAGATGCCCTGGCTGGCTCCCTGTCCATCCATTCCAGTTTAGCACTGCCCAGTAGCATCACACCAGCAGACCCCTCATGTCCCCTCAGCCAGGCCCCTTCACATCATCTTGGAGGGTTCCTTTTCCTAAATTTCACCTAAGTCAGACCTCATCGAGCAACCACTTGCAGTCAACATAAAGGAATCATCAATCCAGATGAATTCCCTGCTGGGTTCAGACCCTGCCAGAGGCACCCAGTTCTATTATACAGACCCCAGTTAAGACTGGGGCATCTCAGGTAGCATCATGTATCCTGCTTGTCCCATCAGTATTCCTACCCCCACCAGATAGTGTCTCCTCTTCCCTTCCCGGCTGCCCCTCAGCTCTGCCTCACTGCCACCAGCACTTGGGAGTTCAGCCCCTTCCAACAAAATGGACTGGAAAATACCAGTCTTACCAGTCAAAGGTTCCCACATTCAGTTCACAGAACACAATTCTCCAGAGATCTGCTGGGGTTTCCACTGAATTCAGGGCCTTTGTGTCTTCCCAGAAGTGCACTTGGCAGACAGCTCCGAGGACCAGTTGCCACAGAGCACGCAGGCGTCTGTCAGAGCCTCCACACCCAGGGCTCCAAAAGCTTTAGGAAACCCCAAACCAGCTTAGGGCTCCGAGAGTCTGGATCCAAGGATCTGGAACAGGAGCCCATAGAGCAACCCAAACTTTCAGCTCCCTGTTTCAAAGCTGCTCTATCTCGAATTGTTCCCTGATACTTCAGCGTCAGTCATCGAACGTGCTCAGGGCATATTTACAGACTTTCTGGAGAGATGCCCAGTCCATGAGCTTGAACCACTGCCCCAGTCCGAGCATCTGACCATGTGTTGGAAAAATCCCTAAGGATGATTCCTGCCCATTCCTGAAACTTGGTGCCTCAGGGACAACAATCCTCCCCATACCATTTACGGGCTTCCAGCCTTTTTTGTGAGGCTGGATAAGCATCTGCTGGGGATTAAGGGTTTTGTCATTTGGAAAGAGCTGACCATTACCTCCAATTATTCAAACTAGGTCAGGTTCTTCAGCACAAGTTTATGCGATGACTGTTGGCTGGGAATTAGGCTTTCAAAGCCCATTGGTCTCTGGAGAGCAGAACCCATCTCTCCTCTCACACATTCAGGAAAAAATTCCTCCCATAAAGGTCCTGGTCTCAGAGGACCTGACCTGTGTGTGTCCCTGGCCTCTGAGTTGAGGTACCAACCCTGCTTTGGTACAAACCCTCCAGGTGGTTTGGAGTTTGGTTACTGGTGAGAACAGATCACTGGCAGCGGGACCCAACAGGTGAACAGAGAGCACACACTGCCCTGTCAATGGTGAAAGACCTGGAGAGGTTACAATCCCCTGGGCAGTCAGGACAGGAGGGTCCTGTCCAGTTCCTGCATGACTACACGTGTCGAGCCTGGCTGCGATGGAGTTAACCTTCCCCTGCACAACAGGGAACACTGGAAGGTGGAGAGAGCTGTGAACCTGAAAGGCCTTCTGGGGCCAGGTTCTCTCCTCTGCACTCCGACCAGGGAATGGAGCCGTAACCATTGCGTGCGACGGAAACCAGTTAAGCCATTTCCAACTGTTGTGTGGGTGTGACATTGATTATCCTGCTTGACTGAAAAGCTTGTACCCCATCCTGCTTTCAAGACATGCACAAAGCTCTTCCCAGAAAGGCTGTGGCCGTTCACCGATCACGGTGTAGCCCCTGACTGTTCCCTCCGAGAGCTGTGGCAGCCCCAGGGACGCGCAAGAGTTCCTTCTACACTGACTTTGATCAAAAGTGAAGCCTGCGACGCCATCGGACACAGGTGGCACAGGTACCTCATCTCCACATCCCAGGCAGTTTTTAGACAGGTTTTTGGCAGTGCTGCCTGCAGAGAAGATTCCTTTGAGGGCAGGAGCAAGTCACACAAACCCCGACACGCAGCACAACCCCAGTTAATGAGACAGTTAAAACGGTACAAACACAACTGGAAAATCTGTGGCACTGAAAGGCCAGTGTATTCAAATTCCTTCTCCCTAATTACAGGCGATTGCTTCTTGGCAAGCGCTCGGCCTGCCAGAGCAGTGAGGTTTTACAAACATTCACACAGGCATTAGATCATTGTTTGAATGAGTTATTGGCAGCCCAAATCTGAAGTAAAAACATCGTTTAAAGAAGACCATATTGACCAGGGTGAAGCTGTCTGCCTTCATGTCTCCTGCTTGTCTCTGGACACCCAAGATCGCCTCTAGCTTCACGTCACTCACATCACAACCGCAGCCATGGGTGCGGATGTCACGTTTTGTGCTGTCCTGACACAGACTTGTCACTCGTGCATGGATGGAGGGACCCCTTTCCCTCATGGGAGCAGGGAAATGGCAGGTTTGAACTGAACATGGTACACGAGAGGGTTCAGAGCACAGCAGCTACGGACAGCGACGGCCAGCGCACGCTGGTGATCATTGCTGCCCTGCCCACAGGCACGTGCACTGCCCCAGTGCTACGACCAGATAACACTTAAGTTTTCTCCATGTTACTGGATAGAACAATGACTGTGTCCCCCAACAGCAATCACAACTTTGAGGAGGACATTGGTGTCTCATGGGAAATATCATCGAATGCACATATCATCGCTGGGAAAACAGATTTCTCTGCATCAGATCTTTCCACATCCAGACATTGTCACACGTGCCAAAAGAGGCCTTTCACCTCTGTATTTTAACAGTCTTTTTGTTTTGCTCCAGTGAAACACGTCCTTGCCTCTGCTGGAGCAGTTTGACAAGGGATCAAGTGTCGGAGCTCTGGAGCACTGTGCCATCCTCCAGCAAAACCTTTGAGAAAAGGCAGGTGGTAACTCAGACCCTGGCAAAGGACAAACGGAACTAATGCAGACTCCACTGGTCCCTCTGGTCAGTACCAATGCCTTGAGAAAGCCAGAGGGTGGAGGACCCACAGGGAGAGGAGCCTGCAGAGCCAGTGGACCAGGCTGAGCAGGGTGAGCTGACCTGGCACCAGAACTGGCACCAGAAGAGCTTTGCAGCACAAGGCTTGGGCTGGAGCCTTTCTGGTTGCAGTCCAGTCTGACCCAGTGCCGGTGCCTGCTGCTGGCTGCTGCCCTCAGGGGGTCCCTGCACTGCGCAGGGAGAATTAGCGCCTGTGGCAGAGGCAAGTCTGCCCTCCATGACACTCGGGTGGTGCAGAGCTTGAGGAGAACCTCTGGCAGCTCGGTGGGTGGATAAAAATACTTGAGCTCTGGCAGCCAACCAGCCTGGAGCCCTGCATGGTGCGGCCTCCACCCCAGGGGCCCCCGCAGGACACCCTTCCCTTACATGTGCTTCCCAAATTAGACCTCCTGAGACCAAGGTTGGCTTTTTAAGAGGGAGGTGAGCTTGTTAGTAACCAACATTATCCATTAAACAGGAATCAGCAGCTTTTATTAGGCTTCAAAGTGCTGTGAAAGGAAAAGAGGTGGGGTACAGCATCACGAACCCACTCCCCTCCCCAGCGGAGCCCCTTCGCCTGGCACAGGGGGGTTTCAGTCAGGCGTTGCTGCAGGCTATGGTAACTGTGAAGTCACCCAAGGCTGCTAAGTTACAGCAAGCCCCAGACTAAACACAGGAGCCTCACGAAGGTGCAAGAAGATAGAGACGAGGTTTGTAAAGGGCAGCTCCCCGGTGGGCCCCTTCTGCGGAGGCCAAAGAGGAAGAAAAACCCGAGCTGGAAAGGAACCGTGTAAGGAGTGCCAAGCTCCCCACCCAGGAAAGTCCGGGTGTGCAGGCTCCATTCGTACCTCATCACAGCGTGAGCTACGCGCTCGCCGTCTGCCACCAGCTGGGTTGTTGGCACACAAAAACCCACCCAAATCATGTTACAACAGAGCAGCAAAAAGCAGAGGCGCTGTTGCACTGACCCCCCTCACACAGGTCCGTTCCACAACATGCTCAGGGATAATCTACACCCGTTGGAAAAGGATCTCGTGAAAATTTGGTTGTGGTTTCATTGACCAAGAGTCGTGTTGTTGCATATGTTCCATGTCCCCAGAGAGCTACTGTTCCAACGACAGAGATCAGGTCACAGCCTTGTCTACCAAAAGCCCAGCTTCCATGAAGAAATTAATAATATGATGTATTTTGGTCACAGAGAAGCCTGCAGAACTAGAATCGGAATGTAAATATGGAGAAACACCTGTGAAAGTTTTGAGCTGCCAGGCACCACTAAAAACTGCCCAACCAAGGGCATTTGTAAATCAGAATCCAAATGCAAAGATTTCTTATTGCTCAAACAGCAGAATCCACAAAATGCAAAGAAAATCAGGAGGTCGAGTTTTGTCCCCATTTCTACAATCAATTTTTGCCTTTGCAAGCCCTTGTGAACACACATTCCACATTCCCAACCTACACACACCACTGAGCCACCGGCCGCACCAAACTGCCCAGACTTCCCATCCCAGAGACCCGATCTCACTCCACGCACCATGGTATTAACTCAAAGGCTGTTTCACTTCCCTAGTTGCCCCAGGAAAGCCCAGGTGTTCCACCCAGCCAGCCCGGAGTCCCTCTGGATCACCGCATGGACACACAATGGCTGATTGTCAGCATGAGGCTGAAGGGAGCTGACACTTTCCCAGAGAAAAATGCCTTTGCTGTGTGTTTGGAAGGTTACACAGCTGTAAGTCAGACACAGAAGGAGCTGAAACCCTGGAGGGATTATGGCCTCAAACACACATGTGCTGCGGGAGGAAGCTCTCCCATGGACTGACATACCATTAACTCCTGCTGGTGGGAGCCCAGTGCTGCGCTGGGAGTCCTCGACAGCCGCAAACTGCTGGTTGCTTGTCCTGCAGATAACTCTTGTCTCATCCCTGACCTAGTGACTCGGCCTGGCTCGTATTTATTTTCTCATTTTATAAGAAACAGGCTCTTCTCTGAACTCTTTACTGGTGGGAGTACTGGCATGGAGCGAGGCTGAGACCCATGCCGTACCGCACCAAACACTCGAGCGGGAGAACTGGGGCTTTGTCCAACATGCTGTCTATCTTCCTGGGAAAACTCTCTGCTCTACATGCTCCCAATCGTGCCATCAGCTGGAGCAAGATGGAACTTCACTGCATGAGACAGCGAGCCCTTCTCCAGATGCCTTTAAGGACAGCAAGAATTCCTCAGGCACTGACAAAGCCCAGTGAAGGCTCTTGTGCTCTCTGGAAGGCAGCAGGGCCATGTCCATGCCCTGGCAAAAGCCCCGGGGAACACTGGAGGGCAGCAGGGCCTCTTGAGCACCCTAGAAAAGGGCTGTGCTGAGGTGAGGGTGCTTCAAAGTAGGTCTCTGTGCTTGCTCTGCCACCAAACCCTCAGTGAGCCCCTTGCCCTCACCAGAGTCCAGGTCCAAAACAGAGATCCACAACCTGGGGCTCCTACACAGACGCAGCCAGGACTGGAAGCGGTTGGCAGCCCTCACCCTCCCTTCCTTGGAGAAGCAATGAGGAGCTCCAGGTGGGATCTGCGGAGAGTACAGGCGCCATCACAGGGCGAGGGCCTGAATAGAGTCATCCTAGATAGCACAGGGGCCAAAAACTGCTCCGAGGCACTAAAAACACCTCAGGAGGTGTCCACAGACACAATGGGTGGTGAGACCCTGGCCCAGGCTGCCCCGAGACGTGGCAGAAGCCCCATCCCTGGCACCATCCCAGGTCCGGTTGGCCCTTAGGGCTCTGAGCACCCTGCTCTGGTTGCAGATGTCCCTGCTCCCTGCAGGGGGTTGGACTGGAGGAGCTTTGCGGGTCCCTTCAACACAAACCAGTCTGTGTTCGATGAAGAGGGATCCGAAGGGACAGAAGGCAGCTGTGGGCAGAGGGAAGATCCCGGTGGCTGTGACAGGAGCAGGGAGGTCCTCACGAGGCCAGAGAGAGAAAAGGCGGCTGAGAAAACAGTGAGGGCCCCGGGAGGGAATCTGAGAGAACAGGACGTGTCCGAAGAAGGCTCCGCTCCTGAGCTGGCGGGGGTGTTCCGGGGCACCCTGGATGCCCGATGCCAGGCGCCCACAGGTCCCGCCACCCCTCAAGCCGCCCCCCAGGCCGTCCTCTGCGCGGGCGCGCACTGCGCATGCGGGAGCCTGGCGGCGACGGCCCGGCGCACTGCGCATGCGCCGAAGGGGCGGCTGTGGTGCCAGGCCGTGATCACGCGAGGGCGGCAGCGCGCGGGCAGCCCGGGCTGCGCATGCGCACTGCGCCGCTGCGGTCCTAGCGCGGAGCCGCGGGAAGGGCGGGGACCGGCCTCACCGCTCTCAGTGCGCATGTGCGAGCGGCGTCCCCTGCCGAGGGTGCTCTGTCCTGCCACGAGGGGGCGGCACCGGGCTTAGCCGCGGTCCGCGGGCTGCGGCCTGCCTGAATAGTCCCGCCTCCCTCCGCCGTTCATTGGTAGGACGGGCTGCTGCCCGGCGGATCCTCGTCTACTACTGGCTGTCTCTTCTGTCCGTCAGCGAGATGTGCCCACAGCCCCCGCCGATCCGAAAGGAGGTTCCGGGGGCGATGGTCGGACCCTGGCAGGTTGCCGCGGGGCCCGGTCGGGCCCTGGAGGCCGGTCTGGGCCGTTGTTGGTCCTGGAGGCCTCCTCAGACCATGGAGGGAGGCCACGGGGACCGCGCAGGCCTGGGGGGACCCAGTGTGGGGTCACCGGGACCAGCCAAGGCCTTGGGAGGGTAAAATGCCCCTCCACCAGTCCGGGCCGTATGGACCAGTTGAGGTGATGGGGCCGGTGGGACACTCTGCCCCTCCTCTGCCCATGGCCGGGACTGGCCTGGCCCTGTCTGGCTTCACAGGCAGCAAAGGGACCGTCCCCTGAGGCAGCTCTGCTGCTTCGTGGAGAACATCAGCAGGGCGGGACGGCGATCAGAGCCTCAAGCCGGTTTATTGCCTGGTGCTGGTGGGACCCGCCAGTACTGGCGGCTCCAGGCTGCTGGGGCACATGGGGACAGAGCAGCTGGGGCGCGTGGGGTCCCTCGGTGGGACGAGGGAGAGGAGCAGGGTGGGGAAGGGGATGCTGGCCCTGCTCTGCGGGTCATGGCTCCCTCCAGGGCATCCCCGAGGCCGGCAGGCTCCAGGCGCTGGACTCCCCTGAGTCTGTGAAGGCCTTGGCAGCCACCTGGACGTGGTGATAGGTCCCGGGTCGCACTCCGGACAGGGTGTAAGATGTCTGCTCATATGGCCCGATCTAGGGGTAGAGCGGGGTTAGGGGCACCCATGGGCTGGGGGGGCCAGGACACAGCCTTGCTCAGGGATGCATCCTTCAGCTGTGCCTCAGTTTACCCGGTGTGGGAGGGTGGGGGATGTGCAGGGGGTGGCAGTACCGTTTGGGGGGCAGAGCCCCCTTCCCAGGCATAGCGGATGTGGTACTTCAGCGGGAAGTACTGCGGGAAGGGCCAGGACCTGGGCGGGCTCCACTCCAGCAGCAGCTTCTTGGTCTCCCCGGGGATGGGTGAGACCCGCAGGTCCTCAGGGGGGTCCGGCTTTACTAACGAAGTGGGAAGACAGCGAAGGTGTGGGGTGCTGGCTGGGGGACATGGCACCAGGGGGTGCTGCTGGGGACAGGGAGACTGCATCCACCAGCCCAACGGTCTGAGCTGCAGAGGTGGGCTGAGCCCCCACACATGGTTCTGCTCCCAAGGAGGGGAACGAACCAGAGGGGAAAGGCCCAGAGGCAGCCCCAGGGCTGGGTTAGACCCAGGCATCCTGCGAGGGAGGGGTGAGGGGTCTGGGGGCCCTGGCACTCACTGATGTTCTCCAGGAGGAAGGGCAGCAGGCTGGAGGCAGCGCCCAGAGGATTCACGGCCGTCACGTTCACCACGTAGGGGGTGAGGGAGAACATCTGCACGTCCCCGAAGGAGCAGGTCCGCGGCCCCGTGCGGACGCACTCCCCGGTCTCTGTGGCCCCCCACACGCCATGCCTGGGGGGGTACAGGGGGGGGAGCTGAGTCAGGGGGGAGCTGCCCTGCCTCAGCCCTGCATGTGACACAGGTACCGCGGGGCTCAGCCAGGGCTCGGAGCCCCCCACTGACCTGTACGTGGCTATGAAGTCCGTGTCCAGCAGCGGCTCGGTGGCCAGGCCCCAGGAGCAGTTCACGGCCTGTGGGTAACTGATGGCCCAGCACTCGACGGCAGGGACCGGCGGGGGGTCTGGGGCAGGGGACACTCATCACCCCTCTGCCAGCCCACCCAGGGGACCCCCGGCTGGCAGCAGGGGCCACGGGGTGGGTCGAGGTCACTCACAGCCCAGGCGCAGGCAGATGGTGGCCCAGGTCTCGCCGGTGCCGGGGTGGTGGCAGCTGTAGTGGCCCTCGTGGGCCAGGCTGGCGTTGGGGAGGGCCAGCCCCGCTGCGGGGTATGTCCCCAGGAGGGTCCCCCCCCGACGCCACTCAGCTGGGCCCCCCGCGGCAGCTGGGCACGGCAGCAGCACCTCGGTGCCCAGGGTGCCATGCTGTGGGGTGCAGCGGCCTGGGGACATGGTGGTGGGGGGCGAGAGGACACACCACGGCAGGGACAGGAGGGACAGGGGGTGACGCTGGGTCAGGAAGGGGCTGGGCCTCCCTGGGGGCCCCAGCTCTGTTCCCGGCCCCCGGTGCCCCTCTCTCCCCAATGCCCCCAGCCCTCCAGCCTCTGTCCTCGGTCCCCTCGTGGCCCCAGTCCCCCAGTGTCCCCATTCCTCCATCACCAGTCCCACCATGCCCCCAGTCTCTCCCATGTCCCTGTAGCTCTATCCATAGGTGTCCTGTCATTCTGCCCCCAGTCCCCTCAGTGTCCCCGGTCCCCTCAATGTCCCCGGTCCCCTCAGTGCCCCGATACCTCTACCCCTGCTCCCTCCATCTCCATCCCCAGCACTCCCAGTCTGCCCAGTCCCTGGATTCCCCCATACCTCCATTCTAGACCCCTAGTCCCTCTAACACCAGTCCCACATGCCCCCATACCCCTGTCCCCAGCCTGTCTCTCCCCCCGGGTCCCCCATACCTCCATCCCAGCCCCCCCAGTCCCTTCAGCCCCGGTCCCACATGCCCCCGTACCTCTGTCCCCATCGTCTCCGGTGCCGTTGTAGGGAATGGAGCAGGCGGGTGCCACAAGAGCCACCACCCAAAGCCACTTCATGTCTGGGTGACACAGCAGTTCCAGGGACCTGTGGAGACAGCCAGGATGGTCACAACCCAGAGCAGGGGACAGCAGGGACACCACGACCACAGGTCCCACATGATCCAGGGACATCACCCTAAAGCCAGGGGTTCAAACCTGTCTCCAGGCCACCCCACAGTGCCGTGCCCCAGTTTCCCCTCTGGCTTTGCCACACAAACTGCGGACAGGGGATGGTTTCTCACTGCAGGGCCGGATCCTGCTGCCAGGAAGGAGGAGAGGGTGGAGGTGGGAGGGAAAGGACCCTGTGGACCAGGGACCTGCAGCAGCCCCTGTGGCCCCTGCCCGGATCCAGTCATTCGGGTCACTCTGGGGCTGGACCAGGGAAGGGACCAGCGCACTCGGATGGCCCCCAACTCCCAGAGCACCTGGGGAGGGACCGTCCCCCACAGAGACCCCCCCAAAACCCAGCCTGGGGACCGGGCTGAGCTGAGGTCCCCACGGCGACCAAGCCCAGTATCACAGGGATGGATCCTGCTGGCTCAGTCCTGGGGCAGGGCCATGCCTGGCTTTCCCCGTACCATGGGCAAGGGGCTCCCCACGGTGACGCCAGCTGTGGGGCCACCCCTAGCCCCCGGCACCCCCCACCCCCCCACGGGGAGCCCTGTCCCAGTCATGCTCACCGCAGCAGGGCCAGGTCTCTGGGACCAGCGGCTCTGTCACCGCCGGTGCGGGAAGCCGCAGCCCCGGGCGGCCTCAGCCCATTTCCTCGCACAGGAAACACGGTCCCCAGTGGGGACCCACCGCCCAGCCAGGCTCCACCGGGACCCCCCCACCCGCAGGAAAGGGGATTCAGCACTGGCCAAGAGGGTTTCAACCCTTCCCACGCCACCACCCCGCTCTCTTTGTGGTCAGCCGCTCCCGGCTGGGGACATTGAGGCTGGAGGAGATGACGGCACTGATCCTCTACCGTTCCAGCTCTGCCAACCTCCCCCCCAGCCCCCTGTGCCCACCCTCACCCCCCCCCAGAGATGAGCCATCCCATTGGGGTGTGTATAAATACTTTATTGCTGCTGTGCTGGGGTGCGGGGGGCCGCAGCGGGGCTGGGTGGGGGGGTGTGAGCTGGTGACAGGGACTGCCCGGAGAAGTGGAGGGGCACAGAGGGTCCCCGGCTGTGCCACCCTCCCGCACTGGCTGGGGCTCACCGGCCCTGCTCCTGCAGCCGCTGCATCTTCAGGATCTGGCACAGGAGCCTCTGCACGTCCTCATCCATGTGGCCCTGGGGTGGAGGGAACGTCAGAGTGGACATCAGGGAGCCTCTGGGCTGCCTCCGATGTGCATGTGTGCATGTGGGCACCAGCGCGTGGCTGGACACCATACCAGTGTCCCCAGCTCCCCCACAGCCAAGTCCCCCCCTCACCTGCACTGCGTAGAGCAGGTGGCTCCGGTACAGCGTCACCACCTTGCTGTGCCGCGTCTCTGCCTCCTGCAAGAGCATGAGCTGGCTTGAGCATGGGGCCAGGGGCCTGTGGAAACCCAGAGCCCACCAGGTGATGGCCACAAGCCCCCCAGTACCCACCGCCAGCTTCTCCTCCAGTGCCCGGATCCTGGCCTGGAGCGCGGCAGCATCGGGGGGTGACTGCAGTGGTCCCCGGGGCTCGGGGAGGGTGTTCATGGCTTCCTTCAGCCTGAAGACCTCCTTGGAGAGCTCGGTGATCTGCACAGCACCCAGAGGTCACTGGGACCCCTCAGCCCCAGCTCCCCTGTGCCCACCACAGCAGCACCCAGGCCCCCAATGCCCCCTCCCTGTCCCCTTACCTTCCTGTCCCTGTCCCTGACCAGCCGGGCTGCGTCCTCGGCGTGGCCACGGAGCTCCTGCAGCCGCCGCGCCTCGTCCTGCGCCTCTGCCAGCTGCTTCTGCGCGGCGGCCAGCCGCTCCTCGGCCGCCTGCCGCTCGCTCTTCATGAAGAGCGCCTGCCGCTGCACCCGGAACACCTCCTCGCACGTCTTCTCGTGCCGTCGCGACAGCTCGCCCAGCCGCTGGGCCAGTGCCGCTGCCTCGGCCCGCAGCCCCGCCTGCGCCGCCTCGTGCTCTGCCCGCGGCACGGTCGATGCCAGCTCAGCCTCCAGCCGGGCGGCCTCGCGCCCCTTGGCCTCCGCCGCCGCCTCCAGCTGTGCTGCCCGCTCCCGCAGGGCCTGCGCCTGCTCCTCCAGCGCCGCTGTGGCCCGGGCGTGCTCCTCCCGCGGCACCCGGCCCTCCACCTCCGCCTGTGCCTGCCGCAGTCGTGCCACAGCCTCCTCGTGCTCCCGCCGGCCCACGGGACGGGCTGCCAGCTGCTCCCGCAGGGTGTCCAGCTCAGCTTCCCGGCGACCCAGCGTCTCCCGCAGCTGCCCCAGCTGGGCCGTCACCTCCTCATGCTGTCGCACCAGCTCGGCCACCCGCTGCTCCAGCAGTCCTGGCTCCGGCTCGGGGCTGCCTGCCGCCCGCCAGTCCCGCGCCTTAGCCTCCAGCTCCCGCCGCAGGGCCTCCGCTTCCGCCTCCGCCCGGCCACAGCGCTCCAGCAAGGCCTCCTTCTCCCTCGACGCCTCTTCCAGGGAGGCTCCCAGGGAGGCCGTCGCCTCCACAGCCTCCAAACGGGCCTGCAGCTCCTTCACCCTCTGCTCCCGCTCCTCCAGCGCTGCCTGTGCCTGCTGCAGGGCTGCCTGGGCCTCTGCCAGCTCCGCGCTGGCCTCCGGCTCGGCTGACGAGGAGGAGGAAGAGGTCTGTGGCTGCGGCACCCGCAGCTCACCCACTGCCGCCTTGCACTCGCCCCAGGTCCAGGCTGGCTCCTCGTCATGCCGCTGTGCCCTGCTCCCCTCTGGGATTTGCTCTGGGGCACCGGCCTGCCTGTCTGACTGCCCTCCAGCCTCGTCCCTCGCACCCAGGCCCCACGGCGGCTCCAAGCGCTGTGCCCGCAGCTGCTCCAGCTCCCGTTGGAGAGCATTGTAGAGACTGGTGGGCACGAAGTCCCCTGGAGCAGATGGATTGCTCTCATCCCGCTCGTAGTTCTCCAGCACCTGCTGAGGAGATGCTGAGGTCACCAGAGGGGCCAGGGGACGGCAGCAGGGAGGGACAGACAGACAGACGGGGACTTGCCTGTATCTTCTCCCGTAGCTCCTTGTTCTGCATGGTGAGGGACTGCACCTGCCCCTGCAGCGTGGCCACCAGCTCCTCGGCCGAAGGGCTCAGCGTCTTCTTGGAGAGCAGCAGCTCTGCCCCTGCGGGGTGCAGGGACACCGGTGCCGTGTCCACCTATGTCCCTGCTCCCTGACACAGTATGGCACCACCCCAGGGCAGCCCAGCCCCATGGGGGCCCTACCTGGGAAGTCGAGCGGGTCTCCCTCCTCGTCCTGCAGTGTCTCGATGTCGTAGCTTGTGTTCTCCTTCTCGTTCTGGGGGTGCAGGGTGGGGGTCAGCCCCTGCGCGCCCCAGCCCCTGGCACAGCCAGCTGCTGCCCACACCTACCTCCAGTGAGGACAAGCGGCTCCGCAGAGCCTCCACCTCCTTGCCCAGCCGCTCCTTCTCACCATCCCGTGCCACCAGCTGCTCTTCCAGCTCCTGGATCTGCAGGGCAGGACACACATGAGGTCCCCTTCGCTCCCACCAGAGTCCTGATGGCATCCTCAGCACCTCAGAGAGCCGAGGCCACCCGTGACCTCTGCGCTGGCCTCACCTGCTTCTCCATGGAGCGCAGGGAGCCCTCGTCCAGCTCTGCCCGCTAGCAGGACCCAGAGAGAAAACAGGGAGGGATAAATGCTGTCCCCATCCCTCCCGTCCCCTCTGCTCCCGAGGAACACGGTGGCATCTCCCTGTGCCTCGCTGGTACCTCCCGCCTCTGCTTCTCCTGCTGCTCCAAGCCCCGGATCTTCTGCAAGAACTGGGCCCGCTCCTGCCGCAGCCGCACGATCTCCTCGTAGGCGTCCCGGTCCTCCTGCACACAAGTGGCCCCTGAGCCTCAGCGCCAGGCACCACCACCCCTAGCCCTGCTCTCAGCCCCCTCCTGCCCACCCTCCCCGGGGGCTGTGGCAGGCTGAGCCCAGCCAGGCCCAGGGCAGCTCCCCAGGCACCGTGTGTCCCCTGGGCCAGCCATGCTCAGGGTGCACCGGGCGCTTTTTGATACCAGAGAGAGAAGAAAAAGCTCTGGCAGGGCATGGACCCCCGCTCAGTGCTGTCACAGCCCCCTGGGCAAGGGGTGTTTTGGGCCCTTGGTGTGGGTGCGGAGCTAAGGGGGGACCCCTCCCTCACCTGGCTGGGGGTGCCCAGGGGAGGCAGAGGGGCTTTCCTCTTCCTCGGCGTGCTGCTCTTCTCCCTGACGGACGACTGGCTGGGCGAAGATGTCTGCGGAGACACCAGGACAGAGGGGACATCACCTATGAAGTGGCATCGCTCCTTCCTGGCCACTTTGGAGAGCCCCAGGGCACCTGGAGACCCCTACTGAGGGGTTGGGGCAAGGCCAGCCCTGATGAGAGGTGGGCAGCCAGGCAGGCCCTTACCTGGGACATCTGCTCAGTTGACTCCTCTTCTGCGGGGCAGAGCGGGAGGAAAGAGAAATTGGGGAGGTTTAGGGGATCGCAGGGGTGGGTACAGCAGGTGGTTGTGGAAGCACCTCTGAATGTGCTCGTATATGAGCAAAGGCACCCCCAGCACATGGGAAAAGGGGGTACGTGCCCCCCAGCCTTGCTCAGCCTCTCCCCGCCGTGGGTTAGAGGCAGCCCTGCCCCAAAGCACCCTGAAAACACCCCCGTGAGTCCAGCCCTTGGACAAGGAGCACCAGGGTGGCTCGGCTGCCTTACCGCTGGCCCAGGACCGGCGCTGAGCAGCCTCTTGCAGGAAGTGCTGGATGAGAGCGTTGCCTGTGGCCAGGCTGTAGTGTGCAGCATCGTGACCTGTGGAGTCCACCGCGGCCACCCGGGCACCAGCGTTGATGAGCACCTCCACCGTCTCCACACTGCCATTCTCGCAGGCCAGCATCAAGGCTGTCCTGAGCAGAGTGGGGAGAGCAGAGGTAAGAGCCCGTTCCCTCCACCTCCCCATCTGCCCCCAGTCCCCACTAGTGCAGACTCACCTCCCCTGCAGGTCCCGGCTGTTGACAGCTGCGCCGCGGTGCAGCAGGTACCGGCACAGCTCCGAGTGGCTCATCTTGGCAGCAAGGATCAGCGGTGTGGAGCCATCCTGGGCAGGGTCACATAATCACACAGGATCACTGAACCACCGAGTCCCAGACTGGGGGGGCTGGAAGGGGCCTCTGGAGATCACCCAGTCCAACCCCCCACTCCAGCAGGTCCCCACAGCAGTTGCCCAGTTTGGTGTCCAGTAGGGTTTGGGATCTCTCCAGAGCAGGAGATTCCACCACCTCTCTGGGCAGCCTGGGCCAGGGCTCCCTCACCCTCACACCAAAGAAGTTTCTCCTCCTGCTCAGGAGGAACTTCCCAGGTTGCAGTTTGTGCCCGTTGCTCCTCGTCCTGTCACTGGACACCACTGGGCAGAGTCTGGCCTCTCCTCCTGACCCCCCTTTAGCTATTGGTCACATTGAGGAGGTCCCCTCTCAGGCTGCTCTTCCCCAGCTGAACAGCCCCAGGGCTCTCAGCCCTTCCTCAGCAGAGAGATGCTCCAGCCCCTCCTCATCCTCACAGCCTCTGCTGGACTCTCTCCAGTAGCTCCTTCTCTCTCTTGAACTGGGGAGCTCAGAACTGGTCACAGGGCTCCAGATGTGGCCTCACCAGGGCAGAGAGGGAGAAGACCCTCAACCTGCTGGCCACACTCTTCTCGACGAGAAGGGTCAGGCTGGGTGAGGATGCGCAGACAAGGCTTAGGTCTCCCCATGAGGCACCCCACTCCTGTTGTCTCCCAGATTTCCACGTCCAACATCATGGTGCATTTTCACCCCAGAAGATGTTGCATTTCTGAGGCAGCCCCAGCCAGGCCCCTGGCTGCTCCCCGCAGCCTGGCAGGGTGAGGAGCAGAGGCACCTCACCTTGTCCTTGGTGTTCAAGGGAGCCTTGAAATCACAGAGGATCTCTGAGCAGGAGATGCAGCCGCTGACCGCTGCGGAGAAGGACAGAGGCTGAGCATGCTGCCTGCCACGGGGACACGAGCAGCACAGAGCTGGCACCATCCCCACTCACCTGCGTGGTGCAGTGCTGTCCGGCCGCTGCTGTCAGCCACGTCCACAGGGCAGGAGGCCTGAGGGAGAGGACAGGGGACAGAATGACAGACTGCTCCTTGGCATGGTGGAGAGCTGAGCAGGTGCCAGGCAGAGCCAGGAACCACCATGCCAGCCACCACCACTGGGGAGGGAAGGGGGTCCAAGGACAGAAAGGCCTCTCCCAGGGCCGGTACCTGCAGCAGTTTGCTGACACACTGGGGGTGGCCGTGCTTGGACGCCAAGTGCAGGGCAGTGTAACCTGGGGAGACGGACAGACGGACGGGTCAGAGAACTGACAGTGGGTCTGAGGCAGAGGGGCCAGACAGATGGATGAGTGGGCACACAGGAGGATGTGCTGGCCTGGGACTGAATGGGAAGGGGAGCACCGGGGGCCAGGGTGTGAGTCCCCATGGGAAGCTGGGACAATTTACAGCCCCCCCAGGTGTCACCATCCCCTCTGTCCCCTCAACCCCCACCGGCGGGATGGGACCACCCCGGCTGCTCCGTGGCTTTAGCTGGGGGTGTGCAGTGGCCGTGCCCTCACCCGAGCTGTCCTTGGTCATGGCGTCAACACCATGAGCCAGCATGGCTTCCAGGCAGTCCACGTTCCCCCGTGTCGCGGCCAGGTGGAACCTGCAGCAAGAGCAGGGGTCGTCACACCGTGTCCCTAGTCCCCAGCCGTGCCCTAGCCCTGCGACCCCGGTGTCCTGGGGTCGTGGGTCAGCCCTTACGCAGATTTGCCCTCCGAGTCCAGCTTGGTGGCCACCAGGCCCTTGCGAACGAGGAGAGATGTCACCCTCCCGGCATCGTTGTAGTCCACAGCTTGCAGGAGCTTCTCATCGTTCTTGGTCCAGTCCTGGCTCTGCATTGAAGGCAAGAGGCAGCTGTGAGGGCTCTGCCAGCCTCCGGGACAGGCAGGGCACTGGGCTGGGCCAGGGGGCCTGTCCTCATCCCCATTCCTGCTGCCTTCCACCCATCCCTGTCTCCTGGGGTGACTGTCTGTGGGCCAACCCCTTTCCTGGGTGTTTTGGTCCCCAGGGATGGAGGGTTTAGCTGGGACCGGGGTGAGGATCCTCTTCAGCCCCCACCCCAGTTTGGAGCTCACAGACCAGGAGATTCCCAGAGCTACCCCAGTTTAGCTGTGTTTGGGCCAGGCTGTCACCAGACTTGGGAGGGAGCTGGCACTGCCTGGTTGCCCCTGCCATCCCAACGACCCCAATGCGAAACACAGCCAGCACCCATGAGGCGCCTGAACCCCATCCCCCCCAAGGTTTCCCCACCGAGCCCGTTCCTAGCCCTGCTCCCTGCCAAGGACAGGACCAAGCCAGGGCGAGCCCAGTCAGCAGCGAGAGCAGGTCCCCGGGGATGGCTCCAGCCTCCTGCGATCTAGGAGGCACAATGCTGTCCCCACCCCTGCGCAGGACTGGGGCTGGATGGGGTGTTTGCTGACCCGAAGGAGTGACCCGCAGCCGGACAGGCCCGGTGAGGGAAGCCCTGGGCTCACCCCGCAGCCCGTGATGACAAACCCTGGCTCGCTGCGGTGGTGGCCGCAGGAAATGGATGTCACCTTTGGGGAGCCGCTGGCACCCTGCCCTTCGCCAGCCCGGTGCCCAGGACAGGACCAGCACCACCGTGCCTGCCTGGTGCCCCTGCAAGCCCCTCCAGCCGTAAACCAGTCTCCCAGCCTTACTGGGCAAACTGGGAGGGTGGTGCCCGCTCCCCACCACGCCCGTGTCATGCAAGGACAAAGCAGGTTGGAGGAGACGCAGCCGAGCCGTGGGCTGGGGCTGGGGCTGGCGGGGGTCCGGGCGGGGCGGGGGGGACACGGCTTACCCCGGCGGAAAGCCCCGGCGGTGGAGGGCAGGGACGTACCGCGAAGGAGGCGGCGGCACAGAGGCAGATCTGCTTCATGGTGCTGAGGAGGAGGTGGCGGGCGGCCATGCACCCCCTGCCCCCCGCCTGGGCGAGGGCAGGCCGGGGCTCCAGGGCGGGGACCCCAGACCCCGGCTGGCTCCAGCATCGCTGCCCGGGCGGGGGCCGGCTCCTGCCGCAGTGGGAGCCAGGATCCGCCTCCCTCCAGCGCTCCCTCCCTCCTTCCTGCCCTCCTTCCCTCCCTCCTCAGCCTGAGCTCCGGGCACTCCCGCATCCCTGCCGCGGAGCGAGCACCCATGTCCCAGTCAGGGACCAGCACCCAGTTAAACTGGGAGAGGTTGGGGCGGGGAGGGTGGGGGGCAGTTTTTCCAGCCCCTGCTCAAGGTGAAGCAGCGATGCACTCCCAAACCGAGGGGATGAGCATCCTCCTGCCCCCCTGGATCCTGCTCCCCGAGGAGGGGGACGTGGCACCCCTGGCCCTGCCCTGCCCCGCCCCGAGGGGCACAGACTGACCTTCGACCACAGCCCAGGGGCCAAGGGAGAGGCAGGACCCCCTGCCTGCCCCTCAGGGGCTCGGTAAACCCCCCTCAAGAAGGGAACCCCAAAATGCAAAGAGTCTCAGGGGGTGGCAAGAGCCTCTAACCCCTCCCCACTCATGGAAGCGTCCAGGGCAGTGTGGGGAAACTGAGGCACAGAACACAGAGTGCTCTGAGTTCCCCCCACAGAGTGGGGAAACAGGCACAGGGCAGACTCCATGTGGGGGGCTTCAGCCTGTGTCCATGTGTCCCCAGCCATATGTCCCCAGGGCATATGTCCCAAGGCACTGCCACAAGCACTGGGGACAGCACTGTCACGCCCTGCCCAGTGTGGACGGTGGCAGGAGCCCGCGGCCCTGTGCCAGGCTGGTGCTAAATAATTGAGGAGCATCGACCTGCCAGTTCCGCTGGCTGTGGCAGCTGGGAAGCTGGCAGCCGTCCCCAGGAAGGGGACAGGGAGGGGCCCTGGGACCCGCTTCCCTCTCCCTGCTGCTGCCTTTATCCCTTTGCTGTGCCTCACTCCCAACGATGGCCCTGGGAGCCCCCTTGGGTGCACGGGAGCTCGGTGCCACCAGCCAGGGTGGCAGTGCCAACATCCCCGGGGCTGCTGCCCCCCCAGTGAGCAGCCACCCCATGTCCCAGGGCAGGTCACCACATCCCTGTGAGCCTGGGGACACCCTGGGGGAGATCCCTGCATCCTTACATCCCTGTGAGGACATCCCGGGGCAGGTCCCCGTATCCCCGGGGATGGCACTCACGTCTGCCTTCTTGAACCTGGCCTTCAGGCTCTTCATGGCGGCTCCAGCCTCAGCCCCGTGGCACCTGGACAGGGGACGTGCTTGGGGGTCTCTCCACCACCGGTATCAGCTCAGCCACCCCCAGACCCGCTGCTCCCAGAGCCCTGTCCTCGACTGCGTCTCCCCACCAGCTGCAGCACCTGCAGAGGGGGTGACCTGGCGCCAGGGAGTTGGGTTACAGCCGGCTGCGGTTACAGCCGGCAGCACTGGGCAGCGGGGGGGCTCCGGGGGGACGAGCCCCGTTTGGGGAGGGGGTCTGCTGGCACCCCTGAAGCGCCCAGGGACAGGGAGGTGAGGGGACATGGCAGGGCCAGGCCCAGAGTGGGGGCTGGGGGCATCTGAGAGCAGCAAGGTCGGACTTCTTGGCCCTCTCGGGGCTGCAGGTGAGGGCCATGGCTGGGCCCTGGGCAGCTGGCACCCCCTGCCCTGCCCTGGCACTCCTTGCCCTTGCCAGCACCCCTACTCTTGCCAGCACCTTTTGCCCTTCTCTGGCAGCCCCTGCCCTTCCCCGGCAGCCCCTGCCCTGCTTCTCCCCCCGCCTCTTATCCCAGCCCTGGCCGGGTGGGGGGCCAGTCGAGGCCTGGCAGGCTGAGGGCAGCCAGACTCCCCCCAAACCCCTTCTTGCCCGGCACAAAGATGGCGGCGCCGGCGCCCTGCCCCGGCCGCGCCCGCCTGCGTGCTCCGCCCCGCGGCCTCCTCGCGCGCTTCCGCCCGCCGCGGGCTCGGCAACGATGCGCGCTCCGGCGGCCGGGGCCGGCCATGGCGGTGAATTACGCGGCCGGGCTCTCGCCCTACTCGGACAAGGGCAAGTGCGGCCTCCCCGAGGTGAGCGCGGCGCGGCGGGGCTTGCCCCGGCCTGGCGGGTTTCCATGGCAACCAGGCCCTGGGCCGCGGGGGCGTCTGCCGCGGGGAGCCCAGCTCCGGGGACCCCTTTGTGTGTCCCAGGCCCACCCCGTGGCTCCCTCCGTGTCGTTGCCCTCCAGGCCCAGCCCCATCCCTCTGGTTTGTGACCCCCTCCGCCCCGGGGCTCCCAGCGGCATGGGGACCCTTCGTATTCGTCCGCGGGCATCCCCGGGGGGTTGGTGCGAGTGGCCTGTCCCAGGCACCGCGGGGGCGATCCCGGCCCCACGCCCCCGGCAGGACTGGGGGAGCTTAAAACCGGTTTTGGGGTGTCCAAACCTGTCCTGAGCCCGGGGGGGTGTGAAGGGACAGGGACACGCAGGGGCCTGTCCTCCGTAGCCGCCCCCGGCAGACCAGGCTGGAGAAGCACCTCGCAGAAGTCAAATCCCGTCCCCGTTCCGGCAGCCCGGGTGGGCACACGCTGCCGTCCTGTTCCCTGCCCTGTGGCCGTGCTGGGGACAGCTGGAGCTGAGCACACGTGGGGTGGCACCGGGTCCGCTCCTGTCCTGCCGCTGCCCAGCAGTGCCCTGGAGCCCAGCCACTGCCCGGGGTACCAGCTGCCTGCCAGGGAGAGCGATAAACACCCTCAGACGTCTGCGTTAGGAGCTTTAAGCCCTTACCTTGCCTGGAGGTGGTTTATACGACGCTGTTTTGCTCTGAATTATTAAATGTTTTTGTCATTAAGGAATGCAAAATCTTTCTTTTCATGAATAAGAAAGAATGGAGGTTTACGGGGCTGTGTGCCGGGAGGTGTGGAGGATCTGTCCCTCCAGCTCTCCGTTCCCATGGCGGTTTGCCTCTTTGCTCAGATTTTTGACCCTCCGGAGGAAGTGGAGAGGAAAGTGCGGGAGCTGGCAGACTTGATCAGGAGTTCCTCCAACGTGGTGTTTCACACGGGCGCTGGAATCAGCACCGCCTCGGGGATCCCTGACTTCAGGTAAGGGCCCTGGGCAGCAGGCGAGGGGTGGGGACATGGCACCTCCTCCTCCGGGTACCAGCTTGTACAGCTCTGAACTGTGCTTCTCACTACCCCGGCCAGACCCGCTCCATCCTCCTGCCTGCTCCCGCCTCCAGCTGAAAACCCCCTTTCCCTCTTGCCCGTCCATGTGATGTTAAGTCGTGCCCCTAGAAGCCCTTCATGCGCTCTGCAAAAATTGCTGGTGATCCACTACCTTTGCTTAGTGGTGCCCTGTGCATCCCCCGTTGACAGGGCTCGGCGTGCCTATATAACCGTCTCCTTGGAGCCTGAGCTCTCAGTTCTCACTCTTTCTGTCCCTGCTGCCGCAGGGGGCCCAATGGTGTCTGGACTATGGAAGAGAAGGGGCTCTCCCCAAAATTTGACACCACCTTTGAGAACGCCAGGCCCTCCAAGACTCACATGGCGCTGCTGGGGCTGCAGAGAGTCGGCATCCTGAAATTCCTGGTCAGCCAGAACGTGGACGGCCTTCATGTGCGGTCAGGATTCCCACGGTACGGCCTCTCCCGCCCCGTGTCCAGGTCCCTTGTGCCTTTCCCAGCCGCTGCCATGGGGCTGTGCTGGCTGCCTGCTTAGCGTGGCCTCATGGGCAAGCGCTTGGTGCTGGGGCTTGATTTCCAAGGCTGGCTTGGAAACTGTATGCCCACTGCTGGGTGGGGCGGAAACTGGGATGTGCTGGTGTGAGGGGTACATAAACCATAGAATGATGGAATTGTTTGGGTTGGAAAAAAGCATTAAGTTCATTGAGTTGAAGCGTTCCCCCAGCACTGCCAGGTCCCCACTAACCCCTGTCCCTCAGCACCACCTCCACACGGCTGGGAAACCCCTCCAGGGATGGGGACTCCACCACTGCCCTGGGCAGACTGGGCCAGGCCTGGACAACCCCAACGGGCAAGAAATTGTTCCTCAGGGCCAACCTCAACCTCCCTTGGTGCAAATGGAGGCCGTTTCCTCTCATCCTGTCACTTGTTCCTGGGGAGAAGAGACCAACCCCCCTCACTCCAACCTCCTGTCAGGGAGTTGTTGAGAGCCAGAAGGTCTCCCCTGAGCCGCCTTTTCTCCAGACTGAACCCCCCCAGGTCCCTCAGCCACTCCTCAGCGCACTTGTGCTCCAGACCCTGCACCAGCTTCATTGCCTTTCTCTGGACATGCTCCAGCCCCTCTGTGTCCTGCTGGGTCCTTCCGGAGCCCAAACTGAACCCAGGGTTCAAGATGCAGCCTCCCCAGTGCCCCCAGTACAGGGGGATGATCCCTGCCCTGGTCATGCTGGCCACACCAGTGCTGGTACAAGCCAGGATGCCGTTGGCCTTCTTGGCCTCCTGGGCACACTGCTGGCTCCTCTTCAGCCACTGGCGACCAACCCTCCCAGGTCCTTTCCCGATGGACAGTTTCCAGGTTGAATTTAGAGAGCAGAGGTTCTGGTACTGATCCAGAGGGTGATGAAATGAAGTCGTCCTCAGCTGATGCTCTCTAGAAGGACACCCAGAAGGCATTTGTTCACAAGAAAACTGAACAACAGGTCATGGTGTTGGGCCATCACGTATTAGCACCCCTCAGCTGAGTGGCCGTAGCTGTGAGCAGGGGAGGGAGGTGTCAGCTTCAAGCAGGGCCCACGCTCCTGGGAGCTGGGCTCAGGGCTGGGCTTGGGGCTGACTGACCATGGGCTGCGGTCTCTTGACCTTGCCCACTGCCACGGGGCAGGGATCCTGCATAGCTGCGTTCCTGCTGAGGGAGCTGCAGCCTGTGCGAGCCGAGGGAATAAGATCTCCGCTCCCTGCATGGGTGGGGACTGAGGTGCATTTAGGAGTGCAGTGGCCGTGTCAAAGATGTCCTCAAAGGAACCTGCTTCTCCATTAGCGCTTGCGGCAACAGGCTCTTTTCCCTCTGAGAAACTTCAGCCTGTTACAAAACCCATTTCCAGCACTTAAGAGCAGTGAGCGCTTGTCTTGTGAGGGAGAGGAGAGGGGAGAGCAGCTGAATTCAACGAAGAAAATGAAATGAAGGGAGTTGGGGTGAGAACGGGGAGCACGAAAGTGACCTTGGGGTGAGAACGGGGAGCACAGAAGGGACCTTGGAGAAAATGGGTCTTGCAAATGTCTTCAGCCACCGTGGGCTGAGCAGAGCTGCCTCCAGGACTCTTGCCTATTATTAAAAGCCCCGAGTCCTGGTTCCTGCTCCCAGGGCCACGTTGGCCGCCCTAAACTAAACAACCACGAGAAAAAGAATAGGAAATAATGCCCAGAAATGAGCTGTGCTCCCTGCAGCCCAGCGCCACTGGCTCCCACTCTGGTTTAGCACAGCTCTTCTGCCCAAGCGAGGCATGTGCTGGGCTGAACTGGGGCCAAAATGGGGCACTGTCCCCAGACCACGGCAGAGGGTCCCTGCCCACCCACATCACCTGGGTGAAAAGTAGGGAAGCCCTTGAGGTGCAGGGTGAGGAGGGGGGTTTGTGGCAGCTTTCCTTCTTGCCGCAGGGCTCCCCACCCTTCCCCAGCTCACTCTGCCATCTCTCCTGCAGGGACAAGCTGGCTGAGCTCCACGGGAACATGTTTGTGGAAGAGTGCGTGAAATGCGGCAAGTATGTGAGCCTCAAGCCCGAGGAGGGCATCAGCAGGCTGGGTCTTTGTGGCCGTCCCCGGGGAATGATGGAGGCCCTGCACATCGCAGGCCCTGCATGGGGTTGTGGACAGATCTGTCTGAATCCTAAACCCTGTCAAATGGAGGGAAATGAACAGGGAATTCATGGGAGTCTGGGAATTCTCCGTCACCTGGGAGGCCCTTGGCAAATCCTGCTCCTCATGGCCAGGCGGATGTGGTGGCAGGGCTGGAGAGAGGAGAGGAGGTCACTGCGAGCTGGGTTTTCCTTCCTGGTCTGTGATGGGTCTTGGGGGCTGTTGGCAGAGCTGCTGTCAGCAGCACCCAGTTGGAGACGCGGGCAGAAATCCATGAAGGACTGAGGTGCTCTGGTCGTTGCCTGGGGCTCTGAGCTGTCGCCTGCATCCTCTAGCACAGGGTCTGTGTGTGAGCTGTGCCATAATGGGGAGGGCGGCATTTCACAGCCCCTCGCTGTGTGTCCAGCCCTGAACAGCACCGTCTCTCGTGCAGGCAGTACGTGCGGGACACCGTCGTGGGCAGCATGGGGCTGAAGCCGACAGGCAGGCTGTGCAGCGTCACCAAGGCCCGGGGGCTGCGGGCCTGCAGGTACCTCTGCCAGGGGCTCCCGAGGGGACGTGGGGTGGCAGGGACCCGTCGCCTGAGCAAGAGGCTTTGAACTGGGACACTAAAACAGCCGAGGCTGTGGTGACGTGGCAGCACCAGCCACAAAATCCCTCATGCAGGTGAACTCGGTGCCTTCCCTCACCGGCTGTGAGTCCCCTCGGCTCGTCTGGGCTCTCTCTGTCCCATTGCAGCGCTGGGCCCAGTTGGGTGGGACAGGATCTGCGTCACTGCGCCCTTTCCCAGGGCAGTTCTGCTGCCTGTTCCTGCCTGGGCAGGGATGACCATGGTCCCTCTGTGTGTTTTCTAGAGGGAAGTTAAGAGACACCATTCTGGACTGGGAAGATTCCCTGCCCGACCGCGACCTCACGCTGGCAGACGAAGCCTGCAGGTACTGTGCTTGGGCTCTTCACGCCGCGGCAGCTGCCAACGCCTGTGAACAGCCACGGCGTTTTCTCTGCCCTGGATGTTCTGTCTCCTCCCTGCAGGAAAGCCGACCTCTCCGTTACGCTGGGGACCTCATTGCAGATCAAACCCAGCGGCAACCTCCCACTGATCACCAAGAAGAGAGGAGGGAAGCTGGTCATAGTCAACCTACAAGCAACCAAACACGTGAGTGAGAGCATCCTCGAGTGCCTGCACTGCTCCTTTCCCCTCAGGCACTTGTTCCAGCCCCATCCAGGTTAGTCCCTGCACATCGTCCCCTCCCAGAGAGCAGAGTGGCCTCTTGGGCATCCCTTGTTGGAGGGTTTAAACCAGCAACTCCCGATAAACTCCAGGAAATGGAGGGTAAATCTTCAGAGCGCAATAAAAACTCAGCCCAAAGCCTGATGAATTACAGTCCGATGAAGTAACTGCCCACATGTAACCTGTTCCACAGGGCAGAGGAGTCCGGTTCATGCTCAGCCCTGGGTTTGTGCCCTAATTGTCCAAAGTCTGTGGAATAACTAGAGCTGGAGGTTTCTGGGATGTTCTTCGAGCTCCCTCATCCCTGTCCTGCTCTGTCCTGGGCTCACCAGCCTGGCTCTGCGCCCACATCTCCGTCTCTGGGCTGTGTTTCGAGGGCGACACCTGCCCACACCCCGACAGAGCCGGGGAGCGGAGCCAGCTGGGGCCTGCTTGGGTTCCACCAGGGATGGTGTCCCAGGCCCTGTCCCCATGCGCTGCCTGGGAGGGGATGTTTGTCCCCACACACTGTTTGTCCCCTCACGCTGCGCTTACCCTCGCTTGCCCCAGGACAGACAGGCCGACCTGCGCATCCACGCCTACGTCGATGACGTCATGATGAAGCTGATGAAGCACTTGGGGCTGGAGGTGCCAGAGTGGACAGGGCCAGTGGTGGTGGAAAGGGCCGAGCTCACCAAGCCCGACCAGGTCTTCAGGTTGGACCCCAGAGCTCGCGGGCTGCTGAAGGAGGAGCCCCGCTCCCAGCAGAACGGCACGGGTGGGCTGTGCCCTGACCTTGGGACCACGCTGGTGGAGCGTCGTGACGCTCTGAAGCAGGAGTGTCCCAGCCCGGACACAGGGCCGACGACGGTGAAGAAGATGAAGGTGGAGCCTCTCCTCACCTGACCCAGACTGTTCCTGCTCTGTCTAGACAGTCGTCTGTGCCGCTTTTCCTACCGACTTTTTTTATACCCTGAAACATTTCCCTTTTTTTATGTAAGTATTAAATACACTTGAACTGTGCGTGTCGGGGCAGCTGCGCCCGCCGGCCTGGGAAGGGCGGTGCCTGCTCGAGACGGACTGAGCATCCAACTCCTCTGCGAGGAGATGGTTAGAGATTCCTTCTCTGAAGGCAGTGGTGGGGCCCAGCAGACCTCGGAGGGGCAGCGGGACGAGGGGTGCTCGGCACTGGGGCAGCTGATGCCATCTCGGATGAAGCTGGGGCTGGGCAGTGGTTGGGATGAGCTGCTGCAATCTCCTGGCTGAGATGTGCCCATCCCGTGTGTGATCTGGTGGTCTGGGGGGTGCTGCTGGGTGGTGGAAGGGAAGGGGACTGGTGCTGGCCTGGCGCAGGGCTGGGAGCTGTGGGATGGTGCCCCAGTCCTGCTGCCTCACCTCTGCCCACTGCTCTGGGGCAGCCCCAGGCTGGGTCTAGCCATGTGTCACAGCTCGGCTGGACCCTCATGGCAGCTGGGCTCGAGGTGTCCCTGAAACCTCGTGGATCAGCCCATATTAAACTAAAGCAGGTGCATTTTTTTCCAAAATACCCTGTATTTAGAGATGAAAATAAAGCTTAAAAAAAAAACCAAACCAACAAAACCAACCAGTTGCCTACCAGCCCAGGGCATTCCGGTTCCCTCGTCCCCATCCTGAGCGGCCCCACGTTCCTTCTGCAGCTCCTGCTGTGCCCAGCAGGGCAGGAGCAGCCCCTTCCCTCCCAGTAAGGCCAATGGGAACCGGTCTCATCTTCCCAGTTCACAGACACAAGCGAAGCCAAGTGGGTCCATGCCTGGAGGCAGATCCTAGAGGGGTCATCCTGAGGGCTTCTCCTGTTGAGGACAAGGTGCTGAGCCACCCCATCGTGTCCCCTGTGGTCCCTGGGGGCTGCTTAAAGCTCCTCAGCTGGCTCCAGCCCCATGGACCTGCCATGGTCAGCCTCGGTCCAGGCCAGCGATGCCAGGCCGTGGTGTGGCGCAGTGCTGTCCCCTGGCACAGCGTCGGCTCGATCCCCGTCCCCACGGCTCAGGCCCTCCGAGCCGTTACTGGGGGGGATTTTGTCCAGGCGTGGGGTGAATGTGCGGCCACCAAAGGCTTCGTGCAGGGTCTCGGGGGCTTCGCCCAGGTGCTCTGGCCACAGCGGCTCTGGGGGCTTCTCGTCCCCAGCTTGGGGCTGTGTATAAGCCACACGGGAGGCGGCCGCGTTGTGCAGGGACCTGGAGAAAACTGAGCGCGAGGAAAGGTCAGGGCCTGCTCCAGCGCCCCGAGCTCCCGGCGCAGTCCCGGCACGGTCCCGGCGCAGCCCTCACCTCGCACGGGTCTGAAGTCACCGTCTGCCTCGGCCTTGCTGTGGGCAAAGGGGCTGATGGAGGGGAAGATGATGAGGGCGAAAGAGAGCAGCAGGACCTGGGAACAGAGAGGGACATCACTGTGCACAGTGGTGGAGGGGGACCAGGGTCTGGCACACAGTGCCCAGGAAGGGGGCCGGTGGCAGAACCAGGACTGTGTCCCTCCGTCCCTCCCAGGGCATGTGCCTCTGTCAGCACACCACCATCTCTCCCTTCCTACATCTGCCTCTCCATCCACCCTCGCACACCTCCATCCCTTCTTCTATCTATCCAACCTTGGAGCATCAATCCCTCTGCCTTAGCACACGTCCCTCCCTCTGTCTGTCCTTCCGTCCACTGCTGCCAGAACCTCTCTGTGGGCCTGAGCCTCCCTCCCTCCCTCCCTTGAAGCCAGAAGGCCATGGTGGGGTCTGGGGGCTCCACACACCGCGATGCAGGTTCCCGTCTGCGCTGCCTTGTTGCTTGACTGTACTACAAGGGCCTGGAGCTTCTTCAGCTGCTCCAAGAGGGACCTGGGGACAAGGAGAGCCCATTAGCACCACCAAGCCCTTCCTGCCCCCAGCAGGTCTGGCTGGGATGTCCCAGCCCCATCCTACCCCCCTCCCCCTTTGTCCCCATCCCGCCCTGGGAACACCTACGAGTTCTGCTTCTCCAGGTGCAGGACTTTTCTCTGCAGCTCCTGGTTCTGGGCCGTGCACGCCGACATCCTGGGGGACACAGAGCGGGGGATGAGGTCTGGGGGTTGCTGGCAAGGAGCAGCATCCCCATGGACAGCCAGCCAGATGCCCCCAGCGTGCCTGAGGAGGGGTGCCAGCCACGGGGGTTGGGGTACAGGGGGTGGGCTCCGTACCTGCTCTCCAGCCCGTCAATATACTCCTTCTTCTTCTTGCGGCTCTCCTGGGCTGACTGCTTGTTCCTGATCTTCCGCCGGATCTTCTTCAGCACCCGCTCCTCGTACTGGGGGACACGGGGAGGGGGGTCAGGGCTGCTGAGGCCGGGACCCCCCCTGTACTCTGTGCCCTTCCCAGGTGTGGTGGGACCCACCTTGGTGAGGGGCAGCTGTGTTGGCAGGGACAGCCCCTCCTTCGCCAGCAGCTTCTTCTCATCCTCAGTCAGCACCAGCTCCTGGAACGGCCCCTGGCTTTGCCGCAGCAGGGAGCCGGGCGCCTGCGGCTGCTGCGGGGCCATGGGTGGGTGACAGCCCTGGGCAGAGGGGTCACCCCGCGCCGGACCCCGGGGACAACAGTGCGGGGATGAGGATGGGATCATGGTCCAGGAAGGGACAGGGATGGAGCCATGGTGGGGGAAAGGGGACAAGTGTGAGAATAGGGAAGGGGTCGTGGTCCAAGGAGGGACAGGGATGGGGACAAGGAGGCATGGGGACTCACAGCATCAGAGGTGCCCGAGAGCAGCAGGTCCTTGACGGTGAGGCTGCAGGGTGCAGGCGGGGAGAGCACAGGCAGGTCCTGGTTCTCCTCCAGGAAGAAGCCAGGGTGCCACACGTCTGCATGAGGGGAGAGCTGTCAGTGTCCTGCTATGTCCCCACTGTCCCCAGTGCAGGATCCTCACCCTCACCCCTGCCATGGCCCCAGAGCTATGGTGACTTGCTCTCACCCACCAGCCCAGTGGCGCCAGAGTCTGTCCCCCCAAACTGTCCCTCTGTCCCCTGGGCACTGCTCAGCCCACCTCAGCATCCCAAAACCTCCCTCCTCTTCCAGTCTCCCCTGCCAACACCAGTCTTACCAGTACACTCCAGTTCCCAAGCTCTCCCCACTCCCCACCGCAGTCCTCCAGACCTCCCAGTTCTCCCCAGTCTGCCCAGTTCCCTCTAGTTCCCTAATTTCCTCACTATATCTGAGAGACCCCAGATCCCCTATCCCCTGTCAGTGCTCCAATGTTCCCAGTGTCCCTCCAGTGTCCCCCCAGTGCCCACAACCCAGTCTCTCCCCCGTGGCTCACCCAGGTTGATGGAGACCTCGGGCTGCTGGACCCTAGCCCCCCCTGGGAGGGGCAGAGCCTGGCAGGGATTGGCGTACGGGTACAGGACCTCGCTAGGACCACCATCACTGCACCTTGGGGGGCTGTCGAGCTGGTCAGAGGGGGGGTCCTCAGAGACCCCGCTGTCGCTGGTGGCTGGGGACCAGCTGGGTGAGTCTGATGCCGAGTCCCCGCAACCCAGGATGGAGCTGAGGAAGTCCTCGCTGTCCTGGGCACCCTGCAGGGATGACACCTGTCACCACAGGGTGCCTGTCACCCTGGGGTGCCCACAGGAGCTGCAGGGTGGTCCCAGCTCCCAGGCAAGGCATGGGGATGGGGCTGTCCTGCCAGACCTAGGGTGAGGTGGCAATGGGACCCCCCATCCCCGCGGGACTCACCCCGTCCTCGTGCCAGGCGCCCAGTGACGTCCCCAGCTCCACGCCGCGAAGGATCCCATCCTGGTGGTCGAAGAGGAGGTCCAGCAGGTCGAGGCTGCCGAGGCCGCCCACGCCAGAGGCCATGGCTGCGAGGTGGCACAGTCAGGTCCCCACCCCAGGCCCTGAGATTGCCCACTCACCTACCCGCCACCTTGCCCCAGGGACACCCTGAATCGTGGAGGGGGCATGGGGCTGGTGAGAGGGAGCACGTCTGGCCATGGCCACGTGTGTGTGGGACCATGAGGAGGTGTATCTACACGCGTGTGACTGCGCGTGGGACCATGTGGCCCCGCTGCGTGTATGTGCAGCCAGAGGACCATGTCATGTGCACGCACATGCCTACACGGACGTGGGTGTGTGGACATGTGTGCACACGCATATGCTGGCACCTGTGTGTGAGCACATGTGGGCACACCTGGCAAAGCCCTACATGTGCGTGGGCGGGAGGAAAGCACAAGCGTGTGGGGGCTCAGGGCCACCCCCAGCCCCATTCCAGCACCTGGAACTTCCAACTCCTCTATTTTTTCCTCCAAGAGAACTGCTCAGCCAGGGGTTCCCCAAAGCACCCAGCTGCCCCAGCCCCACTGTGCTCCCCCAGTGCAGGAGTGGGGTGAGCACCCAGTCCTGAGGGCTGGCTGAGCTCCGCCGTAACTGTTCCAGAAGATGGGGTTAATCATTTTGGGTGGCAAGTGGAGGGGGAGGAGACTGTTGCCGGCAGCCAGCCCTGGGGAGGGGACTCAGCTCCCCTCTGCCACTGCCACCGCCACCCCAGGCACTGCTCGAGACCCCGCACTCACAGAAAACCAATGGGCCAACTGACCTGTTGCCTGACCGGCCAATCAGCTGACTGGCAACCCAACTAACCAACCAGCTGACCAACCAGTTGACCAGCCAAATCAATGAACCGCTCAAGAAAAAGACCAAATGGTCAACCTGTTGGCCAACTGACTGGCCAGTCAACTGCCTGATTGATTGGCCAACTAACCCACCACCCAACTACCCAGCCCACTGCTCAAACCACCATCCAACTACCCAACCTACTCCACCCAACTGCTCAACCCATCACCCAACTGCCCTTCCCGACCTATTAAGCAGTGGCTCAAGTGTCCTTCAAGCGGGGTTTGGGGATGATTGTTATTACCATGATGTTTGACCCAGGTGCTTTATTGCACCCTGTCCTTCATCAGTCCTTCCAGTGAGTGCTGATGGCCCTGTGGGCCTATTGAGTAGAGGGACCCCACCGAGCGCTGACAGCCAGGACATACCTGTGTGAGACCCCACTCCCACGGATCGTCCTGTCTTCTCAACCCTCTTGGTGTTCAGGGGAGCAGGGTGAACACCGAGCCTGGCTACTTCCACCTCCTCCTCCTCCAGGGTGCCCTGACTCAAGTGGCAAAGTTTAAACTCCAACTGCACAGAAATATCATCCCAGATTGCAAAATCTCCCGTCCCTGATTGGGGACGGCAGGGAGCGATGGCAGGGCCGTCCCGGGGATGGACTGGCTGCGCTTCGTAACTCATTAGCCAAATGTTTTTGTCCAGCTCCACCGAGCGGGCAGGAGGGGCCCAGGGCTGGTGAGCGAAGTCCAAGTACTGATTGCCCATGAACTTTCACCCATTTTGGGGGACGATTTCCCTTCTTTTCAGATGAGCTAATGGCATTAATCACATTCCATAGGTGTTGACAACAACATCCGGTGAAGACATTGACTTGCACTCTACCACTTACGGCTTCTTCCACAACAACCCTTGGTCCCCTCCGCTCCCTGTGGCCTGTCTGGCAGGGCTACCTGCACCCTCTATGCCTCAGTTTCCCCTGTGGCTGCCTGGGGGCCAAACACACTACAGTTCTTTGGCCACCTCTCCCCATTGCCCCGCGGTGAAGGTGTTCATCCCTCCCCGTCACCCCGTGGTGAGGGTGTCAGCCCAAAGCGCGTCACCCAGGCCACCCCTCACGCAGGGCGGGGACGGGTGAGTACGGCGCCATGTGACTGGGGTGTGACACGGGGACACGGCAGTGCCCGTTATTGGCCGCTCGACGCCCTCTGACCGGGCGGTGGCGGGGAAGGCAGCTCCCTGCTTTACGGCCCCGCGACGGAGACGGGAGCCGCTGGAACCGAGCAAAGGGCACCTGCCCGCCCGGCGCCATGTCCCCACGGGGCTGTGTGGGCAGGGCCTGCTGTGGGCAGGGGGTGGGAAGGCAAGGAAGGGGTTTGGTGGGGACTCCTGCTAATTACTGGGGCGCTAATTACTGACGAGGCAATTAGCGCCGGCTACCTCAGCACAGCCCACGGGGCCCGACCCTCGGGCCCGGCCCTCATGCCCGGCCCGGGCCCATGGCAGCCCCTTCGTCCCTCTCCCCTCAGCGAGATCTCGCGAGACTCCGAGTCCCCGCCCCCACCCTTTGGCTCCGCCCCTCCTGCCTTCTGGCCTCGCCCCTCCTGCGCGGCCCCGCGCGGCCCCGCCCCTCTCCGGCCCCGCCCCGGCCCCCCCCCGCGCGCCCCCGCGCCGCGCGGCCGCGCCCCCGCAAGGCCCCGCAGGCGCGGCCCGGCCCGGCCATGCCGGCCAAGAGGAAGCCGGTGCTGCCGGCCCTCAACATCGCCCCCAGCGCGGCCGAGGGGCCGAGCCCCGACGGCTCCGCCGAGTGAGTCAGTGGCGGCGGGGCCCGCCCAGCCTGCGCCGCGGCCGGGGAGGGGCAGCGGGCCTGGGGGGGCGGCGGGCCTGTGAGTCCCTCACACCGGGCCTGGGGGGTACTGGGCCCGAGCGGGGGCACCGGGCCTGGGGGGAGCACTGCGCCTGCAGGGGCACCGGGCCTCTGGGGTGATACTGGGTCTTGCGAGTTACCGAGCCTCCGAGGGGGCCGGGCCTGGGGGGAGGACCGGGCCTGGGGAGTCTGGGGGGCCGGGGCGTGGCAGACACCGGGACTGGAGGGGCCGGGGCAGGCCGGGTATGGGGCCTGGGGAGACTGGGGGACCGGGATGGGCCAGGGACCAGGCCTGGCCTAGCTGGGGCAGGCCTAGGGGACTAGGGCAGGCCTGGGGCGGCCGGGGCAGGGCAGACTTGGGGCCTGGGGGGATCTGGGGTCCAGGACACGGCAGGCATGAGGCCTGGGGAGACTGAGGGGGCTGGTGCAGGTCCAGCATGGGGCCTGGGGGAGCTGAGACAGGCCTGGAGAGCCAGAGCAGACCTGGGGGAGCTGGGACAGGCCAGGGCTGGGGGGCCGGATGGGCCCAGCCTTGGGTGTCTGGGGTGGGCAAGAGGTTGGGGAGCTGTAGCTTGAGGGGGGTGGCAGGTTGGGGTTTAGAGGGGCTGGGGGCAGGTAGGAATGAGCTGGGTTGGGGGAGAGGGGCTGATCTGTTCCCCAGGTTTGCTGGGAGGGTGGCAGGAAGCTGGGGAAGGGCTGGGGGCAGCTGAGGCCTGGGGTGTGTGGGGATCAGTCCTGGGCCCAGAGGTTGGGGATGGGTTGAGGGGGGCAGGATTTGGGGCAGTAATCAGGGCTCGGAGTGCAGGACATGTGGGGTGAAGGATGGTGGAGATGAGGGCATGGGGAAAGCAGAGCATTGCATAGAGGTGCTGGGTGGAAGAGTTGGGGTGAAACCCTCCTGAACCATCGCCCTGAATGTGGGGAGGGTGGGAATAAGAGGGTGGGCAGCAAATGGAAGGGAGCAGCTGGAGCCTGCGCAGGCAATGGGAGCTCAGCAGCAGGTGCTGGGGGAGCACAGACACCCCTTTGTGTTCAGGAGTGGTGGGTTTGGGGAGTGGCGGGGGCGTGTAGTGGAGGAGGGGGCTGCTGGACACCCTTCTCATGTTTCGCAGCGAAACCCAAGCTTGGCTTCCCATGTTGGGAAAGCGTGGAGGTGCTGGTGCTGCTCTTCTCTGGGCTGGGCTGTGCTGCCTCTTTAAGGGCTGAAGGCTTTCCCTGCCCCTTGGCTTTCCCAAAACAGCTGACTGCACTGAAGCTCCTCTCGGAGGTGTGCGTGTTGGGCAGATACTGCACCATGGGTCTCACTGTGTGACCCCATCAGCTGAGCTCTGCCTCTCTCCAGAGCTTCGCTTTTGTCTTGCTGCTAGATCAGGGGCTGAGTACTTGTCAGACAATGGTTTTCAGTTCTTTCCCTCCACTTCCCTAAAAAGAAAAAAAGCCACTCCTCTTTCTCTGGTGCTGTCCTCGCAGTCTCCTGACTGTTTCTCCTCTCTCCTCTTCCCCTCTCCAGGGCAAACCTGGTGGACCTTCAGAAGAAGCTTGAGGAACTGGAGCTGGATGAACAGCAGAAGAAGCGCCTGGAAGCTTTCCTGACACAGAAGGCCAAAGTGGGCGAGCTGAAGGATGATGACTTTGAGAGGATCTCCGAACTGGGGGCTGGCAATGGTGGTGTGGTCACCAAAGTGCAGCACAAACCCTCAGGGCTCATTATGGCACGGAAGGTAATGGAGGCAGGAGGAGTGGGCTGTGGTGCCATGCTGGAGTGTCCGGCACTTGCCCTGGTCCTGGGAGAGGCAACTTTCTTTGGGAACTCCCTGCAGTGACCCATCTGCACCCTAAAACCACCTCGCCTGGGTCAGGATGGTGGGTCTGGCTGCCCCCAGCCAGGTTTTATATGGAGCTTCTCCCACATCATAGAACCACAGACTGGTTTGGGTGGGAAGGGACCTTCAAAGCTCACCCACTTCAACCCCCTGTAGGGAGCAGGGACATCTGCAACCAGAGCAGGGTGCTCAGAGCCCCAAGGGCCAGCCTGACCTGGGATGGTGCCAGAGATGGGGCTTCTCCCACCTCTCTGGGTAACCCGGGCCAGGATCTCACCACCCTCAGCAGAAACAATCTCTCCCTTCTCTCTGGTCTGAATCTCCCTCTGTCAGTTGAAGCCATCACCCCTTGTCCTGTCCCAACAGCCCCTGCTGAACAGCCCCTCCCCAGCTTTCGGGCAGGCCCCTTGAAGCACTGAAAGGCCTCACTAAGGTCTCCCTGGAGCCTTCTCTGCTCCAGGCTGAATACCCCCAGCTCTCTCCCCTCTCCTCCCAGCAGAGGGGTTCCACCCTCGGGTCATTCCTGGGGCCTCCTCTGGCCCTGCTCCAACAGATCCACATCTCTGCTGTGCTCCTTTCATGTGCTCATCTGTGAGCCCTCCGCCTGTCTCCAAGTGCTCCCCTGGGCAAAGCCACGCTCTCTGCAATGGGTCCCTGGAGTTTGCAGCACCTTGTGTGGGAAAAATAAGTTTTTTCTCAGTGAAGCTGGTTCAATGAACTTGGCTAAACTGGATAGAAGCAGCTCTCTGGAGGATCCCAGGTTGTGACTAACAAGGACTGGAAGTGCCAGGGGGAGGGATGGGTTTGGCACACACCTTCCTTGCCACCCAAGGTGGTTCCAAGCAGCTGTGACAGTGGTTCCTCTCAGACTTGGGTTATGGGCCATGTCTTCTGATACAGAGAATGAGGAGATGCTTTGTCTGCCTGTTAGAAACAGCAGCACTCGGCGAGAGCAGCGCAACCATCTTCTGCAGGCTGTGAAAGTTTCTGGTCTTACCCGCTGCTGGGACGCTTCAGCGGGTCTCCTTGAGCAACCCCACTTCTCTTGGTGGCCTCACTCAGAGCTGTGCTCTCAGAGTCTTCCTGGGTGTTTGATTTGGGAGCACTGGGTGTCACTGGGTGAGATTGTTGGGAGCTCCCTGTTCAGAAAGCGAAGCGAGGGCAAGCTGAAGCCCTGCTGTCCCGCAGGGACTGGCCTTTGTAGGACTGCAGGAAGGGTGGATGTCCCTGGGTTTGGGTGTCCTAGAGCTTACAGTTCCAGCAGCTCTTTTTTCTGACCTAGCCTTGGATTTTCTAGCCTCTGGCTTCCCTGTTACCCGCCTCTGTGAGGAGCCCTGGGAATAAAGCAACTCCTCTTTCACGTGCATAATATTTAGGTTTTTTTTGAACTTGCTGTGGTTTCCTTGATATCAAGCTCCTCTTACCCCACCTACACCACTCGTGAAAACGTTTCCAGCTGCTGAGTCAGAGCTGCAGCAAACTTCTCTCTCGTTTTTCCGCTCTGTGTCCTGTGCGATCTCCACAGGTTTCGTGGCCAGCAGTTGCTTTGGTCGCTAAGCTCTGCCTCGAGTCTGGTTTTTTTCCAGGTGGTACATGACAAATATTTCTTTCTTTCTTGGCAGCTGATTCATTTAGAAATCAAACCTGCCATCAGGAACCAGATTATCCGCGAGCTGCAGGTGCTGCACGAGTGTAATTCCCCCTATATCGTGGGTTTCTATGGAGCCTTCTACAGCGACGGGGAGATCTCCATCTGCATGGAGCACATGGTGAGTCCCCGCTCCTCCTCTGCAAGCTGCTGCTCTGAGTCGCTTCTCCCTGAGGCTTGAAATTGTGGGTGAGACGCGTTGCAGGGCGCTGGCAGCCGCGGTGGCTCCTTGCTCGGGCTGCAGCAAGGCGGCTGTGCTCCTGGTTGGAGCCACATGCTGCTGTGCAGGCACCAAAATGACAGAGATCGACTTTTTGGAAAGCGGAAGCAGAGGCCTGGGGGGTGGCCAGACGGAAATGTTGTAAACCCGGTGCTCTACAGAGCTCACTGTGAGGCACAGTGTGCGTTTTCTGTGTTGTCACTCCTCCAGATCAGTGCTGACAGCATCGTCTTCACATTTACCACTGATGGAAAGGAAGCCAAGAACTAATAGCAAGAAGCAGAGCTGATAGAGGATAGAATTAAACCAGTTTTCAGTGAGAAGCTCAAGCTCTGATCACCACATATCTCTTTTTTTTTTTTTGCTCTAGAAGGAGCATGCCCGATGCTGCATTGTTGCAGACAGCAGAGCTGGGATGCTCTGGGCTGCTCATGCACTGCTGGCCCTCCCTGGGCTCACTATCCCCTGCAGCCAGCTCCTCTGTTTTCCTGTATTGGCATGTTGCATTTCCTGCATTGGTGTGTTGGTCACTTCCAGGTTCTTTATTTTAGGATGGCGGCTCTTTGGATCAAGTGTTGAAAGAAGCCAAAAGAATTCCCGAGGAGATCTTGGGGAAAGTCAGTATAGCGGTGAGTTATGGTGGCTCTCTAGGCTTCCAGGAACGATTTGCTGGGCACGGTGTGGGAAAATGCTCATGTGGCCTTAGGAAGCCTCGTTTCCCCAAACACACTTTCCTGTTTCCACCTGGAGCAAGAGGAGAGGGGGAACACATTTTCCTAACTGCTCTCCATAGCTCCGACCCCTTGCATTGCACCGACTGGTGTTGACCTCTCCTGGAGAAGCTTTCTCGGGTGGGTCACTCAAGACCCATGATGGACTTGGTGATAAATTGCAAACCCTGAAAGATGTGGACGCTGCAGCGCGGCTTTTCTCACCCAGCTGCAGTGTGGCAGCCCCCGGAGTTTGCGCAGCATGTGCTGCTGAAGGCAGATACTTCCCTCCCCACCCTGATCTCATCCTGTCTTTGGTTTCCTTCAGGTTCTGAGAGGCTTGGCCTATCTGCGAGAGAAGCACCAAATCATGCACAGAGGTGAGGGGAGGAATCTAAAAATAACTGCTGCGGTACCAGAGCCCTGTATTTTATCTGGAGTTGCGTTTACACTCTTCTCTCTTGCTGTTGTCAGATGTGAAGCCTTCGAACATCCTGGTGAATTCACGAGGGGAGATTAAGCTGTGTGATTTCGGGGTCAGCGGGCAGCTCATTGACTCCATGGCAAACTCGTTTGTGGGAACTCGGTCCTACATGTCTGTAAGTTCCTTCCAGCTTTCGGCTGGGTTTTTTGACATTTTGGATTCGGCTCAGCTATGACAGATTCAGCACGTAGTGTCCTAGCTCACCCCCAGTTTCCATCCTCGCCTGGATGCCCTGTTCCTGGATCACGTTGGGGGTGAGCCTGGTGCTTCGAACACTGTCCTGTGCTGGAAGAGCAGACCCCTCTGTGTCCTCCTGAGGAGTTGGTGTCCTGTCGGCCCCAGCCTGTGCCTGGCTAACAGAGTGCAGAGACTGGCAGGGAAAGACGTTCCGGAGCCTACAAATACTTCTGGGTTTTATCTTGGCAAGTGTTTGTGGGTTCAAAAACGTCTTCTCTTTCTGTATGCAAAGCTCTGTCCGAGACACTGAGCGTGGAGGGGATGTGGATGCTGGTCCATGCACCTTCTCTGCTGCTTTGACTGTGTGCACTTGCTGGCAAGGTGGGGGAAAATCCAGTTTAGTGCAGCTGGGTTTTGGTGTAGGCTAATGGGAAATTAAAGCCAAACTGGAGTCAGCCAGAGAGTGACCTGCAGGAAGAGCCACTTGTGCCTTCCCTTTAAACGAGAGTCATCAACGTTGGCTAAACTGCAGGTACATGGTGTCCGTGACAGTAAAACCACCTCCTGGCTGGCTCTGCGGCCCCAGACCCCTACCCCGAGGGTGGGTGGGGGTCTTCTCCCCACACTGCATGTAGTCATGGCTGGGAGCAAGCGGTGTGTTATTGGGGAAGCCATCAGACCACCCGTCTGCGCTTCAGGCTGCGCTACTCCCGTGTTCTGGGAATGATTATCAAGTGCAGTTATAGTTAGACAGTGGCTGTTTAAAAATAATCCCTCCTTTGCGCTCAGCCACCGGCTCGGAGCTGCCAGCACGGATGACTTGCAGTGGTTTATTTATTCTTCATTTTGATTTTTCTTTCAATGGTAAGAGCCTGGAGTGGATTTGCTGCTCTTCACGTTCCTCTTGGGTATTAACGGGAACGAACAGGGAAAAAAAGAATATTTGTTGATAAATGGAGTTCATGAGCTTTCAGTGTCCAGAGATACGGGTTCCTGCTGTGTGCTCTGGACTCCTAAATGCTGCTTACCCGTAGCTGTCGATAACTGCTCACAAGGGTTTTATGTTTGCACATGGTCCGTCTTTTGCGTCCCCTTTGCACATGACCCCTTTGGGACAGGCCTTTCCCTGGAGGGTGGGGGGCTGAGCTGGAGAGGCTGTCAGGGTATCGAGTCTCATCTGTTGCGTGATGTTTCCAACCGTGTGTGATGATGCTGTGTGTCACCACATGTTTCTGTGGTTTCTCCTTCCAGCCTGAGCGGTTGCAGGGCACCCACTACTCGGTGCAGTCGGACATCTGGAGCATGGGTCTGTCCTTAGTGGAGCTGTCGATCGGAAGGTACCCAATCCCCCCGCCAGACTCCAAGGAACTGGAAGCAATATTTGGCCGTCCTGTGATGGACGGGGCAGAGGGAGAATCTCACAGCATCTCGCCGCGGGCCAGGCCCCCAGGACGCCCCGTCAGTGGTAGGGGCTGTCGTATGCATTGGAAACCACATGCAGCTGTGGGGGAGAAGGGGTCGGGTTTTGTTCGGTGTGGCCGGGTTGGCCAAAGGCCGTTGTGGATGAGGTTGTGGTGGGGAGGTGAGTGTTTCCAGGGAGGCCCCTCTCTGCAGAGCAGACAGAGCCACATGGATGCTCCAGCAGAATCTACTGTGGAGGTTTGTCTTTCCTGGGGAGCTCAAGCAGAGTCCAGTCTCGCTTGGGGAGGTGGAGATCGCTCTCGGGATGCTGTGACCGAACAGATTCGCAGTGCCAGGTGGGCTCTGTTAAGGTTTTGAAGAACTCAGTTCATCTGCCTGCCCTGGGCTCCCTTAGACCCTCCCACGAGAAGGCTCAAACCATGCGGCAAAGCACCCCATGCTGGGGTCGATGCAGGTTGTCGGGCTGAGAACCCCTTTGAGAAGATGTTTGAGGTACACTGTCGCAGCCCCTGTGGCTCCTCAGGCTTTGCCCCTGCTACCAGCAGGTTCCTTACAAGCTAGAAGCAGCTTTTTGGGAAGAACTTTGCTGGGAGCTCTCACAGAAGCACCAAACCAACACGGGGCTTTGAAGGAGGCTCCACTTGGGCCATTTGCTTGGAAGCAGAAGGCTCCAGAAGCGCTGCCAGCCTACCGCAGCAGATGGTCTGGTGCTCTCCAAATGCTCCAAGCTAGGAAAGAAACCTGGACTATAGGCACAGTGAAAGACATCTGAAACTTCAGAACACATTTTGGTTTTCATTTGTTTTTTAACCACGTGCCAGTGCCCAGGCGGGTCGCCTCTGCCTCTCCAGCAAAAGCCCCGCAGCACACATGTGCTTCACACGGACCGAAGCCCCTCGCTGTCCCTGGGCGGCCTCTCACCACTGTTTTGTCACCTTAACCACACAGGTCACGGGATGGACAGCCGGCCTGCAATGGCCATCTTTGAACTGCTGGATTATATCGTCAATGAGGTGGGTGTTTCCTTCCTGTCAGCTCTGCCAGGGTTTCTCTGAGGTACCACAGTGTCGTGTCCCCTCGGTTGAGGCAGGGTGGGCTCTGAAACCTTTGCCTGAACAGGGCCTTTTTGACAGAGCCCCTCGGAGCTGCACTGATGTCCTTCCCTTCTCCCCTCTTCCCTTTTCCCAGCTCTTTTAGCTCTCAGTGCTAAAATTCCAGGTTGAAAGGTCCTACCAGACCTTTTAAGGCAGAGTCCATCCCACCAGCAAGCGAAAAGAGCAGCTTCCACTTTCAGGGTGGTGGGAGTTGACCCCTGGTGCTGGTTTCTGGAGCGGCTTTGTCTGCTGTGGGCGTTGCCAGAGCTGAGATGCACGAGGTTGGATCCACAATTGCGATGCTGCAATTTGGGTTTCTCAGATCCGGCAGCAATTCAGCGTGGGGTCCCCCCTGCTGCACATCGTGCTGGGGCCACAGTTTGCTGCCAGCCGGGGTAGGAAGCAGCAGGGGAGGAGGAGAGCTGCAGAGCAGAGCTTCCTGCAGCTCCTTACAGACCAAAGGTGACACTGTATTTTGACCCATTAACACACAGTGATGCAGAAAACCCTTCTTGTCTCCTCAGCCGCCTCCCAAGCTGCCGAATGGAGTTTTCACGCCAGATTTCCAGGAGTTTGTAAATAAATGGTAAGGGTTTCTGCTCAGGGCCGAGGAGGGAGGCCCATACGTGTGCTTCCTGACAGCTGCTGCTCCCCCCAGCATGTGCAGCGTGACGCAGCATTCCCCACGCTCCGTGGGTGATCCCTGGCTGTGCTGTGATCCTGCAGGGAACTCCTGCCTTGGGAGGGCTTGGGATAAAAGCAGTTTATTTGTGGTGATGCTCAGCAGTATCCCAGCACCTTCTAAATCTAAGCCTGGCAGAGGGATGGTGGAGCAGATTGCTGGGGCTGTGAGTCACCCTGCAGCCTTGCAGGCACCGGGCCTGCGCCGTCGACTCCCAGTTCTGATGCGCTGGGGGACACCTGAAAATGCCACCACAGCTCCCATTAAATCACAGGGATTGGACGTGCCAAAAATTGCTCGTCTCTGCCGAGCATTGGGTCCTGTTTTTGTTCACAAGGTGCGGTTCATCCACACAGTCTGGAAGAGACGGATCCTGCAGCTCTCCCAAGGAGTGGGGCTGTGGGGGGTGACTCTTCCCAAGCTGTTTCCTCGTTGCCAGGCTCCAGGGAGGGCTGCCAGGAGCTTTTGGTGAAGCTGGAGACCTCTCCAGCCAGATAACCAGTTTCCCACAAGAAACACCTCAGTGTTGGTTTTGCCTCTCCTGTTCTTCTCATTTCAGCTTAATTAAAAATCCAGCAGAACGGGCAGATCTGAAGATGCTGATGGTAAGTGAGGAGAGCAATTTTCTTCCTACAGTGGGGTGGCACCAGATTTACAACCTGCTGCCCCATCCCTCTGTGCCTCTCTTGCTCAAAAGGCTGGAAACTCCCAGGCTGAGCTTAAGAGGAGCCAAACAGAGCCTGGGAGAGGGCATGACTCACCTTTGATTCAGAGGCAGTGATGATATCTACCCCGTGTGGAGCCTGGCATGGGAACCACCCGGCTGCCCTGTGTGTGCGGAGCTGCCTGGGACAAACCTTTGCCTCCTGAGCAGGGGGAGATGAATATATGGGCTGGACGCGAGCCGCCAACATGCACTCGCAGCCCAGAAACCCAAGTGTGCTGGGCTCATCCCCAGCAGCGTGGGCAGCAGGTGGAGGGAGGGGATCCTGCCCCTCTGCTGTGCTCTGGGAAGACCCCCTTGCAGTGCTGGGTCCAGCTCTGGGCTCCTCAGCCCAGCAGAGACATGGAGCTGCTGGAGCAGGGCCAGAGGAGCCCCAGGAATGACCCAAGGGTGGAACCCCTCTGCTGGGAGGAGAGGGGAGAGAGTTGGGGGTGTTCAGCCTGGAGCAGAGAAGGCTGCGGGGAGACCTTAGTGTGGCCTTTCAGTGCTTCAAGGGGCTACAGGAAGGATGGGGAGGGGCTTTTTACAAGGGCACGTAGCAATAGGATGTGGGGTTATGGTTTCAAAGTGAAAGAGGGGAGATTTAGATGAGATGTTGGGAAGAAATTCTTCGCTGTGAGGGTGGTGAGACCCTGGCCCGGGTTGCCCAGAGGTGGCAGAAGCCCCATCCCTGGCACCATCCCAGGTCCGGTTGGCCCTCGGGGCTCTGAGGACCCTGCTCTGGTTGCAGATGTCCCTGCTCCCTGCAGGGGATTGGGCTGGGGGACCTTTGAAGGTCCCTTCAACCCAAACCAGCCCAGTTTAATCACGTTGACACTTGACATCATGCTGAGCCCCTGAGCTACGTCTGGGTGTGCCCACGGAGCCCTTGCAGAGGAGGTGGCCTGTGTCCTTGTGGCCCCATGCCCTTGCGTGAAGGTCATCCTGTCCTGCCTGTGCTCCTCCGTTACTTCTGCCCCCAGGAGCAGGGTTTGCCGGACGACAGGGACTGTGGGTGCTGCAGCCTCTCGCTTTGCCCACCTGTATGGAGCAGGGTGGTGGTCTGCTGGCAGGCTGGGGCCACAGAGGCCCTGTTCTCCTCTAAATCCTCCTTCCTCCCATGCCGTGGGTCAACTACAAGGCCAGCACGGATTAAAATCCCCACCACAGGGCTGTGAGGAGCAAGTATTTTCTCAAAATCTGCTTTTGCTGCCAGAGAGCAGCCTGAGCCGTAGCACCAGGATCTTCTCCCCTCCCCAGGGTGTAGCCCATGGTCCAGGGCTGGCTTTGGGCAGACCCTGACCCTGTTTCCCTTCGCTTCCAGAGTCACACCTTCATCAAACGCTCCGAAGTGGAGGAGGTGGATTTCGCCGGCTGGCTGTGCAAAACGCTGCGGTTGAACCAGCCCAGCACGCCCACCCGCGCTGCCATGTGAGGGCCGAGCCACCGCCTGGTGTCAGCACGTCTGCCTCGGTCACCATTTCCTCTCCTCCCGTCAGTGACAGAGCTGCGCCCCTTCCCTCTCCCCAGCCCCGCTTGCCTCGCGTCCCAGCGGCAAAGCACCGTCCCCTCGGCAGCGGCTTTCTCGGCCGACCCCCGGCCAAAGCGGGGTTTGTTTCTTTGGATGTGGGGGTGTTCCAGGCCTCTGCTCCAGCTCTGGAGCTCCTGACACTTGGGAAATGTGGTGCTGCTTGTGTTAATTTTTCTCTCTTTTGGTTTTTTTTTGTTTGTTTTGTTTTGTTTTGGAAACATGATCACTTGGGTTAAAAAAAAAAAAAAGAAAATGGTGTGTGTGCGCACACTTGCATGTGTGTGAGGTGGTGGCAGGGGATGGGGTCGAGCAGATGCTTCACCTCCTCCCTGTTTTCACGTGGGTGAAGCCAGCGGGGCCAGGAATGGAGAAACCCTGTCTGGGGTGGCCCGAAACGGCGTCACTGTCCTGCCCAGGGTGGCCGGGGATGAGGTGGGTGCCCGGATGAGGCGGGCCGGAGCTCTGCGGGATGGATTATGGCTGAGCTGGGGAAGAGCTGAGCGCCCACCCGGCCCCTCTGCGGGTGGAGCAGAGGAGAGATTTGTATTTTCTTTGGTTTCTTTTTAAACGGTTGTTTTAAAGCCTGTTCGTGTCCCGCACTGGGTGTTTGGTGAAGGGTCTCGAGCTGCTGAGCGCGGGATGAGCTCTCAGGTGGGAGCTGCGGGGTGGGTGCATGAGCGGCACCCCCGGACGGCGGCTCCCTGGCAAGCCGTGGCTGCACCCCCGGGTGCTGAGGCGAGGGCAGAGCACGGGCTCCTTCCAGCGCAGGGAGGTGGGAGGCAGAGCCTGGCTGTTCCCCGTGGCCAGGCCAGAGCTGGACTAGCCCGGGAGCAGGGTCCCTGTCCTGTCCCCACCGACTCCTGGGGCTGGGGAAGGGTGAAACCCCCTCAGGCTGCACGTTTCCCCCCTCCAGCTGCCTCTCGCCTATCCCACAAGTGGCCTCAGCTGTGGGGGCTGTAGCAGAGCCCCAGGGCTCCCCATCAGACCCCCCCGGAGCCCCCCGCTCCCCTTGGCTGAGCAGTGCAGGGTGCCCAGTCTGGGTGTTGCAGGGAGAGGATGAGCCCACCCAGCGAGACTCGCATTGTCCCGAGGCCACGGCATTGTCCAAAGGCCACCTCGGCCTGACCGTGGCCAAGGGTCCCTCTGGCAGGTCCCCTTTCGTCCTGGTGGAGTGGCCGGATCTGTCCCTGCTGCACCACGGGGCTGACAGCTCCTGCTGGCGCCTCATTTACAACCACATCTGTATTTTTTGGGTGACTCCCCTGCTCCCCCCGCATGGGGCTCTGCCACCCCCAAACCCCCGTGACGAGCTGAGTTTTGGAAGCTCTGTGGCAGTTTTGCTGTGTTTTCCTTCTTTCCGGGCTGTTTTTTGCCCCACTGGGCTGGCGGCTGACGCCCCCCTGCCTGCGCTCGGGTCCCACCGTGACAGCCCCCAGCAGCCAGCGCTGTGACTCGGTAACCCCAACCCAGGGAAGGGGGGAGACCCCAGATTTGGCAGGGCGTGGGGGTGTTGTCCTGCGCTCGTTGGCTCAGTCCGTGCCTGATCGAGACACCCCGCTGCTGCGGGGACTCATTGTTATGGTTTTTACCTCTTAATTGAAGAGGGAGGTGGGACAGGGGACAGTTCTTACAGCTTTGGGGTATTTTTGGTTGGTTTTAGGGCTGGGTTTTGGATGAGGAGGAGGAGGAAGAGGATTGAGTGTTTTCTTAGTGCAATTATTATTTTTTTTAAAATTCAATATTTTCATCATGAAAAAAAATAAATAAAAGGCACTTTACATTTCCAGGCCTTTTCTCTTCTGGGTTGTGCCCCAAGTGGCTTTAACCCCTGCAGAGATGGGACCTTGGTGGGTCCTCACTGCCCGGGAACGATGGCACTGACCGGGCTTGAGGACGTGGGACACGCCGGTGGCTCTGGCCGTGCTGCCCATTGGCTGCCTCCAGCCGAAGCTGCCGATGACGGAGCTACTGAGGCACTGGGCAGCGCATCCAGGATGGATGTGGGATGAGAGGACGGTGCCATGGCCCGAGTCCTGCCCAGGGCAGCTGAGGTCAGCTCTGAAGGATTTGGGGTGAAGTGTTTGTTGCTCTGAACTATTTGGGCTGAAAAGAAGCCGGGAGAGGTGAAGCCGAGTGCTGCCAGCCCAGGGTAGTCTTGGCAAAATCAAAATCAGGCTCCGAATGGGAAAATAACTTTATTTCAGAGTTTTTGTCCCTTGAGCAGTGCCAGGGCTCTGGCGAGGGGACACTGCTGCCCGCCTTGGTGCTGTCACTGATGCGAAGCTCCTGTGGTGGCACTTTGGGGTGTCCCAGTTTTGCTTCTCTGGGTGAGTTGGGGTCCCCTGGGGCTCTGGGCAGCAACCGGGATAAACTCCCCCCATCCACGGGAGCTGTGGAGATGGTGGCTGGGATTTTGGGGGGGGGGTCCCGTGGGGGCCCTGGGCATGGTGTGGACATGGCCACTGTGCCACGGTGGGCTTTGGGGGGCACAGGGAGGATGGGGGGGTCCAGCCGGGGCTGGAGGAAGGGGTACCCCAACCCCACTGCTTTGAGGGACGAGGGGGGTGGTTTGGGGTCCTGCCCTCCCCAGGTGGACGGGGGTGCTTTCCCTAGCAGGAGGTTTTTGGGGTGGCCCCCGCTTGGAGAGGGCTTTGGGGGGGGGCCAGGGGGCTGTGCTGGGGCCCCACCTTTGGGTGGGGGGGTCTGGGCGTGCCCCTGGCTGTGGTGGGGGAAAGCGAAAGCAGCCGGCGCCTGTGTGGCTGCCGGCGCGTGGCGGGGCCTGGCCCTGGGGGGCAGCCTGGGCCCCCCCTGCCCACCCCCCCCACCACGTGGTGTTGGAGCCCAGGGTGCCCTCAATCCCCACTTAGAGCCACGTTTCTTCACCTTGCCTCAGTTTCCCCACCTGCTGAATGGGGTTAAAGTCACTGATGCCCCCACCCCATAAACCCCCCCTGGAGCCCCCCCACGGGCTCCCACCGGCCAGGGGAAGGTGGGAACGCAGAGTGTGGGCGAAGCCCTCGGTGCCCCTATGAGGAACCGAGTGGGGTTATTTAAGGTAAAAAAGGGGGGAAATGGGGAAATCCCGGGAACGCCTGCAGGGCTGTCGATCAAGGCCTTTTATTTCTTTTTCTTTCCTTAATTAATTAAAAAAATTTATTATTAATTCCAAATCTCTCCTGAGGCCCTGCTGGGGGTGGGTGCCCCCCGCAGCCGCTGGGGACAGAGCTGGTCACCTGCAGGAAGGGGGCCTTGAGGAGCGGAATGGTGGGGGTCTGCAAGAGACCTGGTGGCAGGACACCGAGGGGGACCACCGTGGTTGGGTGGGTCCCCCCGCCCCAGGGTTTGTCCTGTCCCTGCTGGGCTGGCTCCCAGCCCACCACTGACCTTGGGCAGAGCTGCTCTTTGTGTCCCCTTTCCAGCGGGGGGTCAGGGGGAGGAGGGGGGACCCTGAGGGACGTGGGGGGGCGGGGCTGGGGGGACAGAGCGGTGCCCTGGGGGGTGACATATAGTGGGTCTGGGGGGTGACACGGGTGGGTTTGGGGTTGTGGGGAGGTGCCTTGTGGGGTGACACTCAGGGAGGGGACGCTGAGGGGCCCAGGGAGGTGCCAGGTGGGGAGGGGGTGACACGGAGGGGCCCAGGGAGGTGCCGGGGGGGAGCCGAGGTTGTGGCAGGGGGCCAGGGGTGCGGGGAGGTACCCCCTGGGGTGACAGGCGATGGGGGGTGACCCGGGGTGGGACCAGGGACACGGGAAGGTCCTTTATGGGGTGACACATGGTGGTGGTGAGATGACACGGGTGGGTCCGGGGTCGCGAGCAGGTGCCCCGTGGGTTGATACGCGGGTGGGGGGGGTGTGTGACACGGAGGAGCCCTACGCGGTGACACGGGAGGGCCCTGGGAGGTGACATGCGGGGGGGTGGCACGGAGGGGCCCCGCGAGGTGACCGGCGGGGGTCCAGGGCGGTGACGCGGGGGGCGAGGGGGCTGTGGGGGCTCTTAAAGGGGCCCCGCGCGGAGCCGGGCGCTGCGGGGGGCGCCCCCCCCCCGGCTGGGAGGCTGCTCCCCGGGGCGGCGGGCGCGGGGGGGGCGGGCGGGGGGGCGGCGCGCGGCCCCTTTAAGAGCGGGGCGGCCCCGGCCGGAGCAGGAAGGAGCCGCATACGGGCCTCGGCGAGCAGCTCCCGCGGGGCGGCCAGAGCCTGCTCCGCCTGCCCGCCCGCTCGGCCCGGCCCGGCCCGGCTCGGCACGGCGCGGCCCGCACCGCTCGCTTGGACCGCTCGGCCCCCGCCCGGTACGGGGGGGGGGGGGGGCGCGGTGGGGCAGGGGGGTTCGGGCCCGCGGGGCGGGGGGGGGGGGCGGCGGAATGGAGGCCCGACCCCCCCCCCCACCCCGGGGGCAACACTAGGGCTGGGGGGGGTGGGGAGAGGGTGGTTGAGGGGGGTCTGCGGGCCGGGGGGGGCCGGGCCGTTCGGGGTGGCTGGCCCCCCCCCCGCCCCCCCCCCTGCATACGTTGTACTTGGCTGGGCCGTGTTGGGGGGGTCGCGGGGGGGGGGGGGGAAGGGCCCTGCGGGGCGGGGGGGCGGCGCGCTGCCTTCTGGGAGTTGCAGTCCGGCTCTGGCGCCGACCCGCAGGTGCGAGGGGGCGGGCGGACTCCGTTTCCCGGCGTGCGCCGCGTGCGCGGCGAGTGGGAGGCGTGTTGATGGGCAGCGGGCGGGGCCAATCGGGGCGCGCCCTCCCGCCCCACGCGCCCGCCCGCCCGCCGCCGCCCGGCCCAATGGCGGGCGGCGCGCGGGGTGCGGGGTGGCCGAGGACAGGCGCGGTGGGGCCTGCGCTGCCTCCCCCGGCCGGGCCCGCGCCCCCCGCCCCGGACCAAGGCTCCGGCCCGGCCCGGCCCTGCCCTGCCCGAGGCGGGGCCGGGACCTCGCCTCGGCGCCCCCCGCCCGGCCTCCATTGGCGGCGGCCCGCCCGGGGGAAGGGGTGGGGTCGTGGCGCCCGGCCAAGGCTCCCTGTGGGCCCCGCCGCGGGGGGGGCGGCCTGGCCCGGCCTGGCGAGGCGGGGGTGAGGGAGGGGAGGCGGCGGGGGGGGGCCTGGCTGCTGGGTGGGGTCCCCCGGGGCGTGCGGCCTACCAGCCTGGCCTGTGCTGGGCCGACCCGTGCGGGGGCGCTGGGCTGGGCCGCTCCCTCCGTCCCCTCCCCGCTGGGCCCCCCGTCCTGTCCGCGAGCACCCCAAGGTCGTCACCGCGGGGAGCCGGCCTGGGAGAGGCTGGCCGGGCCTGTCCCTGGCTTCGTTCTGTGGGATTTTTGGGTTTTTTTCCACCCCTTCCTTATCTCCCCCCGGCCGGCTTTGCACCCACCCCCGTGCGCAGAGGGGGGAGAGGGAGGTCGGGCAGCCGGTGGCGGTTCGCAGTGATAATCCTTCCCCCCTCCTCCTTCGTGGTTGGGGCCCTGAAAGCCGTCGGCTGGGCCCTGCGTAGAGAGAGGGCTGCCCTGGAAGAGCCGTGCAGGATAAGCCTCTGTGCCCGCGGCTGGAGCTGCGCAGCAGTGAAGGCTGTCGGGTTGCTGCGGAGGTTGACATGAAGGGCAGCATCCCTGGCTCACAGCAAAGGGGAGGCCTTGCTGCTCTGCCAGGGCTGTGATGCTTCCTTCTCTTCACTGTCCCCCATCTCAAGGAGTTTGAGGTGGTGGGTTGGGAATTGAGCTGGCTCTTCAGGTACCTGAAGCTCCTCTATGGAGCTCCCACCAAGATAGAGCTGCCGGCTTCCCTGGGAGCACTGTGTTCGTGAGGCTGATGGCAGGAGACACAGTCACGGGCAGATTGCTGTGGTGACTCTGGTCTGGATGTGGAGGCAAGCCGGGTGCTGCCTCAGAAAGAGCTCTGTTTCTTGCGGGAAAAGCCCTTGGACCCCCTCGTGGAGCGGGACTCCAGTGCTCATGGCTTCCTCTGACCAGAACTTTAAATCCCGGCGTTCCTGTGTTGAAAGCAACAGTTCCTGTCGTGCACCCGCAACTGACGTCACTGCTCGTGCCTGACCGGGCTTTCCCATGGTCTCAGCTCCAGGAGACCCTCTCGCTTGCGGGGCAGCAGGAGGCTGCTGGGCAGCAAAACTTTCTCTCGGCTCAAGGACTCTTGGTAAGAGTTTGCTGCTGGTGTGAGTTCAAGATTCGCCATGTTCCCTCTGCTCTAATTGACTGGGCTATTGAAGCCATAACTTATATAATGACTTTATAGACATGGTTAGAGAAGGTCTTTCTGCCTGGAAGAATTTACAGCCTAATGAGGGTTGAAGTTGGGCGCAGCAGAGCTAAAAGGTCATCCTGTCACTTAAAGAAGTGTTGGGGTTTGGGTTGTGTTGGTTTTTTTTAAGGAAATGTTTTATTTCTGAATGTTTCTGCTGATCTTGGTTGGAAGTTGCAGCTTGTGGCACTTGTGGAGGTGGATGGGGAAGTGTCGGGCCAGCTGATCTGTGTGGCTTTGCTGGAGATGTTGTATTTAAGCAAGTTTAAGGAAAAAAGAGACAGAGAATCGGAGCAGTTTGTTAAGAGAGGAGCCACTCTCATTTAATATTCATTCTCGCCCCTGTTTAGGCTTGTTCTGGTGAAAGAGGGAGTGAGGAGGCGCAACCCAAACATGGGCGAGATGGTGGGATTTTTCCACCAAGCCTTAATTGCGTTAGTAACTCAGGGGAGGGTTTTGCAAGGCAGGAGCTCGTAATAAATTTGGTGGCAAATGAAACTTGCTCTTCATTTTCTGCTGATATGCAACTCTTCTTACACCTTTATTTTTGTATTGTTACGCGCTCATATGCGCGTCTTGTTGCATCATGGTCGTGGGTCTGATGATGATCTTTAGCCGTATCGTAGGCTTAATAAGGAGCTCTGCTCTGTGGAGGTGCTGGGTGGAATTAATTTGGCACGGTGAAGGCGGTGGGTTTGCTTTGTGGTTTGTGACTTTTAAAGTGGAATTGACAATTACAGTTGTTTTCCCCGTGTGAGAATCCGATCCCCTGCAGGTATCCGACCTGGAAACTGGGGAGGGGGTTGTGTTGTGCTGTGAAATTCCTGGTTTGTGCTTGAGACGGAGCCTAAACGCTTGAGAACTGCGGTTTAATCTCGATTAAAACTGACACTTGAGGGTTTTTTCCTAGTCTCGGGATGCTGCGTTTAGTGAAGGACGAGACTTCTGTGGCAAACCATCAGAATCCTCCTGGTTATCTGGCATAGTCAAAGCAGTAAACAGTTGCTCTTAAGTCTGCTCTCAACCAGCCTTAACCTCAAATTTGAAGAAACTGGTTTCAAGCTGTAATTAAAAGCCTTTTGACGAGCAAAACTCGGGGAACGGGAGAAAGACAGTCAGGCTCTAGGGTGAAGAGAAGCGATTATACCCAGTCCTGTGACCCTTTGATCCCAACTGGCGCCTGTTTGTGTTTGCTGCTGCCTCCTGATCGGTGTCTGTCCCGGTACCTGTGCCGGGAGCATCCAGCTGGGCTGGAGGAGCTCGGGCAGGGCGGGAGTAAACGAGGTCAGACGAGCATCGGGATCCTCTGCGAGTATCCAGGGACGATTGTTTCTCGCCCAGCTCCCTGGCCGTATCGTCTTCCCTCTGCGCATAGTTTCAGTTTCCCTCCTCCCCGGTGTCATTGCTATCTTCTGTGGCAGAGTCCGGACGCGACTTCCACAGAGCAAAAGTTGTTCTGTGCCTCGGATGGCGGTGGGGCAACTTCCCCCCAGAGCCCCAGCCTGCCGAGGGACTTGTAAATCTTCTTGGCTGCTGCCCGGGGCTGCAGGAGGAGGAGGACCGGAGGGCTCAGTGTCCTCCCGTAATGTGACAAGGTGCGAGAAACTGGAAACTGGTGCGAGCTGCCCCGTGGCTGCAAGTGGGAGCCAAGGCCGCGTTGGTGAGATGAGCCGCAGATCCCTGGCAATCAGCGGCTTTCTGACGCCGTCGCTTCGCCGATCCCTTAATTAAAAAAAAAAAAAAAAGTCCTGCTGGACTGTCGGGAGTGGGATCTTCCTGACGACGCTGAGCGCAGATCCGGGTGGGGGCCTGGGCAGAAACATGCTGTGCTGGTGGTTTCTGGAGAAGGGCTCAGCACCCTTGGGACCGTTTTCCTGCCACTTTCCACCCCGGCAGTTCCTGTGAGCTCCTCTCCCTGCTGCGGGCAGCGCTGCCCTGCTGTTTTCCACAGCAGGGGATGCTCCCGAGCGTCCCAGCGCTGCGTTTTAACTCCCTCTTGCCTGCCGTGCACCTTATTTCCTTCCTGGTTCATGCACCTACTTTTTTCCCACCGGCAAACTGGAAACCAGTAAGTAGCTTCTGGGGTTTTTTGTTGCTTGCTTGAGCAGCTGCCCAGCACAGAGCTGGGCAAGTGACGAGTGGAGGCTTGTAGCTACAGGTCGCTGCTCTCTAGTTCCTGGGAGCCTCTTGCCCCAACAGGCAGAGTACACTCAGTGCCGGTTCCGCGTCCCCTCCCTTCAGCCCCGAGTGCCTGGTGCTGCGCCGAGGAGGGACAGAGAAGAGCCTCACGGCAGGACGGCAGTGCCAGGGCTGAGGCGCGTGGCATGCTCGCTCTCGGGATTTGCTTTTGTACATCGCGTGGAGTCGAGAAAGGCGCGACGAGTCCTCTGTTTATCCACAGACTGGGAGTTACATAAGGGACTGCCCTGCCCGGGACGATCTGCTTTGTCAGTAAACTCCATGCTTTTATTCTTTTTTTTTTTTTTTCCCCTCCCTTCCTGGTGCAGAAAAGGTAACCAGTCTTTGAGGTGCCATTTGAGGTAGTGGGTTAACACCAGACCTGCGCCATGGAACGCTGAAGGCAGGGGAGCGGGGCAGGCTCGTTGGAGAGGGAGGATGAGGAGGCTGTGAAGGGGAACCTGCAGCATGGCCGTGGGGTGGGAGAGGGGGACAGGCTGGTTTTGGGGCTTGGGGAGAGCTGGGGGTGCAGGGAACAGGTCAGGAAGTGGATGGGTGCTGGAGGAGGCTGTGAGAATGGGGGGATTTGAGCAGTTCTGTGGTTCTCTTCGTTTAGGAGATGGAGAGAAGCTGTGACAGGGGAGGGGGCAGCAAAGCGGGCGGATGCTGTCGGCCTTCCTCAGGGAAAACACCAGTTGTGTTGGGAGGGGATTCTGACCAGAGTGGGGAGTGCAGGATTTGGCCTCTTGCAGGTCTCTCTCTGGTCATGCCTGGTCTCTGAAGTGGAGGAGGATGTGAAAGCAGGCCTCTCAGAAGCTCCCGTTTTCACCAGCCTTGAGCGCTGGGACGTGCTGTGGCCCCACAGCCCCCGCTCAGTGGGTTAGCGCTGGCGGCAGCTTCCTTTCTTCATGATGAGTCTTCAGTCGCTCCTGTGGCGAAGGGGCCGAATAGTGCCTTTCTGAAATGCTGGCAGCTTATTTCTGCGGGGACCTCGGTGCCTCCACAGCTTTCGTTGAGAAGGAACCTTCCCCTTTGGTACGCACTGCGCTTCGAGGCACGGGCTGGCCCTTCAGCCAGGGTTGAAACACACAGTTTCATGTTGTGTGTTGGTTTTTTTTTCCCTTTGCATATAACTTCTGAGGCTTTCTGAGGGGTTTAGGAGAACGAGGGTTGAACAGCAAGGGCTGGGTGTTCGGCAGCATCTCCTGAAAACCCCGCCGTGCCTTGGCAGGGGGCTGCTCTGTCACCACACAGCACCGGCAGAGCTCTGGGGGAGAAAACCCGTTGGAGGGCTGCGGCAACAGGCGTGTTGGGTTTGGCTTTTGAAGGATGGTGTTTCAGCAGCAAAACAAGCAGCTTTCATTAACGCAGGGGTGACCCCGTAAGCCATGCTGGGACATTCTCAGCAGGCCGTGGGCTGAGGAGAGGCAGGAGGCCTGGGAGCATCTCACAGATGGCCGTGCTGGAGCAAAGGTGTGTTTGCAGTGAGGTCTGAGGGGCGGCTCTCGGCCTCCTCGGTGGACCGTGGCTCGTTTCTTCTTGGTGTGGAGAAATTCCTGCTGCCATGAGACAGTCCCCACGCGCAGCCCTCATGTGATGGACCTAGGACCATCGCGTTGAGAAACCTCGAGGCAGAGCAATGGTGGTGGGGGGCTTCAGTGTCACCTGCATGCCCCCAAGTTCAAGGGAGTTGCTCTGCCCTTGGATCTGTGACTACCCAGGCTTGAACCAAGGTACATTCCTGCTGGATTAAATACGGTCTCTGATGACGAAGGAGCAAATTGGCGAGGAGGGCTGGGTGGAGGAACCAGTTCGAGCTAACCTTGCAACACGAGGTGCTTTAGTACGTCCTGGTTGGCACTGTCAGCGGTGAAAAGGGCTGCGTGCTGCTCTGGCGCCGGATGGTTTTGGAGGGGTGGCAGGTTGGGGAGGCTCTGTGCCGTGCCGTGGCTGCCTCTTTTGGTTAGCGGAAGCTGGGCAGCGGCGCTTTGCCATGTGACGTGGCAGGCGGGAGCAGGCCACCGCCGTCTTAGGGTCTAAGTCGACTTCTGGTTTCTGCTGTGGCGGAAACCAAACCTCCCTGTGTGCTGCGCGAGGTGGTGCCGGGCCCTGGAAGGAAATCCCGTCCTCGCTGCAGAGGTCAGCAGTGTCGCAGAGTGTGACGCTCGGTCATCCCTCGTCTGTTTGCTTAATTGTAGCAGTTACCTACCAGCATCTTTAGAGCCGGCACCGCGCTGTGTCTCTTCTTTGGACGGTGAATGCCGGTAGTTTTATGTGGAAGCTGCAGTCCTGGGAAACGCAGGGTGCTTCCCCCGTCCCCAAGCGGGGACATGCCCTGTGACGTTCCCACTGCTGGGTTTGGTAACGCTCTGTGTGTGGCGATTGTGCTTGGAGGTTGGAGTTTGGATCAAAATACGGAACCTGGGTGGAGGAGGCCAAGAGAGGAACAGGGGTGGGGTTGCTGAAGGTCAGGAGGTCAGTCAGACCCTGGAACTGGCGTTAAAGCTGGTTGTGGTGAGCACTTCCCCTTCGCTGTCCGGACAACTAGAAAAATGCCACATCTACCATGTCCCTTCTCTTCTGGACCAGCACGTGAAAAGCACTTGAATTCAAGCAGGTTTGGAAAATGAAGAGCCACAAGCCCTTTTCTTCCCCATGCTCTCCTTAGCAACGTCCCTACTGATTTCCTCCAGCACCATGAGGAATCCCAGGCCTGCAGCATCCCCTTAACAGCACCACAGAGACCAGCTCCACCCCAGTGTTCAGTATCTCCCAGCTCCATCATGGTCACACCATCTCTTCTGCTGCTGGCTTTGCTGCCGGTGGAATTTGGGAGCCTGGTTCCAGTTGCTCTGGTTCTGGCTTGGCACGAATGGTCACTGTCATACCACTGAGGTGCCTTGGTGAAGTCCTCCCCTTCTTCCCACAGTGGTGAGGGCTGGGAGGGGGCAGTTGTGAATACCAGAAAGATTATAAATGGGTTGAGGTGTAAAATTTCACTTGGTCTCTTGGGGATACCTTCAGTCAGCTGCTGGGGTTTGCCCTCGGGAGCAGAGAAGTTGCTGAATTACCCCAAAACCTGCCTGTCCAGGAGCGATGTGTCACCTGGGTGGTCATTGCTTCACAGCCTGGTTCGATGGCCGAGCTGAAACGCTGGTGTAATGTGCGCTTGGGACTTTGTCATCCCAGCTCCTCAGTGTAGCCTCTTCCAGCCCGATTTAGAAACTCCTCCAAATATATCAGCCCTACGCAGGTTCTGCCTGGGCAGAGGATGCAGCCGTTCCCCAGCGAGGAACTGGCCAGCTGTGCCAGGGGAGGACTGCCCGGCTTCACCGGCTCGGCACATCGTCCCCTTCAGCTGCCCTGGGAGAGGAGAGGGGAGCACCAAGGCAAAGCCGCCCCTCAGCACCGCTCCTGCCTCTGAGGGAGGGAAAGATGAGTGTTATTGTCTAATACAAAGGAAAATCAAGGTTCGTTATTACTTGTGGTGGTTCAAGTTCCCGTGATGCTCGTTGAGAGTGCGAGGGACGTTCAATTCCAGCGCTTGTCCAGACTGCAGTGGGAGCGATCAGCAAATCCTCTTCTCGCAGAGCTCCCTTGGCAGCAGCAGCAGGATGTGGGATTCTCCTTTCCTGTCCCAACTCTGCGCTGCTGAAGCCTTGGGCGTCCTGCCCTGGAGGCCGTTGTTCCTGTGGTGTATTGGGTGTCTCTTCCCTGTCAATAGAAGGCTCACAAAGTGCTTTGGCTCCTCCGAGATGATGTGGTGTTGATCCATGCCGAAGGATTGGTGGTTGATGTATTGGCAAGTTTTGGGTGGATTCCCTTTTACCTTGAGCAGCTGCTTGGTGTGGAACGGTCCTAGGACAGGGGCTGACTCTGTGCTGGAGCTTCCTACACTGCCCAGGCATCTGTTTCTAGGCAGCAGGGAGAGGCGAACCTCCCTGGCAGGTCAGACCTGGCAGCGGCATGGAAAGCCCCGCCTGGTTGGCGTACCTGACAGCAGTGTGAGTTCGTCGAGTCAGACTGAAACCAAGGAGCTCGGGCCCCTGCGTGGGATATTGTCGCAGCATCTCGGTTATTTTTCCACTTCATGTTAAATCTGAGCTTGGAAAACTCTTTGGAAGGATCAGAACAGCAGAGCCACCCTGCTGTGTGGAACCAGTAGAGCGGTGGTTTGGTCTGGTTGTGGGACCAGGAGCCTGGTGCCAGTTTGGGAGCCGACTGAGTCCTCATGTTGTGGTCAGTCCCGTTCCTCAGATGTGAACCCAGCGATTAGAGCTGCGGTAACAGCAAGCCTGCATGGACAGCTGGGGAATAAGATGCCTCCCAGAGTCGGTGCCTTCAGATGGGGGCTGGAGGGGGTGCCCGTTTGAGGAGAACAGAGCCACATTGTCCACAAAGTGGCTGCAGATACTTTCAGGATGCTGTTTCTGCTCTGATCTCTTAACTTCAAGAGCTGCATGATCTTGGTCATACCACGTGTGTCCTCTAGATGCGATGGCCTGTCAAGATAGGAGAAAGCTCAAGTGGCTCTTTTTGCCATCAATGGCTCAATGACCTGCTAAAGACGGAAGATTCTTCCCATAAAAATGTAGATTTATTGAAAAATTAAAGTCAGCGTGGTTTTAGCTTAATTTTCTCATCCGTGGAGTTTGCTGGTCGATGTGCAGGGTCTCTCTCTTGAGAACATGCATCTGTTTTGCAGGTCCACATAATTCGGATAGTTTGGCACTAAACTGCCGACAGCGCATTCCTTCGGGAGAGCAGTTGAATTTTAATGGCACCATGGAGTGGTTGAAATAGGGACTTCTCCAAGCAGGCAAACCACCCTCCTTCACTTCCTCCTGCCTACCCTCTTCCCACCTTTTTGGCTCGGCACTGCTGCGTGCGGGGTGTGTTTCCCCAGGCCTCTGCATAGTTCAGGGTGGGTCCTGGGTAGAGGGAGACCTGCTCGGGCTTGTCCCAGGGAGGTTGCAGAGCTTGGTGTCAGCAGAGCTGATGGCTCGGGCTCCACATGGCCAGAGTTTTATCTCAGGGGGTCCCGTTTGCAGCAGGAAGAAGGAACAAGGGGAACTGGGCTGATCGCTCCCTAAATAAAAAGTGAAGAGACAAGGACTTGCATTGTGTGACCTATAATTGGGGTGAGCTATTCAGAGGGAAAAAATGCCCGTTTCTCCTCTCAGTGGTGAGGGCTGGGATAATGTTTGGGCCTTGGGCAGCAAACCACCGAATTCTTTTTATTTTTATATAGCAACATTATTTTAATAATTCTTTTCCATCACTCGGCAGCGCGGCTGCCCTGACAGCATGGTTTGCCTCTAAGAAACTGGGTGTAACAACTTGTAATCCCCGTTCCTTGGGTACCTTGAGCTGCAAGGGGCCAAATAACGGCGTGCCGGAGCCCAAAACCCAGCGATGCCCATGAGACCCCGCGTCGGAGCGGTGCCCTCCAGCCGCTGCTGGGTGGAAAAGGCAATGGGCTTTTTCCCTCGCTGCCCCAGGCAGGTGCAGGGCATTGCTCAAGCTTCTGCGGGAGGGCAGAGCTCTGCCTTGGTGAAGCGAGTCAGGATCTTGGCCGGGTGAAGAGCATATTGGAAACACTCGCTGTTACCCAGCGAACCAGATGGGACGGAGCTCTTACACCCGATACCTGCGTGCTCCAGAGCACTGCCAGCTGCTCGGGTTCCTCTGCCCGCCCCGATAAAGTCTAAAGAAATGCACAGAAGCAAAAGACCAAACCAAACCACCCCACCGAGGTTCTGCGGAAAACTAATAATTAAGGAGTGTTTTGTCAGCACTTTTGGTTGCTATCCCATCTTAATGTGGTCGCCTCGTTTGAATGTAAATGTCAAATGCCAGAGCTGCTGCAGGAGAGCGATTGGGTGACACCGGGCTGGACGCGAGGTGCAAGCTCAGGGGTTTCAGTTAACGATCCGCACGGCTCTGGGAGGAGTGAGTTGATAAGAAAATAAACCTTTGGAGGAGCAGCATCAAGCTTCAGTTCGGTGCGGAACCAGTGGGATGTGGAGCAGCGTCTCGGGGAGGTGAAGGGCTTCCCCTGCTCGCACGGGGTTCAGTTTGGCAGCGCTTCTCGCACCAAAAAAATGTCATTTTTTCCTGCTGCGTTTGTGCTGGGCTGACCTGGGGAACGGGGGACGGCCCAGGCTGGGCTCTGCTGGTGTTCTGGAAATGCAGAGTTCGGGCAGTGTCGTGTGCCACCAGGTTCGTAAATCAGGTTGGTAAATAAAGTTGAGAGCTCTGGCGTTGTGGGAAACTCGCTCTTTCACACGGGGTGTATTTTGAGTTGACAGTGCCCTCCCGGCTGCCCTGAGTTCTGTGTGAGGGCCGTTTCCAACCTTCTTTGGGGTGAAATGTGGCATCTTTGCAGCCCCGCAGACACGCAGTCTGGGACAGCAGCGTCCAATGCCTCGGCGGCGGTCGGGGGGTACAGAGAGAGAAAAAAGCTGCCTGGGAAATTTAGGTCAGTAGTTGAAGCTCCCCCTTGGTGGCCCATTCAGACCTTGTTCTTGCCAGGGAGGGGACTAGCTGGTGGTGCTGCCAGCGGCTTGTGTCACCCGTCACCTGGCCATCAGGACCTTTCCAAGCGGATTTTGCCCCACTCATGGACCCATTTCTGTGCCCTGGGTCTGCTCCCGTGGGATTTTTTTTTTTTGGAACACGTAAAGGTGGAAGGTTCCATCTCTTGTTCCTAATCCCCTGAGCCACCAGCTCTGGGCAGGCTTTAACTCTCCATCTCTCCAGCCCCCTGAGAAGGGAACAGGCTGTGATTATTTTTACGGCTGGGCGGCAGCGCTTGGGGAGGGAGCCCAGTGGTCTCTGGCCATTCCTGGGGGGCTTGGGGCAGCCCCTTTAGCCCCTCACCGCTCTCGGCCACTGCAGCTCAGGGACACAAAGGGCGTGTTGTGCGAGGAGAATGAGTTGCGAAGTTGTACAACTTTCCATGCCAGCCCTCGGCAGTCTCATGACCCTGCAGCCGTTCCCACACTGTCCGGCTGATTGTCCCGGCCCCCTGGCTGGGGTGGTGGTGGGGGTGACCTTGTCTGCAGGGCCTGACTCGCTCCCCCAGGCCCCCTCGGTCCCCGGAGCCAGGCACCATGACCAACAAAGCCCGGTTTTGTGGGTGACAGAGCTTGGCTGCCCAGAAGGCTGTTGCCTGGAGCTTCAAAATGCTTCACGCAGCTCAAATTCTCTTTGGTGGCAGGGGGAAGCTTTGTAAAGCACCTAATCTAGAGGGGAAAGGGCTGGGTGGGGGGGCTCTGATGTCGCTCTTGGGCTATTGGGGGTGGGCGGAGGGGCCAGACCCCCTTTTCTGGGGAGCGGTGTGCCATGGTGGCTTGGAGCAGGTGGTGCAGGGAGTTCTGGGTCTGCCCTGATGGGAACGTGCAGGCAATGCCGAGGCCTCCCCTGCCTCGGATAGGGAAGCAGGGGGTTCCCTCGCATGCCCTACAGTTGCCATGACCTTGCCCAAGGTCACTCCTGGAGCCGGTGCCCCTGTTCGGAGCGGTGGTGGCTTTCCTGGTCCCCAGCCATCAAACAGCCTCGTCCTCCCTGGCAGGACCCCTTAGCTGTGAAAAACCTTGCGAAGTAACAGCTTTGGGTTCAAATCCTGCCGCTGCAGGAGCCCAGCAGCCAGCTCTGGAGCTTGGGAAGCCACTTCAGTGCTTGGTCTTGGTGGCAGCACTTGCACTGTCCACCGTGAGGGACCAGCCTGGGTCTTTCCCCCCACCCTGACCCCCCATCACATCTGTACGTTGAGCTTAAGGCTGGTTTGTGCATAAATATTTAATATCAAGGTGTTTGCTTCAGATCAGTGTTTCACAGGCTCGAAGCTGCCTTCTCCTGCGTTTCCTTTGTATAAAACAAAAAGGTGCAGAAATTCCTCTTCTTCCTTGGATTAAGGAAGCTTTTTAAAAGTAATAAAACACGGAGAACCACAGGGCAAGCTGCTGGGGGGCCGGGCCGGGGGTGGCTGCCTGTGCTGGGAAGCGAGCGTTGTTTTGCAACCTGGTTGCTAGCTCCCCGCGCTCGGCACTGGGAGTTGCTTCCGCTGTAATTACTTGTGTTCTGGTTGAGCTCCTGACTCATCCAGCCCCCCCTCATCGCGTGGGACAGGCCGCTTCCCGCTGTGCCTCAGTTTCCCCACCTGTAAACTGGGGACTTTGATACGTCAGCCTTGTGCCAAGGTGTTTGGCGAGGCAAATTATTTATGTGTGGATGTTGTAGCTCCTGGTGCTTGGGGCAGGGGAAATATATTGATTTATTGGCAGGCAGCGTCTTTGCGGCACAGAGGAGAGGGGTTTGCTGCTTGAGACAGAGGAGGGAAATGTTATTCCCAGTTGTCTTCTCCCAAACAAACCCTTGGCACTGGAGAGAACTGCAGCTTGTGCTGGAGCTGGTCTGAGATGCAGGGGGCTGGTGCCAGGGCAGCTGTTCCGTGAGACTGGTCTCCTCTCTGGCCGCCGCAGAGGCTCCTGTGCCCAGGCGAGGGGCGGCAGGTGCCTTGGGTTGAGGGGTTTAAGCTGGGCTCTTTGTAAACCACCCTTAGCAGCCGGCCAGGGGGGTTGGTGCTCTCCTGCACACCAGTGCCCTCGAGTGCTGAGCTTGCTGCCAGTACCCTGCATCTCTCCAAGAGTGTCCACAGACCCTGGGAGCCTAGGGACCGGCGACAGGAATGGTTTTCCCAGCAATTACGGGATTGTATCAGGAGTTTGGCTGGGCAGAGCGAGGCTGAACGAGCAGGGGACCTTTCCAGTAGGGAAATACTCCCAGAGGTGGACTGGGGTCCACTGGTGAGGCTCAAGCCGCTGTAGCCCAATGCCAGGCACACCTGGCAGCTCGGTCCAGGTGCCGTCTGGCTGTCCGAGCCTGGCCCTTGCCAGCCCTGGCCCTTGCCAGCCCTGGCCCTTGCCAGCCCTGGCCCTTGCCAGCCCTGGCCCCGCTCCCTGCTAATTCAGCTCTTCCTCCAGCCTCTAGCCTGAGATCAAGCACCTGGGCTGTGCTGCTGCTCCTCCTTCCCAGCGTGACGGTGAGCAGGGTCCGTCCTCACCTGCCTCTCTTTAGATGTCAGATGCCTCCATGGAGGCCATGCGAACCGCAGAGCACGCGGGCAGCGTCGGTCGGGTGCCTGCTCTGTGCTGGGAGCTTGCCCGTACGACTCGATGCCTCCGCGCAGCCGAGGCCCCCACGACTCATTGTGTTTTCCTTCTCTCGTAGCCTTTTGCGTCAAAGATGGCGGGTGGCGTGGACGGCCCCATAGGGATCCCGTTCCCTGATCACAGCAGCGACATCCTCAGCAGTCTGAATGAGCAGCGAAACAACGGGCTGTTGTGCGATGTGGTCATCTTGGTGGAAGGCCAGGAGTTCCCCACCCACCGCTCTGTCCTGGCGGCCTGCAGCCAGTACTTCAAGAAGCTCTTCACCTCAGGGTTAGTGGTGGACCAGCAAAATGTGTATGAGATAGACTTTGTGAGCGCGGACGCCTTGTCGGCTCTGCTGGAGTTCGCTTACACTGCGACCCTGACTGTCAGCACTTCGAACGTCAACGACATCCTCAACGCCGCCACACTGCTGGAGATCCCGGCTGTAAGGGATGTTTGCACGGATCTCCTGGACAGGAAGATTCTGGCCAAAAATGACCAGATGGATACAGTAGATCAAATTGATCAAAGGAACCATCTCAGAGCAAAAGAGTACCTGGAGTTCTTCCAGAGCAACCCCGTCAATGGCCACCAAGGCAGCTTTCCGTGGACCAACCCAGAGTTGAGAGACCTTCAGAGACTGAACTTCCGAGCTAAAGAGGAGGAGGAGGAGGTGGACTGCAATGGCATGGACTTCTACTCGCAAACCCCTCTAAACGAAAGACCAAAGGCGAATGACTGTGATCCTGACAGCAACCCAGCCATGTGGCTGGACAGGGAGGTGAAGGAGGAGCCGGATCCCGGCTCCTTGTTTTCGCCTTCTCAGAACGGACATTACAGCGGCCGTGGCCTGCCCACACCGGAGGAAGAGGAGGGGACCCCAGGGGGGCCTCTGGACCAGCAGGAAGCCAGTGATTCCCCCAGCTTCGGTCCTGCTGGAGCAGAGACAGAGGATGATACGAAGGAGATGGATGGCTTGGCCGCCAGCGCCCTGCTGCAGCACATGATGAATTCGGCGAGACAGCAGCTCGGGGAGGACGACCGCAAGGACGACGACGGGGTCATGGATTATTACTTGAAATATTTCGGCAGTTCGAGCGAGGGCGACGTCTATCCGTCCTGGTCCCAGAAGGTGGAGAAAAAGATCAGGGCAAAAGCATTCCAAAAGTGCCCCATCTGCGAGAAGGTGATCCAGGGGGCCGGCAAGCTGCCACGCCACATCCGCACCCACACCGGGGAGAAGCCCTACGAGTGCAACATCTGCAAAGTCCGATTTACCAGGTAAGGGGCGAGCGGACGCTGGAGGAGAGGGGGCTGTCACGCAAAGCTGGCTCTTGGCTTTCCCCAGGGGCCATCGCAGGGCTGGTCACATGCAGTTTTATGTTGCCTGCTCAACTGATTTCCATCTCGACAGGCGAGTTGGAGATGGAGGCCATGGTTTTCCAGAGGGACGAGCGATTCGGGTGTCTGACTCTTGAGATATCTCAAGGGGCTTGTTGTGACAGCCAGTACCACACTGTGCCGGTGCCCTGAACTGCTGAGCTCTGCTGGAAACCTGGCCAGAGCTGGGCTGCTGCGGAGGCCAAATAACATGGTTGATGAATCGGACCTGCAGCCCTTGGCGTTTCTATCGTGGCTGAGGAACCCGGGGTTGAGGCAAGATCAGAGTCCTTTAGAAACAGCTCCATGGGTTGACTGAAGCACTGGTGGCTGGTAGTTGGGTTGGGAAGAGGTCGGACCCCGCATCGCTCGTGTCCTCTCTCTCGGCAAACCACGGTGGGCTGAGCGATGTCCACCCCGAACACCGCACAGACCCTGGAGCCTCGCTTCAGCTCCCTGGGGGCGTTCGCCTTGGCGCTGGTTCTAATCAGGGCTCCTCCGCTCCTTCCCTCTGCCACGGGAATGCTGAAGAAAGGGGATATTGTTCGGGTTCCTCCGGTTCACTCGAGTCCACGCGTCGCAGCGCCGCCTCCTCTCTCTGGTCTCTGCGGCTGTGATGGCCGAGCTGGGGGTCTCACCCTGCCGAGGGACGGCGGGGGCTGCCTGGCAGAGGAACCCCCCTAACCGCTCGCTGCCTGCCAAAATACCCCAGCCTCGTGCGTGCCCACAGCTTTGCTTCCTGGGACCCTCATCCTTGGTGGGAGGCCGAGGGGCCATGGGGCTGCTCCCCACCGCAGGCAGCCCATGAATATGTGGGACAGGGACAGGAGCCTGTGTCCTGCCCCATGGCGCTGGCGGCCCCCTCCCCATGGCGGTGGCCGCACCCAGCCCGAGGCTGGGTAGCTGAGGAATGCAGATAATGGCGGGGGCAGGATGCCAACCCTGCGCCGCTCCCCTCGCACCCGGCCCAGCGCGGCTGGGCCCTGCCACGCGGCACCTCCCTGCCCCGGCCGGATCTGCCCCACGTCTGCTGGTGGGGGCCCTGGGTGCTGCGCAGGATCTGGGCGCTGCCGCACCTGAGCGGGTCCAAGGTCCTCGTGCGGCCAGAGGATGCGGAAACGTCACAGGGGCCCTGGCAGCCGTTGGCACCGGGGATGGCGGCAAGGGGGAGGATGAGGGGGGGTGTGGGGCTTTGTGGGGTGAGGAGGAGGAAAGCGGTGGGGCCACCTTATCACTTTTCGATCTCGCCCCGCTTCTGTGGGCTCCCAGGAGGGCCTGGCGCTGCAGAGAAGAGGGTGGGAACTGTCTCCCAGTCCCTATAAAGTCCCTTTCATACTATACCAGGACCGTGCTGTTTTCCAGCCAAAATACAGCCCCCCGCTTCTTCCTGCAGCCAGCGTTTGGGCACAGAGGAGCCTGGATGGGGACGACAGCCGTGCTCGGCCTCGCCGTGTCCCATGGCGTGTCTCACCCCGCTGTGGCAGCCGAGCTTGGCTCAGGTGTTCGCACCCATTGTGGAAAACCTCCCATCAGGAGCCAGTTTCCAGCTCCCTCTGCCTGAGGCTGCTCCCCGGGGGCTGCCACCAGCCTTGTCCCCGCGCAGGGTCTGCCCTGGAGTTTGGCAGGGCCCAAGAAACTCGAGCTGCTGGCCCAGGACTCGCCTGCTCGGGGCTGTTTTGGGCGATGGCTTTCCACGAGTCGCCTTTTGCCGCTTCTCCCCCAGCGCCTGAGCTGTGCCCGAAGCCTTATCTTGGGGGCTCCCAATGTAAAACAGGTGCAAACCCCGCCACAGGCTCCATTATCCTTATTTCCTCCCCGATTTTATTATTCTTTTCGCATTGCCTCCCCCTGCTCTCCTTCCCTGCCCTCATCCCACGAGGTGACAGTGCACTGCTCTGAAAACAGACCTCCCCGTGCCATTCTGGGCGCCGCGCAGGCTGGGGGAGCCCGGCCCCGGGGAGAAGCGGACCCCCTCCGGCCGGAGCTTTCGGGGTGAAGGCAGGAGAACGAGCTGGGGCCGTTTGACACGGGTGGTTCCCTGCCACCCCCTCCCTGGGTGGGGACCGGAGCCCGTTGGTTAACGCTGATTTTTTTCTGGCTTGTGCTTCCTGGTTGCTCCGCGTTCGCAGGGGGAGGAGCGGCGACTGCGCTCTCACAGCCTCCTGGAAGGGAGGCGGAGGGACTGGATAAATATTTACAACACTTTGTAAATCATAAAAAAATGTATTTTGAAAAGCTGCTTTGATGTGCTGCTGGGAACCACCCTGTTCCGAGCAAGGTCCCCCTGCCCAGCCCCTTGGGGAGCTGACACGTCCTTGGGGTTTCGATCCTGCCCTTAAGGTTTAGGGCTCACCGGGACCGCGTGCTGCCAGAATTTTCCTGGTGGGAGCGGGCGGTGGTGAGCAGTTCCCTCGCGCTCTGCCCGGGCTGGGATGCTGCTCCTCCTCGCCGCGGCTCCTCGCTGCCCGGCCGCGCGCCTTGTGGGCCTGGTGTTGCTTCTTCCAGGAAGAAGCGAGAGGCTGCGGCTCACGTGGCCCTCTTGGCCCCCGGCCCGGCTGCTGCAACCGCCTTCCCCAGGCCCCGGCACAGCGCGGCTGCGCGGGGCTGCCGGGAGGCGACCGGCCATGCACCGGGTGGTGCTCGACCTTGGAGCAGGCGATGGTCAACCCCGCTCTGATGTTCAGACCCATACTGGGCGATGCTTGGCTCTGTACTGGGTGATGCCTGGCCCCGTGTTGATGCTCAACCTTGTACTGGGTGATGTGTGACCCCAGCTGGGCAATGCTTGGCCCTGCCTGGGGCGAAGCTCAGCCCTGTGCCAATGCTTGGCTCCGTTCTGGGAGATGCTCTGCCCCATATTGATGCTCAGCCCTATGCTGGGTGATGCTTGACCCTATACTGGGTGATGCTCAGTCCTGTACAGATGCTCAGCCCCATACCGGGCGATGCTCAGCCCCATACCGATGCTTGACCCTGTGCCAGGCGATGCTCAGCCCTGTACCAGTGCTAAGTCCCATCCCAGTTGATGCTTAGCCCCATACTGATGCTCAACCCTGTACTGGGTGATGCTCAGCCCCATACCCATGCTTAGCCCCATACCCATGCTTAGCCCCATACCCATGCTTGACCCTGTATTAGTCAAAGCTCAGCCCTGTACCCATGCCTGGCCCTGTACTGGAAGATGCTTGGCCCCATATTGATGCTCAGCCCTGTACTGGTGCCCCGCCCTATACTGGGTGATGTTTGACCCTATACCAGGCAATGCTCGGCCCTGCACTGGGAGACGCTCAGCCTCATGCGAGTGCTCAACCCCCTCCTGGGTGATGCTCAGCCCCATCCCAGGCCACGCTCAGCCCCACACCAGTGCTTGGCCCCGTCCCAAGTGCTCAGCCCCGTACCGGGTCATGCTCAGCCCCACACTGCTGTGTGACCCTGTACTGATGCTCAGCCCCGTACCGGGTCATGCTCAGCCCCACACTGCTGTGTGACCCTGTACTGATGCTCAGCCCCGTACCGGGTCATGCTCAGCCCCAAACCATGGCCGGGCCCCCTGGCGGGCGCTGCCGGGCCCCGAGCCCCCTGGCTGAGCCGCCCCGTGTCCCCTCTCTCCCGCAGGCAGGACAAGCTGAAGGTGCACATGCGGAAGCACACCGGGGAGAAGCCCTACCTGTGCCAGCAGTGCGGGGCCGCCTTCGCCCACAACTACGACTTGAAGAACCACATGCGCGTCCACACCGGGCTGCGGCCCTACCAGTGCGACAGCTGCTGCAAGACTTTCGTCCGCTCCGACCACTTGCACAGGCACCTTAAAAAAGATGGATGCAACGGGATCCCGTCGCGGAGGGGCCGCAGACCCCGGGTGAGGGATGCCGGGGGGCTGCCGCCCACCCCCACGGGGAACGCCGAGGAGGGAGGTTGTCAAGCCGGTGGGGAGAGTCACGAATCAGAGGACACCCTGCAGGGGAACGGCCCGGAGCAGCAGCACTTTGAGGAGAATTCAAATAACGAAGAAGCGTCAGGATTGAATGTAGCAGGAGGGTCGGCCGAGGGTACCGCGCAAGGACTCTCCTAAACCAAAAAAACAAAACAAAACAAAACAAAAAACCCAAGTGTCACAAAATCTAGTTAGTGCTTTTCCTCCGATTTTTCTCTTTAAAGATGTTTCTCTCCCTTTTTTTAAAGAAAAACACAGAAAAAAAAAATCTATCTATATGATGTTTCCAACCCTCCCATCGAAGCGGGGCTCCCCGAGGATCCCTCAGCAGCCAAGGACCTTTCCTGGGACAGGCAGACGCTCGGAAGCGCGGGGCGGGGACGGCAAGTGGCTCTGTCACATGGAAAAGAGCTTCCATGTAAATCCAAAGCTTTATTTTGTGTCCAAACACACGTTAAAGAAAACCTATTTCAGAGAGAGATCTATTTAAGACAAAAAAAAAAGGAAAAATATTAAAAAAAAAAAGGGGGGGGGGGTTTAGGAGCGGAAGGGCTGGTCAGGGCGGGCGGTACACGGTGCCTGGGGGAGCCGGGAGCGGGGCCAGCCGCCCCCCCCGCCGCCCCACTGCCGTTCGGGGCGCTCGGGCTCGTCCCTCCTTGCAGGGAGACCGGGGCGGTTTTTTGGGGGGCGAGGGGCTGGGGGGGGTCCTGCCCAGCACCACCCCCCACGCCAGGCTGGATTGGCCAGCGAGGGGTTGAAAACGGCCCAAAATCACCTTAAAATGTCCCCCCCAAAAAAAAAATCACGCGAGGGGACAACCGCAGCGCGCAGGGACGGCGGGGGTCGGACCCCCGGGGCTGGGGACCCCCGGGGGGGTGCCACCGCCAGCGGGTGCCGCCGGGCGAGAGCGCGTCCGTCCCCACCTCAGGGTGCCCGGCTGGTCCCGGCAACGGGCCGGGAGCGACCCGCGTCCCCCGGCCCCTTCCCGGCGCCCGCTGCCCCGGCCGGGTTTTGGGGCTGGGGGGTGGCGGGAGGGGGTTACCCCAACTCCTCCCAGTCCGCTCCGGGCCCCACGCGCCCCAAAAGCGCCTGAAAACGGCCAATCCCTTTTCCCTTGGGCAGGGGGGGGCTGAGCTGCGGCGCCCCCAGCCCCCCCCAGATATATATATATTTTTAGCAAATAAAATATATATATGTACGTCTAGATTGTCTATGGCTGGCGAGGCGGGTCGAGCCCCCGCGGGGGGGCGGCGGAGGCGAAAAGGCACCTTTCAGCTCATCACCTGTTTTCTAAATGCACATTTTTAAATGAAAAAAAAAAAAAAGATTTTAAGCCCTTTTATTTTGAAAGCACTTTTTAGAGATTCTCTTCCTTTAATTTTTTTTGTTGGTTTTATTATTTTTGGTTCCTTTTTTTTTTTTTTTTGGCGTTTTTACTTTCCGAGCAAGAGCAGGTTTGGCCGAATGTATTTTGGAGAGGGAGTGAGAGGGGGAGTGTGTGCTGGGGGGGAGGGCTGAGTGGTGGGGCCGGGGGAGAGGCGGATGTTTATTTAATGCAGAAAAAAAAAGCAATAAAAAATTAAAAAAAAAAAAAATTAAAAAAATAATAATAATAAAAAAAAAAAACCACAAAACAAAGAAGTCTTAGCACTTTGCGATGGAACGGGTACTTTGAGATCACTTTATCTTAATTTAAAAAAAGCAAAAGCGAACCATGTTTACAAGTGGAAACCAACTTCTACGGAAAAAAAAAAATATTATTAAAAAAAAAAAGAATCCTAAATTTATTTTTGTAAGAAAAAAAAGAAATGTGTGTATATATATATATATATATTTAAAACCAAACCAAACCGTAGGCAGAAGCCGCGGTTATCGCACGGCGCAATCGAAGCCGACGGGAGGAACGATGCTAATTAGGTTCTGTGACATGTGCCCCCCCCCAGCCGCCCCCCCGGAGTATTAAAAAAAAAACCGCACCCCCTCGGAAGCTGGAATCTGAGGTGGGAATCGGGGTGGGGGGGTCGGGTGGTCCCCCCCCCCCCCATTATTCTACTTTAATTTGAATTTATTGTTGTTTGATTTTGTTGCCCCCCCCCGGGAAGGGATGAGGATGGGGGGGTGCAGCAGCGGGACCCCCCCGCGGGGCCGGGCAGTGGCTCAACCCGGGATCTGCCCCCAAAATGATGGATTTGTAAATAGACCCTTTGGGGGGGGGTGGTTGGGGGGGGCTGCTCTCGGGTGGGTTCTGTTTCCTCCCCATTTTTTTCTGCCCCCCCCCCCCAACTCCTTGCTGCTGCTTTTTGTCCCCCCCAGACCCTGAAAGTGCTTCGGGGGGGTCTGGGCAAATGGGGATAAACCCGGGGGGTGCCCCAGCCCTTGGACAGCGGGGGGGGGGGATGTAAAGAGGGAAAAAAAGGATAAAAAAGAGGGAGGAAAGAGAAAAAAACGGGGAAAAGATGAAAAAGAGGGGGAGAAAAATGGGGGGGGGAGAAAAAAAGGGGGGGGAGAGGGAAAAAAGAAAATGGCACAAAAAGGTGGAGGAGGGAGAGAAGAGTCTCAGGATTCCCGCGGCGAGCGTGTCCCCCCCCCCGCCTGCGACATCCCCGTCCCCCCCCAGGCAACACTCAGCACAAATTTCAGTTTGCACTAAAAAATAAAAAGGCAAAAAAACCCCCAAACAAGCCCAAACCGCCCCCCCCCCCCGCCCCAGTTTGTCCCAGCACCTGCCTTAACCCCCCCCCAGCCCCCCCAGCCCCACAGCGCAGCATCGGGGTGGTTTTTGTGGTTATTGTCGTTATTTTGATTTGATTTTTGGATTTGGGGGGGGGGGGAATAAAGTGTTGCCAAAGACCCTGCGGAGTTATGGGGGGGGCGGGGGGGGCAAGAGAGGAAAAATAAATTTAATATTAATAATAATGAGAAAAAATGATAAATCCTGACGGGGAAACTCAAACTGGAGCAGGAAACAAAGGAAAAATTCTGTATTTTTGGTACAAAAGAGGAAAAACCACCTGCCCCCCCCCCGCCCCCCCCATGTCAGGGCTGGGGGGGCTCAGCCCTGGGGTTCCAGCCCAGGACACCAGAGTGTCCCTGTCCCCCCTCCCCAGAGCAACTGGTGATGGGGGGGGGTGAGAGGGGGTCGTTCCCAGCTGGTTTGGGGTCTGGGGTGGGGGGGGGCGCAAAGGGGAGGTGGAGAGGGTTGGGGGGGGGGCATCTCCTTCTGCCCCCCCTCTCCCCCCCCCCGCACTGCTTGTAATGATGCTGCATCCAGCCCCCCCCACCCCTGGGCTTGTGCCCCCCCAGCGATGGGGCTGGAGGGGGGGGGGTCCTGCCCCCCCCCCACCTGGCCAGTGGAGGGGGGGGGGGCTCGTTCTGCAGGAAAAGGGCTTATTTCTTACACCTCCCCCAGTTCCTCAGCACCCCCAGGTTAGTGCCCCCCCCAAAAAATAAGGGAAGAAATACAAGTCCTGGAGCTCAATAGCGCCTCGATTTCCACTGGCCATTTATTACGGAAAATTTTATTTAAATACAGAGGAAAAAAAAAAGAGCAAATTGGGGGCGGCGGGGGGGGCTGTTGAAAGTTGTTTTTATAAAAAATTATATACATATATATATATATATATATATACACAGACCCCCCCCGAGAGCTTCAGCGTCTGGACGGGGGGGTCACGCTCTGCCCGGGGACCCCGCGGGGCCGCTCGCGTCGGGGCCACTTCGTCCCTTTGAGGTTTATTTTATTTTTTTTTTTCTTCTGGTTTTTGGTTTGTTTTAATTTTTTTTTTCCCTTTTCTTTTTGTTTTTCTGCGTCTTTATATATATATATAAAAAAAATCTATTAAAGAGATTCTCTATCTAAAGCACTCGCAAAGGTTTCAGCGGTTTTTATGTGTAAACTACTTTTTTTTTTGTGGTATTTCGGGGGGAGCGGCGCGAGGCGAGGAAATAAAAACCGAATAAAAACAAAAAAAAAAGCACAGAAAAGACATTCCATAGATTGTACCTTTGATAGTTCTTTATAAAGTGTGGGAGAGGAGGGAGGAGAAAAAAAACCAACAAAAAAACCGACAAAAAAAATTAAAATAATAAAATTGCACTTTGGGGGGGGGGCTTTAAAAAAAAAAACAAAGAAAATAAACTATATATTAAAAATACACCTGCGGCCGCTTGGTTTTCTTGGAGCTGATCGGGGGCTGCAGCCCCGGGGGGGTGTGGGGCGGGGGGGGGCACGGGCGATGTCCTCTGTTTTGGGGCTGGTTTGTGATTTTTTTTTTTTTTTCTGGGTTTTTCAGTTAATTTTGGTGCTCCTGGGGCTGGGGGGGCTGCGCTGGAAGTGGGGGGGGGGCTGTGGCAGCGGTGAGCAGGGTGGGGGGGGTGAGGGGGGGTAATGGGTTTGGGGGTGTCCAGGCTGCAGCGGGGGGGGGGGGTGTCAGTCCTGGCCTGTCACCGTGCCTCAGTTTCCCCAACCAGAGCAACCCCCCCTTGCAAAATAACAGCAGAGAGCAGGGGGGTCGGGGTCGGATGCCCCCTCCCCGTCTGCCCAGTCCCCCCACGGGGGGGGTCTGGCCCTGCTGGGGCAGCTTGGCCCCGTTAAGCCGCTCGTGGGGGGCCGAGGTGCGAGGGCGGGGGGGGGCGCGGGGCCCTAATCCCGTTTGGGCTCAGATTAGGGCCGGGGCGAACGGCAGCACCCAGATGGCTGCGGGTTAAAGAGCCGGCGGGGATGGGGTTTGGGGTATGCGGCCCCCCCAGGACCCCCCACCACAACATCGGGATGGGGGGGACACAACACACACCATCTGCAACCGGGGAAACTGAGGCAGGCGGGTGGCACCGAGGGGACCCCAAATCCAGAGCCCCCCCCGCCCCGCTGCCACCACGAGCAAGACCGAGCCTGGCCTCCCCCCCCGGCCATCGCTGCCATCCCTGGGACCCCCCCAGCGTGCCGCCCCCCCCGGGCCCGGCCAGCGTTAAGGGATTAATCTGTGTCATAAGCTGCCTAGTTCTCGGAGCGCGAAGAGCTTTGGGGGTTTTATCCGCCGGGATTTGGTGGCCGAGTCGCCGCTCGCAGCGAGACGCTCTAATGCCACTTAACACCTGGGAGCTGCGATTTTCATTAGGGGCGTCAGGGACAATTAGCGCGAAAATAATTAGGGCAGGGGGTGGGTGCTGGGGGGGGGTTAAGCCCCATATGTGCACGGTTGGGGGTGGGGGGCGTGGGGACCCTTCCCCACGGGTGACGCCGCTGGGATGTGGCCGGCTCTGGGGCGGCTGGTCCCCTCCTGGGGGACCCCCGGAGGTTGGACCTGGAGAGGTGGGGAGGGTCCCTGGGGGGGTCCCCCTGGGGCATGGGGACATGGGGGGTGTTGGGGGGGGTCCCGCAGGGCTCCAGCCCCATCCCGGCCCATCAGGGTTCGTTGGGGGGGGACAGGGACGTGAGGCAGGTGACATCCAGAGGGTCCCTGAGCAGGTCCTGCCTGAAGCTGCCCCCACTTTTTGGGGGTCCCATCTAGGACCCCCCCCACCGCCAACACTGGGGGCTACAGGAAGGGGGGCTGGCGAAGGAGGGGCAGGGGGCCGCGGGCAGCGGGGGCCCGTCCCCAGCCCCAGCGTGGCCGCTCGGGCAGGCAGCGGTGGGGGACCACGGGCAGGGCCAGGGGGGGCCCGGGGAGCGCCGGGGGGCAGCAGGGGCAGCAGCAGCCGAGGCCGAACAGGGCGTAGGGGTGGTAGTAGCCGACGTTCACCCTGCGAGGGGAAACAGAACACCCGCGTCAGCCCCGAGCCCCGAACCCCACCCCGGGACCCCCCCGGGACCCCTCCCCAGCCCCGCTGACCTGCGGGCGCGCCGCCGGGCCCGCCGGCGGTGGTAGTCGCCTTTGGCGAAGTCCTCCAGGTTGGCGGGGTGGATGGCCCAGAAGTGGCCCTTGCCGTTGTCGCTGCGGCCGGCCTTGACGAAGCACTCGTTGAGCGAGAGGTTGTGGCGGACGCTGTTGCGCCAGCTCTTCTCCTGGGCCGAGGGACCCCGTCAGCCGGCCCCGTGGCCACCTCGGCCCCCGCCGCGGCCACCTCGGCGCCTCCGGGACGTCAGTAGGCACCAGAGTGAACGGCGCCCAGACAACCCAGCCCCGTGGTACCGCCTGAGACCGTCCTGAGGTCTGGCCGCCGGCACCCGGTTCTCCCCGTGGATTGGGGTCACTGGAGATGTGGTGAGTCGAGCCCAGCCCCGTCCCCACCTGGCACCAGCACCCCGAGCTCAGCTGCCAGTTTGCCCAGCCCAAACCACCAACACCAAGGAAAACTCCCCCAAAACAGGTCCGCTCCGGCCCAGCAGCCCCTCACCTTGTTCTTGAAGTAGGGGTAGTTGTCCATGATCCACTGGTAGATGTCGGAGAGCAGCAGCTTCTTCTCCGGCGAGGAGAGGATGGCGCTGGAGATGAGGGCGATGTAGGACTGCGACGGCTTGTCCCCGGGCTCCGGGGCGGGCCGGGGGGCTGGCGGGGGGCTCTGGCCGTGGGCCACCGGGCTGCGGGGCCCCCCGTCCCCCCGCTCCGACAGCAGGTACTCGATGGTGAAGGAGGCCCCGGGCGCGCGCTGGTCCCTGGTCCCCGTGTCCCCCATGTCCCCCGTGTCCCCCATGTCCCCGCGCCGCCGCCAGCGCAGGGAGCTCCCGCCCGGCCGGTAATTAGTGCAGATTACGGGGTTTGCTAATTGTGTTTTCACAAACGCGCTGCCTTCGCAAAGCAGCCTGTTTATCTGGCAAAGCCCCGGGTTTAGCGGGATTTGGCCCTTTAAGCCTCATAAATAAAATGATTAATCCGCTGGAGGTGGAGGAATTCGAAGTGGCACCGAGGCGCCGGTGGGGACAGGGCCCTCGTGCCCACCTCTGCCCCCCCTGGCCCTGGGGGGAGCCCGTGGGGTGGCCCTGGGACCCCCCCGCCCCAGGGGTGAGCTCCAAACCCCCAATGAGCCGACGCCGGATTAAATGTAAATCTTTCTTTTTATTTAACAAACACTATAATTTGAACTTTGAAGAATGTGTACGGAGGGAAAGAAAAATAATTTTCTTTTTTTTTGTGGTTTTTTTTTCTCTTCTCTTTACAAAAAAAAAAAGGGGGGGGGAAAAAAAAACCCAGGATATAAGAAAAAACATATGTACAGGAAGAGGTGGCCAATGCAAACAGAGCAGGAACAGAAGCGGGGTGTTTCCAAACAGCGGCTTGGCCTGGAAAATTTAAAAGCAATTAAATTAGAATACAAATATTAGAAAAAAAAAAACAAACAACCTGGACTCCGAAGCTACCGTGCAGCCGGGGCCGGGAGCCACAGAACTTTGTACAGTCCAAGTGAAGTTTTTTTTGAGCTCTCCCCAGGTTTGTTTTTGTTTTAATCCCCTTCCCGCCCCCCCCCCCATTTAAACCTGAAACCATATTGCTTACACGCAGACAGGAAAAAAGAGAGGGGAAAGCAAAGCCGGTGCCACAGGGAAGTTCCTCTGTGGAGCGAGGCTGGAACCGGCGGAAGAGCGAGCGAGGTGCGGCCCCTCCGGCCCCAGCCCGCGGAGAAAGCAGGAGTGGGGTTAATGCCCCCCTTTTGCCTTCAAGTTTTCACGCGCTGCGACAAACCGGGGCGGGCAGGAAGGGCTGGGGGCAGAGGGTGCTGCTGCTGCAGCCCGAGGCGGAGCCCGGCCAGGGGTTCGGGGGTCCTGCACCCCAGGGGAGAGGAGCCTTCCGCCGGCCGGTCGCGGCTCCCTGCTCCGTGGCGTTTCCAGGAGAATCCTTCGCTTTCGGGCAAGTCACTCACGAGGATCTCAATAGTTCGGAGTGGACCTTGGTGGCTTTTCCGTGGCGTGAGATCGGCCGAGCTTCAGTTTTGTCTCGAAGGCTTTGGAAAGCGACGGCCCTTTGGTTCTGCCCCGGCTGCCGGCAGGCAGGAGGGGATGGGGGGGCCTGCGCTGGGCTCCGGCAGCACCCGGTGACACCGCGTGGCCCTTGGTGACTCCAGGCCCCCCCCCTTTGCCCAGAGCTTGGGGGTCTCGGTGGGGGCCCAGCTGCAGCAATGCCCCCGCGCTGGGCCTGTCCCAGGGGCAGAGGCACTGCCAGCTGCCTCCCCGCTGCAGCCGAGAGAGAAGTCAGCGAGGTCCGACGCAAAGCGAGTTCAGAGGCGTTTGTGGGAACAGCAGAAGTTAACGACAATTCTCTACGACGCAGTCGAAGGTACCGTTTGGAAACTCAAAAGCGACACCGTTCTGCCCTCAAGAGCGTGGCAGCAGCTCTGGGTCGGGGACCAAAGTCTGGGGCAGAGGAGCGGACAGGCCAGAGGCTGCGAACGCGGGTGGTGGGGCCCCGCGCGTCGCCCCTCAGCCCTGTCCTCTCCCCCTGCCCTCCGGTGCCGCTGCCGGGGCGCACCCTGGGCGGTGATGGGAAGAAACCTGAATTGGAGTTTACCGAGGTAGTTGGCTAGAAACTGAGATTCCCCACCTGGCATTTTGAGGAAGGGCCGAGCCCCCCCCGCGCCCCCCGCCCCGCTCTCCGCACGGGCCGGGGCTCCGGCTGTCCTGCAGGTCACTGCCACCGCCTCCAGAAACAAACCTCAACCAAAAGGGAACGCGCAGCCCTTTTAAGTCTTCAAAAACACCAAGTTATTGCACTTCAAAAATACGACAAGGTTTGTGGTTCGAGCCCCCCCCACCCCTCCCGCCCCCCCCCCCCCATGGCTTCTGCTCAACTAAAACGATGCACGACGCACAATCTCTACGGTAAAAGTCAGGAGGTGTCTCTTTACATGAGGTGCAGAGCTGGGGCAGCTCCTAGCTAGAACAGTGCGATTCCAACCATCCGTCTCGTCCCTCTCCCCCCGTGCCCCCCCTTTCCCCACCCCTAAAACCCCCTCTCTATACTTGCCTCCCTCACCCCCCCCACCCCTCTCCTGCCCCGCTTCCCCCCACCCCGCCCCTGGCTCACGCGTCCAGCAAAAACCCCTTTAGGTTAACTAAGGAATGGTTAATTTCACAAGACAATTAAAATGCAGCCGGCTCTGGAGATGGGGGATCCACGGGGGGAATCCGCCGGCTGCGGCGGGCGGGGGCTCGGCCCGCCCAGCCTCAGACACTTCCCTTCCTTCAGGCTCCAGTTCGGGCTGTGAGTGGGGTCGTTTGCCAACCAAGAAGCAGCTCAATGGTTTGTTTTTTGTTGTTTGTGGTTGGTTGGTTTGTTTTTTTGTTTGGTTTTTTTTTTTTTTAATTTTTTCTCTCGTTTTAACCGTTAGTTTGGAATAGGAAAGTCAGAGGAGACGAGGGAGGGAGAGAGATGAGGTGGGAGAGGCCCCCCCCTCCTCCAGTTTAATAAGCACCAGAGTATTCAAGTCTGTCCGTTCCGAGACCCAGAGCAGTCAGCAGGCAGAGACTAAACCTTTCTCGTAAGAGCAGCGTCGTTTTGGTTGGGGTCCCTCCTCATCGTCATCTTCCTCCTCGTCTTCCTCCTCCTCCTCCTCTGACGAGGAGCTGTCCAGTGTTAGATCCACCACGTCGGCGGGGGCCTTGCCGGTCTCGCCGTTGCCGTTGGAGGTGGGCAGCAGCTTGTTCACATCCGAGGAACCTGGAAGAGGTGGGGGAAGAGAGGGCTGAGGAAGATGCTTCACGCCCAGTTCAGGAAGACGCTCCTGGTCACTCCTGGCTGTGCGACACTTGAGTGGACGAGGTGGAAGGGACCTACAGGGATCATCTGGTCCAACTGTCCGACCACTCCAGGGCCTCATCCAAACACCTCTTAAAAACAGACAGGCCTGGGGCATTCCCCACTGCTCCAGGAAGCCTGGTCCAGGGTTTGAACCCCTCTTGGTAAAGAAATGGTTCTAAAGCCAAAGGGGAGCATGAAACAAACTCCATCCAAGCAGCTGCCTAAAAAAACCAAGCTGATACCACAAACTTGATGCTCTCTGTGGAGTCAGGACTTGCTATGGCACCCAACGGCATTTGTCTGGGACCTGGACAAGCTGAAGAAGTGGGGCCCGTGTTAATCTCATGAGATTCAACAAGGCCAAGTGCAAGGTCCTGCCCTTCAGCTGGGGGTGAGGGGATGGAGATCAGCCCTGTGGAGAAGGACTTGAGGTTGCTGTTGGGTGAAAGGCTGGACATGAGCTGGCAATGTGCGCTCGCAGCCCAGAAGCCCCCCGTGTGCTGGGCTCATCCCCAGCAGTGTGGGCAGCAGGTGGAGGGAGGGGATCCTGCCCCTCTGCTGCACTCTGCTCTGGGGAGACCCCCCTGCAAGGCTGGGTCCAGCTCTGGGCTCCTCAACCCAACAGAGACACGGAGCTGCTGGAGCGAGGCCAGAGGAGGCCCCAGGAGTGACCCGAGGGTGGAACCCCTCTGCTGGGAGGAGAGGGGAGAGAGCTGGGGGTGTTCAGCCTCGAGCAGAGAAGGCTGCGGGGAGAACTTAGTGCAGCCTGTCAGTGCTTCAAGGGGCAGTCAGAAAGCTGGGGAGGGGCTGTTGGGACAGGACAAGGGGTGATGGGTTCAACTGACAGAGAGAGATTCAGATCAGAGAGCAGGAAGAGATTGTTTCTGCTGAGGGTGGTGAGACCCTGGCCCAGCTTGCCCCGAGAGGTGGCAGAAGCCCCATCCCTGGCACCATTCCAGGTCAGGTTGGCCCCTGGGGCTCTGAGCCCCCTGCTCTGGTTGCAGATGTCCCTGCTCCCTGCAGGGGGTTGGACTGGAGGAGCTTTGAAGGTCCCTTCAACCCAAACCAGTCCGTGATTCCACAACTGGCTCAGCCAAAGGAAAAAGCTGACACTGCCGAGCCCATTAGAAAAACACCCCCACTGCTGGCAGACACAGCCCACAGCCCACAGCCAGCCCTCCCAGTCCAAACCCTCTTCTCTCACAGAAGGGCAGTGCTGGTCTGGGCTGGTCTGGCCAATGTCACTCAGGGATCATTGCAGAGGTGCTCACACTGACAAACCTGCTCAGTGCCTTTCTGGGAACGGCCCTGAACCACCCTGTGTGGGCCAGGCCCTCCTCCGCAGCTGAGAAACTCCAGTCCTGCCATTTGTTCATGTTTCCTATGATCATTTGAAGCCTTTTGCCCCAGAGGTACTCACCTAGAACTAATATTGGGCACTGGGGGCTGCAGCTCCGCTCCTTCTCTGCTCTGATGGAACACCAGGAGCCATCGACCAGGTATTCGATTTCATCTGCATCTTCACATTCCCTCAGGATCTTTGACAGGAGCCTGGACGGAAGAAAAGATGCCACCCGTCAGGCTCAGGCAGTCAGCAGAATGCACTCGGTGACGGACCATCAGCCTGGATCTTCATCTCAACCAACCTGCATTCAGAAGTCTGGCCGCAGCAGCCAGCCACGGGCTGGTTTTATTTCCCATAACCGAGCGCAGGTTCTGACGGTGCAAACCCTCCTCGTCCTGCCTGATGACGTACCTAAACCATGAACTAACGTTCTAATTAGGTGCAATTAGAAACGGTCTCGCCTCTTCACCCAGTTTCTCAAGTCTGGGGTGCCGCTTCCAGCCAGATGCCCGATGCCCCATCTAGAGCCATGCCAGAGCCACTGCAGGTACGTTTGCACCAAGACAGTGGCAAAAGACATAGACTATCCCAGGACATGAGGAAATAAACAATCCAACAAGCAGCTCTGTGCTTCCTTCCTACTTTTATTTCCCAAAGCCACCGACAGCAGCCACCAAAACAACACATGGAGCCTCCTGCAAGAGGGAAAACCAGGTTCTGCACTGAAAAGAGCCCCAGTGTGGGCACCTTGGCGTCAGCCTCCTCTTGCTGCAGAGACACTAACCAGGAGAACGAGGCCCTCCCTCTGGCTCACTGTGCCTCAAACTGGGGATGTGATTTATTCTGTCCTTATTCACCTGTTCCCTCTAAAGCAGAGCTAACAGCAGTGGCCTACAAGCTCCACAAAACTCCATGGCACACTGGTGGGAGAAGGTTCCTGCTTCCTCCTGGATGCAGCAGGAAGCCCATTTCCACAGCCGCTCCTGTCATCCAGAGCAACCACCAAGGCTGCAGTTCCAGAAAAGCTGACAAGGCCCAGAGGATCGTTGACTCCAACCAAGTACCTCCTCAGGCGCCTACGCCCCCGTTTTGACTAACAGCATCCAACGGTGACTGCCAGGTTCCCTCCAGCTTGCATTCAGGGAGGTCTGAAGACCTTCATCCAACAGAACCGGCACGGAAACCCAGTCCTGAGCCTTCACCATTGCTGACTTCCTCCTCCTCATCCAGGAGGGACATATGCATTGCTCCCCTGTGGAGGTTCCAAAATCCGCCCCCTCGTACCGTTCCCTTCACTCTGAGCAGTCTTGTTTGAGATCTCCAAGGAACAGGATTTTCCTGTCGGTGTTGGCCAGAGGACAAAGCAAACAGGTTATCGACGCCGAGGCTGCTGCAGAGCATCTGAAAAGCCGCAGCTGCTGGATCAAATCACCACCTACGAACGCAGCAATGCTCAGGGTATTGTATCAGCCTGGCCCCAGGCAGATACCACCCAGGCAGAGACTCATCTGCTCACCCAGCTGCCTTGTGCGCCCAGAAAGCTGGATGCACCCGAATGATCCCTCTAAACTCTCCCTGCTTTTGAGGGAACCTGTGTTAGAGGCTGATTATACAAGCCATGAGGGTGGAGATAATTTTCCACCCTGCAGCTCACTGCACCAGTCCGCAGGGGTGCTCTCGGCTTTGCCGGCACCGCTACAGAGGTCACTGGTCCCAGCCCATGAACAGGTTCCCTGCGTTCTGAAGCAACAAAGCTGCTTCTGGGGGGTGGGACAGTGGAGATCAGTGTTCACCATAATTCCCTCCTTGTTCTTTCCTTTACTCCTGGTCAGAAACCAGGCAATTCATTGTGCTCTTTGCTAGAGATGGACTCTGGAACCCTTATTTCTGGGACTGAGCAGCTTTCTGGCTTGCCTGAGGTGACCCCTGCCGTCAGCCTACCTCATTCCACGGTTTTCATACAGGTCTGCAAGGAGGAGAGGGAGAACTCCTGCTTTTGAGAGGAATCCTCTTGGCACACAGCTGGGGTTTCAAGCTTTCAAGGCTGGTGATCCCCAGAGTCCTCTGAGCACCCCAAGGTCCTGGTGCACAGGGATCAACCACCACTGGGTGTCCCCAGAGGAACCAGGGCAGAGCCCAGGAAGACCCACAAAACCTCCAGCCTAGACAATATATCCCAAACAGTTTAACTCTGTCCCTCCTGTGCACCTAAACCTGCTGCTTTTCTCTTCTCTAGGCAGGCAAAACACAGGAATAGCCCTTCCTGAGGCACCTGTCCCATCCCCAACACTACAATATTCACAACAGTGACAGAAGTTGAACTGGAACAGGCACATTGACTGTACAAACCCCTTTCCAAATGCAGCACCTGTGCCTCTCTCTTGGGGCTCTATGTTGCAGGACACTCTGTTTAACAGCTGGCAGAGAAGATCCCCCAGTCACATTTACAGCATGTCAGGAGCTGCTTGTGAGCTGACAGGCACCTCACACCGACAAGGGAACAGGAAAAGGTTTCCTATCAAAAGTCCCCTTATCGGGTGCTTATGAAGGGGTTTATTTTCTGCAGCATGATATCGGTCAGCCAAGGTGGCAAGAGGTGCAGGTTCAGCCGCCTGAGGAGAAGAGTGAGGCAGTAAATGCTTTAGCGTAATCCCAAAGTTACGAGCGGCAGACAAACGGTCAAGCCTCGCTCTTACGCACCAAGATAACGAAGGCAGAACATCACGCGCCAGCAAAACAAGCTTCCAACTTTGTTTTGAGGTGAACTTCAATTAGACGCACAGGCCAAAAGACATGATGCTGCAGCCGGCGGAGAAAAGAAAGGGGTTGAGGACAGAGAAGGGCACGTACTCACCCGTCAATTATTAGCTGGTCGTAGGGGGCTGGTTTGTCACACACAGGGCACATCCATGTGGGCTTCTTCTCGTTCATCTGTAGGTAGAAGACAGCATCGAAGCACTGCAGATGGGCGCAGGTCTCCGCCCGGCACGGCACCGACAGCCGCATCTTCACTAGCTGTTGAAGCAAAGGGCAGGAGATCAGCACTCGAACCTGCCCAGGCTGTCACCAGCCCTCCTTCTGCACCAGAGGGTCCTTAGCTAGTCTGGCAGCAGAACAGGGTTTCTCAACCAAAACAAACTAAAATGTTCTGTAAAGACTTACTGGACAGATCAGGGAGACGCGAACACCTGTAGTGGCGATTTCACTGTCTGGGTCTAGGCGTAGCTTCTCTTTTACTGCAGGAAGAGCAGAGAGCACAAAATGGAACAGCTGCCAACTCAAACCTCAGAAACAGTCTAGCACAGGGCAGGCAGGTCGCTTTGGCTGCAGCCGAGCCGTGTTCCCCACAGGTGACACCCTCTGCCATCACAGACAGAGGACGCCAGAGGCAGAAAGCTACTGTATTGGAACAGGCTCATGGAACCTGCAGGGCTCAGTAGAGACGCTGCTGGACTGGCCAAAACCTGCATGTGCGAGGAGGCAGCTCATGGTCTACGGCCCAGCCAGTGTATTTACCAGCTGAGGAAGCTCATGTTTTCTCACAGATCCCCCTTTCCAATGACCCAGGCCTTCCAGCACATGCTGCCTCTCACCCAGGCAGTGCAAATGAAGGATCTGGGATGGACTTAGGTGCTGGGATGAGGTTGTCTGGCCACATGCTGTCCACTAGCTATGCTGTTAATGCTCTCAGCCACCCTTCCACCTCTTATTTACACCAAAATCACACTGAAATCACACTGCTGACTAGCTTCTTCATGTTAACGTTACAGCAAGGCAGCCAACTGGGAGTTCACTTTGTTCCCCTTGGGAGACACCCACATACCTAGACTCCCCGCAGGGAGGGAAAGAGTGGCTGCACAGAGCTCTAGTACGTGGCAAGATTTCTGGAACCAAGTCAGGTTAGACTTACCTGATCACAGCATAAACACAACGGATTTTATTCCCTTCTGAGCTGGGTGGCGATAGGGCAGTTTAACCACCTCCCCCTGCCCCTTGAAATTCGGAGGCAGACCCCCAGAAGTGAGCCAATACCGGACACAGTCAAATTGACAGGAAACCTCATCCCATCATTTCCCTTTCAAATAACCAGCCTCCTCTCAGCGCTGCTGGGCTGGAACTCTGCAGCTTGTACACTGGCCAGCTCATTTATTCCAGCAGACCTTCACTGGAACCATGAGCGGACCCAGCGGTACCGGGACAGGCAGCTCAGAGAGCAAGGCAGCCATGCAAGAGCAGTCACCAGCAGTGATCTGTGCGGATTTGGAAAGGATCAGATGTTAGGAAAGGAGGTGGAGAATCCTGCCCTGCTGCTGCATCCCAAGAGGAAAAGCCAGAGGAGCTGCCGGCAAATCCAAAAGAGCAGCAGACACATAGGTCCTGCATCAGGGCGTGGAATCGACACAGAAAATGAGCTGGAAAGGACTTCAAACTCCTGAGGAGTAGCTGCTGCTAATGCCGCTGCCTGAAAAGGCCTTTGACACTTCCATCACCATTTCTCTTTGGAGCAAGTCAACCATTTATTCTGACCTTTTCAGATCGTAACAAGACGTCTCAGACGAGGCCACACGCAGTTTTGCAACACCCAGCTCTAATTAGAGAGTGACTTCTCCGCTGTGAGATTGCCAAGAGAATATAGGATTTGGAGGTGGTTTCCTCACTTTAGGAGACTTTTCAGCCAAGCTCAATTTTTCGAGAAGTTCTTTGGAAGAGCATCCTGTGCCTCAATTACTGTGATACTTGGGAAAGAGAAATAGGCATTTTCCAGGAACTTCGGCTCAGAATCAAGGTGTCTGCCAGCTGCTTTTGGATCCACAGCCACGTGTGTGAGCACCTCTGCTTCCAGACAACCTTCCTACTCTGAAGTCAACCGAAGCATATGGAAAGGAAGGTGAGTCAGCCCCGAGATGCAGCTGAAGTCGAAGGGGAGCTTTAGTGAGGGATAGTGCAACAAACGTGGTATGGAATCATTTGCAGAACAGAGCAGAGCAATAAAAGCAAAGTTCAAGAGCTACTTGTGCCCGCCAGCTTCAGCCATCCAAACAGGCTTCAAGCAGCAACAGGCCAAAGGAACAGGACAATGTTCCTGTTGGGTTAAATTTAAGGTCACCAAATGCAACTCATCTCCGCCCCAAAGTCCAGCCAAAGCTGTTCGTTATTTAACTTGGTAAAACTGGAGGCAGATGCTTGTTACCAGGGGAAAAAGCCACACAGCTGCTTCCAGCACCTCTGCCCACCACTCTCAGACCGAGAGGCCACCCGCAAGCGCTCGCATTAAAGGGAACAGAACATACTGCTGAGCCGGGCTTCAAGGAGAGCCAGAGAGGATCCTCTGCAGTTCAGGACAACTCCAGAGCCAGCCCCTGCTCCCCTCACTTAAGGCTCTGGTGAACAGCAAAAGTGGGAGCACCGCCAGTGTCTCGGGCTTCTGAGAATGGTGGGTACTTGACAGAGGGGAATTTGCATGTCTTATGTTGATAAGCACTGGCTGTCACAGTGGTCGATCACCATCTCAACTGCCGTGGACACTGCTTGGTGTGGCTCACACACACAGAGGAATGGTCAGAAATGCTGCACTTAACGTGAAGATCAGAAGTTTGGCTGAAGCAGCAGCGTGTCCCACAATGTGCACTAGGCACATGAAGAGTGGACGTGTCTGAAATCACCGTCTGCCCTATGAACTACCATGTCTTCAAGATTATGTTCCTTGTACTAGGTAAGAGTTGTCCACTAGTGTGTTTTAAAGATCATCATGATCCACAGTTACTTCTCCCATGCAGAATTGTAAGAAACCTCTCGTTGGTAACATTAAACAACTGGAAATCCTCCAGACTCATGAGCTGCAAGTCAGATTCCACCTTGCAAAGGTAATTTCCCTTCATTTTCAACAATGTTTTGCATTTGCCTCATACCACAATGATTTACCTGAGCGGTCTATGGTAAGCATCTCTCGGGACCATCTCTTCTCTGAAGCTGTCAACGCATATGAAAGTGCTGGTGGTGCAATCCCACCGCCAGCCCCTAGGACGCACGGGGGGGCTGGGGCAGCAGGACATTGTCACCAGGATCCCTTGCTCCAGAAATCTCCTTTGGAAATAGTGCGGGTCAAGGCCGAGGCGCTGTGGTCATGTTCGTCAGCTCATAATTACTCAGGTGAAGGCATGAAGCCATTCGCGACAGAACGACACTGGCCCTCAGCAGCACTCGCCACGATACGACCTGGGGACAAATTCTAAATCCAACCGAAGCGATTCAGAGTGTCGGCAGAGCCACGAGAGACGCGCTGCGGAAGCGCTGCACTTGCACACAGATCTGGGGCCGTTTCACACGACTGACACACAGCTTAGCAGGTCCGTTCAGACACAGAGTGGTTTTACACAACTGGAGGAAAGAAGTTGCATGAAGCCGGGCAGCTGTCCCCAAGCACGTCTCCGGCAGCCTGGCTGTTAGGAAAGCTGTGGCCTGACAGGCACGTGGTGCAGCTCCCCGAGCCCCCGCGGAAGCTGACATACTCACCAAGTGCTTTGCAGAGTTCTGGATGTTTGATCCCAATGGTTTTCAACCTCTGCAGCAGCTCTGCTGAGGTCATCTGCCGCACCAAGTACAACCCCACGGAATAGCTCTAAGGAGAGAAGGCAGGAGGGGAAGGAATGAGCAGGGCTGCTCTTCCACACTCGCCCGTGCCGCTCCGCGCAGTTTCCTCGGGCACATACCTTCCCATAATTCCCCCAAGTGACGGTGATGCGATTGGTTGCTGCGGACAAGTACATGAGGTGGGTGAGATTGATGGGACGACAGGGCCTTTTAGGTTCCACTCCAGGTTTGTTTGATGGGTAGTAGCCCTAAAGCAGAAAGATGAAATAGATATTTTTATTTTTTTACTCAAGACACTTCTACGTGGGTACACCTATTCATCAGCTTCACTCAATTCTACTCACCCAGAGTTTTCAAGGAGGGGGTAGAAGGGAGCTGAACAGTCACACGAAGCACAAAGTAACGATCCGAGTCTTTTTGCAAGAACGGTTTATTAACAACATCACTAAGGCATTAGAAAATGAGCTTTAAACTAACAGCACACTTCTATACTCTGGCTTCTTCTCTGTGTTCATGAGGAAACCAATTCCCTGCTAAATTACACAAATCCCTCCCAAGCTGCAGCCTCAGACCTCCCAGCTGAGCTGACTTACCGGCACGGAGCAGTAACTGTGATTCACCTTCACAGCAATGTTTGGAGGGTACTGATCCTCCTGAGGAGAACTAGTGTCTGTGTAACAGATTCTGTAAAGAAACGACACATCTCTCAATATCCCCATGCCGTTTGTGCCTTCAAAGCTCTCTGCACATTCACAGCAGCCACCCAGCACCACGCCAGCCCACGCTGCCTCATCTGGCCCCAGCAAAGCTGGCTCCCCATGGGTCTATCAGGCCCGATAGCTGGCAGCAAGATCTGCCCCACTGCTGCTTCCTACCGCAGTGCCTCCTTGAGCACCGTGTGTGGGAGGGGGTAGAGAGTAGAGTTTAAGGTGCTTGTGTCAGGTGTGTGAATGAACAACTCACAGTAAGTGATGTCTGTAAGAAGACCACACTGAAAGTTCATGTATTTGGTAGTGTTTTCATTCCTCCCCTGTTCTGCACCTCATGTTAAATCAGCTCCACACTCGGACCTACCTTAGCACAACCTGAACCGATTTCACACCAGGCTGCAACTCCCTAGTAAGTTAAAGAAGAAACAGAAATTTCAGACTACATACAAAACCCCCCAAAACAATGAAACAACCCACAAAAACCCCACCCCAGAACAACCACCATTAGCTGTCACTTTTGCCAGGCTCAAGAGCTTTAGTTTGGTTTTTTTTATAGAACTTTAAATAATTACTTCACAGAATTTTATTTAAATTGTGCAATTCCCCCTGAAAATATCAGTGGTCCTGTAATTATTTTTTTTCCCCGAATGCACCATCCTTCAGCTTTTCTCTGGGCTTTCAAAGTTGTGGAGGTGTTGGGTGACAGATGCCAATTTGCCTGGCATTCTGTCACTGATTTATGTCTTCAAAAACTAGGTTTTAGGGTCAGGTCTCCCCGCCGGTGTTCGTTCAAGACTCTGTGTTCAATTATTCAGCCGAAGCTGTTCCTGTAAACCAAGTATTACAGCACCAGCAGAAACAACTGTTCATATTGCTAAGTTCAGTCATGCTGCTCGTAACTGGATTTCAGCCGGTATCAGGGAGCAACACATCCCAGGACAAGGGTGTTTTATCAGGAGTCTTTATACACAGGCACTAAACACGCTCTAATTTCTGCACAGGACACGAGGCATGAGGTAAGATCCCCAAATTCATCTCAGTTTGCCTCTGAAAGCATTTCACATTCCAATTACATGCTTTAGTGTAAATGTTCTGATTTTGGGGCTGGAGGGGATGGACCATCAGTTCAGCTGACAGACAGGAGCTGGTGTGGCAGTTTTGGAGCTGGCGGACAGATCCAGATACCACCCAGGAACACTGGGAGGAGATGGACCTGTGCCGAGGGACCATTTGAGACTCAGGCTGAAACCCCCCGCTATGGGATGTTTCAGTTGTGTTACTGGCAGAGAAAGTTTTTTCATGAACCTGAATATGCGGAGAAAAGAGCGTCAAGAGTGAGCTACCACTGTGTAGCCTTTGATCACCCTTAAAGACTCCCGGGGTCTATCACTTCCTTTGTTACGTCTTCAGACAGCTTCTCCTGCACTGCTGCTGCTGACCTACTGAGATCACAACAGTCACTGAGCACTGGATATCAAACATCATCTTCCTCCGACTCTACAGTAACAGTAAAGAGAAATATTTAAAGGTTTTATGCTTGGTCTTGGAGGACCTCATCTGCATCACTGTCCTTTCCCAGCAGGGAGCAGGACAGCAGAAGAGGAAGCCTTTGCTGCCTGCACTGACGGCCTCTGGGCGTTTCATTGTTTGAATCAAAAGCTGCAACGTGACAGAGGTCAGGGTAAATCCTAATCGGTGCAAGACAGTTTCCTACACAGTTACTCCGGCATCCTGCACCACGAGGCAGCTCACGTGCCGCTGCGAGCAGTGTTACATGAACAGCTTCTCAACTTTAGATGCAAACAAACATCTGAAAACATTCACAAGCTCGACAGAGAATTTGGGTCATCGACGATTTCTTGTCTCTTTTCCAGCCCAAATGGACTATTTAAAAGTGAGATTAGAGGAGCACAAGTGAAACTTTGGGACTTCAGTGGGTAAAACTCTACCTTCCACCTCCCCCAGAGCGATTTGCTTTACATGAGAAGCAGCTTGTCTGCTAACGGCCTCAAACAAACTGCGTTCCCTCACAGAGAACAAAAGCTTCCACAGAGGGAACGCAGAGGAATTACACAGCTACGTGTTCTTGAACCGTGAATGCACAACAAGAGGTACCTGGAATTTCTGATCAGCTCCACTTGTCTTGGTGTTAATGCAAAAATGCACGGACTTTCCTGAAGCTTCTCATTATTCTGTGGAACTGGAGAGGAAAAAACAGACTGTACATCAAACTGATCATCTCTAGCCCTTCTTCCAGTGCCAAGCACAAGGTGATCTTTACATCCTGAGCTGTGTTTACATCTGAATCTTGTTTTCTTCCACGTGGCTGCACAAGAACCCTGATCCTCCTGCGTTCTGGTAACTACACATGTTCAGACAGACACAAACAGCAGCACTTGCAGAAACACTTCACTAAGAGCCCAGCATTCATTGGCCTTTTATCCCGTTCACAATTTTAAGCTCAAATGCATTTAACATGGGTCAAATGAAGCTTGAGGTGTGGAAAAATAACGTTACGACTTCGGCATCATACCTTGTATTAAACGCAAGCACAGAAAGTTTTACTGTCAGTAGGTTTCCAGCTGAAGTCGAGGCCCTGAGCTGGAAGTCGCAGGATAAACACAAAGAACAGGAAGTGATAAACCAACCTTTATTTTTAATTTTAGTAAGGTTTGGGCGTTTTTCTTTGCATCATTTCAATTGCTCGGTTATTCAAAGCCAATATCCAGAATTTGAGAAGTAGGAAAGTGCTTTACTGTCTGTAAATGAGAGGAGATGAAGGATCAAACCTCAGCATCTCTCAGATCTTGGAAGACACAGTGACAATCTGATTCACTGACTACAAACATTTCCCTGGTAACTCAGCTTTAAAAATGCAAAAAGGGCTTTCAAAAATAATAAAACTTAAATTAAGGTATCTTCACAGATTTATAATTTAATTCCAGTTTCCATCCAAATGTCTCTTGACCAAAACAACCACTGAGAAGTGAAGCATTTCCTGAGGACTGTTATTTTTCAGAGGTGATGAATGATAAGAAAAAGAATAATTTTAATATTGTTGCTTAAATAACCGTCTGTAGATTCACTGTCCTCCTGACTGCTGAGCTATACAGACACAGCAAACCTGATTAGTAGAACTGCGACACTGTTCATGGTTTATTTTGCACTGATATTGGCTCACCCTTCTTTCACCAAGAAGAAGCCCCTGGATGCTGAAAGCAGCTGCCTGGCACCGTCGGAGGATGCCATCGGCAACAGAGTCCAACCCCGCAAGACATCCAACGAATCTGCTATCACATCCTCAGTGAAAGGCTCCAGCATTAAACCCAGCACAGCACGGCATTGCTGGTGCCGACAGTGCCAGATGCAAGTGTCGCTGGCAGGGCTGGGAGGCCTCTGCTCCCACGTATGGGACACAGTGGCCAGTTGGCCCAGCAGTCCTGGGCTGTGACCAGTACAGGAAAACACAAGATAGGTGCCTACATTTCTCTACAGCTGCTTAGTTAACAGCTCCTCTTTGTGCATGAGGTAAGAGAAATGAGCAGCAGCAGCACGTGCTCCCTGTTTTCTTTATGCCTCCCTGTGAAAACCCCTTCTCCAGGCAGAAATCGAAGGGAGCTTCTCAGCTGTGCTCCCAGAAAGATGCTGGAGAGTCCCCCAAGCACTTGAGTGGTACCTGGACAAAGAACAGCCAAAGGGAAAACACAACTCAAACTGGTACGGACTCGGGATGCGTCTGTCCATCATGCCTTGCTGCCAACAGCGATCAGGACTGGATGCTCTAGAGAGACGTGCAAGAGAACATTCCCCAAAAGGCAGGAAAAAAACCCCTCTGGGACAGGCCTGTGTAAAGGCCCAATTCTCCTTTAAATTCTTCATGCTGGAAAATAAGGCCCAGCTCCAGGAGGTTCATTTTTCGGGTACTGCTCAGCTCTTCATTCCTGTGCTGAGCAGCCAGATGAAAATGTACAGGTTTTTAAAGCGAGATATTTGAGATAACCGAATTTCATCCTTTTTCCAGGAGAGATGCCTCAGCGCACAACTCAGCACCTTAACTTGTAGGATGGCTGCTGGGATCAATTTATTTTAACGGTTGACAACAGCAGGAAATCAATTTCTAAGACTGAGCTTCATCAGCAACAAGGCAAGACATAAAACTCCCAAACCCCAAACGGACCCGGCAAACCTTATCGGAGCCCTCAGCCCAACGTAACTGCAACGGGTCCCTGCTCTGAGGGGCCAACCTCAGCTCAGCTTTCGACCTGGCAGGCCAGTCCCCACCACGCACAGTAAGGACTACACTGGTTTCAGGGTTTTAGGGTTTCCCTGCAGCAAAGGTTGGGGTATTTTTGCTTTGTTTGGGTTTTTTTAAACGTAACATTCCCCACTATTATACGTATGGGTCAGACTCGCTGAAGGCATTGTACACCCCTGGGAAAGAGAGCTCGTGTGGTCCATGCTGGGGATCCCAAAGCCAGATCAGCCAGAGAGGAGCTTCTGCAGAGCTCATTGTGAGTCCTCACTCACATCCCTGCACCTGTGGAACAGCCCCCTCGGGGCACAATACACAGGTGGGTTTTTTTCCTCCTTGGCTATGAAGGACATGTCTGTTCACGTGGCTCTGGAAGATGGGACTAGCTGTCTGTACAGCATCTTTATTTTTGTGAGTGGCAGAAGCGCTTGGTTTAACGTTCACCACAGCTTGTTCAGGTGGACATTGCAACACTAGGAGCACCTGCTTTTGCTGGGAGATCACCCAACGCAGCAGCGTTTGCTCTGCACTCAGGCGAAGGCAGTTGCCTTTGCCACAAAATCAGTGGCCCTGTTTACAGGGACTCAAGTCCAGCTTCTGAGGAGGGGGCTGGAGCAGCAGTTTTGCTACTTACACCTGAGAACAGCAACGCCTCTGCGGCAAGGCGGGTATTATCAGAGGGGAAAACCCAAACAAATCCTGTTTACATGGTCAGCAGCAGGACCTCCCGGCCTACACGGCCTTCAGCTCCCACAGTGGGGCCGTAAGATCTCCTCTGGCACACCTCCAGGAGAGCAGAACCTCAGTGTCTGCAGCCAGTACGGGCTGTCATAATTAACATTCGGAACAAAATAATCATTCAGAATTCCTCACAGTGCCCTGTTACTGTCCAAAACAGAGTTCACAGTGCTTTACCCCAAAGGTGCCAGAGGATAAGCACCCTTATCAGCACGTGCTCAGGTACCACCAATACTCCCCCTGTTACCTCCCAAAACCACAAGGCAGCAGAGACACGAGCATTCACTCCCTCCAAACCGGTATCTGATCAATCTTAATTTTAAGCCTTATCCGCCCCAAGAGAATTGTGGCAATTTCAGTAAATTAGAAGAATTCTTTCACGTTGACACCCTTAGACCAAAGTGGAGCTGCAGCAGCAGCTGTTTTCATGTAGATAACTCAGATGCTAAACTCAATACTTAAACCACATGAAATTGTGTTTGGTTCCCAAATATGAGGTATCGGCTGGTTCACAACTGACCCAATTTATCTGTTCTTAGCTGAGGCCCCTTTGTCTGCGAGTCTAACAGTAATGTGATGGTTCTTTGGGGACTCTGGTTGCCTACAGACCAAACCAGTCATCACCCACCTCACCTTTGATCTCAAGGCAATCATCTCAAAGAGGCAGGAGAGCCTTTTCATTAACAAAGATGCTTCCAAGTGAAGTCCGGAACACATAAATTAAACTTTCTCTACTCCCACCATGGTGATATGCTTAAAGTGCCTCTTTTGTAGCCCAGGGAAACGGGGTATGACAGCAACTGGGGCTTCTAAATGGATCTGAGATCTTAAATCTCTCTCAGGTACTTCCACAATACGCGTTTCTGAGGTTATGCTTGGGCCAGACACGAATGCGAAATCTGGGCAACAAAGCACACACCGGTGCGGCTTCCCTACAGAAAAGCACTTCATTTTCCTCAGAGCACTTTGTCTTATCACCCTTCCACACTAAGGAGGGTCCTGAACAAGCATCACTTCTAACGCCAAAGTTAGTCCAGCACATGGCTGTTCCAGGCCACAGTAGGGAGTGGTGCCAAAACAACCCCAGTTTCACAGAGAAGGAATTAGTTGCAGGTCACCAGGTTGGGAAAACTAACCAAGTGTCTCAAAGACATCACTGGGTTCTGAGCAGCAGACGGGGACAATGACAAGGGAACATCTGCTCATCCCCAGCCACTCACCGCCAATCCCCCCCACCCCATCTTGCAGAAACCACTCTCATCAAAAGGGAAAATTAGTCAAACGCGCTTTAGGGAACACGCTGACCCCAGGGAGGTGTCAGCTAACAGAGGTGAGGTGCTAAATTTAATGGAGACCTCGGTTCTGATCTGATGGAGAAGATTTAGTGCCAACTTTTAAGCAAAGCTGTTAATCACAGTAAGTAGATCCAGGCTCTTCTCTACCTCTGGGTGTTTCCACCTCTTGAAAAGTCTGTTTTCCTTCAAAATACAACATTTGTGTTTCTAACAAATGCCACCCCACATTTAAGACTGAACTAACTCATAAAAATTTTAGTTTTACCCTGACTATTTCAATGGTCACAGCATGAACATATTTAATGCCTCTAAATGAAGATGAAAGTTACGTAGACATGAAGTCTGATGAATTAGTCCTTATTTTTTCACACCTGCACCATCATATCTTCGTCTATTTCTTTGTCCTCCAATCCACACACACTTTTCCAGCATTTTCATCCATCAAACATTTTTTCAGCACTGACAGATTAGCTCCCCAGGTTCCAGGTTCTTTTAACAGTGAAGCCCAATATTACCACACTGGCTTCAAGACGCTGCAGCTCAGCACACTACAACGGTGTTCCTCCTCTGCGCACACCATCTTCACTAAAAGAACATTATATTTAACAGCCGTGGCCACACTCTTTGTTTCTCAGAATTAAAACAATGAAAAATCAGACTCGTAGCCCCAGGGCGGGGAAAAGCACCTCTTCCAATTTTCCTAGACATCCCTCAAAACACACAGCATCACGCACAAAAATACGCAACATCCCTCAGAAATCACTGTGACTAGCACAAAGGGAGTCAGAAATGCTGTTTGTGGTGTCCACCACCCTCTTTCACCCACAGAAGCTTTAGGTCAGGGAGTTCAAGCACTGAAAACCGGCATTAGCGTAGAACACGCCAGCACTCGCTTAGCACAGATGCGACATCAGCACAGAAAGATCTTCATCAACACACTGCCAAGCTACGGCAGTGGGAGATGGATTATGAGTCACAGCAAAGATGGCAATGTAGCAGCTTCTCCAACGAAGGATCTGCAAGCTACGGCCAAACAAGATGGGCTTTCACATCACATCTCAAAGTGACCACATTCTGGGGGAAAAAAAAAAAAACAAAAACCAGAGCTAAATAGTCTTCTCTAAACTCTGTGGGGGGAGAGCATCCACCACATTAATCAGTCTCTCCTCTGTCACACAATTTTACAGATCCTTGAAAACACTATCACCTTTTAGACACTCGTGTCACTTCTCTCTCCCCGTCCAAGTCCATCAGGAACGCGTCAGCACATCAAAACTTCACATAATCCCTCTGCCTTCAACAGACCTCAAAACGCCACAACTCACCTAATTCTGTTGGCTTCAGCAGCTCATCCAGGGTTGTATAGAAGGGGAGTTTCACCAGCCGAACTTCAGGCTTCGCCACTTTGGGCGGCAACCTCCCCAGTCCGTTCAGGTACTTGCCGTAGAGCGCGGGATAGTCGATGTTAGTGGTGGAGATGGAAGTCTGAGCAACGGTGTTGCTGCGGTCGTACGAAGGGTGGATGGTGAGTGCCTCGTGAGCCCGGTGCTGCTGTGGAGGAGGCTGGGCCGCTTCGGAGCTCTTCTTGGCGTAGCGAGTCTCATAGAGCTCCTTGATTTTCTTGAAAACCTCAGGGCTGCAGTCAAATTGGACCAATTGCAATGCGCGGGTGACTAGTTCATGTTTAAGTCCACTTTTACTCCTGCCAACAAAACCCAGCAACATCTGAAGATCTGTGACTCGGAAACTCATCACCATGTTCTAGGGGATAAAAAATTAAGAATGTTCTTACAGTTATAAAGAGGCAAAGTGTCAGTTCATGCTATATAACTGGAATCCAAAAACCATTAAAAAATCCCTTCTAAGACCCCATACCCTCCAGCTGTCTTTCACCCAATTAGGTGCCAATAACCACATCTCTTCGGTGCTTGAGAAAGCAAATACAGAGAAAACCGTCAGTTATCACCAAAATCAGAGACACACCACAACAGTCATTGAATCACTCAAAAATAAACGTTAAACATTCTCAAAGGTGGAAGCATGAGCGACCACAAAGGAAACAGTGTCCAACAGCAGTCCCACGTGTGAGAGAGCACAGTGACTCCTCTACCTTGGTGCTCCCAAAGCTCGCAGGACCTCTGGGTAACAGAGAGATGAAGGTTATTAACATCTAAAACCGTGTTAGTGTGAGGCAAAGGGAGAAAACGAACATGAACTGGAAGGCAGCGACAGTTAAATGCACTGGAGCTGCCGATCCTTTCGTACGGTATTTCAGTGCACCCATACGGGCAACGCCCCCCCGCCCGAATCCTGCCTACACATACAGGATCTTTAAAAAATATCATGTATTTGAGACCACAGAAAGATATTACAAAAATGTGAAGGAGCACTGTGTGTTCCCATGAGAACAACGGCTCCAAACTCTGTCTGGGTGCTCTGCCAGGCACTCCCCCGTGCTCCCAGCCAGCAGCTGCCGATGCTGCCGCACTGGTATTATCGGCTTCAAGGTTTTGATAAGCAGTAAAAAACTGTGTCTTCAAAAATTGACTCTCACAGTTAAAAAAAAAAAAACAAAAGCAGAGGCCCAGCAGGGCCCTTTTCCCCAACTTACACTCCACTCTTGTTTGGGGATTAAGTAATGATAATTTAAAAAAAAAAAAAAGCAAAGAAGTGAGATTTTTGTGGAAGTTAACAGTAGCCGTGTTAAATTCCTAGAACAAACGAGCTATGGATCAATTTATTTCTTTATTTTCAATTAAAAAAACCCTACTACTGACTCCAGAAACATTTAACAGTTATTTTTGCACATGTAGGAATTAGACTATAGAGAAAATGCCATTTTATTTTCTCCTTTTTCATGAAATCTGTCATTTAATCAGGAAGCCCAAAAGACGTCACACGAACACCACTGGCTGCAGTTAAAATTTTTGGTAGTTGTGATGTGTCCCAAAATACCTTTGATAAGAGGAAAGAAAAAGGCAGGTAACTTTAGAAAGGAGAGAAAGGATGTTTAATTGTCAGAGCAGTCAGGATTTGAGGGGTGTGGGTTCATACTGCTGCTTCACCAGGCACCACCTGCGCGATCTCGAAGAAAACTAGTTTCTGTATCTCAGTTTTCTTCAACTACAAAATGCATCTTCTCCTCTCTGAGACACTTTGAGGATAAAGAGGGTATTTGCAAAGATAAAAATGTGGAGAGATGGCAGCAGCGGGGTACTGGGAGCCATGGGAGTCCTGTGCCCAAGTGTCCTGCGGCGCCCACAACTCCTGCGGCACCTGGGACTGTTGGTGCGTAAAGCAGAGTCTGAGTGACCATCACCTGCAGTTCACAGTCAGAAAGATTTAAGAGCCTGAAGGGTGACCAGATTTGAGTAAGAAGAAGAACTTCAGACAAAAAAAACTCATCACTGAAGCTTGGACCTGCACAACAGTACAAGCCCTAAAGAGATCACATTAACTGCTGAGACTGGCAACGTTACGGTCTGTTCCTTCCCCCAGGAAGCCTTGCATGTGAGTGCCCATCAAACACAACACCTTGGAAGCACATCTCCTCTTCCGGAGTCCTGGGCTCAGCTCATAAGACCAACGAGGGCCCAACAGCAGTGAGGGCAGCATGTCTCCAAAACAAGCCTCTTCCATGTCTTATTTTTGCAGCCATCTAGCCACATCCTCAGCGATGAGCTGATCCTGCAGGCACTAAACATATTGCACCCTCTGGCATTGCTCAGTACCACCCTCAGCACCAGCTTCCCCACAAGGCTGTGGGGTGAAGCCCGCTCAAGAGCCCCCAGCCGCTCCTCTGTGCTGCCGTGCACCAACAGCGGGATGCGGAGAAGTCACGGCTCCCAGAGAGGTGCCAGTGAACCCTAGAGCAAAAAGGAGAAACCCACAGAGCAGAGCAGGGTCCGTTTCCCCCAGAAGGCTCGACCCACCAGACACTCTAGAAGCACACCGCAGCTTCAGGCACCGTTGTTGGGAAGGCATTTCCCCTCACCCTACCACGGAGGAGCCTCAGAGGCTGCTCCAAGTCTCCCCACCACGGAGAGCAGAGGGCTCTGCCCCAACCCCGGGCACTGCTGGTCCCACCGCCAGCCCCCCAGGGCCGACGAGATGGCCAAAGCTGGGCCAGGGCCGTGGCACTGGCTCCCAAACCCTCCGCCCGTTGGGCCCGGCTGGACAGCTCCACTCCGCGCCCCGCCGGCCGCGCCCCCAAACCGGTCAGGGAGCCCAGGGCAGGCTGCGGAGGGACAGCCGGGCACGACCGGCCCGGGGCTGCGCGGGGAAGGGGTGAGGGGCCCGGGGAGCAAGGGAGGGAGAAGCCACCTGCGGCTATTAATCACTGGGAATTAACAGCAAGGGAGGCTGGGGCTTGGCCCGGCGGCTCACGGGCAGGCCCAGAGGCGGGCAGCTCCCCGGTGCTGCGAGCCAGGCCAGGCCAGGCCAGGCCCGGGGTCCGCGGCCGGGCCCAGAGGCCGGGGCGAGCAACCCCTGAGGTAAAATGGGGTGTGGGGGGGGGGCGGTCCCGGGGCGCCGCCCCCCGGCTCTCACCGCTAGAGCCGGGGCTAGGGCCGCACACGCCCGCATTCCCCTCACCGGGAGCCGCCCAGTGCTGCCCGGCCTGGCACAGGCCCCACCGGCGGGGACCGGGCTCAGCTACACTCACTTTCGCCTCCACCAGCTCCGCCGCCATCTTGGCCTCCAGCGTCCACCGCGCTGGGAACCGCCGCCGAGTCACGTGACACTCCACCAGCAAGGGAGGGACCGAGGGCAGCGCGCACCGCCCAATCCGCGCGCGCGCTCCTCTCACCGCGGGCCGCGCAGGCGCAGTAACCCCACCCCGCCCGCCACCACCTTCCCGGGTGTCTTAAAGAGACAGTGCCCTGCAAACCGGGGTGGGGGGTGTCGCTGCCATGGGGCTGTACCCCACAGGGGCGGGGTTGGCCCCCCCTCCCGGAGCGAGCAGGAGGTTGAGACCTAGCGGGGCAGGAGGCAGAACGGCCCCCCAGGAGTGATGTGTGGTGCCCCCAAGATGGCAGCAGGTAGATGCCCTAGGCCAGGCCTCACCTCACCCGGTGTCGGCCCGGGCCTGCTCCGGGGCCCGCTGGGCTTGTTCCGAGGCCCTGCGTCCTTGTGCCGGCTCCTCCGCTGAGGAGGGCAGCACTGGGGCCGTTACAGAGGGACCCAGCCCAGGCTGCAGGCCCCCAGGAGGGGAGGGCGGGTGAGGGGCCGCCCCCGGCTCCTGGCTAAACGCTGGGAGCTTCGTTTCGGCCCGGGGCGTCTTTCACGCTGATGCCTGGGGGAGTTTTGTCCTGAAACCAGGGAGCACCATCCAATCGCTGGGAAGCACTTGTGAAGAGCGTGTTACTGGCTTTTCTGAGGAGAAAACTCTCCGGAGAACCACCTGGGAAAGCAGCGCTTTTGGGGCTGTGCCTTCATCAGAGAAACCCAGAGCACCCTAGCCGGACTACCCTCCTCCTCTTTACCCGACAGCAGCCTCCCTGGGGCACCTCAGGGCCAAAACCAACCTGTTCCATGGCGATGGCAGCCCAGAGATCCCCCCACCTACTGCACAGGTCAGCGTTTGTGCCCCTGGTGGGTGCTCAGGGAGGAGACAATCCCTCCAATAACCCATCACTTCAATAAGCATAAATACCTTCTACATTGATAGAAATTACTTCTCCTAAGCCCAACACTGCTCCCCCCGGGGGCTGGTTGCTCCATTTCTAAGCACAACAGCATCCTCTCCAGCTCCATGCTGAGTTACCAGGGGGTAACCCCAGTAAGTCAGGGTGAAACAGGGCACTGGAAGAGGTTTTCCAGCACCTTCCCCTCCTTGTCATCAACCCCACAAGCTAATTAAACAAAAAAGGTAATTAGGCAGTTTCTTGGGCAGGCCACGGTGTTAATCAGGCTCCCCAGTGTTCCTTCCCAGTCTGGGAAATCCCGTATTGGTGCTAAAAATTCAAGTGATTGCTATGGAAACCCCAACAGCTGATAACTCAGCCTGTCAGACTGGGAGAGCTGGGGGTCAGCTCCATCCCCCATGTAGCTCCACTGTCCTCCTGCCTGTGGTGGAGGGGATGTACAGGCCAGGGATGCAATGGGACTTTGGCAGCTGCCGGGTGAGGTGGCGTGGGGATGGGGCAGCTTGGGTTGGTGTTTGTGCTGCAGCTGATGGAGGTGAAGGAACAGCCTCCTGTGATGATGAAGAGAAGGAAGAAGCAGTAAAATATTGATACTGTGAAGACAGAGTTCTATCTCCCCAGCCTGGAATCCCTCTTTTTGCGTGTAACCTCCCTTTAGCGTGTTCCTAACTCAGGTAACGCTCTTCACTGCCCAGAGCTTCACCATCCCAGCTCACTGGGCCAAAGCAAGGGGGGTTTGGCCCTTCCTCCCTAGCCCTGGGCAGCCATTCCCCATCCTTCGGCTGGATCATGCCGGGCTCGGCTCGGCCCCGGCCCCGGGAGGAGCGGGGCTGCTGGGCTCCCCAGTGGGACCTCGATTGCCCCGGGACCCGGTGCACGGGGGGACGCCTCGGTGCCCGAGCTCTGCCGATGCTTGACAACCCCTGGCCCGAGGGGCGGCCCCGGCCCAGCCGGGTGCGGGGCTCCGCGGGTTCCCTCCGCCCCGGTGCCCTCGGCCCGGCCCCGCCGCACTCCTCCCCGCCAGCAGGAGGCGCTGTAACGCCATCACCCCACCTTGCACCAAGACCGGCCGGCGCATGCGCAGTACGGGGATCCTGCGGGCCGGGGCGGACAGGGGGATGCCGGGTCAGGGCAGTGACCGGTCGGCGGGCAGGCAGGGCCCAGCGGTGGCCGGTGCTGGTGCCCGGGTTGGGGCTGGCTCCGGGCTCTGCCCTACCGCCTCTTCGTGGGAGCCGAGCGCCCGGGCTCGCCTGCTGCTCTGGTGGGACCGGCGCCGGGGACCCTCACCGCTGCGAGAGCGGCGGCACCGCCGCCCCGGAGATCACCATTCGCAGTGACCGTACCGGCTCCGGTTCCCTGGGCCGGTTCCCACTCGAGTTACCGGCGGCCGGTGGGGAGGACTTTCACCCTGCGGCAGCCCGGGCAGAGCCACGGCAGGGCAGGGCGGGACCTGCCGGTCCTAGCTCCCCTGCAGGCGCCGGTGCGGCTCCGGTGAGCGGCCACGTGCTCCTGCCCCGGCGGAACAGCCCTCGCAACCATAGAGCCTGCCGGCCGCTGCGGGCTAGAGGGGCGCAAGGGCGCATGCGCCTTGGTTGCCGGGGGCGCAGTCTCCGCCCCCCGGCCGGCGCCATCCTATAAGAAGGGGGCGGTTGACGTCAGCGTTCTCTTCCGCCCGCTCTGCGCTCGCCAGCGAGACAGGGCCGTTGCTGCCGCCATTGCTGTAACCCCCCCCCCGCCCCGGAGAATCCGCCGCCATCCGCCACCATGGTGAGGCCCTGCGTCCTGCCGCCGCCCCGGGGGGCTGAGCGGGCACCGCGCTCGTTGTGTCGGTGGAGATGGCTGCTCTGGGAGGGCCCGCGGGGCCGGCAGCGGCCTGTCGTGCTGGGCTGGGTCGCTGCTGAGGGGAGAGGGGTGGGGCTGGAGAGTGGGGAGGGAGGGAGGGGACAGGCCCCGGGGAGACTCAGGGCTCCGGGGGGGGGGTCTGTGCCAGCCTTCGAAGGGTTCTCCTTTCCCGGTGCCGGGCTGGTGGGGCCCGGTGGTGTAATGCCTGTCCTTCGGGGAGGGGGGGAGGCGGTGATGTGGCACCGGGGCGCTGCTGACGCCGGGGACGGGCCTTTGCAGCCGCCTTACGTAACGCTGCGGCCCGGGCGGGGACAATTGTACCGGTGCACCGGGTTGTCAGCTGCCTGTCGTGAAGTAGTGACCGAGTCAGGGTTCACGTTTAGGGGAGGTTGCCTCAAGGAGTCATTGACGCTGCCGCAGTTTGTAGGACACTGAGGCGAAGGCACCGGGTGCTCCTCTGCTTGTCACACCGGCGTCCTTGCTGTGGCTTGTCCTGTAGCACAGGCAGAATCAGTGTCGGTGTGGCCATGGCAGGTATATGTGGCGTTGGTTGGGCTCCCTCGAATCACTGAAGCCATTTCTGTATAACCTCTGTTTTCCTCTTCTTTCACCTCTCTCATTCTTCAAGGTGAACTTCACAGTAGACCAGATACGGGCCATCATGGACAAAAAGGCCAACATCAGAAACATGTCTGTGATCGCCCATGTTGATCATGGCAAATCAACCCTGACTGATTCTCTGGTGTGCAAAGCTGGTATCATTGCTTCTGCCCGCGCGGGGGAGACCCGCTTCACTGACACAAGGAAGGATGAACAGGAACGGTGCATCACCATCAAGTCAACGTGAGTTCCCTCCCTCTGGACATCTCAGTGCGTGGTCTGAGCTTGGGAGACTTTGAGTCCTCCACTGCTTTGATTATGAGATGAAAGACAACGGTGTCAGGTTTTCTCTAGCCTAGATCAGGAGCTCATCTCTTGCTTGGGAGCATTGTTTAAATGAAAGAGTGAATGTTGATCAGCTTCTGGTGAATCATCCTCGTTGCCCACTGGGAAATAGGTGTGCAGTGGGAGCTCTAGCCTTCCCCTTCAGCACTGGGGCTGATGGATGTGGTGTGGAGACTGTCTTGGGAGCATCTCCGGTGATGTTATGGTGACCGTGTCACCATGGATGGCTTGAGGACCCTGAAGGGCATGAAAAAGCATAAAAAATGCTGTTGGGCCTGGTAGAAAAAGCGTAAATCCTTGATTGAAAGAAATGGGACCTTCTTTGGGCAGTTGGAACTGCACAGAGTTGGGAGGGGCTGTGACTGTGGGAGGGAGTAGGAAGGGCAGATTTTAGCCCATGCTCCTGGTTCTCTCCCACACCAGCCTCCCAAGCATATGCTTCAGGAAATCCGTAAGCGCAGGCGCAGCTTCTGTGCAGGATAAATGGCTGTTTCTAAGCATTGAGATGTGGGAACAGATAATAATTTTAATAGCTTTGCTTTTATTTCAGAGCTATTTCCCTGTTTTATGAGCTCTCTGAAAACGATTTGGCCTTCATCAAGCAGAGCAAGGATGGTTCTGGTTTCTTGATCAACCTGATTGACTCTCCGGGGCATGTGGACTTCTCTTCTGAGGTCACTGCTGCTCTCCGTGTCACTGACGGTGCCCTGGTTGTTGTGGACTGTGTCTCTGGTAAGGTTTTCTGCAACTGGAGGGTGTCAGGTGCATTCGAAGCTGACAATAACTAATTCCCCTGTGTTTGGCAGGCGTGTGTGTGCAGACAGAGACTGTGCTGCGTCAGGCCATTGCTGAGAGGATCAAGCCTGTCCTGATGATGAACAAGATGGACCGAGCGCTGCTGGAGCTGCAGCTGGAGCCGGAGGAGCTGTACCAGACCTTCCAGCGCATTGTCGAAAACGTGAATGTCATCATCTCCACGTACGGAGAAGGAGAAAGCGGCCCCATGGGAAATATCATGGTAAGCGGGAGGCTGCGAGCGCTGCGATCAAAATAACCCCCTTTGAGTGGGAGCAGTTGTCTCCCCAGCTCTTTCCTCTCTCAAGAGAAGACTCGAGAACAGAATAATGGAGATACTCAAACTCACCAGACTTGCGCTGGTCTGGAGCTCGCACCAGCTTTCCTCCAAAATCCTCTGTTAGCTTAAGGCTGGAGCAAAGATTATAAATACAAGAGAGGATTTTCTTGCTTGCCAAGGGCACCCTCGTTTTGTAGGACACCTTCTGGCCCATGTCACATCTGTGATGTTGGAGACTCCCATCCGGTGTCCCTCCTTCTGGTCTTCCCTGTCAGGTGACAGTGGGAGGTGTTTGCTGCTCCCTGTGCTCCGAGTGCTGCTCCCTGCCATGTTCCTGGGGAGCGAGCGGTGCGAAATTGAAGCCCTGTTGAGCTGCTCCTGCATGTTGTGGGTTTTCATGTGGTCTGATTCTCTCTGTGACGGATGTGAGTCTCACCCGCAAGCAAATCCACGTGACTTTTTGCTGCCTCAGTATGTTGTTGGTTGAAGCGAGTGAAAACTGTTTAGCTCTGCAGTTCGAAGCTGAAGCAGTGGGTGAGGGCTGTCCCTAGACCTCAGGGATGCTCACCATCACCAAAGTGCTCAAGGGTCCCGTAGTCCTGAAGCTACTTGAGTGTAGTTTGGGTTGGAGCAAGAGCTGTGGCTGCTCCTCCATAACCCAGCTCTCCTGTTCCCTTTCAGATCGATCCGGTGCTTGGTACCGTTGGCTTTGGTTCTGGCCTGCACGGCTGGGCTTTCACCCTGAAACAGTTTGCCGAAATGTATGTTGCAAAGTTCGCGGCCAAGGGAGATGCCCAGCTGAACCCATCTGAGCGTGCCAAGAAAGTCGAGGACATGATGAAGAAGCTGTGGGGAGACAGGTGAGGGGCCGCGGCTGATGGTTTTCATCCTGGGTCAGCTCTGTGTGGCTGTAGCCCAACACTGTGGAAGGCGGGTGAGGAAGAGGAGGATGGGGAATCACCTGCTCGCAGCCCCGTCTTGTGACTTGGGCCACGTACTAGCAACAGAACTGTTTCCTGTGAAATCTTTGCAGAATGGGTCACAGATAAATGGGGAGGGGTTGGCGAGTTGGCAGTCTATGTTAAATGAGCTCTGAAAGCTTGGGGAGGGAGGGGGGAAGGTATGAAGATGGTTCTTTCAGCAGCTCTTTCTTCTGGCCTGAGCAAGTGGAACAAGCCACACGTCTGTCACTGAACCGAGCGATGATGCTTGTCTGACTTGATCCTTTCTCCAGATACTTTGATCCTGCTACTGGCAAGTTCAGCAAATCTGCCACAAGCCCTGATGGGAAGAAACTGCCCCGGACCTTCTGCCAGCTCATCCTTGACCCCATCTTCAAGGTGAGCCCCTTGGTGTTCGGCCCTTGCAGGTGCCTCTGGTTTGCCTACGGTGCGTGATGATGGAAAATTTCTTCACTTTGACCTGACTTGTCTGCTTGAAGAAATTTAAATATCTGACATGTCTCACTGCTGCGCGCGGGCAGGGAGGGAGGGTGGTGGAAGATGCTGCGTGGGTGAGGCTGTGTCTGAGCCTCCTTGTGGGGTCAGCTGGGGAATGCGCTGGAGCAGAGATTCCCTGTAGAGACCTTTGTGCTGCTGCTTCCAGCTGGGTCATGGGTGATGTTCATGACTGCTGCTGCTGTTCCAGGTTTTCGATGCAATCATGAACTTCAAGAAAGAGGAGGCGGCTAAACTGATTGAGAAACTGGACATCAAGCTTGACAGCGAAGATAAGGACAAGGAGGGCAAACCCCTGCTGAAGGTGAGATTGGTCTTGGAGCATCTGTGAGGAGATGGGCAGTCGTGCTGCTCCAAGCAGCTACAGACCCTGCTTGGGCAGGAAGGTGCTGGTGGAGGTTGGAGGCGGGCGGAAGCAAGAGGAGGTGAACTGCTGGGTCATGATGATGGAAAATCTCATTGCTCTGACCTGATTTGTCTGAGGAAGTTTAAATTACTGAAGAATTTTAACCAATCTGCTTGGATCTGACTCGTGTGATCCCTGCTCAGGCTGTGATGCGGCGGTGGCTGCCTGCTGGAGATGCCCTGCTCCAGATGATCACCATCCACCTGCCTTCTCCTGTCACAGCCCAGAAATACCGCTGCGAGCTGCTCTACGAGGGACCCCCTGATGATGAGGCTGCCATAGGTACGATGAACCTGTAGCCATCTTCTGTTCACAGCTCGGTGGCTGCTGCAGGGCTTGAGTCTGAAGCTGTTCCAGGACAGATCCAACAAGCTGAACTGGAGCTGGCTGAGTAACTGGGGAGCAGTCAGGGCATATGCCAGCGGCTCAGGCTGAGCCTGCAATTGTTTAAAACATCTCTCAGTGATGTCATCTGTCTGAACTGGCCAGTTGTCCAGACAGAAGTCAATGGGCTCGGACAACAGTGGGTGCAAGGTCTTGTGTTGGGATTTGGTGGTAGTGGAGGGACAGGCCACACACCAAGTGGTGCTGAGCTGAGTTCTCTCTCTCTGTCTCCTGCCAGGTATTAAGAACTGTGACCCCAAAGGCCCCCTGATGATGTACATCTCTAAAATGGTGCCAACCTCTGACAAGGGACGTTTCTACGCTTTTGGACGTGTCTTCTCTGGTCTCGTCTCAACTGGCTTGAAAGTCAGAATCATGGGACCAAACTACACACCGGGCAAGAAGGAGGATCTGTACCTGAAGCCAATTCAAAGGTTGGTCCTGCCTGGGATGTGGTCTTGAGGTTCAGGTTCGTGGTTCTGGTGCTGTCTGAGCTCTCTTCCTTACCTCTGGGGCCAGGCAGGGTGCTTGACCATGGACTTTGTCTGCTGCTAAGCTCCAGGGCAGGACCTTCTCTTTAAAACTTCATTAAACCAACTTCGTCTTTCACCAGGACCATTCTCATGATGGGCCGCTATGTCGAACCCATAGAGGACGTGCCTTGTGGAAACATCGTTGGTCTGGTTGGTGTCGACCAGTTCCTTGTCAAGACTGGAACCATCACCACCTTTGAGCATGCTCACAACATGAGGGTCATGAAGTTCAGTGTCAGCCCCGTTGTGCGTGTGGCTGTGGAGGCCAAGAACCCGGCTGACCTGCCCAAGCTGGTGGAGGGGCTGAAGCGTCTGGCCAAATCTGACCCCATGGTGCAGGTGAATGTCCAGAACATCTCTGGGACAGGAGAAATCCTGGTCCTGCTGGCACAAGAGGCTTCTGCCTGAATTGGGATTGTACTGGGGGAGCTGGTGGTATATTCTTGGGCTGGGACCAATACACAACTCTACTGGAGTGGCAAGAAATGCTGCGTTTCACATGGGATTGGTGCTGAGTTGTCCCCAGGTCGGTGGAGAGAGCAGCTAAGGGTTGCTCCATGAGTCAAAGACTAAAGTTGGAGCCAGTTGCTTGTATCTGATGCACAAGAGCTGTTGAAAGCCTCATGCGCTGTGTCTGTGGTCTTTTCAGTGCATCATCGAGGAGTCTGGGGAGCACATCATTGCCGGGGCCGGGGAGCTGCACCTTGAGATCTGCCTGAAGGACCTGGAGGAGGACCACGCCTGCATTCCCATTAAGGTAGAGAGGCTGCAGCCACAGAGCTGGTGGTGTTGGATGCGCTGCGGTGATGTTGGTGCTCATGGCTCTCTTCTGCTCCTTTGTCACCACAGAAATCAGATCCTGTTGTGTCCTACCGTGAAACGGTCAGCGAGGAGTCCAATGTGATGTGCCTTTCCAAGTCCCCCAACAAACACAACAGGCTCTACATGAAGGCGCGGCCCTTCCCAGACGGTTTGGCTGAGGACATTGACAAGGGGGAGGTCTCTGCCCGTCAGGAGCTGAAGCAGCGAGCTCGGTACCTGGCCGAGAAGTATGAGTGGGACGTCACTGAAGCCAGGAAAATCTGGTGCTTTGGTCCCGATGGCACCGGCCCCAACATTCTGACAGATATCACCAAGGGCGTGCAGTACCTCAACGAGATCAAGGACAGCGTGGTGGCTGGCTTCCAGTGGGCGACAAAGGAGGTGGGGATGGTGCTGGGGCAGGGGTCGCTGCAGGGTGGGGTTGGGATCAGAAAACCCATGGCAGACAGCGTGGCATTTCTGATTCAGAAGTGTCTGTCAGGAAGTGACAGGTTCTCCGAGAACCTCGGCAATGATCTGGCCTCCTTTACACATTGTTTCTTGAGGACTAGACAGGAGATGACTCCAGAATAACCAGTTAACGGACAGGACCAGCAGCAGGAGAGGGCTTTGTCCTGTTGACCTTTTTTCTTAAGTTGGTTTCTCTCTGAAGACAAAACCATATGAGCAACTTTATTTTGTCCCACTAATGTGAAAAACTCCTTCTCCTGGCCCAGCACTTGGGTGGTCGGTGCTGGTGCTGCTGGGACCCCTGGAGGTCTGAGGTTACTGGTGTAAATGGTTTCAGTACCTGAAGCCACCTCAGAGGCGCTGCTGTGGTGACTGGGGGCAGGAGTAGCTGGTTCTTGGGTCCTGGGCAAGGATGGTGACTTGCCAACTCGCTCCTCGGTGTGGGGCACCCGCTGTGCCCCAACATAGTGTGGGCTGACCACCTGGTCTGCTTTCCCAGGGAGTCCTGTGCGAGGAGAACATGCGTGGGGTGCGTTTTGATGTGCATGATGTCACCCTGCATGCTGATGCCATCCACCGCGGGGGCGGCCAGATCATCCCCACGGCCAGGAGATGCCTCTACGCTTGTGTCCTCACTGCTCAGCCCCGGCTCATGGAGCCCATCTACCTGGTGGAGATCCAGGTGAGGTTCCTCTGCTCAGCCCAGATCCTGGGTGAAGAAGACACGAGTGGGTGGGTTGTGGTCCTGACACCTCTCTCTTGCAGTGCCCGGAGCAGGTGGTGGGTGGCATCTATGGCGTGTTGAACAGGAAGCGTGGCCACGTGTTTGAGGAGACCCAGGTGGCTGGAACCCCCATGTTTGTGGTCAAGGCCTACCTGCCTGTCAACGAGTCCTTTGGTGAGTGCTGGGCCTGGGTATTTGCAGCTCCTGGGAGCTTGACACCAACCATGGGGAAGAAGGAGATCCTTAGTGGCCGACTGCCTGACCATAGTGATCACGGAATTGTAGAAATGTTTGGATTGGAAGACACCTTTACAATGGAGTCCCCCTGTTCCCCCAGCACTGCAAGGTCCCCACTGACCCCTGTCCCTCAGCACTACCTCCACACGGCTGGGAAACCCCTCTGGGGATTGGGACTCCACCACTGCCCTGGGCAGCCTGGGCCAGGCCTGGACAGCCCCAATGGGGGAGACATTGTTCCTCAGGACCAACCTCAACCTCCCCTGGAACAATCTGAGGCCGGTTCCTCTCGTTCGTGACTTGGGAGATCAGAGAGGGTTTTGAGTGGGAAGTGACCTTCAAAGGTTGTCTAGACCATGAGCAGGGACATCTGCAACCAGAGCAGGGGGCTCAGAGCCCCAGGGGCCAACCTGACCTGGGATGGTGCCAGGGATGGGGCTTCTGCCACCTCTCGGGGCAACCTGGGCCAGGGTCTCACCACCCTCAGCACAAACAATCTCTCCCTTCTCTCTGGTCTGAATCTCCCTCTGTCAGTTTTAACCCATCACCCCTTGTCTTGTCCCCACAGCCACTGTCAAAAAGTCTCTCCCCATCTTGGAGCCCCTGGAAGGTCTCCCTGGAGTCACCTCCTCTTGCCCCACCCCTCTCCTGGGCTCTGCTTGGCACCTCTGCAGACTTCTGGATGCTGCATTGGGTTCCTCTATTTGGGGTGGTGAACCACGCCTGTTGCCCTAACTCCTCACACCTTGTCCTCCTCCTCCTTGCAGGTTTCACAGCAGATCTGAGGTCCAACACGGGGGGTCAGGCCTTCCCCCAGTGCGTCTTCGACCACTGGCAGATCCTGCCTGGGGACCCCTTCGACAGTGCCAGCCGCCCCTGCCAGGTGGTGGCTGAGACCCGCAAGCGCAAAGGCCTCAAGGAAGGAATCCCGGCCCTCGACAACTTCCTCGACAAACTCTAATTAATCTTGTCGGACTCTTTAGGGGGGAGGGAGAAAATTAATTAATTAGCGTTAACGCCCGCGACCACCATCTCTGCATCGTTAATTGGTTTCATAGCGATTGTGAGACTTGGAGGAAGGAAAAAACAAAAGAAAACAAAAGCCTTATAGGTTTCTGTGTTGCACATGACTCATCTTTGCCATCATAACTCAAACATTTACACTAGATTTGCCCAATTCTGTATTTATTTGACTCGAATAATGGTGGGAGAAAAAGGGAGGGGCGTGCATGCACCCTCTTCCCTTTCTCCTCAAACCGGGGTAAATCGATGCAAAATGAGGTAAAAGGGCGTTTGCCCGCCTGCAGTGTGACTGTCGTGCCCATCGCCGCCTGTATTAGTGCCACTGGAATTAATAAAAATCGGATAATGGTGAATTAATGACGAATTAATGTGATTAGGGCGCCCCCTTGCGGGCCGGAGGACTGGGCGGGGCGGTGGCGCGCTCGCGTTTGGCTCCGCCCACCCCTCTCCGAGACCCCCCCGCCCTGCGCGGAGGGGTGGGCGGGGCCAAGGGTGGGCGGGCCGGCAGTGCTGGAATGCGGCGGCGGCGTCGCGGGCGGCGGCGGCCCAGGTGGGGCCCGGGAATGTGGGGGTTCTGGGGGACTGTGGGGTTTTGGGGGGGCTTTGAGGGCCGAGGGGGGGTTGAGAGGGGCGACGGGGTGAAGTTGTGGGGGGTGAGGGGTGCTATGGGGCTGTGAGGGCGGGGCGGGAGGGGTTTGAGGCCTGTGGGGCGGGGAGGGGTTGTGAGGGATGGGAGTTGTGGGGGGGTGCTGTGGGGGATGAGGATGGGGGGTGTGTGCCTGTAGGGGGTGTGGGGGATCGAGGGGAGGGCCGTGGGACAGGGAGGGGCTGTGGGGGATCAGGGTGGGGTGTGGGGGTATCTGGAATTGGGGCTCTGGTGCAGAGAGGGCCTGTGGGGGATCGGGGTGTGGGGGTTATGGGGCAGGGAGGGGCTGTGGAGGATCGGGGTGTGGGGGCTCTGGGGCAGGGGGGGGGCTGTGGGGGCAAGAGTGGTGCTGGCCTGGTTGGGGAGGGTCCCTCTGCCACAGCTGGGTGTCGCTCGGTGCAGTGACAGAGCGTGGGACTGAGCGTGGCCCAGAGCCATGGGGCCCCCACAGCCACTGACCCATTCCATCCTCTCTCCCCCCAGGACATCCCCGCAGGGCCGGGGCAGGCAGGGGGTTCCCACGGGCCTTGGGGTGTGATGAGACCGGGGTGTGTCCCCAGGACTAATCTGCAGCTGGGCCTGCGCTGCCGGGCTCCCTGGGGGGACGGGGTACCTGGGCCGGGTCCTGGCCCACAGCGAGGCTGTCGCTGGTGCTGGGCACAACCCCCCTTTTCCTGGTGCTGCAGGTGCTGATCCCTGGCTGCTCCCCGGTGTCCTCCTCCTCCGCTCGCAGGGTCGGGGTGGCTTTGGCTCCACGAGGACCCTGCAGCCATGTCCACCTTCCGGCAGGAGAGCGTGGAGGACTTCTACGAGATGGGGGAAGAGCTGGGCAGGTGAGTGACATCCCACTGTGCTTTGGGGGTCCTCGGTGGCTGCACCCCCTCCCCAGGCATTGCTCCGGGAGCTTCACCCAGCTGCTGCCACCCTTGCGGTGTCCCCATGCCACCTCTGTGCTCCCTGGAGGCCCAGGGCTGTGCTGAGAGCTGGGCACCTCTAGCAGCTATATATTAAAACACCCAAAAAGACGTTAATTAATGTTAAACTGACTCCCTGCAGAGCTCCCGTCCGGCTTTGGCCAGGGCTGCCGGGATGGAGCTGGCAGCTTCCGGCCCTTCTCAGTTGCTGCACCGAGCTCTGTGCCTGCGGGACCAACTGGGGCTGAATCACTGCGTGCAGATGGGATTGAATCATCCGGGAGGCAGCGGCAGGGTGGGGGGGCCATGGGCTGAGTTTGGATTCTCCAGCACTGCCTCAGCCCCGCCAGCCCCGCGCTTGGGGTCTGCTGCAGCTGTGGCTGCCCAGTTGGGCTCCTTCTGGGAGATAATTGTGCAGCGGAAACATTTTGGGTGGCTTTAGCGGGTTTTTTTAAAGGGGGGTGGAGCTTCCAGGGTCCCTTTTGGGGCTGTGCTGTGGTCCGGTGGGAGCTGTGGGGAGGGATGTGGTGCCCAGTGGCTGGTTCCCACCTGGATGAGGCTGTGGATGGCCCCAGCCATGATCCAGGGACGTGTAAAGGTGTCTTGGGTTTGGGCACGCGCGGAGGCCGATGACGGAGACCAGTGTCTGGGACCACACGTCACTGCAGGCTGGCGGGGATGGCCAATGGCTGGGGCAGCGGCAGGGGAGCAGCCTGAGGCTGCAGGATGGATCCTGTCCTCGGGCGAAGATGTTGAGGGGCCGTTTTGCATCCCGAGGACACTCAGCGGGGCTCGGCTGGGGTGGGGAGGGATGAGTGTTGGGGTCCTGCCATAGCAGCAGTGCTGGTGTTGGCAGGACTCGGCTCCTTGAAGCGCCTGTGGGTGCCCGAGCCCTGCATCCCCCAAACGTGCTTTGAACTGCTGGTTACTCTAATTCCAGGCATTCCCTCCCCCACCTGCTTTCCCCATCAGAGCTTTATGGTCCCCTGGGGCTGCTGGGCTCTGAGATTCACTCCTGGGAGAAGCTGGGGTGCTCCTGGCTTGAAATGGAACTGATGGGCATCTCTTGCCCTGGGCGGCCACAGCAGCAGCCAAACAGCCTGGGGCGGGTTGGCAGCTGCCACATCCCTGGGAGGAATTTCCTTCCTCCATCCCTGGCCGTGCCAGGGTGTGTAAAGTCTGGAGCATGCAGGGGGCTGTGTGTGCTGTGGAAGGACCCTGATTCCCCACAGTCCTGGGGGAAAGTCTGTGTCCTCCTGCGTCCCCCACCCTTGTGCAGGTGCTGGCGTCGCTGCCAAGCACACGCCGACATAAGCGACACAGGAGATCCCCTCCTCACCTCCTGCCCGCATCCTGCAGTGGCCAGTTTGCCATCGTACGAAAATGCCGGGAGAGGAAAACGGGTCTGGAATATGCAGCCAAATTCATCAAGAAGCGTCGCCTGTCGTCCAGCCGCCGGGGTGTAAGCCGGGAGGAGATCGAGAGGGAGGTGGACATCCTGCGGGAGATCCAGCACCCCAACATCATCACGCTGCACGACATCTTCGAGAACAAGACGGATGTGGTGCTGATCCTGGAGCTGGTCTCGGGCGGCGAGCTCTTTGATTTCCTGGCTGAGAAGGAGTCGCTGACAGAGGAGGAGGCCACCCAGTTCCTCAAGCAGATCCTGGACGGGGTGCACTACCTGCACTCCAAGCGCATCGCCCACTTTGACTTGAAGGTGAGGGCTGGGAGGTGCGAACACCCCGTGCTTGGCAGCTGGGCGCTGGTGACAAGTGTCCAGGCTCCTGCGGAGACGTGGGGCTGGCTCTGGGGTCTCTCCCTGCTTGGGCCGTCTGGCCTCTCTACCGGGGAGAGGAGCCCAAGGCAGCGGAAGGCTCCCACGGGTGAGGATGAGGGGGTCAGCGCTGGCTCCTTTCCTCCCCACAGCCGGAGAACATCATGCTGCTGGACAAGAACGTGCCAAACCCTCGCATCAAGCTCATCGACTTCGGGATCGCCCACAAGATCGAAGCTGGGAATGAGTTCAAGAATATATTTGGGACCCCGGAGTTTGTAGGTGAGACCTGCTAGCGATGTTCCTGCGAGGCTCTGCTGGGCTCCGAAAGCCTGTCCTGGAGAGGTGCCCAGTGTCCCAGTGCCGCAGGCTGGGCGGCCACCGGGCTGCATCCATGGGGACAGGCTTCTCCCCCCAGAATAACCCTGTTTTCTCCCCTTTCACCTTCTAAAGCTCCAGAAATCGTGAACTATGAACCCCTGGGACTGGAGGCCGACATGTGGTGAGTGAGTCCCTTCCCAAGCACATTCCAGTGGCACCAGTGGCTGGTCCCTGGGGCCAGGCTTGCGCCGGTCTGTGTCCCCTCATGGTGAAAGCGCAGTGAGGGGCCAAGGGCACTCTGCAGGCCTTCACCCTCCTCTTCCTCTCTCTTCCAGGAGCATCGGGGTCATCACTTACATCCTGTGAGTATAAGGAGGGTCTGGGGGTGATGGGCACTGCAGGGCAAGACCCTGCCTCAGGCCGTCGCCTTTTTGGGGTGTCACAACCCTCTTTTGCTGCAGGCTGAGCGGAGCCTCCCCGTTCCTGGGGGAGACGAAGCAAGAGACCCTGACCAACATTTCTGCCGTCAACTACGACTTCGATGAGGAGTATTTCAGCAACACCAGCGAGCTGGCCAAGGACTTCATCCGCCGCCTCCTCGTCAAGGACCCCAAGTGAGAGCTGGGGAGCAGAGCCAGGGGTTACCTTGGGGCAGGGGATGGTCCCTCCTGCCCGGTTCTCCACGCAGGCAGCTCCCACCTCTCCTGCCTGCTCCAGAGTTTGGCTCTGAGGGCTTAGCACAACATCCCCGTTGTGCTGCTTGTTTATAAATCCCATTTATCCCCCCACTTCCCTCCTGCTGCTTGTAGGATCTGGCAACCAAAGTCTCTTCCCCTGTGTCAGGTGTGGGGTGAATTCTGGGATCGCCCTGTGGGTGCAGCAGGGAGGGGATGGGGTTTGGAAGGGCTCACAGGAAGAGCACTTGCGTGCCTGGGCTGGGGTGGGAGCAGTGGTGCTGCATGGTCGGACGCGGGTTGGGAGGTTCCTGCAGTGTGTGTTTGCTCTTGGGAGGCTGATGAGGGCCTGGGGGTTAGACAGGTGGCCCCTGAGCACAGCGAGTTGGTCTGGGCTCATCTGTGCCCTGACGGTGGTAGGATCTGAGCTGCTTTTTCAGGGCTTTAACAGAGAAAGAGGCAGCAAAGCCTCCACCCCTCAGTCACAGCCTCGCTATCGTTGCAGGAAGCGAATGACCATCGCTCAAAGCCTGGAACACCCTTGGATTAAGGTGAGAAGTTAAAGAAGCTCACTTTTTTGGTGTCCAAGAGGTTGGGGGTGGGTGTTGATGCACCGGCAGCTATCCACTGCTCTTCCAACCCCTGGCTGGGGCTGGTCTGGTGCCACTGGTGGGCTGTGGGTGGGTGCCTCTCGCTGTCACAGCTGCGCCCCACGCCTGCGGCTGTCCTTCTTTGCAGGTGATCAAGAGGAGGAACGTCCGCAATGAGGACAGCTGCAAGAAGCCCGAGCGCCGGCGGCTGAAGACCACACGCCTGAAGGAGTACACCATCAAGTCTCACTCCAGCATGCCACCGAACAACACGTACATCAACTTCGAGCGCTTCTCCAAGGTCATGGAGGAGGTGGCTGCAGCTGAGGAGAGCCTCCGAGAGCTGGAGAGGAACAAGAAGTCCTACCAGGAGGACATTGAAGCTCTGCTGTCCATCTATGAGGAGAAGGAGTCATGGTACAAGGAGGAGAACGAGAGCATCAGCCAGGACCTCCGCCAGATCAGGCAGGAGCTGCAGAAGACAGAGGCCCTGAAGAAGCAGGTGCAGGAAGAGACCAAAAGCGTGGTGCAGGTGGCCAATGGCCTCAAGAGGCGTTACCGAAAGCTGGAGAACCACTATGAGGCACTGGCCAAGCAGATGGCTTCGGAGACGAAGTTTGTGCAGGAGCTGGTGCGGTCCATCGAGCGGGAGAAGCTGCAGAGCGGTGAGGGAGACGGCAGCATCCGTTAGCTTGGCTGGTGCCGGCAGCGGCTGCCCTTGGCCTGAGGTTGGCTCGTCCTCCCCGGATCCCCCCTGACCTGTGGTGTCAGACAGTGCTGAAGGGACCTCGGTGGCTCTGCCCCTTGCTCGCCCGAGGAGCGGCTCCACCGACAGCTTCGGTCAATGTCCCCAGGCGCGGATGGGCTCGCGGTGACATGCTGGGGGCTTGTGCCTCCCTGGAGACCCCCACCTTGGGGGTCTGAGTTGTTCCCTCTGGGGTTTTGGATTCTTGCGTGAGGCTCTTGCCGCGCTTGCCTGGCCCAGCGCTCCCCCCTGCTGCCCCCCCCATCGCTGCCACAGTGCTTGGGGACCAGTTTTCCCAGTCCCACTCAGGACCTGGGAATCAGAGCTGTCACAGCACCCTGCCTGGGTGGGTCTTGGTGGGGAGACCCCTCCTCTAAGTCCCTGCCACGTGTGAGCCACGACCGAGGACCAATTCCTGCACGGCCCAACAGGCCGCAGCCCCATGGGTGACCCTGCTGTCCCCTATCCCACCCCGGGGCACCACAACTCTGCCCCAGCTCTCCCCCTTTTAACAAAATAAAGGTTTCCTTGCACCGGGGCAGCCGCCCGGGCTCCTGCTGTGGGGGGACAGGGGTGGGAGGGGGGCGAGGATGCATCGGAGGGTGACAGCTCCTCCCTGTGCCCCTGAATGGTGTTTGTGCTCCCATCCCAAAGGGATATCATTAATTTGGGAGGAAAAATGGAGGTTTTTTGCCTTTTCAGCCCCAGCATTGGTGGGTGAGCTCCCTGTGGGCTCAGGGGGGCTCTGGGGCTGGGTTGCAGGGGAACCCCCAGCCCCTCTTTGCCTCGGACCCCAGAGGAGGTCTGGGAGGCTCAGGGACGGTTGGGGGCTGGTCCTGGGAACTGGAGAAGGTCTGTGTGGTTTGGGGAGGTCTGTGGCACTGGGGGAAGGCCCTTAGGTGCAGAGAGAGTCCCAGAGCTTCTGTGGGATCCCTTCCTCTTTCTCCAGGGGTCCCCCTTTGCAAGGGACCAGCCAGGTCCTGGTTTCCATGGGGACAGTGTGGATAAGGAATTAGCCCCAAGATTCTCAGAGCCAGGAAGGGCCGATGGGCTCTGCCATCACCAGCAAGTGCAGTAGAGCCGCTGGTGGCCAAGGTTGGGGGGTCAGCGCGGGCTGGACTCTGTCCCCTTGCCCCTGGCCTCCTGGGGACGGGGACAGGGGTGACAAGGTCTCAAATCACCACTTTCTGCTGAGCACGTTCAAGAGCCTGGGGCCAGGTTTCCGCTGGGAGCACCAAGGGGTTTCTGGCTGCCCACAGCCCCAAGGCGATGGAGCCAAGATGAATTTGATCTGGGGGAATCACCGGCCAGATCCTGGCCGATGGCGGGTGTCCCTCTGGCTCGCCAGCACCCCCGGCACGGGGGGCAGTGGCTGGTTTTCCTCTGGCTGAGCTCTGGGCCGAGGGAATTTGCTCAATTTCGGATTTATTTGTCACTCCTGTTCTTCCTCCCAGGTCCCCAGGGGTCTGGGAGTGGCGAGACGGGCACAGCCTGGACAGAGGGGACGTGTTGTGTGTCCCCATGGGGCAGCCCCGCTGACGTCCTGCGGGGTGTCGGTTTCATGCCAACCTGCGGGGCACGCGGTCCCTGGGATCATTTTATCTGTGTCCTGTTTTTCCAGGCCAAGGCACTTGGCATCCAGGGATGACAACGTGACCGCCTGGCTGCTGGCAGCAGCCCAGGGCAGAGCAGGATCTGTGCTGTGGCCCCAGCCTGCTGGACGGGGGCTCCAGCCATGGTGGGAGACACCAGGACCTGGCTGGGCAGCTCAGGGCTGTCGTCAGGGCTCAGGGCTGGGGTTTGGGGGGAAGCTTTGGGGTCCAGAGCATTTGATCTGCTCTCGCAGAGCTGATTCATCACCAGAGCTGGTGTGTGAAGGGATGTGTGGAAACCCTATCGCGACAGTTGTTCCCGGGCTGTGCAAAGTTCACATAGTGCTGAGGCTTCCCACATGCTCGTCGTGCCATGGGCTTCTGTTTCAAGGCTCTTGGAAGTCACTGGCCATTCAGCCCGGCTGGCATGGCCATCTCCTCCCTGGCCGTATGCTATGCTGGAGCGGCTGGGAGCGGGAGAGCTCATCTTGGTGGGTGCACATGAGAAAACACCAAGATATTTTTTTAAAAAGCAGAATTTGGGGTGGTTTCATTGCTGCCGCACTCAGGGTGAGCTGCTTCGGGGGGTGTCAGATTGCAGAGTGCTGTCACAAGCTCAGCGGGCTGCGCGGTGGCCTCGAAGAAGGGGCAAAACACCCACTGCTGACCCTGGAGGAGGATTTACTGGGGAGAAAAAGGAACTGGGGTGGTGCTTGGAGTCGAGGGGGTGTGCTGATCCCCAGAGACATCGGCGATGGGCTGTACTGGGATATTCTGTCTCAGTCGCCCTCTGCAACTGGAGCTACCACTGCCCTGGGGAGGTTTATATTCCCCGTGGGCAGAGAATGTCCAAGCGCCTTTTTAAGGCTTCGATTTCTGCTTCCTCCAGGCTGGTTTGACTTGAGCGCGGTGGCTTTTCCCTTCTGAGTCTCCGTGACAGCCCAGTGGTTTCGCACAGCTCATCAGGCGAGGGTTGAACGGGGGAAACCCTGCTGGAAATTGCAGCCCAGGTCCCGCCGTCTTGCTGGGGCTGCAGAGCGGGAAACGCTCCACGTAACGATGACAAACGGACTTAGACGGTAGTGGTGACAGGTCGCAGCACTGTCCCCAGCCCGGGCATCCCTCGGCGTTGCCACTGAGCGCCCGGCCCTGGAACGATGTGATGATAGTTTAGTGGGTCTCTCCAGGCAGGCGGCGGGGAGGGACACAGGGAAATCTGTCTTTCCGTAGCTGGTGGAAGGGAGGGTGATGCCACCAGACTAATTTCTGGCTATGGCATCCCCGTTCCGGCCGGACAATCGGAAAATATCGCTGTAACAGGAGGACAAGGTGGTGGATCTGACTGGCTGCTTCGCCAGGCTGTTTCAAACACCCCTTGCAGTGGGTTTGGGGGCTTTTTGGGTGACTTCTCGCTAATCTGCGGCAGCTGCTTTTCTGGAGTGATGTTTCTAATTAAGGCACGTCCAGAAATCTCCTGACGCGAGCGGTGCTGACACCACAGCCCGGCTATTTTTGTGCCCCAAAGCTCACCACACTCATCCCGCGTGAGCAGTTTCACACGGTGACCCGGTTACGCGTGGCCCATGTGCTCCGGCACATCAGGTCCATGGCACGTCCTATCTTTAGCCGGTGTATTTCGGTCACGGGTTGACAGCTCTCGTGGCACTCACCTATCTCAGCACCATGTTTTGGCTCCATCCGCTACCAGGCGCGGAGCGGTGAGGGTTTATAATTAGCTGGGAGCCACGCGCCGAAGACAGCGCCGGGGCCAGGGCTCTGCTCTGGGTTGGGCTCGTTTGGAGAGATGGAGGCTGAGGAGTGACCTTGTTGCAGCCTCCTGAGGAGGGTTCGTGGAGGGGGAAGTGCTGATCTCTCCTCCCGGGGATCACAGAACCACAGATCTGTTTTGGTTGAAAAAGACGATTAAGGTCTTTGAGTCCCCCTGTTCCCCCAGCACTGCCAGGTCCCCACTGACCCCTGTCCCTCAGCACCACCTCCACACGGCTGGGAAACCCCTCCAGAGATGGGGACTCCACCGCTGCCCTGGGCAGCCTGGGCCAGCCCTGGACAACTCCAACAGGACAGAAATTGTTCCTCAGGACCAACCTCAACCTCCCCTGGAACAACTGGAGGCCGGTTCCTCTCGTCCTGTCACTAGGACACAGGGGAATGGTCCAAAGCTGCATCAGGAGAGGTTCAGACTGGACATGAGGAAGCATTTCTTTACTGAGAGCGGGGTCAAACCCTGGACCAGGCTTCCTGGAGCGGTGATGGATGACCCAGGCCTGTCCATGTTTAAGAGGCGTTTGGACGAGGCCTTTAAGAACAAGCTGTAGCTGTTGGTTGGGCAGTTGGACCAGATGATCCCTGTAGGTCCCTTCCACCCGGACTAGGCTAGAGCCATGTCAGGGTGGGGTTGTCCTTGACATATGCTGGTACAGACGTTAACCCAGGTGTGACTGGTGGCTCAGACCCATTTGAGAAGATGGGGCAAAGATGTACTTTATGGCACTCCCTGTTGCGCTACTCGTGCTGCCCAGGTGAAGGTCACCACTGGGCTCACAGGCAGAGGTACTGCCTAAAAAATCTAGTGAAGAACAGGAGTTTGAATGCTTGTAAAAGAGGAAACTCAGGCAGAATGTTCTCAGAGAGTGTGTGATAAGCAGGGCAATAAAGGGCTACACTCGGGTTTGCTCCAGCCACAATGTCCCCGTTCCCTTCTCAAGCTCCAGTTCATGGTTTATGTCACTGCTCCAGCTGCTGAATTACCGTTGTGCTCCTGGGCTGGCAGTGGGAGCTGTTTTAGCCCACTGAAATAGCGTGACAGCCTCTCAGATGGCTCGGTGACCCCTGCTGCCTGACTGCTGGTTTTGCTGGAAAAGGAGGCCATGGATGGGCAGATCTGTGGACTTCTACAAACTGAGGGGAAGCCTTTGAAAAAGCAGAACCTCCTGTACCTCCATCTTACAGGCATAAGGTGTTACTGGGCACTTCGGTGCAGGATTTTGCTGAGTGTAATGTACTCGGTGTGAGCTCCTCTGCAGGACACGTTGTGGAGGCAGATTCCACGGGGGTGTCCCCCCATCCCCATTTCCACAGCGCAGTAACAATGTCTGTTGGTAAATTGGCTGGACACGTACTCCCTGGATGTTTAAACACTGTTGGTTTCAAACCAAAACTGACATTTTCAACCCTTTCCACCCCAAGGCTCAGCTGGCTGGAGAATCCAGGACCAAACACTGTTAGGACTGGAAAAGGGAGCCCGAGGCTTCAGTCCAAACCTCTCACCTCCCCCCTCTCACCAACGGGGGAGCACCCTGCTGTCACACAAACAGGCTGCAGTATCTTTGTGTGCTAATTTGTTCTGAGTGTGAAGTGAGAAACGCCAAAGCTGAGGCTGACACAACCCTGGGTTCCGATCAGCACTGTAAAAATATCCCAAGTGCTGTTCCCCCCCTCCAAGAAGCTCCTGCGTGGTGGGATGCCTGAGCTGGACTTCCCGGCCAGTGCTACCTCACCCGGCATGAGGGGGGAAAAGCAGGGGCTGCAGGTGAGTTTTGGGGAGGTTTGTGTCTATTTTGACTCCATAAAGGTGACAGACATAAACAGGACCTCAAAGACATTCTGAGTCAATTTTACTGAGTTTGAGATGACATTACAAACAAGCCATGACAGAAAGACTGAACATCTGCAGAAGTGTCGGATGTTTCCCAACACAGCTCTGCTCATTCCGTTATAAAAATGCATTAACTGATATTGAAGCCAGTGGAATATAAAATAAGAAAATAATAAAAAAACCCCAAACAACCCTGTCCACAACAGTTGTGAATAAGTTATCTCCATTTCCCAATTATATACAAAAGACACTTTCCAGAGGACAGTACAAGAGTTTACACTGATAAACCCTCGCTCCGACTTCCAAGAACTATTTACATCGTTCTGTACATGCGTCTGTCAGCTCCTCCCAGCCCTGAGGACAAGAAGGGAAAGGTGACTGTCATGGTGCGGGGCGGGCTGTGCCTGCTGGCCAGCCCCTCTGGTTCCCCCGCCCCGGGAAGTGGGGATGTATTTACCTATGAGCCGTTGAGAAGCTTGTTGTGGATATCTTCAAAGACTTGATTGTAAAGTTCATCTCTGGACTTCAGCCCATCTAGATAAACTGAGAGGAAAGAGACCGAGTCAGGCTGTAGGTTTCGGATTGGAATTTCTGTGGATGAGTTAAAATATTTCATACTCTGGAGACACAAATGACTCGGAAATGGAACCACCCTGAAAAAACTACAGCCCGCAAAACCTCCGCTCCCGTTATACCAGTACTAAACCAGCGCCTTGTCCCATCACCGCTCAAGTTTCCTTGAGCTAAAGGACTGACTTCCTTCACCGCCGCAGTCCAGCGCCAAGCGGGCTCACCCACGTCCACGCCGCTGTCCTCCATTTCTTTCCTGTGCTTGAGGTACATGGGCCAGACGTGCCCATCAAAGAGGCCGGGCGGGTCGGGGACGGTGTAGTTACGGGTGCTGCAACGTCAGAGCAGGAAAGAACATCAGGAGTGCTGGGACCATGGGGGTCCTCACGCACTGCTGGGGCCACCACTGCCTCTGACTGTCACCCAAGTGAAAGCAGAAGCTGCGGGCAAAGCCAGCAGGGAGGGTTTGCTGCAGCTCACGGGGGAAGCACGCAGCGACTCTGCTCCTTGGGCACCCGTGTGCTGATCTCCATCACCCCCCAAAGGGAACAGCCAGAGCTAAAGGTCCACAAAAGGCCACGTGAAAGTCTCTTTCTCCACTTACAGTTGAAAATTTTAATTTAATTTCAGTTTGTGACCCCGATATATCCCATTAATAGCCACATAAAGGCAGCCTGAAGTGCTCTCGTACCGGAGCCTCCAGGAGAGCCTCTACTGGCAGCAAGGGTTACACCTCTGTCCAAGAACCTTCTTACCTTCTCCTCCTCTTGCACTCGTCATAGGGAACCGCCAGGTAGTAGCGCACGTCAAACAGGTCTATCAGCGGTCTAGGGCACACAAAGAACATGTCTGTTTATATTCTTGACAGAGAAAAGTGTGAAATCACCCCAAAAGCCATAAAAATCTTTCCGCGCCTCATATTGGTGTCTGTGCTGGACAACAGAAGTTACATGTTGTCCCTAAGACCCGGCAGGGTTATTAGGAGCTCACGGAAGGTTTGTTAGTAGCTATAGACCCCGGAGAATGCTGTTTTCTGAAGGTCTCGGTGGTAGCCAGGTACTCTTCCCACCCCAATCCCTGCGACTAGCAACTGTGGAGGATCAGACCGTGGGCTGGGGGCTCTGGGCGGGTGAGCCATGACTCTTTCTAGGTCATTTCAGATTCTGCTCGCAGGAGCCTGTGGTTACAATTTGTCCATCTGACAAGGACCGGTGTCTCCAGCCACTGGCCCGTTGTCCTGAAGCTGTGAGCGTGCGTCGGGGCGCACGGGGCAGCGGGACAAGGCAGCTCAGCAGCTCGGGTTCTTTTCCAGCAGCATGGGGGCAGCTCCACGGCAGCGGACTGCGCTGCGCTCCTCTTGGACTGAGGAAATAAAACCCACAAAACTCCTCTGGTGGGACTTACAGACTGGTGAAAAGCTGCCGCGGGTTGTGTCAGCGCTTAACACAGCACGGGCTGAGCGAGCTCGGGGTCTGTGGGTGAACAGCTCCCTCGGCACCAGGGAAAGGTCCCCTTAGTAAGACAAGAGCTTCAGAGGAACCTGTGACCTTCAGGAGAGCCACCAGGAGTGACCTCCACGGGGCTGGCCCCGTCTGCAGTTGCCCAGCCTCGATATGACTGGTCCAGGATGGCCGTTTCACGTTCCCATTCAGCTCGGGAAGCCGGCGTGGTGCTGCTCATCCTGTGGTGCCGCTCGAGAACAGCTCCGGCTTTGCCAAGTGTCACCCACAGCTTGTTCCCTTCAGAGTTTTGTAAAGCGCAGTTTGGAGCCAAGAATCTTTCGCTTGTCACGTTTCTACCCCGTGGTTTTCTGAAGTTTATATATTTAGCTCTTGGAAGATGTCTCGCTCCTCACCGCTCCCCATCCTCCTACCCCGCATTTTTCCCCGTATCAAAAAAGCAAAGGAGGTTGATCCTTGCTGCAGGGCACAGTTAATTACCACGGTCAGCTTAGTCCGTGTTGAACAAGCACGTGTATCAGAACTATCAGCTCCAGGGGAGATGCCAAGGAGTGAACACAGTGGATTCCTCTCCTCATTCTCCTCAACGACCTCTTTGCGTTGAGGTTGAGAGGAGAGCAGGAGGGCACCCTGCCCCTTCCCTGCTGGGGTGGCATCTCCAAGCGCTGGCCTGAAGCCCCCTGCGCTCCAGATGAGCATTTCCTGCGGTACCCCGAGAGAGTCACTTTGTGCCTCTCACTTTTACACGAGACAAGTCCTTACGCGTGCTCCCTCGGGAGGGGTGTATTAGTACAGAGGAGGGCTTAGGGTCTAGAGTCCTTCCCTGGCAAACCGCCAATCGTTCCCCAAACCTTACTTGTAGTTATAAAGCAGGAAGCCTTCAATGACCAATATATGGGTATCTTTGGAGGCTGGCTCTTTAGAGCCGGGCGTAACAGTCACCCCGTGGGAACGGGCAAACTTCACTGGGTTCTCAATCCAGGCACGCACCGTGCTCACCATTGCCTCCATATCCAAGGAGTCCAACACTAGTCGGGAGAAAGGGGGTGGGTGGGAAAAAGGTGTATAATCAAATACCACGAACCACATCGGCTTGAAATGACAGCAGAGAATGAACTTATACAATTGAAATCACGTACAGTTACTGTTAAAGCTTTAATAATTAAAAAAATACTTAGGAAAAATATACATTACTGCATCCTATAGCGAACACTGCTCTTACCATCCCATTGTTTAAAGCCGTCCTCCCCGACTTCTATTTGATCTTGTGGCTGAAATATAGTGAGCAATAAAACATTGCTGCAAACCCAGCGCCATCAGTTAGCCAAGCTCCGATCCCAAAGCAAGTGTTCACGAAGCCATTACGGACCCTGCTGGGACCGCAGTAACATCCCATCTGGCACCAACCCCGAGGCCTTTGGGAAGGTTTCCTGGCTCAGTCTCTTTGGACAGAGTTCCAGGTTAATACTTTGATTTGGTGTCATTAGAGCTACAGGCCCCTGTTTGTAGCACGACACATAAGAATTTACGATGCAAACACAGGGATAAGTAACTGCTAAACTTTAGGTGGTCAGAACAGCCTTTTTAACCCCAAAGAGCTCCAGTAAAAATGCAGCTCAGCACCGCACCGCTTCGGGCACTCAGTTGTGGCTTTACTTGCACCAGCATTTGCCCGCTCAACACACCAGCACGAGGTTCTAGATCTTTGTGGGCAGTCAGACAGAATTCCTCCTCCACCTCAGGGCTCATGTCTGACCAAATCTGTGCAGGAGGCTTCTGGCAAAGAAGCTCTTCCAAATAAATGTCACATTCTGTTTCACATGGCACGTGCTCCAGCCAAGGCAGGACAAACCGACCACGTGCTGCTGGTGCTGGAGCACGTCGGGGATCGTCACGCGACTGCATCAGGGATGTTGGCACATCTCTTGGGCTTCCACACGTGGTGGGGGCCAGCTCTGCTGGAACTCCTGCGAGATGGCCGCAGCCCGCGGGGTTGCAGAACATGGAGCCCGCTGCCGCGCTCCAGGGCTGGAGGCACCCAGCCCTGTGTCATCTTTGAACTGGGTTTTTGGAGCGGAGCTGTTAAAGCTCCCCAGTGCAACTGTCTGCAAAGGTGCTTAAATCCTGAAGTGTTTATTTAGAAGCAACATTACTGAATTAAAAAGAGGAAAACCCAACACGGAGAAAATTATTTGGGCAGCAAATACCCCCTAACTCGCATCAGCAGTTAGATCTGTTAAAACTGAAGGAAGCTCTCACTGCAGCTTGGCTGCGCCGAGCTCTGCTTCTGTGGAACCTGCAGATACCGGCGTCTGTCAAGGTCGGTACCTCCTCGCCTGGCCAAAGTCAGTTAAAGAAATAGGCACATCTACTTTCTAAGGATAAAAACCCGATCCTCAGAAGGTGTCTTGCTGTCCTTGGGAAGCATGCACAAGAACCTAAAGCCTACAGGGACACACTCGAGCAGCGGCTGGGGGCAGAAGCGGGATGGGGGGCCCCCTCGTACCTTGAAGAAATCGTCCTGATGGACCACGCAGCAGTTGGGCAGCGCCTTGACGAGCCTGTTGGTCAGGGTGGTTTTGCCGCCGTTGGTGACGCTGCACGGGGAGGCGGGGGACACGGTTGGGGACACGGTTAGAGCCGCGCTAGGGCGGGGGAGCCGAGCCCCGCGCCCCGCCCGTTCGAATTTCGCGCCGCGCCGCGCGCTGGCCGCCAATTGGTTGCGACCGCCCCGCCCCTTCCCCACCGGTAACTGGCCGTGCCCGGCGCGCGCGCGGGCTCGCTCCTAACGGCCGCGCCGCTTCCCGCCCGCGCGCGCGCTCAACGGCCGCGCTGAGGGGGAGCGCGCGGGGCCGCGCCGCCATCTCTGTTCCCCCTGCGCCGCCCCGGCCGGAGGGATGGCGGGACCGGGGCGGCGGGGGGTGGTGGGGTGTGACCCCGCGGCTCTGCCCGAGCCCGGGGGAAGCGGCGGGATGGAGGCGGCTGCGCGGCCCCAGACCTCCAGGCGCCGTGTCTGCCCCCGCGGGGGCCCGGCGGGAGCGGGCGGCTGCCGAGGCCGGGTTTGCCGGCGCCCGTTGCCCTCAAAGAGCGTCGCTCGTTCGGAGCGTCGGGCTCATCGGGCGGGAAGGCCACCGCGGGTAAGTCCCGCTTGGAAAAAGCGCTGTTAGGGATTCGGAAGGAGGGGAGCGCGCTCCGAGGGGGGCTCGGGCCGCCTTTACCGCCACAGCCCCTTCGAGCCACTTTCCCCCCGCCCCGGGGCAGGGGCCGCCAGCGCTCCCGCAGCGCTCCCCCCGTTCACGGGCCATAGAACCCGCGCTGTAACGCCCGGGGAACCCCCACTGTAACGCCCGGGGCTGCCCGCGGCGGCTCCGCAGGAACCGGCTCCTCCGCCCCCAGCCCTGCTCCCGAACCCCGCTTTGTGGGGGGAAAAAAAAAAACCACTTCCCCCCCCGCATCTTATTTCAAGCCGGATTTTTCCCCTCTTCCAGAGGAGCTTTAAAAAACTTCACGTTTAACACCGTTCTGAGGGCGGGGACACCTCTCCCCACCCGCCCCACACCTTGACTCGGGATATTTCTTACCCAGAATATTTTTTCCTCTTTTAGCACGTTTCTACAGAAGTTCGGGACGTGCCGCCCCGCGGAGCTCTCCGAGCAGCGCGAAGCAGAGCCCCCAAATCGCATCATTTCTGGAGCCCTGTTGTAGGTCCGAGATGGCACCCCCGAGCCCGGCATCACCTCACGGACCATCAACCCGGGGGGGAAAAGCTGCGCGGACACCCGCACGTCCCCAAACACCGCCCGCAGGAACTCACCCCCCGATGCCGATGATGTAGCTCATGGTGGCGGCGGCGCCTCCTCGGCAGCGGCGCGGCGAGGAAATGAATTGAGCGACGCCCGAGCGACTTGCAGCGGCGCAACCGCTCCCCCCCGCGCCGCTCCGCTCCTTCATTGAGGCCACAGGCGCCTTGGCCGCTCATTTATAGGCTCCTCCCGCCGCCCCGCCCGCTGCCGCTGCCGCCGCAGCCCCGCGCCGCTCCGCGGCGCCGCTGACACCGCGCGGGGCGGAGCGGGGCGGCCCCGGGCAGCGCTGCCCCGCACCTGTCCCGGCACCCCCCGCCCCGCCGGCCCGGCTATAAATAGCTTTTGGGCGAGCAATCCCTTTGCCTAAATTAGTCATGGGGGAGGTGAGAATGTCGGCCCTCGGGCAATTCCCCGGGAGTGCGGGGAGGGCGCGGGGGGGCCCCGAGGGTGCAGTGAAGAGTCGGGTTTTTCCCTTGAATCCAGGAACTCTTTGCCCTCCTCTTCTGTTTTCCCTATTCCTGTTTATTTACTTGAAATTCATCCACGAATTCTCCAATTTTCTGATGAGGAAGGCAAGGAAATCCCATTTTATTATTATTTTTTTATTCCTGCTAGTGAAGCTGTTCAGAGAAAGGACTGTGCCGAGGTGGATGAGTGGATCTGTTTGGACCTGGGCTTTAAAGGGCATTGTTTTGGATGCTACTAAAATCAGGGCTCTCTTGAGGTGAAGCGTTACAGCCATTCTGAGCTGGTCTCGGAGATCCTGGCTGTGCAGGGTGCGTTTTGTGGCGCTCTCCCACACCCAGTGGGTTTGGAGCTCTCTGGGCTGGACGTTCCCCAAGTCCTATGGTGTCTATAGAACTTTCTAGTTCTGGCAGTGAGCGGCATCTCTTTTGGCCCACGCGGCATCCTATGGCTTAATCATCTCACACCTTGTTAATACCCCCCGTATTTTGTGTATGTTTTCTCAAACTGGACACCATCAGGACACCATCAGGTTTTATGCAGAACAGCCACTCCCAAGCTGTATGTAACTGGATTTTTTCTGCTTTTATTTCAGGCCTGATGAAGGGGTTCATGGCTTAAAATCTTGTCTCTCCACAGCTATAAAGGTGTGGCTTTTCCTTACAAAGCTGGTTTATGCTTATCAGCCACGAGGTCAAGGGTGATAAATGAGCTGATCATGGGCTGCAGCTTAGAAGATGATTAATTCAGAGGTGTCAGACTTGGGATCTTGCGGTGAAGATGTGGAAGGCAAGACAATAAATTGGTTTTAAGACAGAACCTGGTAAATGTAGAAATGAGATTATATTTATCCCATTTGACCTGACGTGTCAGCAAAACCCGGGGGGCTCCAGAGCTGTGTTGAAGGTGGGAGGGGACGCTGGTGTCAGGCACCGCTCATCCCGTCCTCCTCTCTGCGCTGGAGTCATGCTAACCCAAGTGGCTTTGGAACCCGCCGTCCTCAAGGGAGTGAAAATTGTGTTCTGCCCTGCTGAATTTACCAATACGAGGGTGCTGCAGAATTACAGGGTGGGGTTTTGCATCAGGAAAATGAACCTAAACTGTGTGAAAAGGAACATTACATTGCTGGGAGAGAGAGCCAGCAGGAAATAGCTGGGTCGGGAGCAGCAGCAGCACTTGCAGATACTGGGGTATTGGAGTTGTTTGGGATCAGTGGATTCCAGGACAGCGCAGCCCCGCTATCTCCCTAAAGAATGTTCAAACTCTTCTGCAAACCGGTGGAATGAAGGACGCCAGGCGTGTTTGTTGTTTTGTTGGAGCTCACATCTCACCCTCGTGGCCCTCAGTGGAAAAGCTCATTTTTACAACCTCCGCCTGGTGCCTCAGTTCTCCTGGATCTGCGGCTGCCTTGTCCTGAGCTTGTTTTTAACCTATTTGACCCTGTTTTTCTCTCGCCCACGCTCATACTCACGCACCAAACATCCAGTGAAATCGTCGTCGCCCACAGAGCTCCGATTCTCCAGTTCCCACGTGGCCTCCGCCGTGCTGTGCCCCGAGGTGCTGGCACGCGCCTGCCTGTGTTTGGCCATTCCAGCTGTCTGCTTCCTCCAGACCGCAGAGGTGACTGTTACACCTCAAACCGTACCCGACCCCTAAAAACACGTCTAGGCAGAGGCCGGGTGTTCGAAATGCTTTTTTTAGCAGGTCGTGTTGGCCACGCTGCTCAGAGCAGTTTGTGTCGGGCATTTGGAACTTCCTCCTTTTGGGGCTTGTTTATGGTGCGGGTCCGTTATCTGCTTGACTCTTCGTGAGATACCACTCACCAGTGCCTTCAGGATAGAAACGTTCCTCTCTCTACGATATTTTTAGAATGCTAATGTTTGCTAAAAGCTTAATATTAATCTTCTTTGTCAAAACTAAGACAAATTTAGCAGAAGCCAGTTTAATATTCACGGAGCCGTCGTGACATCATTTCCCTGAGACAGTTTTAGTTTCTCTGTGTCCGCTGACCTTTCTGTTCCCGAATGTGACTCATTTGTTCTGAAGCTTTAATTCAGAACTTAAATCCTTCACTACTCGTGTGACATTGTTTATGGTACAAGCAAAGTTACTCCAAGGTTCCTTCCGCTGGAGCTGGGGGGGGCTGGATGGGGCAGCAGAGGGAGAACGGGCAAAGGCTGGAGAGTCGTTCCACTCGTGCATTTTTAAATCGTGGATTTGTTTGCTCTTCCCAGAGAGTCCTTCTCCAAGGCTTTGTGTCTTGGCAACGCAAAAACCATCACACCCCTCTGGAGGAAGGTCAGCTTTTGTGGTAACCACAATGGAGGGAGAGGACATCAACAGAGCTGTGCTTCCCGGTGCTTCCCGGTGCTCTGCCTCTAGCCAGCACAGCCGCGAGCGAGGAGAATGACACTAGAGGAATACCAAGCTTAGGCAGTGTAGGGGCTGGCGTGTGGTCACAGCAGTACGTGGCGGGGCTGGCCAGGAGCTGCCCCCACCAGCGGGGATCTCCTCTGCCCCCGCTGTGGCTCAGCCCGCGCTGCTGTCGCTGGCCGAGGGTCTGTCGTCCTGCGATGGGATCGGAGAGAAGCAGCTGGGCGAAATACAGGGGAAAACTGTCCGGTATATTGTTACTTTGGGGATATGGGGTCAACCTGGAAAAGATATTCTGGAGGGAAGGAAAAGCTCTGGGGGCTGAATGAGAGGATGAAAGGGTGAGTGTAAAAGGAAGAGATGAAGAGGGAATTAATCTGCAGTGCAGCCTGTGAGGGAAGGGAAATGAGCCCAGAGGCAGCGAGCTCATCGCTGCAGACGGCAAATCAGAGCTGGAGAATTTCTTCTCAATTCTCAGTTCCCCAAGTGTCAGGTTCTGCAGTTGTTTCACTCCCCACACTGCGCTTCCCAAACTTTTCCTGCCCTTTGGCGCTGTTGGCCACAGTGCTCCAAGAAAGGATCCCCCTGAGCTCTCCTCCGCAGAAGCCTACGTGAGGGATCTGCCTCATGAGGCCAGTGGATATAGAGTCAAAAAGGAGCAAGATGCGCATGAAACGGGGAAACTCTTCTCCTGTGGGAGACGGGATGGCAGCCAGGGGTGAGGGCAGCCCGGAGGTGAGACAGGACGTGGAGTGACTCAGGCACGAAATGAGCATTGGGGCTTTTCGGAGCCAGGCGGCAGTGCAGGCGCTGAGCCGAAGTCACGCCGTGGATGTGTCAGCCGTCACCCAGCGCTCCAAAACACTCTGACGGTTCTGACGGTTCTGCCGGGGTGTTTGACAGGCTCTTCAAAATCAGTCTGAACACACAGACAGCAGAGGGAAGTTTTCCTCCTTGCGCTGTCAAACGCTCCTCCTTGCCCGAACGAAGGTTTGGAGGCTGGCGGGGCTGTGCCAGCTGGTGGGTGCGGAGGTTTCCCTGTGCTCTGGCCCTTCGTACCCTGGTACCTGTGAACTCTGCCACCTCCACAGCTTTTTCCTGACCCTCCCTCACCGTTTCCAGCTGCAGCATGATGGTTCATGCGAGATGCACGGGTGAACTGGAGCAGGAAACAGTTCGTCTTTAACTTTTCTCTCTGGTTCTGCCCCAAACCAGCAGTGGGGATTTGGGGGGCTGCGTGCCCCTCTCCTCTGTGTTAAAGGGCAGCCAGCTTACTGCAAAAATGTCTCTTTTGGGGAATCCTCTCAGTTTTTAGAGACTGCTGAGTGAAAATAGCAGTGAAACTGCAGACAGAGGATGGGGCTGGTGGAAAACTGCGGTGGATGGCGAATCGAGGCTGTTTTCGCTGGAGGAGGGACCGCTCATCTGCTGCTCGGGAGCCGTCATTGCTGTGGTAGGGTAGCAGCTAACCCCGTTTCTCGCAGCGTGGTGCAGTCACAGCCCGGCAAGCGCTGGAGCTGTGTCGTGTTCCCGGTGCTGTGAGCCGTGCCTCAGCCGGGAGTCGACTGCTGGCTCTGTCAGTGGCCACCCGACTCCTCCGGGACACCCTGCTGATGCCGGCGGTGGCCTTTTGGTGAGAGGGTGAGCAGGACAAAATGTTGTCCATAAGAGCATGATCAGGTGGGAGGTTTTTGGGGAAAACCATCGCGAATCATCTGCTTTCACGCATACAGGCAGCAAAAGCGTGGCCCTGCAAAGCCATCCTCAGTGAAACGAGGTCTGAACGAGGGATTTCCCAGCGTGAGCACACAGCTGCTCGTGACAGCGTTAGACCTGTGTGTACTCGACCCTCCGATTCACTAACTGGAATACGTCAGTAACCCCACGCAGACCAGACATCGCGGGCGTTCTCCTGTTTGTAAGGGTTTGCGGTTCTTCTGTTTAAGCAGGTTTTTTTTTTTTTGTGTGTGTGTGCGTGTGTGTTTGCTTTTACAATCCAATTCCCAATCGTGTTATCAATTTGAGTATAAACAGATACGCAAAATTAATTTGAGATTAAAAAACCAGAGGCGAGTGGTTCTGGACAGGCTGAGGGAAACCCAAGGGCAGCAGTTTCTCCTCTCCGAGGGAAACTTGGACAGATCACACGTCGTGTCGGTAGAATAGAAGTTATTTGAGTAGAACCATCCGGAGAGGTTCATTTTAACAGCGAGGGAAGCCTTTGACTTGCTCGGTTCAGGGGAAGAGCATCCAAACCAAAATTTCCATCATATTTTCCTTATAAATAGAAGATACCGACGTATATATTTCCTTATAAATAAAAGAGGGCTCTGTGTTTTTGCTTAAGGATTAGTCTCGTTTTAATGGAATATCCACAGATTCTTATGGAATAATACAAAGCCAAAATAATAATACAGACTCAGCAGCAATCTATGTCCTCTAGCAGGAGCCACCTAGTTACAAACACTTTAGAAAAATGACGGTTCACACGTGTTTACATGGAGCTTTGGGTTAAAAGGGAAAAAAAACTGAGATAGATTATGTTGTATTGTCGCGGTGACTTTTAAAAACTCACTTCACCAGGAGCATGCTGCCAGGAAATATGGAAATACAAAAGAGAAAACATGTGCTTCTGTATTTCGAGCGATGTTACCTGTGCATTTCAGCTGCTGTCAGGCGGGGCTCAGCTCGCCGCCGCCAGCACATCACAGACTCTCTTTTCTCGTCCCTAGGAATGGCACGTAGAGGATGTGGTGCTTTGCAACCCTTTCCCTCTCCGGGGTTCTCACGCAGGTGTACGTGCATCTGTAAGCGAATCATCTTTGGAAAAGAGATGGAAAAATCGCCGTGAGGTATGTTCTAAATATCCACTCACACTTACACAGTTCTGTAGAGGAGAAATCGTTAATTATCCAATGGGAATATACAGCAGCATCTCAGTTTTATTTCCTGTGTCTGCCTTGCGGAGCCAAATGAAAATTTTCTGGGCAGTCCCAAATCCGGGTCGTCCCCCTGCCTGCCAAAACGAACCAGTTTGAACTGTGTGAGCCTGCTGGCCGCTGGGGGAGGCAGGGACGAGCGCCCGCCCGTCTGAGGGCTGGGTCCAGTCCTGCCACCACCTCCGAGACGGGAAGGGATTTCCTAGGCTGTGCAGGAAGGGAGCTGGTTCTTCGCTTTGTGAGTTGGTGCTGGGTGGATGTTGAAATTCAGCCGTTAATGAGACGGTGGGAACACCGTGAGAATTGTGAATCCACTGTCATGGGTGTAAAAGAATTTTTGTGCAGCTAAAATGTGGCTTGACGTGGGTTCACCATTAGAAAACCTCGTGGAAGGTAGAATCCAAGAGCAGAAACCCGTTGTTGATCATTCTGCTGTTTGATCTAATACAGTGCATTCATCAGTCCAAATATTTATCCCTCAGAGATGTTTTTTTGAGGCAGAACCAAGGGCTGGGGTACGTTTGGAGCATTGACCAGTATAGCAGTATTGCTGAAGGACAGAGTTTATTTCCTTTGACATTTTAAACGCGTGTGTTTATACTGGCAAAGGTCCTAACGTAAGCGCACTTCTACTAGCGAAAATTTTATTTTTTTGCTGGTATGGTGTATTTCTCTTACAAACTGCCGTCAGCCCTCTGCAGCCTCCGCCTCGGTCCTCAGCTGCCCTCCAGAGCTCCTGCCTGACGCCCGCCTCCACCGCGCGGTGCATCCCTGTTTCTCAGGATCCGCTGAAGATGAGTGCAGGTTTCTGGGGTGGTTTGTAGCAGCACGTAGGTCTGGTTGGGTTTAAGCCGGTGCAGGTCTGTTGACTGACTTCGTACGTGCAATGAAAGGGGTAACCGGCCTGTTCACAGCTGAGCTCTTCACCTTGTCCTGAGGGAGCTACTTGAAAAAATATGAAGTTTCGGGTCTGCTCATTCTGTAGTTTTTCCTGAAAATGTAGACACAGACTCTTTTTGTTGGAAAACACCCACCCAATCAAACCCCCCGTTCTCCTGGTGCAGTTACTGCTGGGGATCCAGCTGCAGCCTTGTTCTTCAGGGCCCAGGACTAGACTCAGTCGAGGTTTCTCATCTTCCAGGTGGTCCAGCACAGCCGTATCTCCGTGACGTTGTGAACGCTTTTCACTAAAGTGTTTAGTAACCGCAGACCATAAGAGGTTTCTAGAGCTGTACTTTTTAAACATTGTCAAACGTACTATCCATGTTGTTCATCACACAACGGTAACTCCCCGTTCAGCGTCCAGCGGCGTGGCGTTGTGGGAAGCGCAGCAGATGGGTCTATCTGTTCCAAAGGAAAAAGGAAACTCTAGGTATGAGGGTTACCAATGGGACATAGTGAATTCGCGTGCTCTTATGCTGCAAGGAGATCTGTGATTGTTTATAGCCTGAGCTAAAACTGATTTGATGGGGAAAGTCCTTTCGTAATTTTAGCGGCTTTGCATAGCCCATCTGACAGCTCATGATGTGTGAAAAAGGCCGCCCGGCTCCACAGAGCGGGTCAACATGGTGATGTCTGAACATCTCTGACGTTCGTCCTACTCGGGTGTCTGCTGAGCGCTTGGAAAGCTTGGGCCAGGAGGGCTTTTGAGGATATTGGCATCCAACCTGAACTCCAAAACACCCTGAAGTGCTGGTTTTCTGCAGCACAGAACTCACTTTGTCGGTAACTGGCTCGTAATGACATGTCTAGAAAGCCGTGGAGGTCAGTGCTTGGTGCTCAGTCACATGCCGGTGAGACAGAATTGGGGGTTTTTACCATCTTCAGCTTCTCGGGCTGATGCTGTGGATGCCGTGCTCTGTTTTTCATGCAAAGTTCTGTTTGGTAAATACATCCGTGACTGAAGTGCGTGAGAAAAACCTGTCTCAAACGAGCAGGAAGGCGGGTCAGTGCTCCTTTGTAGCATTCAGGAAAGGAATGGTCTCACCTGTAGCAGTTTTATTCACTGAAGGAAAAAAGAGAAGCTTTATGTATCCAGAGGAGACATCCCCATCTTGAGGATGAATCTTGCTTTGCCAGAATTGTCCTCCGGAGGATTCTGGAGCAGAGCGAAGTGGTGGCAGTTTCAAATAGCCATGGGTGGGGGTTGCCAGGCTGGAGGTATTCCTCCAGTGGTGAGATCTGCAGGGAGTTCTCCATCTGCAGGGGGTTCCACCAGGCTGTGTAAGCTGGCTCTGGTGAAATTATGGCTTTCCAAACGGTTGTGGCTGGATAGTTGTTTCTTAAATTTTCTTCCCTCCTCTGCCCACAGAATCCTTGCAAGTCCAACATATGAAATTCTAGAGTCTCAATATCACGTCTGCGGCTCTTGGCTGACTGAGCAGCTGAACCCAGACACAGCGTCCTGCCTCCACCTCTGCAGCGTTCTCCACTTGGGCATTCCCAGGCGGGTAGGTTATCGATGACACTTCGATCCCCAGGGACGGCAAGTAGGACGTTTCAATCATTTAGCAGCTTGTCTCCGCAATAGGAGGTATTAACAGTGATTGTCCTGTGTCATGAAATCAATACAAAGACACGAGGTGAAAAGCTTTCCTGTCCGTAAGGCTCCTTCTTAAAACCAGACCCTTGGGGGGTGTGCGCGTTGCTGTGAGGACATGCTCGTAAGAAGGTTCTGTGGAGGCTGCCACGCCGTGCGGGACTCTCTCAGAGTTATCAGGGTGCCTTACAAACCGAGACAGAACAACCCGGGGGAGAAAAAAATCATAGGAACGCTTCGGTGTGAGTTCCTAAGAGGAACTGGCAATGAATTAGCTGGGGCGGTCGAGGCTGGCAGAGGTGCCTCGACGCGTGGGCACTTGATATGTTCAGGGAGAAGCACCCACTGGCTATAGAAAGGAGGAAAACGCGCTCTCCTCACTGCCATGTGAGCTCTTCCCTGGGGCCATGGCTGCTGTAACGTCTGGGTGTGCAGTTTAAAGCCAAATGTCAGTGCTGGCCGGCAGCAAGTCAGGGGAAGGGTTTATAATTTAAACAAAAAATAGATCTCTTTCCGAGCTGCTGGCTAATGGGCTGCAGGATGCTCTTAACTTCTAGGAGGAATTTGCGCTAGTGAATAGCTCTCCACAGACCATTGTTGAAACACACTGGGACCTGTCCTGAAAAGTGCTCTTCGTGGCTTCTTTTATTTTGCGGGTTTTTGCTCTTTTTCTTTCAAAGTAAAACGTTTTCAAAAAGTTTCAAGGACTTTGCATCTTGGAGGCAGGGGAGGCAGGTTCCGTGGTCTTACAGAACTCGCAGTAAGATGGAGACGAGGTCTTATACCAAAAGGTCATTTACGTGGGTGACTGCCAGGCTGCGTCATTCTTCTACCCCATTCATTCCGCTCTGCCTCGATTCATGACATACTGGCAAGGAACAGAAAGACACAGTTATTTTTAGACAGCAGATTGTAGTAAACCAGTTGGTTATTCCCACTATGTAAAAAAAAAAAAAGAGTATATTTGGGTGTAATCCTCTACAAAAGTGTATTGGGGCCACAGATAATGTCATCCATGGCTTTAACGGGCTTTCTTCGTCTCTCAGGACTTTTCATGAGTGCATTGGATCCTGAAAAAGTGACTGCAGGGTACAGGAAGGCGGCTCTGCACTAAGTGCCCACATCCGCACCTTTACCACGTGGCAAACGCCAGGTGGTTTACTGGGGGGCAGCTTTTCTCCAGCGCCCCCCCCAGCAGCTGCAGCTGGGACTGGTCTGTGCTTGAGGACAACCCGCGGCAGTTGTGGGTGCAACGGCGGCTGCGCGGCGGTGGGGTGGAGGTGTTAGCAGCCACCCGCTTCTGCACCTCCCGCTGCAAAATGCCCTGTGCTGGGTGAGTGGCGCCGGGCTAAAGAGGTCCTGGGTCTGACCCGGTCCTGCCTCGCCTGCCAGGGGCTTCCAGAGGGACAAACCAAAGAGTGAGGTACAAGTCAAACCTGGTTTCTTGATCCTCTGCGGGGGGCACAGACCTGCTCGGAACAGAACCAGCACAGTAAGTGAATCTCCACCGCAAAGCGACCACCCCCGCTTTGGCCCTGAGGTCCCATTTGTTTCTTGGAACGATTCGGACTCATCCAATGGACCTTGAGCAAAGCTCCTTTTTCTCTGGGAAGAGAATGGCAGCAGTGTGCGCCGTTCCCCCTCAGGAGCTGGTAGATCGAGTAAGAGCAGAGAGGCTGTAGCACCCTGGAGCAGAGCCAAAACCGGCCACACTATCCTGGCACGGGTTTGACACTGTCTTCCAAACCTCCCTAGAATTTTCCTTCCCCTCTAATGTTACAGCTTCACGTCTTGCCTTTACGCACAGCCGAGCGGTGCCTGACAGCAGAATTTGTCCCTCTGCATCACACCATCAGGCAAATGCTACAAGGGGATGTCAGGAGAATGTTCCCCAGTGCCCCTGGCTCTGGTCCGTGACCAAATGGGTTCGCTGGCGTTATGAGGTAGAAGGCAGCGTCAGGAACCCATTCGTGCAGGTGGAGGTCAGTAACATCACAAGCGCGATGGCCCAGGGAGCTGACGGGGAGGGGAGAGGCCGTAGACACTTCAGAAATGCCCCATTGGGTCCAAACATCTGGGAGCGCAGAGGCTGGCTCCCCAGGGGCCACCGAGCCCCAGGGCCCTTCTCCTCCCCAGAGACGGCTCGAGCTGTCTGGAAAGCGAAGGGTCAATAAGGCAGAGTCCTTACCGTTCCTTCTCAGCCATGTCCTGCTTCTCTTCTGCCCTGTAAACACAAACCACATTTGGAATCTATCCTTTGGGGGCGAGCAGCGCCAAGGGGCGTTGGAAGCCCTGCTGGGGAGACGGCTGGAGCTCAGCGGGTCACGGCTCTGATCAGGAAGGACCACCAGTCCCTGCCACCTGCCGCCTTGACAAACCGCGAACTCCCGGCCCGCTTTACGCCCCTCCAGCAGAGCCCAGGGGCTTTTCTCAGCGCCACCGGCGCTGGCGTCACGGGCAGCTCCGTAGGGGCAGGACGTGCCGTTTTCATACACAGAGCGGTTGGGGATGGCCTTGGCCAGCAGGTCCGCTGCGTGTGCGGGGTGTGCCACTCGTGGGGTGAAGAGGAACAGCCCTACAGATAAATAACCTTTTAATCAAGCTTCTCCCTCCTGAAGCTTCTGCTCACTGTCTGGGGTACCAGGGTAGGAGGAGCACGGAACTGGCTGCTTAGAACCCAAGTGATGATCAGGGAAAGCAGCAGCATCCCAAGAAAATGAACCCACCCTCCATCCCCAACCCCTCAGTGAATTTTACCTTTCTTTTCTGGCCTTGATCCTTTCTTCTTCAAACCTGCAATGAACAGGAAGCATTCTGTAAATGTCACCCGTCAGGACCATCCACTTAGTGATGTTTTAGTCACGGTTGCTCTGGAGGTGACAGAAACTGCAAGCCAGCACTGCCAGCAGGCTCCTGCTTGGCACCAGCGTAGGAATAAGGCAGGGTTTGCCCCAGGCTCTGCCTTTCCAGGACGCGGGTTTTGACTCAACACAACATCCTGCTACATGGGACTTCTGTCCTGCTCTGAGCTTTGAGTGCCCCCGGGGCCCGCTGACACTCACTGTAAGACGCAGTCTGGAATCTGTACGTGCTCCATCGGGATAAGCTGCTCCAGCTCCTCCAGGCTGTGAACGTACTGGATCTTATTGATAAACTTCACACTGGCAGAGAGAGAGAAAGAGCGTGTGCTTGAGGTTTTGGTTTGATGGCTTCTCCATAGGAAGTCAGCATTTCCATCGGGAGGTGGAAACAGGGAGTTCTGCACCTCTGTATCCTCTGTAGTCTGAGGGTACCCAGCTCCCCCAGTGCCAAAAATTGTGGTGAGATGCTGCATTACCTCACTCTGCTTTGGCCCTCGCCTCAATATCTCCATGAGGGGAAAAAGGCTCACTGTTCCTGCACTTCCCAGTGAATCTTTATGCGCTGCCCACTGGGACAGGCTTTGATCTGGATCCAGACCACCCCAGTGTCTCCTAAAACCACCTCTAGAGCTGTCCTTGGAAGTAGCAGGAAGATGTAGGACAAATGATGAACAGTCTCACCTTGGTTGCTACTAGTGAGCTTAGGGTCTGATTTGTGAGGTTAAACTTCCACTCCAAAACCAGCCAGGTTGGGGAACATGTTGTATTTACCTGATGAAGGGTCTGGATATGGCCAGCACTGTCCGGATGAACCACGAAGGGTGCACGATTATCAATGCTTTGAGGTTTTTACGCAGCCTGTGGAAAAGCCATGGGACAGAACGTCAGATTCAAGGCACCTTTCCTCCACCCCTCTGCAGCATGTCAGGGCACTAGAGAGCATCACTGGCCTCATGGGGGTGTCTCCAGCCAAAGCCCTGCCCATGGCCACAGAGCCCTGTCTAAGCTCAGACCCGCAGGCTGCCTGGGTGCTGCGTGAGCCTGATCTCTGTGAGGGTGCTTGTGAGGGAAGCGGGGGGAAGAGGCGATGAAGGGAGCCCGGATTAAGTCCGAAAGCTGTGACAGAGGAAGGAATCAGAGAATGTGGGGAGTGAGGAAGGAAGAGTGGCTGGAAAGGCTGCGAGGAAGCAGTGGAGGAGATGTGGGAAGAGGGCTGGTGAGAATGAGGAGAGAACACCAACAGGATTCTCACCTTCTGTCTATCATCTGATAGCATTTCTTCAGCCAGCCGAGGCCTGGCATCCTCCTGCGGGGCGTCGCTCCGTTCAGGTACACTATCATATAGTCCTCTGCCACCAGCAGCTCCAGGCTACTGATCACGTATCTGGTGGGTGGAGATCAAAAGCAACAGGGATGTGAGACACTAAAAAGGTCCCTAGAGGTTTCTTCAGGTGCCTGTGTGTCATCCCAAAAGGACTCCAGACCCTTTCTTTGTAGACCTTGGAAGAGGTTTCGGATTCTCCTCTGGGTGAACCTGCTGTAGCAGGTGGGTTGGTCTCGATGATCTCCAGAGGTCTCTTCCACCCCCCACCAGCCTGGGATTCTCCTGGCACCTCTGTGGGCTGCCTCAGGGTGATTCTCAGGAATTGCTGGTGCTTGTTGGCATAGTGCTTGCACTGCTGGACATCCCTGCTCCATTCTTCTGCCCAGCAGTGGCATCTACCAGCTGCTCAGCATTGTGTGCGTATGCTCCAGCCTGGCTGTGAGTCCATCGCCAGCATCATTAACACTGAATCTTTGAACGCTTTGACTTAATGGACTTGGATGCAGACGCTGTGGCCAGCGTCTCACCCAGTGCAGCTCTCTCCAGCCTGCAGCTGCACGCTGGGGACGTTTGGCCTGGATTCAAACTATTTCCAGCAAGGAATACATGGAAACCGTTTCCCCAGAGCCCGAGTCACCTCCCTCGCCCTCCTCTCCTTCATAGACCTTCACCAGCCACTTACAGGAAGAGATTCTCCATGATGTAGTGGTAATCAGCCAGGTTACTGTCCGGGAGGTAGCAGGCAGCAAAAACAATGATGGCGTTGAGACCTTCTCCGTAGTACCCTGGGAAAGGAAGGCATAGGCAGCATCAGCGACCCTTTCCAGGGGGAGATGCAGGAGCTGAAGGAAAAGCAACAGTGAAGGAGCATGGCCAGATTTGAGCCTGGAATGGTTTTTGAGCTCTAGGGAGGTGGGTGTCTCTTATGGTCCTCTTTCACCATCAGATCTGCCTCTGGTCCGGGTTTTGGCTGTATCGTGCACGTGGCGTTCAGGGAAGGAATTAGCGAGCTGAGGGCTTCGTCCTGGGTCGCTGCTTAGCTTTGCTCAGCTTAGAAATGGCCACTAACTGGGGCCGTGTTGGCCTTTAGCTGTGCCTCCAGAGCAGCTCGGCACTGAGCGACAGAGGGATCAAGCGCCTGCAGTCCCGTCATTGCTGGCGCCACTGCCCGCACCCCGGGCTGAGGTTGGGTGTGTTTGTCCTTGCTCAGAGCCAGCTTCATCACTGCTTTGGTTTACTGAAGTCTGACCCAGTGGCTGCGTGTTTTTTAGCCTGAGCTGGGTGCTTTTGTGCTTGTCTGCCCCATAGCGGTACGAAATGAATAGCAATTGTTCCCCAGAGACAGCCAAACACTCAGTCGTGGCAACCCTCCAGCCTGACGACGGTGGACTGGGAGAAACCCACCGCGCCAGGACCAGGTCTCCCTCTGCCTCACCTCCGTGCGTCACCACTCTCATGTAGGGTTTGATCATCTGGAGGTCGATGCGGTGCTCCTGCTCCCCGATGATGACAGTCCTCCAGAGCCGCCCGTTAGTAGCACTCCCATCTTCTGTCCCACCGTCCCCAAAGAGGTCTGCACTATCCCCGGGCATGTTCTTGGCTGTGGCGACAGGAGTGTCGTCTGGAAAAGGGACAAACATTGCTGCCTTTGATATACTGTACTCTCTGCCAGAGCTGTGGTGTGCAGCGGGAGACGGTCACCACCACAGACTGAGGATGACCAGCTTCAAACTGGCCTTTTACCTTCCCATTCCAGTTCGTTCCCGTTCCCCAGGAATTCGAGGGAATCTGTCTCATCAGGAGTTTCAATATCATCCACATTAATGTCCAGGTCATCTGGTGTGTCCAGGAAGTCATCGGAGAGAATGGAGCCTTCACTCTGGTCCAGGGAAATGTTGATTTCAGGTGCGACAAGTGTCTTCCGCTTACGGTGCGCCCCGTTAAAGTTTAACGTATTTGGGGGAGCTGGAGTTAAAAGGAAAATAACGGACAGGTTGTCCTCGTCCTGCATCCTGAGTGCAAGACATGGGGCTTTCATCAGGCATCGGTCAGGCTACGGTCTGGGGAGCTAAGGCTGGTGGATCATAACTGGGAGGTACGGGACGCCCGCAGGTATGTTGGGATAAAAGTGCCCACACTTCTGAGATACCTATTTCTTCCCCCAGCTTCTCATGAGAGAGCAGCAGAGGCAAATCTCTGCTGCTTTCCTCTCCCACACGGGAATTTTTGTGGATACTCCAAGGGACCTGGCTCTCACCCTAACTCAAGCTGCCCTTCCCGTAGGCTGCTTTTCCTTTGAGCTCCCGGAGAGGCAGGCTGGTACTTACAGGATGTGTTCTCCTCTTCCGTAGGGCTGCCCAGCGACTCCATCCCCGTCTCTTCTGGGAGAGGTCTGCAGGCCCGCCAAGATGCGGAGGTAAAGAGGCAGGAGATCACAGGTGAGGTTTAGGAGAAAGTCACCCCACAGCAGACAGAGGAGATACTGGGGACATTGGGAAAACCATGGAGCCCCATGTGTGCTCTGCCCTTCCCCTTTTTCCCAGCCAGGGACACGGGAACAAATCCTGTCCCCCGGAGAGCCTGGAACATCCTCGCTCTCTCCATGTTATCCCCACCTTCATCTCCGCCAGAAGTTTGAGAAGCAGTGCCAAGCTCACGGGCTCCTCCAAGGGTCCCAGGGAACACCTACAGCTGCTTTCTGCCCCAGTCCCCGGCAGCAGCGGGGCAAAACTTTATCCAAATCACCTCTCCCGGGAGGCAGCTGCCTCCTTGGTCTCTAGTCACTTTGCCCCAGGGCGGTCAGTGTTCACGGCAAGAGTCAGACCGTAGGTGGGATCCCAGAGCTGTCACCCCCCCTCACCTCAGCTGCCGCCTGACAAAAGCTGACGGCGATACCCAAACCCTGCTGAGGTGAGGAAGCAGGTTCCTTCTGAGCTAAAATCCAGGCAGCAGCACAGGGACAGGGCTGTGACGGGGCTGGTGGCCAGCAGCTGCTGGCCTTACGGTCCAGCGACGGCAGGGACAGAGACGGGGGCTGACACCTCGGAGCACGCAGGAGGATACGGCCGCGCTCTGCCCTGCAAAGGCTCCTCTTCGTGCTGCCACGACACCAGAGCCACCAGCCAAATGAAACCCTATAAATATTTAGATTAAGGGATAATCCTCCCCTGGCTGGTTGTTGTATATTTATGAGGGTTGAGGACCTGATCAAAGGCGCTTGGTCGCTTGTGCAGCACCCAGACCCCGTGGGCTGCCGCGATGCTCCTGAGCAGTCAGGAAGGTCCCTCTGTCCTCCTCCAGCCTCTCCTCCTCCCTCTTGCTTTTGTCTCCACCGGGGCCTGGCTGCTGGTTTGTCCGGCTGAGAGCTGGCGCCGGGCACAACCGGGTGATGGAGCACCGAAGGGGGGGGAAGGCCCAGCTGTGCCCGGGTACGTGCCGCAGTCAGACGCGCCGCTCCCTGCTGCTGCGACTCGCGTGAGAAAAGCAATTCAAAAGCCAGCGGGGAAGAAAAGGGCTTTCTTACCTTCCCGAAGGGGGCTCGAACCTCTACTGCCCCGTCCCTCCTGCCACCTGTACTTCCCGAACGCAGTTAGCCCCCAGAAGCCAAATTTTCTGAGCGAAGCATCTTTTCTAAGGGCTGACTGCCACCATCTTCCTCCCTGCTGGCAGCGCGCTGCCCTGCTTCCCCGCTACAGGCACCTTCTGCCGGGACCCCAACCAGCCCCAGCCTTCACCCACCGCACCGCGATGGATGCGTGATGGAGCGAGCGTGGAGTGAGCATGCTCCCGCGTCCGCCCCGCGCGCGCCCCAGCATCATCGCAGGACAAACAGCTGAGGCAGAGGCTAAACCTTCGGCCAGCAGCGGGAGGGGGGACCCGTTCCTCTCCGCTCGCTCGGTGCCTTGGCGTTGCACCTTGGCAGCCTGCAAGGCAGGAGCTCGTCCTGCCGCTCGGCTGCTCGAGGAGGGCTGGGAACATTGCCGTAATGAGCAGCTGAATTCAGCTTCCCCAGCCCCGAGCTTTGTCTAGGACATTTTTTTTTTTTTTGTGGCAAGAGTGGTTAATCACAGCCAAGCAAAAATAGCTCTGCAGCAAATCCTCTGCCAGAGAGCTCCTGTCCCGCATGCAGCAGCTTCTGCCCTATTATTTGAAGCGTCTTGAAAATTATTATTTATTTATTTTGAATGCCACTTAAACCCAGCCAGCGTTCACTCCTTTGCCCGGTGGCTGCTCGGGCTCGGTTTCACTCACATCATTCCTGCTCTAATCCCTCCACAGCATTCTGTCAGCAGCCTGGGGAGCTTGTCTGTGGGGTTCTGGCCACTGCCACTGGCTTGCCACCCAGTCATGGTCACATCCCTTCGCCTCTCCCTGTGCTTCGTTTGCTGGCCAGGAGTGATGATGCCCGTGTTAGGTGCTGCTGGGGGCTCTGCAGAAGAAATGCCCCTTGAAGGCTTGGCTGGGGCTGGGCTAAGTTTGCTGCTTGCGTGGCAAGTGTGAACCGGAGCCTGGCACCTCCTGCTCCGAGGTGATGGTGAGGGTTAGTGCAGGTGTCCGGGTGCGAGGCCAGCTTTGTCTCCCCATTTCCGAGGGAGCCAGAACCCCAGACTGGTGGGTTGGAGGGGACCTCTGGGGATCATCCAGTCCAACCCCCCGCTCCAGCAGGTCCCCAGAGCAGTTGCCCAGTTTGGTGTCCAGGCGGGTTTGGGATCTCTCTGGAGCAAGAGACTCCACCACCTCTCTGGGCAGCCTGGGCCAGGGCTCCCTCACCCTCACAGTGAAGAATTTTCCCTTCCTGTTCAGGTGGAACTTCCCAGGTTCCAGTTTGTGCCTGTTCCCCCTCGTCCTGTCGCTGGGCACCACTGGGCAGAGTCTGGCCCCTCCTCCTGACCCCCCTTTAGCTGTTGGCCACATTGAGGAGGTCCCCTCTCAGGCTGCTCTTCCCCAGCTGCACAGCCCCAGGGCTCTCAGCCCTTCCTCAGCACAGAGATGCTCCAGCCCAAAGGAAGGTACTGCCAAAGCAAGGCACTACCTCGCCTTCCTTTCTATACCTTTCTTTCCTTTCCACTCAGTTCAAAGCTCGTAGCACAGCGCTCTGGGGCAGCCTTAGCTTGGCCGAGGTCCATCAGCCCGAAGCTCTGCCCAGCTCTGCTCTGAGAGGAAAGAAAAAACCCATCCTAGAACCCCAAGGGCTTGGCTGAGCCCACCTCTGGGGCCAGCGGAAGGACAAACCGTGTCCTGTGAGCTGGCTGCTGGGCTGGCAGACAGAGGTGCTTAGATTAGCGATGCAGCTGGGCCGGGCTGAACAGAGCCGCGCTCAGAGCTGTGCTCGCCCGCCGCTGCCCGGGGGAACAGGAGACCCTTTCTCGCAGGGCAGGGGCTGCGCGTGCCCACCCGCACGACACACTGCGCCACTGTCTGCGAATACAGGGGCTCTGTGGGCTGCCCGGGGGGAACCAGCTGCAGCTGGGACAGGGCGAGACAGCCCTGAAAAGCCCCTCGGGACCCCAGCTGCAGCAGGGCTTGGTGCTGGCCGTGCTGCCTGTGCCCCAGCGAGCTGCTGCGGGGCCACGGGCTTTAGCGCTGGATGTGTGGGGCGAGGGTGGGTGCACCCTTTGGGTGGCTGCAGGGAGTTCTGAGCTTAGGGGGATTTTTTGTGGCTCTCTGTGCAGTTAATACATGTCTGTGAAGGCGAAAGCTGCCACTTTGGTGCCTGCTGTCACCCACACGTCGTTTCTGACACGGTTTGCAACCATTCGGATTCTGCGTGTGTGGGCCAACGGTATTGCATCCCAACGGCCCTGCTCCTGAGACACATCCCTGGCAAAGCAGCATTGCTCTGTTTGGGGAGATGCTGCTTGATTCAGAGACTGGGAAGGAGTCCGTCCGTCCATCTGTCCATCCCTATATCCGCCCATCCACCCTTGCTCATCCCCCCGTCCTCTCCCAGCCCCTTGCCCTCGCCTTGGCAAGCTCACAGAGGGCTGCCAGAAGCCTCCCAAGGATTTTTAAGCATTCAGAGCTCACAAAAGCTCTGCTCTCTGGCCAGAACTGCCCTGTTGGTGTTAAGACTCCTGTTGCCTCTGGGTCTGGCAAGCGGGACCTGCATGCTCCATGCTCTGCTGGCTTCTTACGGGATGAAATAAAATTCTCCCTGGTTTTGTTTTTCAGGGAACAAACCTGGGGAAGTCCTCGTCTTGCCACTCTTCCTTCACATCCACATTTTCCATCCGCAAAGTGGCTTCTGTGGTTCCCATCGTGCCGAGAGAGGGGCTGGCTGCGCAGCGGTTCCCTCGCGGGAGGGCTCAGGCTGGAAGGGGGAAGGCAGAGAGGTTGGCGTTGAGCATCGTGGCTGGGGAGCATCTCATCCGAACCGGTCAGAGCAGGGATCTGCTCCCATGCTCCGCAGAGAAGCAGCGTGATCGCTGCTTGTTTCGCAAAGCCACAACGGGAGGACACGGGGTTTGTGGATACTTGATAGGCTCTGGGTGAGAAAGAGGAGATGAGGTTGGCCCTGGATCAAAGCAGGAGGTGAATCCCTGCTTGGCTGGGACCTTCGTTCTCCTCCCTGAGGATCAGCACTCTCTGGGCTGATGTCCCCTGGTTTTCCCTTGCTGCTTCTCTTCCAATACCAATCTCAACATAAACAAGCACCTTTGCTGAGGGAAATGAGATGTGGCTGGAAGGGAAGAAAAGAGCGAGCTCCTCCCAGGCTGGCTCCAGGCTGGTTTGGCAGTAGCACCAGTTTCCATTTTGCTGGCCTGGTCAGAAGTTAATGGCTTTGGTTTTTCAGAGAAATCCCTGGCTGGTGCTGCCTGGTCTGTCCTCCATCCCCATGCTCGTCCCCACACCCAGAGGGGAGCGGAGGAGAGCGAGGAGGCTTCACAGGGATGCTGAACCTCCTTCCACCCCCCGAAGAATTCACATCTCTGCCCCGCTCCCAGGTAATCCAAAGCAGATGCCAAAAAACTGGAGCACCTCAGATGGAGGCAAGGCTTTGCTGTTCCCGTCCGGGCTTTCTCCTGCACTGGTACAAACAGGATGAGTTCCAATCCGCCCGTTTTCACTCATACTAACACCCAGCAGCGCGAGGGGCCCTGAGGACCATCCGTGTTGTTTGCTGTCACTGGAAGGTTCCTGCGCTGCCAGCCAGCCGGAACCAGAGCTCTGTGCCTACTTCCCAGCGCCTGCAGCTCCCGACAGAGCCCGGCTGAGGCTCAGCGCTGGTCCTTGCAGAACCAGCTTGGGTCGGAGAGAGCAGATATGCTGCTCTCAGCTGGCTGTGCTGCAGCTGAGCCCGGAGGGGACAAGGTCAGCCTTGGCTTAAGTGGAATATGTTAAAGTGAAAGCTCGTACGCTGGGCGTGTGCATTAACCCCTCCTCTGCAGGACAGCTCCGAGGGCTCTTCCTGAGCTCAGCCTTGGCGCTGTAAATGGACCCAGGCACTGGCTGGGCAGTAACGTGGTTTTTTTCTAGGATAAGGGACCTGGGGTGATGTCCCGCCTGGATGGGGCTGCTCTGTCCACTGGTGTCAGGGGGATCAGCACCTGGCAGAGTCTGAGCCGTTGCTGTAAGCCTCCTCTAGAGAGCCAGTGCTTTTTCTGCTTCCTTTGGCAGCTCCTATTTACAGAGGGTGTCGCTGGTGATGATCTGGAGGAGATCAATCTATCTGCATCTGCCTTAAAGGAATGAAGCTACGTAGAGGCCTGAGTAAATCCAGCATCCGTCTTTATGACAGGCGCTGGCAGAGAGGGGAACCAGAGCAAAGAGCTGGCTGTGGGCATTGCAGGGCGCTCTCCCTGCCCGCTGTCTCTCAGCCTTTCCTGCCGGCACACACATGATGGAGTCTGGCCTCACCCCCACGCCTGGCTGCCTGCGATGCCCATGGCGCCGTCACACATGGCTCCATTTTTGCTTTCCCCGCATGCAGGCGAAGGAGATACCTCGGGGCTCTGAGAGACCCCACCTTCCCTCCCTCCTCCCCCCCGCTGTCATCTGCTTTCTGCTAACCCTGAAGGCATCATGGAGGGAGGGAGGGAGAGGGAGGAAAGATGCTGAAGCAAATCCCAGGCTGGAGTCTGACGTTCCTCAGTGTCAAACGCCACCCGGCAGTATGGAAGCCCAGACGATGCAGTACTCACCGATGATGCTCGTAGCTAACGAGGAACAAAGCCGATCCTGCCTGTCTCCCAGCCAGGCATTCCTCCCCACGGCGATGCTCAGCAGGTCCAGCGCCTGGGTCCGGATGCAGACGCGTGCGGCTTCCTCAGCGGAGGAGTGTGGGGATGCATCTAGGTCGGTCCTTCTCACTGCAGCCGTTGCGCTGTCATTTGGGTTTTAGGGCGGGGGGAGCAGGAATCAAGGGCAGTTATTTGTATTCTTCCATGGCTGCTGCTTCCTCTGCTGCCTCCCTCCCCTCCAGGGAATATTTTATTATTATTATTATTTTCCACTGGCAGCTGGCTAAGCTTCAGCGCTCTTGTCAGCTAAATGCACTGCTTTTGTGTGTGGGGAGGATGGCGGTGGTGGCGGCGGTGACAGGGAGGGGGGTGGTATGGAGGATGGGTGGAGAGAGGAGCTGAAAGCACCCCCCTTCCAGTGCCACCTCTCCTCCAATTGGCTGCGAGGCACCAAATATCTCCCTACACTCTTCCTCCGGATGAATGATGCTGCCAGGGGCTGAGCATACGTCTCCTTTCAGTGGGAGCGAGGGGTGCCCATCAGCCAGCAAGTCTGGTGGTGGAGGAGGCGTGGGAGCTGGGGAGGGGTGGGAAGGGGAGGGCTTTTTAACACAGCGCATCAGTCACTGAGGAAGTAAAAGGTGGCCTCAGTGGGTGGTGGGATGCAGGATTTAATGGTCCATCTTGCCTCGCACACACAAAGCTGATTTGTACCTAAACCTCAGGCACTGGCTCGCTCCTGGTGCCAGGGGCTGTACAGACAGAGCAGGCAGACAGACGCTCCTCCTTGTGCTGGGGGATCAGCTCCTGTTCCTTGCTTCCAGGATGCTGTAACCATGTTAGCGCCCGAGAGCTTTGCTGGTTCCTTTGAATGAAGCAGCCGTGATTTCCACCTGCCGCAGGCTCGGGCTCACACCGCCGGTTCCTGGGCTGCAGCAAACAGCCTCCAGCCCAGCTCGGGCCAAAGCCCCAACCAGCCGCTGGTCGAGGCAGGGTTAGCTGGGTGATGTCTGCTGTCAGAAATCCCACCGACGTTTGCGTCGTGCAGCCGACGTGCTGGGTGCTGTGCAAAGATGGAGCGAGCTCAGGCTTTAGTAGGGACCCCCAGCGAAGGAAGGGTTTGTCTTCTGAGTCATAGCAGGAATGGTCTGAGAGAGGATGTCTTGTTGATTGTCTGAACTGCCAGAGCAGGGCCCTGGAGCTGCTCCCCAGGATTGTCTCTTACCATCGGCTGATGCATTTGTTTTTTTTCAGGGCTGTTCGGTTGGCAGAGGGGCTGTGGTGATCTGCAGATCAGCAGGAGATGGAGCAGGGCTGTGTGGGGAAGGCAGGACTCTACTGTTGCACCTCTTGATGCGGTAAGAAGAGGAACCCTGTCACGGTGCTGGCTCCCCGCAGCCCTCAGTCTCAGCGAGGTGCTGGGGCTCTCCAGCTGAGGTCTGCAGGAGAAGGGCTGATGCGTGGTGCTGCAGGTCAAGTCCCAGTCTGCCAGGGCCCTGCTCTGGGAGAGGGAGAGGTCCCCACTCCCTGCCCGCCCACCTAGGACACACCATGCCTCTCCCATCGCTTCACCCATTCCACCCTTCTCCTGTAGCTGCGTGTCCCTGCTGGGTGCTCACGTGTCCCACGTGTTGGGAATGGGGACCTTTGGTACCTCAGCAGGGAGATGGCTGGTTTCCAGCCCTCACCATCACACGTGGTGAAGCTCCATGCAGACGCCGTTGTTCTCTTAGTGGCTGCTGCAGGATGAGGTGCTGAGGACAGCATTTCGTCAGTAAATCCACTGTATTGAAAGCGACGCTCCTCAGTGCTAGCCAAATGCTGACAGCTCCGAGCCACCTGCGTGGTCAGGCTGGTCGATCCTGGTCAGGACTCGGAGGGGTGGTGGGGTATCACATCATCGCTCACGTTTTGGGCATCCCCGTGCTCCAGATGATACACAAGATACTTATGGATGCTTTAGGGATGCCTCGCATTTCTTAATATATATCATATATTTCTATATTAGAAGCAGACAGAGGATCCAGGGGGACAGAAAGAGATGCCAGGAAGTCCGTGACACTTGATGGCTCCAAAGTTAATTGTCAAAGTCCACAGGGTCATCTCCGGCTAAGGTGAATATTTGCCTTTTACCTTCATTTTTGCATGAAAAATGCTTTTCCAGGGCAGGTGAAGGCCGGTGGCACATCCCAGCATGGCCTGTGAATGCCGTCTCCTGGCTGCGCTCCCAGGCCCCCCAACCAGCACACCATCTCCAAACCCCCCAGCCTGGCCACGGAGGTGTTTCGCTGAGCACAGTGATGGGCTGGGCTAGCCCGTTTCTGCGTGCCAGCCCCAATGGTTTCGTGGGGACTCTGGTTTCTTTGGCTGTGCTGGGATGTCTAAAGTGAAGATGGCACCAAGGCGCTTTTCCTCTGGGAGTTCTCTCTCCTGCGCAGAGCCCAGCTCTTGCAGAGTCCTGGGAGGAGGCAATAGCACGGCAAGGGAATGGCTTGTGCAGGATTGGGTCCTTCTAGGTGCGGGCTGCTTTCCCAAGCACCTTTTCTAGCCCGTTGCCATCTCTCTCGTACCGCCCCACGCTCCTCTCACCTGGAACAGCGTATGTTCCTGCTACTCCACAGCGTGTGTTCCAATCTGTGAGCCAAAACTGACGTGAGGGCGGAAAAGGACAGCATTTCACTTTTGGAAAGACACTGACGGACACGTGAGCACCTTCCTGTTATTTCCCAGGTTGGATGGTCATTTTCGGGCAGTGAGAACTGGCGCTGCTGGGTCCTTTCTGCAGCCCTGCAGCCCAGCAGCAGCCCCGAGGCTCTGCGGTACCCTCCGACCTGCACGAACCTGCGGCGGAGACTTGCCTGGTTCGGAAGCGCTGATGTTCTTGCTGTTAGAGCGAACCCAGCTGTTTCTTCGCCGCCGGTGGAGTCCGAGGCTGTTCCGGAGCCTGCCGCGGGAGGGCGGTGACTGCCCCCGCCCGACACGCCGCGTCGGGCGATGCGCGGGGCGATGCGCGGGGCGATGCGCGGGGCGGGCTGCAGGGGTCACCTTGCTCCGGGAGTTGGCCGGGACCGGCCCCGGGACACAGCAGGGTCAGTGTGGCCCCAGCCCGAGCCTCATGGCTCTCCACAGACGGGCTGCGATGCTTTTCCAAAAGGCAGGTCCTGCTGCTGGACCAGGGACCCGTGCAGACGAAAGGGGTGAGATGCTCACTGGGCAAACTGGGGATGTGGGGCTCTACGGACAGCTCAACTCAAACCCTCCTCAAAATCCGCGGGACAGGCTGCTGGAGCCGGAACCCACCGCCACCGCAGCGCTGTGGCTGGTCCCTGCGTGTGCACGGTTGTCTGGGGGGTTTCCAGGAGCCCTGGTGAGATTTAGGGCATGTTAGATGTTTGCCCAGGCCGTTAAAACGTTTCCACCTGGCAGAGCATCTCCGAGAGGGAGGTCTGGGGCATGAGTCGCGGCTGAGATTCCCATTCTCTCCTCTTTCTCCATTCACGCTCCTGTTCCCTGACCCCCCCAGAGGAGATGATGACAGACCAACGCTCTCCAAAAGCCCAGTGAGAAACAGCCGTAGAGTGTTTGTTCTTCACTTCACCCCTTTGGACAAGCTCAGACATCTCCCCAAGTCACCGGCATTTTTATGACTCCTGTTGCGTGGCGGTGCCACAGCTGATGGTGCCCACAACTGCTGGGTGCTGTGGTGGCCAGTGCAAGCCGACAGCGGGCTCAAGCCTGTGGGGCCAGCGAGGTGGCCAGGAGAGCAATGGGTGCCCTAATGAGTGCGACGCTCCGGCACGAGCTGAACCTCTCACTAAACTCCAGAGGGTCCACGCAGGCACAGGGCATTTTGAACAGCCAGCTCTGGGAGAGGCTTTTCAGTGTTCATGCCTTACTGGACACCGGAGGATCTGCACAGGAGGTGTGAGGTCTCCAGAAATGCGGCTTGTTCGGACTGGCTGCTCACGGGACGGCTCCTTTTAAATGCCTGCGGTTTTCTCTTTTAATAATCTGCCTCTGGTTTCCCCCCGTACAGGTCAGGCAGAGGTTACTGCTTTTCTCTTTGCTTCATAAGAAATGTACTCTTTTTTTTTTTTTTTTTTTTTAAACACTCAATGGCAAAAATCGCAGGAGTTGGAGCTTGAAAATACCACGATGTTCTGCGCTTCCCTCAGACTTGTCAGGGCTGGTGACGCCGCAGCTCGTGGTGGTTTAACTGGGCTGGTGTATCCACGGGAATCCCCAGGGAGGAGAACGCCGGGCCTGGATCTTTCCTTTTGGAGCTGGTGATAAACCTGCGCATGATGAGGGTGGTTGAGGCTGGAGATCGTCTGACCCGACCCCCTGCTCGAGCAGCTAGAGGGGGTTGGAGACTCCACAGCCGCCCGACCTGCTCCAGCGTTTGACCACCCTTCCAATAACTAGAAAGCAATAAAAATTTCTCTCCTGTGTAAAGAGAATTCCCATATTTCAGCTCCCAGCCCTTGCCTCTTGCCCGTTTGCTGGGCACCACAGAGGTGAGTCTGGCTCCAATCACTTTAAGCCAGCCTGGCGGAAACTAAGATGAAACATTTGTTTGTCGGGAAAATGAAAGTTATTTTGGTTCCTTTGAAATTATTTACAACTTGAACCAAAGCTTGAAGTGAAAGGAAAAGAAAAAGGAGTATTTTGGGGATGAAAAACTGCAGGCTTTGTTTAAGATACGCTTGAAATTCAATGCTTTAACTTTTTATTACGCTGTGACATTCTCCATTTGAAATTTGCCTGCCTTTAATTAAAAAAACGGGAGACCGCAAGTGCCTTCAAACACGCGTTTGAAAGCAGAGAAACGTTTTATTTTGGGGAGAGCAACATGTTTTCATTGTCTCCACTTAAGGAAAAAATAACGTTTTGCTGTGACAAATAGGAAGGTTTCATTCGGGCTTGACCTGAAGTGAAAAAATTCTCCTCTTCTTCATTTTTCAGTTTGATCTTTAAAGGACAGACCAGCTGTTTGTGCAGGTCTGGGCTTCCCCTCCAGGAATCCACGAAGAGGTGCTGGGGAAGGAGAGACGGCGCTGGGATCTGGTGGGTCTTTGAAGCGTGGGCTTGGATGGGGCGTGTTCCTGCTGACCCAGCGTAGCGGCTGTAGCGCAGAACTCTGCTCGGGCGCGGGGAGGGCTGGGGCGTGGGCAGGGCATGGACCCGACCGTGCGCTGCGCTTGACACTATCAAGCTCATCTCGGTCTTGGCAGAGCTGGAGACCGCAGAACAAACACGGAAACCCCTACGCCCTCTCCTCGCAGCACCTTCCAGCTCTTCTTGGGAGGTTTATCTCCTCCAGTTGAGGTTTTTATGGGACAACGCTGCAGTTTACAGCCTGAAAGTCGTTACCAGTGGAAGCCTGTTTGAGCCCCAGTGTGAAGTAAGTGGGTGCTGTGACACACATCCCGCTGCCCTGAGGAGCTCTGCCCGGCCCTGCAGCGTCAGCCCCTTTGCCTCAGGGTTTTCCAGGTGGGGGGAACAGGCACTGCTGAGGATTTGGTCCAGAGGGATGGGACCTGAGGTGGACCAGAGCTCTGCAGCAGCGGCAGCCTCTGCCTCTCCTCTGAACGGCTGCCTCTCCTTTTTCAGGACGTTGGTGCTTCTATGTGCTCTTGCAAAGCCCAGATCTGCACGAGATCCAGAGGCAGGAATGAGCGTGACTGCCGGGAGCTGCTGAGGGCATAAGGAGAACGCTGTGGAGAATCCCTTTAGGTGGGCACCAACAGCACCGATAAAGTTATGCATCTCCCAAGGGATAAAGGAGGTAAGTGCCCGGAAGTTTCTGGAAACCAAAGGCATCACGTTTCCCGGCTTAGACCATGCAGGCAGCACCTTTCCTCCTGTCCTGTGAAGCTGGCATTTGACCACCCTTGCTGGGACCAAGCTGGGGATATGGGGGAAGTGGCACCCCTGGGTCCCACCAGCCTCTGCCTGCGGCAGCGGGGATGGGCAGGGGGAGAGCGGGCAGGCTGGTTCCTCCCTGGCCACAGGTTCCCCATCCGAAGGCAGCGGAGAACAGCTCGGGCTGTGTGGGCTGGGGGTAACACACGTCTGCTCGGAGGAGGCTGCCAGGTTCTGGGGCCCCGAGGACTCGGCTGGAAGGAGCCCTGCGTGGGCAGAGGCGGCTGTCAGGAATGCATGGCCCAAACCCAGCTCCGCAGCCATTTGCTGACGGGCCCCATCACTTCGTGCGGTTATTGCACCTCTCCAGAGAGGCAAATCCAGCAGTGCCAGGGCTCGTTGGAGAGGTGGAGAGAGTTGCACCAGATGTTGTGGTGCAGCTTAAAGAGAGGTCTAAGGGAGAGGCTGGCGTTTTCCCATGCAAACCCTGGTGTATTTAAGGTGTTTAAATGGGAGAACGGTGCTTTTGTTTCTCAGGGAATGGTTTGCATGGCTAAACCACAAAGGCAAGCGTCCTGTGGCTGCTTGCTGACCTGGTGGGCAGTGCTGCAGAGAGCCAGGCTGGCATGGCATGTGGTCCTTGCACAGCGGCCGAGAGCCTCGCTGCTGGACCAGCCAGCCCCTCCGGAGAGGGACCTGGGTTGCTGCCCCGAGCGGGAGGAAGCAGAGCCCAAAGCATAGCCCAAAGCACGCTGGGCTGCTCCCTGCAGCGGGGCAGCATCAGGGCTGCAGCCCTGTGCAAGCCTGCATGCGGTGAGGGAAGCAGGACATGTATGTGAGCCCTGGGGCTCGGGCAATCTGTGACGTCCTTGGGGACAGAGGGACTTGTTAGTCCTGTATAAACACTTGTCACGTTGGACTGGGCTTTGTGAGACAAGTTCATTTGTGATGGGGCTGGAGCCTGGGAAATGGGGAATGACTGACAGGCTGGGTTAAACGCCCGGGCAGGCCAAGGGCTTGTGGCCACCTCCCAGAAGCTCTTCAGGGCAGCAGCCCCTGGCCCAGCCTTCCGTCTGAGGCTCTGCAGCAGGGTAAAGCCTCGTTGCCTGCAGCTCCCATGATAGCCCTGATGGTGTGTGAAGCAGAGACATGGCCATCTCCTGCAGGAATGATGCCCCCACCTCCTGCAGGAATGATGCCCCCACCTCCTGCAGGAGCCATGCCCCCACCTCCTGCAGGAGCCATGCCCCCACCTCCTGCACCAGGGACATATGTTTTGGGGTAGAAAAGAGATGCAAGAGAAAGAAGGCAGCGGGTGAAGATTATTTCGTTCCCCACTTGCAGTTCGAAGCCTTAGATCAGGCCCATGGACAAAAGCATCTGGGAGGGGTTATGGCCCTGACCTGGGGGTCGGTGTTTATGCCAAATGAAATGGCTCGGGATAAAAGGGCATCCCATGGCCTGACCTGCTCCGCGGGGCTTGTTTACATCCCATAAACAGGAAAATTTCACCCACACCCTCCTCCCTGGTGCTCAGGAGCAAATCCTCCCTCCCCGATTGCCGGTTTGACTCCCCGGCGTACAAAACCACGCAGAAAGGCGTGAACGGTGCTGCCTGGTGACCTGCGCTGCTTTTTTGCCTTTTTCTGAACCGGGGCTGGCCCTGGCTTGGCGAGTGCCTTGTTTAGCGCCGAGGTAGCCCTGATGAAAAGCATCCTGCTCCTTGGCCGCAGTGCCACCTGCTTGGCCAGGTGGGACTTTCTGTGTTCAAGTGCAGCAGGACGCAGATTTTGGAAGTCCCTTCTTGTTTTTTTGAGCTTCACCAGGATGTGTCTGGCTCTGGCGGTCCGCGTTCGTTTCCCAGCACCCAGCTGGAGAGTCAGGCAGCATCCGACGGCCTGGGCGGCTGCTCAAAGCTTGCGTGCTCCGAAGAACGGAGGATGTGCTGCTGTCTGAGCTCGCTGCCAGGCAGGAGCATCCTGCAGGGCTGGAGGGAGCTGGGTCAGCGGAGAGCGCTGGGGCTTGCCCCAAGCCCTTGTGGTCGGCGGAGCCTGGGGCTGCTGGAAGGTCGTGTGGGTTCCAGAGGAGGCTGGGAAAAGTTGCTGAGGGGTAACAGGACATCCAGCTCAGAGTTCCTCTGGACTCTCCTCTGCAGGGAGCTGCTGCTGGAAGCTCTGTGGACCTTTTTCCCAGGTGATGAGAGCGAAGGCGTTTGGGCAGGGAGGACCAGGGAATTCCCCCTGGCTGAAGTCCTGGAGGCACAGCCTTGTCCTGAGCCTCCCAGGATGGGGCTTTGGAGAAGTCACCGGTGCTGTGTGGGTTTTGGAGGCTTGAGATTGGGACAGCATGGCTTCATTCCCTGCCATGGGACAGAGGTCAGCCGGTTGGAGAGGAGCTGGAAGGGGAGAGGAGCTGGAAAGGGAGGGGCTGCATGTGTTTCACAGGTCTGTGCTTGATCACTTGGGAAGGGTTTGGATTTTTGTTCTTGATGGGGAGCTGTTGATGCTGTGAACGGCTTGAAACCACCTGCTGCGAAGCGCACGCTTTCCCTTCAAGAGACGCTCCCTCTCCTGTTGAATTCAGGCAGAGCCCGTGCAGAAGGGTGTTTTATTATCTGGTAATAAACATTTATTGTTGCTGCTCTTCACAAATGAGTGCCTCAGCGCAGCAAGTGGTGACAGGAGCGTGATAGAATTTGCTACCGTTTCAAGTGCCGATGGGTAGAGGAACGTCTCCTGCTTCGGGATTCCCAGGCTGCTGACAGCTGACGCCTCAGGTACGGACTGCCCCAGCGCAACACCCCTTGACCTTGACATCGATGTGCAAAGGGTTAATAAGGGCTTTGCTCTGTCTCCCTGGCCACATCTGCTGATTAATTCCAGCCAGGTGTCCACGGTTCAGGTCTTAAAACAACAATTGCTGAAGTGTCTGGGAACACTTAGGCTTCGCTCTGCAATTCCAAGTATGGATAAATATTTGCACCTCTGGGGCTCTAAGACACCTCTGAGATGTGAAGGCAATCACCGTAGGAGTTCTTTATGGGAGAGAGAGTGATGTCCCGGGGAGCAGTGGTGCTCCAGAGGCAGGCAGGACCTGTGGGCTCTTGCCGCAGCTCTTTCTGGGTGGTCTTGCAGAAGGGGCGGCTGGTTTTGGGTGCTGGAGGGGTTGTCGTCCTACAGCACCTCGCGGGGAATTCAAACACTGACTTTTGGCTTTAGAGTTTCGGGGCCATGGTTGTCCCCGGTGATCCATTTTCCATGGGAGAATGAGGAGGAGAAACGCAGCATCCGGACGCACGTGCAGAGCCCCTTTCTCGAGATGCCCCGAGGAAAGGCCCTGCATGGCTCAGCGAGCCCGGAAAACCCGTCTGAGTTTGGTGAGTTCCTGCGTCCATCCAGGCGTAGTTTAACAGCCGCAGCATCTGCCTCTGCCCGTTGAAGGAACCGATGGTTTTCTGCCCTCTCTTTGCCCCTGCAACTCTTCGTTTCTGGCTTTGTCCCGGTTTGAGTTAGAACAGAGCTAGTTCTGGCCAGGGGTTCCACCGCCCAGCTCAGTCTCTGCTCAGTGGCGGCACTTTCTGAAGTTCCTGGCAGGTTTGTGCAGGCAGTGTCACCTCCTGGCAGTGACAGCGCTGGGTGGTCCCCGGCACGGCCGGGGGCTGGGGTGTAGGAGGCTGACACCTCCTCCTGTGCAGACCACGGTCACTGCCGAACCCTGTGTCCCACGTCAGGGTGCAGCAAGTGAGAGGCTGCAGCCGTGGGGAGTCCAGGCTGGCCCTTCCCCAGTGTCCACCCACAGCACCAGTGGTGACGGTGCCGTGGGGCCACCAGCGGGTTGGGTTCGCTGCTGGTATTGTCTGTATTTCAATTTGTTGTTGGTATTCTCATTAAAGCAGTTCTGGTTTTCTTTTCCAGTCCATCAGTCTCTCTCCCTTATTCCTTCTCTTCCCTCTGGGAAGGAGGTGGGTTCATAGAGAACATCCGTCAGGTGTCCAGTGGCCAGGCCAGCCCCGACCCGTGCCAGGCTTTCAGCAGCGTGCCATCCTGCCACGTGTGCAAGGATGACCGGAGAAATAACATCTGCTTTCTGACGCGGCTTATCCACCTCCCTGCGCTCTCCAGGTAAGCTCCCTGCTCTCCTAAACATATTTCTGAGGGCCCTGCTGATATGCCGCTCACCCGCTTTTATTTTTTGTCCTTTTTCTGGGTTTGGGTCTGCAGATGGAATGGACACTTGCAGACCACCTCTCCATCTGGCCAGCGATGCACATAACCCTCCTGAGAAGCAACCTCATACTTGCCCCAGACGTTGTCGTTGACTCGATTCAGAGACATCTGCGGGCTACGGCACCCTTATTATTGATCAAACAAACAGACTCTGAAGAGAGCCCCTTCCTCCGATGTGTGGTGAAGTGGCTTTATGCCTCGCTCTCCGTTCTGCTGGGGAGTCTGGGGTGTGTTAAAACAGCCGTAATAACCTCACAGGCATTTCCACATTCAAGCGATCATAATAACGCTCGTAAAGTACGCCCCGGCGTGAAGTCTTTGTGAATTATTCGACTTAAGGTGAAGGAAAAAAAAAAAAAAAGAAAAGAAGAAAAGACCTGGGCTGAGTTAATAGCTCTGGAAGAACCATAAACTTAGAGGAATCATATTGCAGAGGGTTATTTGGTGCGTGCAATAAAAGGAACATTTATGGCTTTGGTACGTAAATTTGGGTTGAATGTTTTTGAAGCAAAGACCTTTGAAATGACTTATAACTTTCTCCTTTCATTGTAATATCGCCTTAAAGAGAAACACCAGACACTGGTGCTGCGCATGAGGGCAAGCGAGGAATGAGGCGGGAGCGCAGCTACTCGGCATCTTGTCCTTGGCCGTGGCCTGAGGCAGGTGAGGAGGGGGAGCGGGAGGATGCTCCGGGGCCCTAGGGGAGATGCTCAGCCCTGGGCTGGCTTCCTCCAAGGTTTGGTGGCCACACGATTCCCATTCACTCTGTGGCAATAGATCTACGTGATCCCAAATCCCTTGTTAGTAATTGTCTTGTCTGAAGGCGTTTCTGGACGCTCTTCATAGGCTGCAATAAGGCAGATGGGTGTGACATTTCCCTTCCCTCATTTCCCAGCCCGAGGGTGATGCTTTTACAGGAGATGAAGGGAGAGGAGCCAGGGGCTGCCCAGCGAGCGGCTGTCCCAGCCCACAGCAGGGTCAATGCCGGGCTGTTTACCCCGATCGGAAAGAAGGTTCTGCCCTTTGGCAAACCGGGAAGGAAGATTCCCCACCCCGCTGGGAGGTGTTCCGAAGCGGTGGGGCAGCATCTACACCCCTGATCACCTCCCGCCTGAGGAAGAGGGCTGGGAGAGTGGAGCTGGTGTAGGATGTGGCTCTCCAGGCTGCCACAGGCAGTCCTTGGGGCAGGGTGGTGGAACCAACCTGCTCCAGTGCATCCCGATCCAGTGCATCCCGCTCCAGTGCATCCCACCTCTGCTGCACCTTCCCCACGTCCCTGGAGCCGGAGGGGACCAGGGCTGCCAGGAAAGACAGCTGATTCAAGCAGCAGGAATGCAGACACCGGGTAATTTTTCGCTCCTTTGCTACACATCACCATCAGGCAGAGCGACCTGAAGCAAAGCCTGGGCTCGTAAATCCTCGCCGCTGCCAGGCCCCGGAGGGTTTTCTTCCCTCTGTCAAACGGAGTAATCAAATCCCCTCAAACACGTTTTTAATTGGGTAACTGCAGGCTGTAACGTTCCCGCTGGGAGATGTGCGGTGTGCTTGCACAGGGAGACGCCGCTCCGTTCCCTGGAGCGAGTGATGCCACGCAGCAGCCAGAGCTCCTCCAGCCTGGAAGCACTTAGGGCTCCGGGTGGCTGCCGGAGCCGTGGCACCCACACGGAGCAATGTGGGGAGCCGCCGGCGACGCTCCACGGTTCTGGCTGCGCTCCTCGGGGCTGGAGCCAGCGAGCTTGGTGACTGTGATGCAGCTGTGGGGTGGTGGGTAACGGCTGGAAATCATGGGAGCTCCAGTGAGGCTGCTAGAATAAATTACCTGGGCGTGGAGGCACGGCTGTCTCTTCACTTGGAACTTTGGAGTTGCCCAGGCTACAAATTCAATGGGAAGGGCCCGTAATGGGGATGTTCTCTTGTCCCACCCAGCTGTCCCAGCCCTGCCAGCCCCTTCCCCTCTCTGCTAAGAGTAAGCGAAGGGCGGTCGATAACTAGAGGGTTGTTTTCTGGTGGACGCTGGCTGGAATGCGATCTGTGATGGGCCCTTGGCTCTTCTGGGAGAGGCGTCGAACCCAACGCTCTCTGCTCAGCCCCTTGTCTAGGTGAGACCCTGCCTGGGTGGAAAGTTCTCTGCTCAGACCTGTAAATCTAAACAGCTCAGGAGGCAGCTGGGGTCTAATCCAAAGCAGTAGGACGGTGTGAAATATCCTGCCGGAGGGCTTTCCTGCTGTGCTGGACACAGATCTGAGGCATTTTGCACTGGGTGGGCTGCCGGCAGAGGATGGGGGGCAGCTGGGATCCCAGGTCGCGGGGGATCGGGCGGTTCCCTCACTCAGATGGCCAGCAGTTCCCTCCGGCCGCTGCCACACAGGACACCGGCCACCAGAGGGGCTTAGGGCTCCCCGGGGTGCGGCTCTCCTTGGCTGCTCACCGGGTTCTGGTGGAATTAACCTGTTGTCCAAGCCCTTGGCTGAACCAGGACCTCGGGAACAACCCACGAGGGCTTCCTGGCACGCGAGTCGAGCTGGAGGGTCCCCACGAGGACAAGGGCGGGTGACGGCAATGGGAATCAAGTCAGGTCAGCAACCAGATCATTTGGAACCCGGTCTGGGATCTGGTGGCGCGCCACAGGTTAAACCCCGCACGGAGTGGGTGATGCTGGGATAAAGCAAAGGTGGCTTCGTTAATGAGAGGAACTAAAATGAACGCTGGGCAAGTGGGTTTTTCAGTGCTGCTGTTGGAGGAAGTTTGGTTTGGAGACTTTTTAACCTTAAAACAGACGTCTTCAGGTCTGGGCTGAATTACGCCTCCACGGGCCGTCGTTATGTCATGAAAGGAGTAGGTAATTTTAACATTTTTGAACAACTGCCCAGATTAAGTTTGCTAAAGAAGAAACCCCTGTGCGTGTTCCTGGATGAGCAGAGGAGAGCGGGACTGGAATGCTTTGATTTCCGAGAGGGGTCAGGGATGCCCGGGAATGAGCGAACCCTTGGACCGCTTACACACGAGAGCAGGAGGCTTGAAAGACCCGCTGAAACGCTTTGTGGTGGGAGGATTCCGCTGCCGTCCCCATCCATCTCCGATTATCAGAGCGCAAATTCCTTCCTGATGACAGGCCGGTGAGCCAGCCGGTGAATTCAGGGCGAGGGGGCTGTGCCAGAGGGTCCTTCGCTTTTTGGGGGTGGACTCGGGTGCCTTGGGTGAGTCGTGAGGTTCCCGCAGCCCCGCAGAGCTCACGGAGCTGTTTTGTGCATCCGGAGATGTGGCTGTGGAACCAGAAGGTGTTTTTAAGAGGTAAACCAGCCCCAGGGATTAACTCTTCACTGTCTGACATTTCCAAGGCGGGGGGGGGGGGGGGGCGGTGAGGAAAGGTGGAGAAGAAGAGACGTCCTGTGCTGTCTTCTGCTCTGAGTTACCCACGTTTTTATACCCCAGGAAAACCTGACTCCTCGAGGGCCTGATCACAGCCCATACCCAGCAGCGGTGGACACCAGCAGCACGGTGGACCACCATCTCAGTCCCATTTTGGGATGCAAGCGGCGGCAGAGGCTGTTCAGAATCTTGCCTGGGATGGTGCTGGGACCTCCCTGTGCTGCTGACGTCAGGCGGGAGCGCCTGGGGAGCTGGCTGGAGCAGCAAGAAACACCCTGCGCTGCTGTGAATGAGGTCCTGGGGGGAAGGGGGAATTCATTAAACCCCCACCACATGTGGGGAGAGGTTAGAACTGATTCGGAGCGAGTGCAGCTGACAGTCGGAAAATACATGTTCCCCTCCAAAGAGTTTTTATTCTTGCAGCTCTGCCTCGCTGCAGCCTTCAAACACCGAGGCTGTACGTGCAGGCGATGGTCTGGCGCTGGCATGAGCGCTCCCCAGCAGCGGCCCGGGGCAGACCACGGCACTGTCCATTCCAGGAAGGTATTTAAAGAAAGATGCTGCTTTGCCTTTGCTCAGGTCATCGTGCCCGTCCGCGCTCCGTGGGAAGGAAGAGGCATTTTCCAGCCTTTGCAGCAGCGATTTCTTCTCGTTGTAGTTGCACGCTGCTCTGCTTGTTGGTTTGTTCAGGAACAGCCCAAGCAAAAAGCAGCTCTCAGCAGGTGACATAAATCCAGCTCCAGGGGGATGGGAACCCTCTCTGGAGATGCTCCTCAGATGCAGCGGCACCGGCAAGCCCTTGTGACCGGTTTAACACCACTTTGCTAAATTTAACACCATGCACGTCCTTGGCCCATTTGGGAGCTGGGTTTTAGCGTAACCCCGCTCCAAGCTCAGGAAAGCCGCAGCCGTTGCCTTTGCCCAGCTGACACCAAGGAGCCCACCTTTCCCCGAGGGTGTTCGTGGGTGTCTGAGCAAACACCCAGCATTGACTTGCTCCTTGTTCGCTTTAATCCCTGCAAAGCCGGGTGCCCCAACTACATCAAAAATGCCTTAAATCCGGGTGACGGTGTCACCCCAGCTCACCCAGGGGTTTGGTTCAGCTCAGGTACCACTGCACAGCCCTTTCCAAAGGGGGAGCCCGGCTCCGAGCGGGACATCCTTCCTGTAGCATCCCGGAGAGCCATGTCCTAACCTGGCTCCGCTCTCCCACCCATCCTGCCCTCCCTGCCGGGGAGAGGGGATGCTGCTCCCCAGGATGATCCATGCTTTAGTGCTGGCTGCTGGCTTTCCTTCTTTTGGAGGGTTGTAAAGTACTCCCACTAAAATCCACTTGGAGCAGGGAACACCCAACCAACCCCAGCAAACCCATCGCCATGCCCCCCTCCGCGGTGCTGGGGAAGGACCTCCCGGCGGGATGGGCTGCCCTCGCTGTGATTTAGGACCTGTCTCCCCGGGAAGCTCTCGCCGAGCCAAGCAAGAGCACAGATCTCGCGCTCTCATTGTTATTCTGCAAAACAGCTGCTTATTTCTGCTTAATCCCTTTCCAAACAGATAGGCTTAAATTGGAGAAGTCTGGGTTCACGCCAGCCCTTGCAAGAAGCTGTCCTGAATCATATCTGCAGGCAGACGGACTCTTCTGGGGCTTGTAAAATACCAAGCACCTTCTTGGCAGAGTTGCAGTGAATAAGAGTGAGTAAAAAACCATTGGCCCGTCCTCCTGGGGAAGGGAGGTGGCTCCTGGCCCGGCGCATCCCCAACAGCGCTGCGGCGGCCTCGTGGAAAAGGGTTCGCGGCTGAATTGAGGGGAAAAAAAAATAGAATTCCTCAATATTTAGATTGATGAAGTAAGGGAAAACCGCCTCTATGAAGAGGACGGCCCCAAAGAGGGTTTCTGAGCACTGGAAATGTGTCATGTGTTTCCAGGGCTCGAGGTGTGCAGTGTCCGGACGCCGCCTGGGCTCTCCTCTTGCCGGGCCAGCTCCCCGGCTGCCAGGACAGCTGATTTCTCCAGAAATCGCAGGGCTGGGAAAGATTAACACCCATGTGGCCAATGCTGCCCACGTAAACGGCGACCTGTTGTGCTGGGACCGCCGGAGGGTGGCCTGGGGTGAGTCCTCAGCGGCAGGGACCATGATGGAGCATCTCGGGGGGACGTTGGAGAACTCCCTGGCTTGGAGTTAAACCTTTGCTTCCACCTTGGCCATGTGAGTGCAGGGATGAACGTGGCCTGACCCAGCCTGTGGATGGGTGACGGCTTGGAACAGCTTCCTGGGTACCGCCTCATCCCTGGAGACAGCACCCGTTTGTGGCAGTTCGGACCCCCCTACGGCTGAATCTCCAGCCAAGGAGCCTGGCAGCCAGGTGACACTTTAAATCTCTCTCTTTCTCTTTTTTTTTTTTTTTGTGTTAACAGTTCAAGAACCTCATGAATTTCCCCCTGGAAAACAAATACACAGCAAAATCAGAGCTGTGGGTCACCCCAGCGAAGCCGGGTCGTCCAAAGCTGAACATGAGCCATGGGAGAGCGGCCGAGCTGTGCCGGGGAGGTTCTCCGGAGATGGGCTGCCACGGGGCAGCTGATGGAGGAGGAAAACATCCCCAGTGTGTCGGTGCTGCTTTGGGTGGCTGCCAGGGCAGGGCTGGGGGAAGGAGGGCTGGGGAACCACAGGCACCAGTGTGGGCAGCTCACACACGTGCCTCAAGCATCGCTGCAGCGCTCACCTGCAGAGCAGCCCCCATGGGCACAACCTGCACCGCTCACCCGTGCCTGGTCCCGGTTGTCTCCTCTTCCCTTTGCATGGCTGCACCTCGTGGATGTGACCGTGGCTTTCGACCGGGCTGGGAGCAGCCCCGGTCCTGCCGAACCCCCGCCTCTGGACCAGCCGTTGCCGCTGAAGGGTCCTGGAGGGGAAAACTTGGAGGAAATGGGACTGGCAGGGCTTTCTGGTGCTGAGAGCTGAGCGCTGGCTGGAGGAGGGGGAACACAGGCAGGTCTGTTCTTACTTCCAGCTCCGTCACTGGTGCTGTACGGCAGAGGGCTGTGATTTGCCCAGCGAGGGTATTGGTGTGGCCTTCATCAGTCCCTCTCCTCAACCACAGTCCTGACCTCCCCCCTCTAGTCCCGTGCCGTGGTCTCACAGACATGCGGGAAGTGCTGGGGCATCTGCAGGACTCCTCACTGTCTTCCTTCAACCAGTGCTGGATTTTCAAGCTGGTGGAAAGGAAAGGACAGCAGGAGCTGGGGGCAAATCTTGTGGTGAGCACAGCCCTCTGCCCTGCCTGGAACTTCCTTGCCATTCGCCCTCGATCCAGCTGTGATTTCTTTTTAGTCTGTACAAAAGCAGCTCCCAGATGAGCTGCTGACACAGCTTTAGAGAACACCAAAAGCATCTGAAGCATCAGTAGGATGGGTGCGTGGAGCAAGAGGAATCCCTCCTGCAGACCCTTGGTGGCAATAGCAAGGGAGGCCGTGGAGCATCCCCTGTGGGACACCTCACCCCGTGGCACCTACCCCGGGGAGGGCAATAACATGTGAGGCTGGCAAACAACTGGGAGGAGGATGCTAACGTCAGCGGGAGAGCGGGGAGGCTCCTGCCAGAGTCTCTCCAGGGCTAACAACGGGGCTGCCTTTGCCTGGCTAAGGTTTGACGCCGTGCAGAGGGGATGCTGGAGCATCCAGGGTATTTCCATAACTCAGACCCAACAGAGGCACCAAAAATAAGATAAGACAAAAATAATTCCAACCTTGCCTTTTAAAAGCAATAAATAACCCTGAGCAGATGCTGGCTCGCTCCTAATCCAATTATCTCTCAGCAGACCTACGCAGTGCTGGGAGGAGAAGCACACCGACCCCACCTTGCTGGGAAGTGGGACTCCAGCTCCTCACAGTTTTTGGGCTCTCACCCCACCCCCAGTCCAGCAGAGCTCTGCAGAGACAGGATGTCCCTGGGCAGCCCAGCAGCACAGGTGAGCTCCCTGTCCACGGGCACACCCTGCAGCCTGAGGGTACTGGCTGTCGCCTGCCTTCTGTATCGTTCAAAGCACTCAGAGGATGGGGTTTTGCTCTAAAATACTAGATCTTGAGTCCCTCTTCCCCAAGGCTGCTACAGTGGTTCCTCTTGGGTCCTGTGGTGCAGGTTCTTGGGGAAAAGCCTCCTGCAGTCCAGCACGCTCATTTTACAGCCACCTTCCCTGCCCAGAGGATTGCAGGGCTCTGCATCCCCGTCAGGATGCTCCAGCCTCTGGGGTACCCCAAAGGCAAAGCCAGCTGGACCCCCTGTGCCCGAGGAGGAGAAACCCCTAGGAGGTGGTTGAGCAGAGCGAGCTTTGCTCTCCTTGCGACGCTCCTGGCTGCTTGGCCACATACCCACGTGGACCCGCTGTGAGAGGCTGGGATGGGCTCGAGCAGCAGCTTCCCCAGTAATTAGTGGCCGCTGTCGGGTCTCAGCAGCTCTGGCTGGTGGTGAGGGCACTGGTAGGAGACGAGCCATGTCCACTCGCCGTCACGGCGGTTGAAGTGTTCCTGGAGGAGCGCCCCTGCCAGAGTAAATTGTTGGCAACCACGCGCTAATTCTCTTTTCATAAACAAAGTGAAGGAGATAAAAGCAGCAGCTTTGGCCGCCTCCATCTCCTCCCTCCCGCGCAGCGCCTTGCGCGCTCGCACACCCAGTCCCGCATCTGGAGCTCATTGGGGACAGCTGCTGGGAAGATGGGGATGGGAACCAGCTGAGCCTCCTTCCACGCTGCCGCCAGGTCCCAGCACGGTCCTGGGGAGGGAGCGTGCAAACGGGGCCCCGCTTGGGCTGGGACGGTTGGTTTAGCTCAATGGTGGCAGTCGAAGCATCAAAGAACAGGGTGGTTTTGTCAACCTGTAAGTGGAAAAGTGAGGTGGCCACCGTGTATTTTTATTGGCCAAAATAACTTCAGATTTCCTCTGGACCATTCATCCCTCTCAACCAACAGTGGCCAAACACTGGGAAGATGTGCTGCTCCTCAGAGCTGGTGTGTGCCCTGAATTTTGTCCTATCGCCGACACAAACCTGAGATGGGCACCACAAGCAGCGTGATTCCCTCTGGCTCTGCAAAGAGGTGGCCATTTGGGAGCAGGCACCTTGAGCTTCTGCTTCGGGAAGTTGTTATTAGAGAGGCCGAGCTGAACCCTTTTTGTAGCCAAGGGTCAGTGCAGATGGATTTCTCAGCGCAGAAAGAGTTTAGCAGCTGGGGACAAAAAACCCCTCTGTGGTCACGATCTCCCATTTTCCATTTGCAAGAGGCACATTTTCCGTTTTGGGGTTGGAAGTGACTTCTGTTTAGAAACTTGAGGGCAGCATAGTACAATGCAAAACCGAACGGCAAACCGCCCCACCTGCTGCAGCTCAAAACGAAGCATTTCAAAATAAATGAAATGCAGCGCCCCTGATCGGCCCCGAATGAGACCTCAGGAGATGGGATGGACGCCTCGGCTGATGCTTGGCTCTACCGAAGCCTTCCCAGGGCCATCTCGTGGTGGATTCTGCCGCTGGTTTGGGGCGGGATTTTGGAGGCTGAGCCCGTGGTGCTCACCTGGGCTTGCCCACCCTGTAGAGAAATGGTGTTTCGCTCAAGGCCGCATGCAGCAGGTAGCAGCTGGGAGCTGTCCTGGCGTGGGATTGCGCCTGCCCGGCCCCAGCTCCCCAAATCGCTCCCGTTCCATCGGGGTTTGAGTTGTGCTTGCCTCACAAACCCTTGCTGGGGTACTGGTTTTCATTAGCTACGGGAGGGCTCTTCACTGCCTTGTTGGCTCTTCCTTAGGGAAGTTCAAGGAAATGACTTGAGTTGAGCATGCTCTGGCAACTCCAAAATGCTCCCCTCTGCAAGGGTCAAATTAGAGAGCAGTGTGTCCTGTGTTAGTCTGTGCAACCCGAGAGCTGTGGTCCTTCAACTGCCCCTTTATTTGCTTGTCTGGATTTCCTCTGAAGTCGCAGACGTATTGCTAGCATCATCTTCATTATCATTTTATTAGTCACATTTCCAGCTACTTGCCTATTACATTTTCCCCTTCTAGACCTTCCCTTTGCCTTTTCTTGGAAAAAATGGACGCTGTGCATACGGGGGGTCACTGCCCAAGTCTGCTTGCTTCTGGCACCCAAAGTGTGCAGCTGGAGACCTGGAATCCGCTGCAAAGCGGCCGTCTCAGCCTTTCCAAAGGATGCTTTGTGAGGTTGTGGCCAGTGTCTGGTAAGACCCAACCTTTCTCTTTTCTTCGAGTTGGTATCTCATACGGGGGGAGCTGCAACTTGTCTTTGCAGCCCCCGAGACATGGGGGTCCTGCCTGCACAGGGGCTGTAGCTGAGCCGGTGGGTGTGAAGGAGCTCCAGGAGCTGACGGGAGCTGCATGTGCTGCGGTGGAGGAGACGGCAAAGTGCTGCTGGAGGTAACCTCTGTCTCACCCACTCCTCAGACCACCTGTGCATCCACCCAGCAGCCCATATTTGGTACCTGGACCCACATTCGAACCTCAACTTCATCAAACCTGAAGGGAATGACTGTGGTTTTGTCTCCTGCTCTCATGGCCATTTTCAGTCCGTGGCCATTTAAAAATTTTTAAATTCTTTTTGTGGAGACCCACGGCAGACAACTGACAAATCACCCTTAATCCACCTGAACTGCTAAAGCTCTCGGTAATCCCTCCCCAGCGCTGCCCCGGCGTGCTCCCCTACAACAGACCTCCTTGGTACCATTAATCAGTGTCTTTGGTTGCCGGGTGCCTCATGGTACGTGTCTGTGCAGCGAAACCCTCTCATTTATAAAACTGGGGGACCTCCCGCAGTTTCCCGTTCCCTGTGACCCCAGCGAGGGGTCAGGGCACAGAGTAAGCTGGTTGAGAGTGAAGGTCCTAATATTTATATGGAAAGCCATTAGCAGGCGGTATCTCACCTACCTTCTGTTTTGACGCGGAGGCTTGGGGCGATGGTAGGGCTGTGGGTAGCGTCGGAGCTGCCTCTGAAATGCCCCAACATGCTCTGTTTTGCCACCCGCTCTCCCGGCTGGGTTATAACAGGTTCTTAATGTCACGGGATGAGAGCAGTGGGTGCAGAAGGGTTTCAGAGAGGGAAAAAAAGCGCTTAGATCCTCACCTGCTGAATTTTAAAGCCAGACGAAAGCTCCCAAATCTACCTTGTTGCCTCCTGGGGTGGGGTGTTTTCGCCGGCTGGTCCCTGTGTGGAGAAAGTCCTTCCAGGCCCAGCTGGGGGATGGAATGGTCTTTCCTGGCCTTCAAAACTATAAACCTATGAAGCAGCCGTTGTCTTGTGAACTCCCCTGAGCCTTCCCCAGATGTGGAGCAGAGCTTTGAACACAGAGGTGGTCAAATCTTGTTTTCTCCAGTGGAAACCATCTTGGAGAGCCTCTGTGTTGGCTGTAAAAAAGGGCAGGGAAGAAGTGGAGATGCAAGTGAAGATATGGCAGTGCTGAGATTCCTGCAGGACTTCTGGCATGAGAGGAGAGGTGACGGCTCCCTGGGAAGGCAGACGCATGGGACATGGGGGACCAGCAGGTGTGTGGATGCTGGGTAGGCAAAACACTGACCTGCAGCACTGTCACGGGCGGCATTTCTTTAGGAAATGTGGCAAAAAGCAAACCAGAACCAAACTAAACTCTGAGGCAGTGGGATTCCAAAGTCACCAAGTTTTATTCCTAACATCTCCAGCAAACACAGCCCTTTAGCACCCTTTAGACAAGTCTGTACCCTCACAGGAGGTCCAGGTTGGGCTGGGAATGGGAACGGGAACCGAAGCGTAGACGTAATGAAACTGGTTGGCAGCAGCGAAGCTCTTGGCTGATCTCCAGTCAGCAGACTGGTGGTAGCATTCAGCATCTGGGTTCTGGGCACTCTGCAGATGCTGGGCGTAGACTGAGGAGAAGAGCGGGGCTGAAGCAGCTGGTGGGACTCAGGAGCCCTGCCAGATCTCACAGCGATTGTCCCTTAGTTCAAAAGCCATCAGGGATATCCAGGCAGAGGCTGGAAAAGTCTTCAGGGGTGGGTGAGAACTGACCTCCCCACCTAGTTCTGCAAAGCTGAGCAAAGCAAATTCCCAGAGCCAAGCGTACGGTTGCTCCCTCCTGCCTCTCCTCTCTCCAAGCCTGGCATGGGATGGGTTTGTATGAGGTGAAAGAAATGTTTCTTAACCGGAAAGCTGCCTCTTGGCAGCATGTGCACCAGGAATGTCCACTTTTAAAAACCAGAGCTGTTCCTGTGTTCCCAAGTAGCTTTTGTTCTCCTAGAGCATCTGGGTTCGTCTGTTTGGATTGTTTCTACCACGGTGGATTTCAGAGGTGTTGCTACTTGTAGCTGCTGAAATTCTACCCTGGTGCCGTCACATGCTGATTACTAAATGCTGAGAAATGGAGGATATTGGCTCTTGACCCGGGAAAGGGGCTGATTTCAAGGAAGGGGCAGGATGGGGACAGCTGGGGGGGAGCAGCACCCCATGCATTGGGCTGCTACTGAATCGGTGAAGGGAGGATAAATTGTCATGGGGAACAGAGGGTTTTGCATCTGTATGCACTTGGGCATGCTGGAGGCACAGGACATCTCTGATTCCCAAAGCTGATGGGGAAAAAATAACTTTTCTCCCCAGAGAACGGTGGAGCCTTTCAGTGCCGTGTGTGAACGTGGCCTGGGCAAGCAGTAGTGTTGCTGCTGGCATGATTCAGCTCTGGGTGCAGCACAAGATATTGGTTTTTATTTTGTTTGGGGTTTTTCTTGAGAAGGAAATAGAGTGTTCTTGGGAATATAAAGAGTTCACAACCTTCCTGCACCACTCTCTGCTGCTCTCCTGGAGGCTGGAGCCTGCGGGGGGCAGCACTGGGTCTTCCTGGCCTGGGATCCCCCAAGGAGTCGGACCCATGTCCAGGAGTGGTGTTGCCCTCTGGAAGGAGCTGTGGTCCTGGCCAGTGCACAGCACTGGTGATATGATAAAGACAGGGCAAAACTATGGGGCAGTGTGGGGAGAGAGAGTGGTAATGAGGTTTGGCCCACCCAGGAGGCTGACGGCTACGGGAATGCTGGGTTTGGGGAATCGCTGGTGTTCGGGGCTGGATGCCAAGCCCATGCTCCCATCCCAGTCTCCCTGATGAATTAAAAGGGCTCCGGACCAGTTGTTGCTAAATTTGTTCTTGGTGGTTGCATCTTTCTGCTCTGCTGTTACTGGGGTGGGCCATGAGGTGGGTCTAGCCTAGAAGATCACAAACCCATAGCTGGATGCCAACCAGGGCACGTGGTTATACGGTGAGGCATAAACAACATGCTCAGCACCTTAGGACCTGTTGTACACTTGGAGTTGCTGCCTTCCCTCCCCCTGAGCCTCCTCCCTCGTGCTGGAAACCCACAGGCGGGATTTGGCAGGGTGAGAGTGCCTCTTGACACTTCTTCTACATCTGTGCAGGCAAAAAGGCTGAGGATGATGGAGGGGAGCATCAACAGTCATCGTGTTTGGGCAAGACCTACCCACCGGAGCTCAGCTGCATGTTAGAACTACCGCTGGATCCGTGGTGGTATTTGCTTATTGATGATCGTCTCCCCAAACATCTTTGTGCCTGGAAAGCCTCAACAGAATGTTCTGCAAGACATGAGCAGGGAGCAGCTGGAGACCGAAGCTGTGAGCGCCCTGGGCAGAGCTCCCTGGTGGGTCTTGGCAAAGGAATTCCGCATTCCTCCCACTGCTTTGCCCTGCTCTCACTCTTTGCAGTCTGCCCAAAGTGACTGGAGCAGGACAATGCAGCGGTGTCCTCCTGTAGACTCCGGTTTTCAGAGGAAAGGGAGGTGCAGAGAGCCCTATTCCCCGTCAATTTTACGGCAAACATTAAACACCTTGATGCCAGCGGAGATACCTTGCTGATGGGCTGTGACGTGCCCTGTCCTCTTGGAGTCCCTGTCTTTTCTTGGGACAAGATGTTTGACTAGATAAAAGCTTCCAGGAACCCAGCCCTCCGCTGTAGCCCTGGGCTATGCCTTTTCCTCCTGTGCTACATAGCACGGGGAAAGGAAATGGAGCCAGGGCACATGTCTAGACACTGCCCCGCTATCATCACCAAATCGTGTACGTTGGAAAAGCTCTCTAAGATCATCTGCACCGCACACGCCTTGGCACGATTTCAGCCTATGCCCAACAGCACCTGTCAAACAGCATCCGGACGTGGTCCCCGGACAGCCCAGGGCAGGGACCATCCCCAGCAAAAAGCCTGGACGTGGCAGCAGCTGAGGAGCAGCGGGGATGGGAGTCAAGGTGGGTCATAGAATCACAGGATCATCTGGTTGGAAGAGACCTTTAAGATCATCGAGTCCAACCGTTCACCCCGCACTGCCAGGGTCCCTAAACCCTGTCCATCACTTCACCTCTAGGACAGAACTAGTTTCCAGCCCATTTATTTAGTAATGTAGGTGAACCCAGTGCGTCTGCAAGGCCCTTGTTGAGGATTATCTGTTGTGGACTAACTATGCTTCATGAGCTCTCTGAAGGCACAGGCTGGCAGCAGCTCGCTTGCTGGCATCGCTGGGTGAGCGACGCTGGCCCCGCTCGCGCAGGGAGCTCAGCCCTTGCCTTTTCCTGCCTCAGCAGGGTGAGAGCTGAGCATCCGAAACTGCTCGCTGGGTGAGCGAGGGCAGTAACCAGGAAGCTTCTGCAAAGCCCTGCATTATTTGTCTTCAGATGTAGGGATTACTGCGACTATTCATCGTCTAAACAATAAATCTTCGTGTCAGCTGCGTTTGGTCCTGCCAACTCTGTTACCTGAACAGCCTCTTTGTTCTGTCCCTGCTGCAATCTCACATCACCTTCTGGACTAAACGATCTGTCGCCGCACGTCACGTATGCTGCTTGGAACAATTCTCCATCCACAGCGTTGGGACAGTTTTCCACGGCTTCCCCACACTTGCTCATTTGTTTCGTTTACGTTAATTACCCCGCTGAGCTCAACTTCCTTATGGTCTGGGGTTTCACGGTACAAAAGCTTTGAATTTTCTACCTGCCTGAAGCCTCTCATCTGGTGCGCCAGGATCCTTCAACTCAGGGCTTCTGTGGTGCCCTTTCTCCTCTACAGCCTTGAGCGTGCAGGGTCTTCTCTCGTGCTGCTGGCTGCAGAGCTCATGGGCCCGCAGCAAGAAAGCTGGCTAATGCCTGAACTTCATGGCTGCGTCCACCCGTGTAGGACGGGTCTGTGGCTGGGCCACGTTCATGCTAGAGAAAGCCTTCTGCCACCACGGAGTGGCCACTTGCAGACCGGTTGCTTGCCCTGGTAGCTCCCACACCGTGCCTGGGTCACAGCTGGCAGATCTCGAGCTGGATCGTGCCAAAGCTGGGCCATGGACCCTTGCAAATTCGGCCTCCAGGTGAGTTAAATCCAGAGCCTGTGCCCTCGTGTTGTTTAAGTTACAAGTAAAGGTGGAGCCTGTGCCGGGGGAAAGGGCGAGAAGCTAGTTTCTCAAGTGTGGAATTTCTAGGTGGAGCAGTTGAAGGGCTGGTACCTTCTCAGGCCCAGCTGAGGAGCTGTGAGACCTCAGGCTGCCTGACCTCCTCCTGGGGGGAGGAAACCAGGAGTTACGGCCCCCATCCCTCATGCCACGGCACATTTTTTGCTCTCACCTCTGCTGGAGTGCTCCGAAGTCTGCAGGAGGCACTGGACATGCTTCTGGTGACCTCCAGCTCTGTTCCAGCGAACGCACACCTGCTGGTAGAAGGCCTGGAAACGTAAATTTTTCCATCTCACGTTGCCTGTTTGCCCCTTGCCCACCCAAACCACCCCAAACCTGCATTAAAGCTCCGTGAATCTAATTCCAGGCCAACAGCCCGTGTGTACAGCTGAGTGTATTTAAGCCTGTTAATAACACATAATGGCTTTTTTATACCCAGCCAAGCGCAGCCGAGCTCGGTGCAAGATCAGTTTACTCCGGGCAGAGCAAACAAACACCTCTCGGTGTCCGCAGACCGTGGCGTACAAAGCCTGTTCCCCCGGGCTGGAGACGCTCCAAGACGTGGTCTGCTCTGTTGGGCACGGAGGGATCCCCCAGACAGTCCTGCTCAGGCGCTCGGCTGCCCTGCAGCTCACGGTGACCGCTGAAGTCACCGGTCCCAAGACCCTGGAGAGGTGACAAGGAGGTGTGAGCTGCTGGGGGATGGAGGCAGCTGTGCATGGAAGCCCAACAGCTGGCAGGGGGGACTTGCAGACCTGTTTGTTCCTAATCCTCCACTCCACAACAGCTTTGCCCGTCCTTCCCGAACGGAGCTGTCCTCCTGCAGCGCAAGGTGCGGCAGCAAGTGCATCACAAGCCAATCCCGTGGGTCAAACCTGGCAAACAGAGGTGCTGTTATCGGTGAGGTGTGCTCTAACCACAAGCAGCGCCTGAGCTGCTTTATTTGACCAGTCCTTAATTTGTCAGAGGAATCTGTCCTGGCTTTATTACAGCTGCTGTTACTGGTGACATGTTTCTGGTGGCAGCGGCTGGCATGCGCAGCTCACGGTGCAGAGGAGCACCTCGAACAGGCTGCTGATCTCTCCCTGCGACCACGCTCTCCGTTCTTCTCCTCTTGTCCTGGTCGTGTTCACCTCCACGGAGCACTGTCTCACCAGGACCGTGGCTGGAGGTGAGTTCCAACAGTCCTTGCTTTTTTCAGTAGGTCTTGGAGGAAGACCCTGACTCGGGCTGCGAGAGCGAGGCACCGGGTGCAGGAGGGAGAGAGCCTGCGGACATCTGTTTCACGGCGGCTTGCAGGGAGGCGTTGCTTCCCTCTCGATTTTCATGTGGGGTCTGTCAGCAGAGCAGGTACCGCTGATACACCAGACCGGAGGTGGCAGGTCCTCACCCACCAGCTTCTGCTGGAAATCCTGTTGTTTTGGGGGATCTTAGAGCGACCCATAGGACCATGGCGGAGGGCAGGCTGGTGCTGTATGGGCTTCATTGCCCGGAGGTCAACACCACGAATAAGAGGCAGAGACCAAGCAGGCACTTGAGAGTGTCCTGTTAGTCCTGATTCCTGCGGAAGCAGCAAGACCTGGCCTTGGGGGCACAGGCAGCAGCCCCATGCGCTTGGAGCCCACAGCAAGATGGGGCGTTGCAAACCTGAAGGACCGTGACTGTTATCCGGTAGAGGAGCCGGCAGGACGGCCGGTCTCTGGTACAGAGGGATGCGGTGATGAACGTGCTGGCGGTGGTGCTAGGACGGGCTGTTGGAGGTCAGGGGGTGGTGGTGGTCCTACAGGAGCTGGCTGCGCTGAGGCGGCTGCGGCTGCCGTTCATGTCGAAGCCACGCACACAAAGGAGGCTAATTATTAATCAGCGCAGATAAGCTGTTTCAGAACGATCGGTGAGGTCAGTAACCAGAAGACGAGGGAGCGCACGAAGCGCTAGCCTGCACACCAGCCCGGTTCACAGGGAGCTGCCAGATCCTCCACGACCGCGGGGAGAGGGAGCTCCCCTACGGCCATCTCGGAGTGGCCCTGACCCCCACTTTGCGCTTCATGGGCCCATTGTCCCCTTCTCCTGGTTGGTGTCCTCGTTTCGAGGGTGCCCATGGGGTCTTCTCCTTCCCGTGCCCACGCACAGGTTCTTCTGCAGGTGGCGTTGTGCTCCGGTTCTCCACGCTGGCAGGCAGCGTCCTGCTGCCCCGTGCCAACCCAAAGTCTGCCCAGTGCTGATGTCCTGCTGGGCTGGGCTCGTGCTCGGGGGCTCTTCTTTGCAAGTGACGGGATTTACGCTTGGGGCAGGGGGAACCTTGGTGGCTTCCTTGGAGGGGTCTGTAGCCCATGGGCATGCTTTGACTCCTCCATGCCCCCCTTCTGGGTACCTCTGCCCTCGAGAAGGTCCTGCCCATCCCAGGCATGGTAAAGCGGGGGGAGCTCAGCCTGGCCTTTTCATATCCATGTTTTTATGGCTGTGTGTTTTCAATCTCTGTAGGTGTATAAATATATATATAAATGTATACACAGCTCTACATACAGCGCAGAGTATCGGTATCGGCGTCTCTAAGGCTAAATAAAAAATACCTGTTTGTGCACTGTTATAATTCTATATATTGCATAAATACAGTGTACGGTCCATACGCTATGAGTTTATAAGTATCTACTGTGTAAGTTTATACCAACTCATACATCTTTATATACGAGCAGTTCCCAGTCCAAGGAAGCGGGCAGCCAATCACAGAGCTGCCTGAGATCACGTGGGCACGACGGCGTCGAGCAGCGGCTGTCGGCTAGCCGCAGCGCGGCGCAGCGCCCCGGGTCGCGGGCAGGTCCCTGTCGCACAGCGGTGACTCCCTGGCCTAAAATGGTGGCCAAACCAAAATGGCCGCCCCCTGTGGGCAGAGGAAAGGCCTTCCTCTGCCTGAGGTTGTCCCCCAGGCCCCGTGCCTACCCGAGCCGGCTCCCCGCAGGGTCGGGGCGCGCCCGTCACTGGCTGTGCTCTCTGCGGTGTTTGCAGGTCCGTCCATGGAGCCCGCGGAAGGGAAGATCATCTCCCGCAGGAGACTCGCCTTCCTGCTCTTCGTCGTCAGCTCCTGTTTCCTCGTTTCTCTTCATCACTTCAGGGCTTCCGAGCCACGGCATGACCATTCCGGTCCCTCTGCACAACCAGCCTGTGCGGGGAAGACCAGTGCCCCAGCAGGGCCTGGGCGCGGGCCGACCATCCTGCTGTGGCAGTGGCCCTTTGGGCAGCGCTTCAACTTCCTGAACTGCTCGGAGTTCTACGGCGTCCCCGATTGCCACTTCACCGTCAACCGCAGCTGGTCCCCGCAGGCCGATGCTGTGATTATGCATCACAGGGATATCTGCAGGGACGCGGAGGGGCTGGCCCGGCTCCCCAGGCTCCCGTCCCAGCGCTGGATCTGGTTCAACCTGGAGTCCCCAAGTCACTCTCCAAACTTAGGTGCCATGGACAACCTCTTCAACCTGACCATGTCCTACCGGAGAGACTCAGACATCTTCACCCCTTATGGGGAGCTGCAGCTCCTCGGCCAGCCCCAGCCCCTCAGCATCCCACCCAAGACCAAGCTGGTGGCCTGGGTAGTCAGCAACTGGGTAGAAGACTCCCGTCGGGTTAAGTACTACCAGGACCTGAAGGACCACATCGCTGTGGATGTCTATGGGCAGCACCACTTGCCCCTGCCCCGTGACAAGATCCTTCCCACTGTGTCCCAGTACAAATTCTACCTGGCTTTTGAGAACTCGCAGCATGAAGACTACATCACCGAGAAGCTCTGGTGGAACGCCTTGTCCTCTGGCACCGTCCCCGTGGTGCTGGGGCCTCCTCGAGAGAACTACGAGCGCTTCTTGCCCCCGGACTCCTTCATCCACGTTGATGACTTCGCCAGCGCCGAGGACCTGGCGTGGTACCTGTGGGAGCTGAGCGAGGACGCCGAGAGATACCAGCGCTACTTCCAGTGGCGCAAGTGGCTGAAACCCGTGGGGCGGCTCGGCTGGGCCCTGCACCTCTGCAGAGCTTGTCGCTTCTTGCAGACGACGGAGGCCAGGTACCGCGTTGTGTCCGATCTGTCTGAGTGGTTCGTGTAGCTGCCGTTCGCCCAGCCCTCTGCTGCCCCACAAGCTTCGGTCTTCGCTGGCGGGCGGTGACGATTGAACTGGGTGGAAAGGGAGGGACGAGAGGAACTTTGAGGTGAACGAGGACAAGGAAGGAGTTAGGTGTTTGTATCTTTGTCTTACTGAAGAACACTGTCAGACTGGTCTTCCGTGGATCTATTAGGCCCCCGAATGACTTGCTATGCTCCCTGCAGTGTGGTCAGCACCGAAGTTCACCTTCAGCCTCTGCAAACAGCTCTGGATCAGCTCCGCAGGTTGGAGAGCCCAAGCAAGTGGCCGAGAGGGAAAGGTGGAACAGCCATGCCCATCACAAACCTGCACCGAGGACTCTCCTCCGCAAAGCGCGGCCAAGCCAGGGGGCTGGCGGCTGCTGCGCTGGCCACCCTCCTCCCTCCCAGCCCCGCCGCCCCAGTCCTGCCCTCGGGCTCTCCCTGCCCACCTTTGGGTGCTGCCTCAGGATGGTCACGGGCAGAAACCCCTTGCTTTCTTCGAGAAGGCTGGTTTTTGGGCAGGTTAGCGAGACAGTGGGGGTTTGAGGAGGGGTCTGACGGCAGCGGACTGGTGCGGGTGGGGTGTGGGGTACCAAGGGTGCCCCTGAAAGAACCCTAAGTTTTAGTGCCTGCAGCACCCTCTGGAGCAGCACGTGATGAGCTGCCTCCGGGCCACGTGTTTGAAAACCAGTGAATAACTGGCCTTTCTGGGGCTTCCCGTGGCCGTTCAGGCTGTATCGCTGGAAATCGTTCCCCGTTGGGGAGCCCCATTGCACGGAGTCGGCAGTCACAGCCGTGCCCTTCCCAGCTCCCTGCCGATGCCTCTGGACACGCAGTTTGTTTTCCAGAGTTCTCCCGAACCCCGAGCTTCGCTTCGCAAAGGTCTGTCCTGCCCCCAGGATGTTTCCATGAGGAAGGTCGGCTCCGGGTCCAGCAGCGCCCACAGAGCTGCGATTGTTTCCTCCATCGGCAGCGTTCAGCAGGCGTTTCCAAAGGATTCCCCCCGCGTTTCCTCTCGCAGTCGGTCTGTAGAAGGACCATCAGCAAGACCTTGTCTTTTGCTTTGTGAGTCCCTTACTTGCAGCAGCAACCTTTGCCACCTTCGTTTTTCCTCCGCTTTGCTCATTGGTTGAGCACATTGATCAGCACACGCCTAAGAACGAATCCTCCTCTCCGAAATCTGAGCCTTTACCCCTCCCATCTTCTCCCTGTCCTCCTGTACCTGTCTAGGTGAGACCAGCAAAACCGAGCGGTCGATTAAACCGACCAGTGATGGAGCCCTGTGTATGGGGACTCCAAGTCCAGCCGCTTGGAAGGGGTCTTCCATTAGAAGAGCAACTGCAAGTTCCCAGGAGCTGCTGGAGCTGACCTGTGCTGCAGGCGTCGACCTGGCAAGAGGAGCTCTTGGCTTTAGCCGATGCCATAAAAAGTCTTCCCAGGAAGAGACCCCGGTGAAAAGCCCCATCAACACGTTCAGTTCACCTGAAATACTTTTCTTCAGCCTGTTTTGAAGGGATGATGCAGGGAAGGAGAGTTCCTGGGGTGCGTCGGGGCTCAGTGTGAGCAGGAGCCCTGTGCTGGTCTCGCTGGAGGTTGGTGATGATGTTTACAGGGTTATTTACCCTTGTGGAAAACCCCTTCTCCAACCACGGGGAAAGTCAAACGTAATTTATCCATCCCCGCTAGAGCCTCCTGCTGCTGCGGCCTCTCCTGCCGTGGCCGGGAGTGTTTTGGGAGCACCCGCTCGGCAAAACAGCTGCAAGAAATCCCTCGTTTTCTCTTGCCAACCTCCCAAGCCAATTCCCTTTGCTTCCAAGACCTGGAGTCACTTAACACCAATTAAAAGAGACGAGTCCTGTAGGATTTTGGACTCTTCTAACTGGGGAATGGCAGCACTGGGGGAGGGATCACCTTTCGTGCTCCAGCCTGGGGTTATTTTGGCAGGTCGAGGCCAGCCCGGCTCATCAGCCTCAACCCTTCCCTGGGTCCAAGGGCTGTTTGGGGACCTGGGTGAGTCCTGGGGAGAGCAGCAGCAGGGGTCTTGCTGACCCCAAGGGTGGCCAGGTGAGACTGCAGGGGCAAAGGCAAAATAAATCAGCAGGAGGCAGGTTTACGGATGTTGACCCCACTGCCATCCCCCAAATTGGGCTGCAGCCTTCGAGAGGGCGACCAAAACATGAACTTGCATTCTGCTGAAGTGTTCAGGGCTGGGCAGACGGTGGGGTGTCAGGAGATGGACCCAGCCAAGCTCATTCCGTGGTCCTGGAGGTGGGGTTGACAGGACAAAGACACCGCATTCGACCTCCCCCTCCTCTGAGCGCGGCTCGGGGCTGCCGTGGCCCAGGGAGGGGACGGCTGAGTTCTTTAGGGGCTGGGAAAGCTGCCACCGCACTTGGGAAACTCTCTAAGGGGGGATTTCTTTGAGGGAAACATCTGGATGGCTGCACCGTGGGGGCCCGCAGCTGGGAGACAGTGCTGAGGAGACACAGTCCGGCTTTTCCCGAAGCACCGGTGCTGGGGCTTCCCCCTCTACTCCCAGCCGGAGATACCGGCATGAGGGGCTGTTCAGTTCCTCGCAGACAAGATGGAAAAACACCCCATTTGCCCCCGAACCTCTGGTCTTTCTACCCGAAGGTGGCAGGAGCAGGCTGAAGTGTTCCCAGCTGACGCTTTTGGGCAGAGATGGTCCCAAAAGCAGAGGAGGGGAGACATTTCCAAGGGTATTTCCCCAAGAGGTGAGAAAGAGGCGGCTCCTCCTGGGAAACCAGGGAGGTAATAGTGGTGAAAACGCCATTTTGGGAGCAGGGTCTGACTCGGGCTCTGCAGAGACCCCAGGGCCGGAGGGGAGCCAGTGGAGGGGCAGAGCTGGGGAGAAGCACAAATCCTCACCGCTTGGGGAAGGCAAGAGGTCCACCAAACCCCGGAGAACAGCAGTGGAGCCTTACAAGCTCCCGAGTTCCACCATCGCTGGCTTTGTCCGTCTGGGGTGAAGATTCCTGGACCAACCCCCCAGACTCAATCATTTCCAGCTTTCCGGAGCCCACGGCAGATCCCCCCCGTGCTTTGGAAACCTCCTCGTTTTGGCCAGCGAGTCTGGGGGCACATGGACCTGTGAAGGCTCTTTCTCCACATCCATCCAGCACCCCCTTCCCCTGTGGCAAATCCCCGTTAGCAGCTGAAGCAACCAACGGTGCTCCCAGGCTTCACCTTTTTGGTAGCACCGCCGGAGATCTGGCGAGAGAAATCACCACGTAGATGGGTTGGGGTTGGTGTTTATTTAAGGTTTGCAAACCCCACGCTCTCGCCTTCACTTTTATTTCGTGTTTTCCAGTTTGAAGTCGGGCTGGGTTTATTTTCCCGTGTTTTTTCTTACTGGGAGGTAATTCCGAGGCGCTCAAGCCGAGCGGTGGGCTTGGGCGCTCGCAGCATCCCGTTCCCCGCCTGCTACTTTTTCCATTTAAAAATGAACAAATGAGCACGGACCGTCAGGCGCGAGCTGGGATTTTTAAACTGGGATTTTTAAACGGGGATTTTTAAGCACCACACAGTGACCATCTCCCACTCACACTATAAAAGTTGGCAGGACGTGCCTCATCTCCAAGAAACTGCACTCAAAACCATCCCCGGCGCAGCCTGGCAGCACACCCCGGCTTCACGCTGTTGCCTGCGACCGTTGTTTTCTTTCTCTTCTTTTTTTTTTTTGGGGCTCTTGGAGGAGTCAGATTTTCCAAGCAGCCCTCTCCAACGTGGTCATTAAAACGGCGGTTTGTCCTTTCTTTATTTTTTTTTTTTTGGCCAGGCTGGCAGCAGCAGCGCAGCTTGTCTCAGTGTCGGGACCGCGCGTGCACGTTCGCCCCGTGGCCGCGGGCGTGCGCCCACGCCAAGATTTATGACTCTCAAAAGATGCTTCATCAAATATTTACAAAGTGGAGTTTGACTGGGCCACGAGCCGCCCGCGGCTGCCGGGCCTCTGGGTGGCACGAGGGGGGAATATAAACAGACCTTTTTTTCCATTCCCCAAACCCCGCTACAAACCTCTGTGGGTCAAAAGCAGTTTAGCTTCTCTTTTTTTTCTTTTTTTCCCAGTCGGTCCCCGCTGGCCGGTGCCAAACCCGGGGAAATGGGGTGTTTTACAGGGAAACGCAGGAGCTCACCGTGGGCACTGGATAGTTTCAGTCTATTTTTCAAAGAAAAAAGAAAAAAAAAATCCTATTTTTCTGGACTGGGGTGGGGTTTAGTGCTTTTAAAGGACCGGGGTGCAGGCACTTCCCCGCATCTGAGCCTGGTGTTCTGCACCAGCATGTGTGTTAAATGGGGGAAATGGGGCTGAAGAGGGGGGAGCACGTGTCATGTGTGTTAAATGGGGGGTTCCCTGGAGGTAAGGTGGTTAATGGGGTGCAACCCACGCTAAATGGGGACACGGCACATTATAAAGGGTCCATGTCTGAAAACTGGGGTTAATGTGAGCTAAAACGGGGCTTGAACAGAAGGTCACTGGGCAACCCGCTCAGCCCAGGCAGGAGGAGCCTTCCCTTGCCTCTGGCTTCTGTCCCCTGGAAACCAGGAGCAGGGAGAAGGAGCTGGGGTGGAAATGGTGCTGCTGGTGCCAGCGCTTCCATTTCCCACAGCTTTGAGAGCTGTTTGTGTCTTGAACTTGGCCGGCTGTTCAAACGCCAACATTTCACCCCAAACTAAATATCGACCACCGCAACCTGGGGCCACAAGCCCCAGCCCGTGCCTGCTGCTGACCTGGGGACGATTTCCCTACAGAATAAACAAATTTCTAACCTCGGCGCTGCTTCCAGATGAGCAACTGGCACTTGTTTCCTGGCTGACCTCATCAAAACGTGCGTTTTCTTTTTCTTTGCTTTTTTTTTTCAACTCCATTTCGCCAGAATTGGCAAGTCTTGGAGCCAACTCAACTGGAAGCACCTTCAAGAAGGGGGCAAACATGATTATTTCTGTGGTTAAACCAGCCTGGAGCCACCGGCAACGCCCCAGGTCTTGGCAACCTCTCAAATGTTTGGCTTGCGTAAATAGGGGTTTGCAGCAGATGAACCGGGGCCATTCACGGGTTTACACGGAGGGTTCTGCAGGAGACCGCAAAATAAAGTCAGGCTCCTGCCACCCGCTGGCTCCCCCGTAAGAAACCCCAGATTTCCCATTTCCACCACCATCCCCATCCCGTGTGCCATCACTCTGCCATCGCCTACCCGCAGGCAGCAGGGAAAGATGATACCCAGCGAGAAATCAGTATAATCCGCCTTTTATTGTCACTCTGTCATGAGTATGTAACAGCATCACACCCGAGTTTATGTCTGTTTAAAAAAAATAACATCATACTGCATTTTTCCACACCCCCCCAAGGTTCAGAATAAATGGTAAAAATGTAA